>OZ024818.1:64100793-65300793 GCA_964017055.1 Chloromyia formosa
ATATTCAATAAAACGCGTAATTATGAGAAATGCATGTATATTACATCAACTTATTTCTAGTTTTTTATAATTAAAGTGTATATGGAAATAACGTTAAATAAAACTTATAGCTAAAGATTGGAATTCAAAAATATAATCTGTCAAACTTTATTTGATGTTATTCTGTTCCTTCTCTCCGAAATAATCTGTCCTGATTTTGAGAAAATCCTTTCACACGGCACCGATGTAGCCATGACACATAATCGTTTCTTCATAATTTTAAAAAGGCGTGGATAAAGCAATTTCCGCTCTTTTCACCACAACAATGGATCGCTGCTTCATTTGACATATGGCTCCTGCAAATATTTGTCTAATTCTGCAATCCCGACAGTAATGGGGTTAGACACGGATGTGATTTTCGACATTCTTTCGTCAAAATCGCCCCAAATTTCCATTGCAGATAACTCCTCACAGAAATTTTCCGATGCGGATGTATGACTGATTTGAGAGGAAATATTTATACAACTAGCTTGTTGTGAAATTCCCAGGTTCGAACAAGGAAGCGTAGGTGACAAATAACCGAAGTTATAGAAATTAATGCTATATATTATTATTAACTTGCTTGTAGAAAATTTCCATACTCATGTAATAAACGATATTGTAGACAATAGTTAAGTTATACCAAGTTCCAAATCAATCGTTTAATATATAACGATATTAAATGTTTTGTAGTTAAATACAAGCATTTCGCCCCTCGCTGCGTCTTAGTTACAGCAAATTGAAAAAAATGCCAGAAGTGGAAAGTATTCATTATCTTTTTTGAAAAGACTCGTTACAAGCCTTATAGTCGAAAAAAAAAAACAAATCAAAATTCATATGTGCATAGCATATGCAGCCACTAACCTTTACTTCCTCAATCATGAACAACAACAACATGAACATCTCCAGCGGCTGGGCTAACATTTCTGAACTAGACTGTTGCTTTCTCAAAATTTTTCATAATGTTTTCATTTTCATAAAGCCTGTGGATATGCACAGAGAAGAGAGAGATAAGGAAGGATAATCACAATCTATGTACACTAAATTCCCTGAAGCAATTCCACCTCATTCCGTCTGCCAAACTCACATTCCCCAATTCCATCTCATTTCCCCGGAACACCCGCCCGACCCATATAGTAGAAGAACCAGGCCAAAAAAATGCTGCCAAAAAATTGCTTCGTTTCTCTCTAGCAATTTCATTTCCTTATTTCTCTCTCTTCTCTGGCTGAAAAAGACTCAAATCAAATGAATGTGATGATTGGAATATGTGCTTATGAGTGAAATATCTGGGTCTATTCTGTACTGAATTACCCAAATAATCAATGTGTTTTTTACTCAAGACACAGCCCAGTATGGCTCAAAGTACAGAGCGAATGAAATACAGAAGTGTTAAACGTGCCATACACACACCGATCGATCGGCCGATCCGTCGCCCGAAATCGATATCGGCCGATGGATCGGCCTGTGTATGTGGAAATCGCACCGATCGGCCGATCAATTTTGATCTGCCGATATTTTTGTGCGATCTTCGTGCGATCGATCGGTGACGATCGATTGGATAGTGTATGTGATTATCGCAAGTGAATGTCAAATTACCAAATTATTAAATTATGAAATTTCAAGGATTCTTATGATTTAAATGGCACTGCAATTGAAATATCAAATATGTGGTATACGAAAATACCACACACATCCAAATAGTTAACAAAAATGAATCTAGGTTGGATTGGGAGTGAATCATAACCTATTTTTTGAATTGTCATTCGTTTTCGCATCGCACGAAAATCGCTCAGTGTGTGTGCAGTGGAGATCGGCAGATATTTTGTGGCGATCCATCGGCCGATCGATCGGACGACGGATCGGATAATGTATGGCGGCTATTAGCGTGTGCTGTGTGCTGAGTGTGCTGTTTTAAAACAGCACAAATTGTGCTAAAAACTCAAACTCACATTTAAGAAACTTCTCATTGCGTCCACAGTATACAGAGGAAATTGTCTGGTTGTTTGTTGGTTTGGTATCGTTTTCATCTCAAGTTGAACTTGAGGTGATGATGATGATATGATACAAGACGACTACTTTGTTTTAGAATGTTGGGTTTGTTTTCTGTATGTATTTGGGGAAAATTGGATGTGCGGTGCGACGTAAGCATATGATTTTTGATTTGCTTGCAGTCAGCATGGGTTGTTGTTTGTATATTTATAAGTGTATACACAATGCGTGCATTGCATACTGCATAGAGACGATTATGAATGGATGGGATTATTTAGATGGGTGGGATTGGTTTGGTAGATAGATAATGATGGTTTTAGTTTCAGATAGATATTAGGATGGGGTGTGAATGAATATGAATGTAATACATACATACATATATGTTATCAGAAATTTTGAATGAGCGTTGAGTTTCCATGCGTTACGTAATATTTAAATTAATTTGAGTATTCATTTTACAGTGTGTCAATCTTAAATTGAACGGCTCGGAGGCTATGTCGTTGTGCCGAATCTTTCGCTCATTCTGTTGAGGCGATCAAAAAGAGCGACTCGTTACTGTGTTACCCATCACTAGTGCACATGCTTCGATTTCATTATGGGGAGAACCGAGAAAAAAGTCTTATTAGCTAACTGTATCCGTCGCTTGATTTCGTCAGTTTCGTTGGCATCCCTTGACAAGTTGCAGCCCAGGTAAATAAAGTTGTTCACAAAATGGATGTTGAGGTCGCTCACATTGATGCTCGGTTGTGCAGGTGTCCTTGTCGTCGATTGCATCATTATTTTACTTTTACCCTCGCTAATACGTAGTCCAACTTCTTTTGCAGCGGTATCAAGCGTATGCAGAAGTTCGTCTGCGTCGGCCACTCTTCGGGACATGATGTTGATGTCGTCGACGTACGCTGCTAATTGTGTCGACTTGATGAGTAGCGTCTTGCTGTTGTCCATATTCATAGCCCGAATAACGTATTCCAGTGCTAGGTTGAAGAACGTCGGTGCCAGTCCATCGCCCTGCTTCAGACCAGTGCGTGTTTCAAATAGATCAGTAAGTCTATTATGGATCCTGACTTGTGAGATGGAGTTGGTCATCGTCATCTTAGTCAGTCGCACTAATTTGGCCGGTATACCAAATTGCAGCATGATGTTGTACAGTACTCCGCAATCGATATTGTCGTATGCCTGCTTGAAGTCGACAAAGATTTGGTATACGTTTACGTTGTATTCCCAGCACTTCTGGAGTATCAGTTTGACTGTGAAGACCTGATCGGTTGTGGAGCGACCAGGTCTGAAACCGCTTTAATATTCGCCAATGATTCGTTCTTTTATAGGACGTGCAAACTAGTGCCCCTGTAATTCTCACACCGCAGTTTATCTCCCTTTTTGTGCATTGGACAGATGATGCTTCTGCGCCAATCGTCTGGGATCTCCTCGTCCTCCCATACTCGCAGGAGTAATTGATGTATGGCATCAACTAGACTCGTTCCACCGAATTTTAGCAGTTCAGCTGGAATCTCGTCAGCGCCCGGCGCTTTATTTCGTTTTAGTGACCGCAACGCGAGATCAACTTCCTCTACTGTCGGGGCCTAGATCAACAATATCGTCGAGAGCTTCTTGTGTGGGGATGTTAGATGGCAAGTTCAGAAGCTCTTCAACATAAGAGGCCCATCGTTTGTTAATGCCATCGGTGTCGCTGATGATGTTTCCATCTTTGTTCTTACAAAGGCTAGTCCTGGGTTGGTAGCCGTTCTTAATTGTATTTACTTACAAGTTTGAACGCTTGTCTGGTGTTCCTATTAGCTAAGTTTTCGTTTATATTCAGCAACTGCTCGTCAAAGTATTTACGTTTCTTACGTCTAATTATTCTATTCGACATTCGCCGTAGCTCATCATATTTTTCACTTCTGGCCCTGGTTCCTCGTTGAGTCCATAGTCTGTAGGCCTCGTTTTTCGCGTCAAGTGAATTTTCGCATTCTTCATCGAACCAGTCATTTCGCGCTAGCCGGGCTTTATATCCCACGACCTTCTCTGCGACATCCTTGATGGTACCCTTGAGTTCTTCCCAAAACCCATGGACGCCTGTGTTGCTGATGTTGTGTAGCATAGGTGATAGTCTTTCCTCAAGGGCGGTAGTATACGCCACCGCTGTAGCGTCACTCAGAAGCCTATCAACCGCAAAGATTTTGGGAGGGCTGAGTCTCGATTGGTGCACTGAGGAAATTCTACATCTGTAGGCCGTCTTCACTAAGTGATGATCTGAGTCGCAGTTTGCTCCTCGATAGGAGCATCACACTAGATGCCCATCTCTTGCAAATGAGGACGTGGTCAATTTGGTTGACGGTATGTGCGTCTGGAGGTCTGCTTGTGAATGCGTCGATGCGGGAAACACGTGGAGCTTACGATTAGATTCCTACTGCAGGCGAAGTCGATAAGTCGCTGGCCGTTGTCATTACATTCTATATGGAGACTGTGGCGTCCAGTAGTCCTTTGGTGCCAACTTTCATTTCCGACTTTGGCGTTAAAGTCTCCCAGCACCAATTTGACGTCGTTTGTTGGAAGTGAGTCGAAGAGAGTCTCAAGGCGGGCGTAGAACTCGTCTTTTACTGCGGCTTCTTTAACTTCACTGGGGGCGTGCACATTGATGAGCCAGAGATTGAAGAATCGAGTCTTAATGCGAATCGCACACAGTCGTTCATTTATGGGTTTGAAGTCAGTAATATGCGGTTTGAGGTGATTGTTCACTATAAATGCTACTCCAAACTGTTTGCGGCCCGATGGTTTGCCACTTGTAAAAATTGTGTGCGATTTCTTGTCATTGATCTCGCTGCCAAGCCAATTTGTTTCCTGGACTGCAGTAATGCTCAGTTTGTACTTTTCGACCTGTTGAAGGAGGGCTTTCTCGGCCCTTAGTTTGTTCAGGGAGCGTACATTCCAGGATCCGAAAGAGCAGTGAATATTTTTATAATCCTTTAGTCGTTTGCGTGGTCGTCGTTGTTGATCCATTCAATCCGAGGCTTTTGTTCCAGGTTTATTGACATGAAGTGGTTTTTGCAAGGACGAGTTGTCAGCACGTCGCTTAACCCCATTCAGGGGATGGCCTCGGAAGATAGCTGCTTCAGATGGTTTAATAAACGTGCTGGAGTTCACACAACTATGTTGCAGGTCCAACTACGCAAGTCATTCCATCCTACTAAACCTGAGACGCTTAGGTGTTGGTCAGCCATTCAGGCTACAGCTATCTGCCTTTTTCCAAACTGTCTCCTTCTTGCTCTAACACATTTAATTTTACATAAGGCTCTAATAGCTATACTATTTTTAGGTTTTCAGTGCAGCTCTAAGCGCACTTTTTAGTCTCTTGTATAATAATATCGGAATTAGGAGTAGTTGACATGCTATGCGCCACAAATTGAAGCAAACAGTATCCCAGATAAACCACAATTTATCTCTTCCTTGAAACAGCTATTATTATTATATATTCTGGGGGATAGCCGAAGCAGACCACTAACGTTTTGGGTCCCTTTTCGCCCCCTCCCGGTCATCAGTGGCTTCCAGATGTCGACTGATAATTGTCGACCTCTTTCTTCATCACTGAGTCCCGTGTTATTGCAAGCATTTGTTTGAAGCTGAGTTCACTCATGGCTTCTACACTTATCGTGTGCCTGCCTGTGATACTCAACCTCGTGCTAGCCAGTGCTGGACATTCGCACACAATGTGTGCTGCCGTCTCGGCCTCCTCCAGGCATAGCCTGCAAACGTCATCTTCCCCGATTTTCATCTTGGCCAGATGAGCCTTAAAATTACCATGCCCTGTGACCAAGGCAGTTATCCAGCTTAGGGTACTCCGTTTATAACTAAGTACCTTTCTCGCTTCCCTGCCTAAAGGGCTGGTCATTGCATTCCGAGCTTGTTTGCAAGTGACTAGCTCCTGCCATCTTTGTTGATGCATGGAGTCCATCCACTTCCCAACCTTCGCTCCAATCATGCCGTTCCCCAGAGCAACTCTGGGTTTTGGGCCAATGAAAGTTGCCGCAGATCCCTGTTTTGCTAGGGCATCCGCCGCCTCATTTCCTGTTGTACCTATGTGTCCTTTTACCCACATCAGTGTAACCTCATTTTCTGAGGCACTTGTGTTGAGCTTCCGGACACACTCTAGTACCAGTTTAGAGTTTATGTTCGTCTGCTGCATGCGTCTGATCACCGATTGGTTGTCCAGTGCAATAAGGATTTTCTTCCCCCGCACCTGACCTTCAAGCAGGTGGTCCAACGCATGCAACAAGCCAAGCATCTCTGCCTGGTATTCGGACACATACTCTCCTAGACTAAGCGCACATGCTAGGTTTAGCTCTTCAGAGTAAACCCCCGCCCCCGCTTTACCGTCCATTAAAGAGCCATCAGTAAAAATGCTGATGTCATTGTACATACACTCATTATGTATGTTTCCATCTGCAATGTGAGTCTTGTGTAGTCTTTCAACTACCCTACGTCTACTCATGCCTTCTACCGGCATTAGAGTCTCCCTGACCTCATCATGAATAATGTCTAGGATGCTCTTATGACCGCTGCTAGTTCCAAAGCGATGCCACAAGGCATCCCTTTCCATGGGTATTGCCGAAAGCGCCGCCGTTTTCTTTATAAATAAGTCCAACGGCGGCAGTCCCAGCAATGCCTCCATTGCTCGCGTTGGTGTGGTGCGCATTGCACCACATATGCTTACGCAAGCTATCCTCTGTACCCCATCTAGCTTCTGCTTTGTGGTACTCTGCATGGCTTTTGGCCACCATAACACTGATGCGTAGGCTAGAATAGATCTTACCATCATTGTGTAAATCCAGTGTGTCGCTTTAGGTGAAATTCCCCACCTACGAACACACACTCTCTTACATTGATGCAAAATCCTTTTCGCTTTTTGGATCTTTTCATCAACGTGAACATTCCAAGTTAGTTTCGCATCTAAGGTAACTCCTAGATGCTTCATTTCCTTGGACACCTTAATTTCCGAACCAAAAAGCCGTAAGGGAGTTATCTCTATGTCTTTCCTCTTACGAGTAAAAATCATAGTGTTTGATTTACTAGCGTTTATGGTTAGCTCTTGCTCATTACACCATTCTTCGGTTACTTTGAGAGCTTGTCCCATGCAACCTAGAATTGTGTCCATGAACTTTCCACTGACCGTGAGTGCCAAGTCATCGGCGTATCCTACAGTGTGTACGCCCATCGAGTCCAGCTTCCAGAGAAGACTGTCCACGGTGATGTTCCACAGTAGAGGCGAAAGAACACCTCCTTGTGGGCATCCTCGGACTACCTTACCTCGTATTCTGTCACATCCACTGCTAAAATTTACCGCCCTCTGCTTAAGCATAGAGTCGATCCACTTAATTATAATGTAATCAACCCCCCGCTCAATCAGGGCGTTCCTTAGTTTGGTAAAGGAGATTTTATCAAAAGCACCCTCTATATCCATAAAAGTAGACATAGCGATCCCGCCATTGTTAATCTCACTCTCTGCAACTCTAACAAGTTCGTGTTTCCGTAGATCTGCCTGCTCTATAAGCATGTTGGCACCTACTCAGAGGACTATACATTAGCGTGGTGTTCTCCAGGTAGTCCACCAACACCTGAAACAGCTAACGTCCTTTTAAAATCAATTCGTGATTCTCTTCACTAGCCATCTTCAACTTAATCGCAAACTAATATTATAAGGCTCGCCAAAAGCCTGTTTTCAAAAAACTTAACTTTTTTAAAGAGAAAAATTACTTTTAAGACGATTTTGCTTGAATGTTTTTATATCCCTGTTTTACCTGCATATAACGACCACGGTCGTTATCACATCTTGACATGGATATAACGACCACGGTCGTTATACTCAACCAGAAGTGGATATAACGACCATGGTCGTTATAAACAATATGACGTTTATAACGACGATCGGCTTTAACGACGTAATCTGCTGGGTCTCTTCAATGTCGTTATAAACGATATCCAGTGTATGTAAGTTATTTTTTCCCGATGCCCCTTTTAACTGAAAGATTACCGATAGTGCTACCAGATAAGTAACCGGTTAGTTACCCGAGGGTTGTTTTGAAGGGATGCTGTATATTATATTCTTCTATGGATTTGTATATGGGGCGCTACATTAAATCTTCGCCCCGGGCGCCAAATTTTCTTCGCACGGCTGTGAAGCTTTTCGTCGTTCATCAAATTACACGGTCTGAAAACGCGACCGTGAAAATCTCAAAATATTGTTCGAAAGAAACCTGAAAATTGTGGCACGGTTACGGTGAGTGCACTGTTTGCATTATCACGGTCATTCGTCAGCCAAATGAGACTAGGCTTCTTCAAAATTCGTAGAAGAATATTTTCGACCATGTCGCCGGAATCACTGGCCGGTCACGACACTCTGCCATCACTGTTGTGTGTGAATAGACTTCATTTGTGAGTATAAATCACTGTACATAAGTTCACTGCCAGTGGAATCACGGGCTGGTTACATCACTGTGCCGTCACTGTTAAGTGTGAATCGTGCTTAAAGATCAAACACAATCATCTGACAACATACGTTCTTCATCCATTTTCCACCTTTCGCCATCAACTAATTATTTCATTTGATAATCAGTTTGCTATCGTGTTTTTGTTTCCAGTAATTCATGTAGAATCCTAAAGACTCATGTTTAGATATGTATCGTCCGACAATCGAAAAATCCACAGTCTGTTCCATGCTTGGAAAGTATTGCACGCAAGTGTAGGTTGAGTATAGCGAGTCACCTGGACCGCGGGGCGAGTGCAAAAGATAAAAAGATTGAAAATATGGTACGGATGCAACCGGTTCAACTACATTAGTATACAAAGTATCGCGTGCAACATATCCAACTATCATCTCCTTGACATATTCAGCATTAATTAGGATCCTTCAATATGGTCTTCTACGACTACGAAGTGACTGAGGAGGCTTGAGGTTGAGATATATGGGAGGTGAGCACATGTGCCTATGCAGAATGTCCGTTGCATCCATACTATCTTCTATCGTGTTTTTTTTTGAGTGACAATCTCCATTTATATTTCGCTTAATTGCCTGTTTATGAATGTCCATCTATGGAGATATGAAACGGGAGGGTGCCACAGATGTCACTTTTGAACTGGATTTGAAAGAAAAAGCTGTTGGCAGCCCTTCAGTAAATCCGCTCAAATGCCGCACAATCAGAGTAACAAAATTAAAAATTAACATTGCCGACATTCCCATTGTGTCCATGGACATATCCATCAAAACAATTTATGTATCTGATCATTATAATCTGATAATTTAATAGCTGTTCGGTCAATCAATGACGGGATTGAAATCTCATCCGAAAAATTACTGGTTCTCCCGCCTCACCGTCACGAGCTTCGATACAGACCAGAGACACCTGCCGATTGGGTCTAATTAAGAAACATTTCGATATAGGTATAGGATTGGCGTTGCGTTTAACACGTCTATCCACTGTCCAATTAAACACAATTTCAATTGCGTACCTTAGCCCACTAGGTAAACGCTTTACCAGATACTCAGATACTATCTGGTTTCAAGCTCCACTGTTGGTTTGATAGAAAAAATCACAAGTGAGATCATTATCCGTTCACCTGAGACAATAATCGGTCTCTTGCCTGGAGCACAATGCCAAAGAGGCGTGTCCCAAAACCTATTGGTCTGAGGCTTAATGATTTCGATATTGAATGCGTTAAAAGTGCGTTTATTTGTCGTGGGCCGAAGTGTGTATCAGGAGGCTAACATCTACATAAGCAAGCAATTAACGAAAGTATGTCACTATTTGTATTTATTGTAAGAGTGACGATTTCGGTGGCCAAGGTTTACGGAGAGTGTGCCTGAAATTCACCCGCAGACATTCATTCGAGGATTCACCTGCATTGTAACAACCCATAAGCCTGACGAGCATTATGCACAGCCAGGATGAAAATATTGTCCTGAAAAGTGAGTGGGACTAATGAAAATATGAAAGCCGAGCTTCTGACCCTTAAAAACAAAACCCCCAACGGTAGCACTTACATCTTTTGTGAGCATTGCAACGAAACAAATATCCACGACGGTCCCCAACTTGATTACCATGTCACTAAATGGAAATTTAAACTCATGTCGGACAATATTTTACGAAACATTTGGAAAATTGAAATGGAGCCCCTTGACGCGTAATGCAAAAGGCGGTGGTAGCTGCCGTCTTGTTGCCCGGCCTAAGTACAACAACTCAACGACGCGCAGACAGTTTCCATTAATCTCTCTAGCTCCGGGAACGAGGAGTCTCGTTGTGGTCCTATGCAAAGGTTGCTGCTGCTGTTGCTGCAGACTTCCTGCCGCGGTATTAATGAATGGAATACATCACAAGGAACGAACCATATCTCTTACAGAACATGACAGACGACATGATTGCATATCTCATTGCAGACAAGCAATTTCATTTCCTCGATGGCGCAATCAATAATTCATCTGGCCAACCTACGCCAACTGGGTGGCACCGGATCCCGATCAGCTTGTTCTAATGGGCGTTTTGCAGAACAATTACAAAACATACTCGGCCGTTTGCAACACCGAGTCTGGAAGTCTGGACGACGACGACGACCTGGATATGGGATGCAATCAATGGCACGGACTGAGATGAAGCCATCGGGCACCATCTCTAACACCCAACTGTAACCTTCTGCACTCTGGCTGCTATGCATGCCGCGTCATCCAGATGACATCCGATATATACTGAAGCACCTCAGTGCACTGATCATCGAGTGCGTCCATTTGGCCGAAGGCCCCTACATAATTTGCTTGTTCAGTTTGTTGGCTCCATTTTTGTTCCAGAGCCTGTCAAGCGTATGGAGTTTATGATGTGCTGGACGAAAGTGGACTTGGATGCTGAAATACTTTGTCGGGCCTTGTTAACATTTCGCTCGAATTGCAAGAAGTGTTTGGTGTGTGGGTTGAGAATTCCAAATTCAAGAAATCAACTTGTTGGACCGTTTGATAGTTCAATCTGGTGTTCGAGGACAACATAGTTGTTACGGTTAGAGATTGGGGTATTGAAGTTTGGGTGGGTGTTAAAGTAGAGCCTTGGTTTGCGTTGGAAATGGTTTGGTACAATAAACTCTTCAGGTTCTATCGTAAAGCGGAATGTTTATGATTCCACTGGCTTATTTTAGTTGTCGGGAATTCTTGATGTCACGTCAGGCGTGCCAAATATTCATGTTTATTTAGTGATACAGAAAAAGAGGCTCTATTGTTTTTATACCCTAGACTTTATGAAGTATAGGGTATTCTTTTTTGACGTGATAATGTCTTTGAGGAGTATGTCGACAAACCTCGGGACGGGGTTGCCGCTGTTGTACCCATAGCGAGCAGAGCGAGCGTTCTTTGGGTGTATTTTGAAGGTAGAAACTATTTAAAGCCGGAGCTCACATAATATGCTGTTGATTCACAATATTCTCTTGCATGAGTTTTTGGAAATTTTATTATGAATAATTATAGTGCGGAAGACTTTCTGCAACGGCGGCAGCCCATTGGGGATCCCATAAGCTCTTGTGAGTAAGCTATATACCGCATCGGTGACAGCGGCGCAATAACCATCAGCTATTCAGCAGCCGCCTAGTTCCGCTTGGATGACGACGCAGAGATCGACAACTACCAAGTAGCCGCAGCGAACTTGACAAATGTCAACTACCAAGCAGCTAAAAAGAACTTGTTTAATTGTCTTTGTACAGGGTGGCGCAAAAGAAACGAAGGGGTTTGAATAGTCTATAATTCCTTTATTTTTGAATCAATCCAATTTCTTTTTTTTCTTAGTACACTTCATAAATGGGGAATTTTGTTAATTTAAACGTGAAAAAAAAATCGCGTAAGTGGTGCCCATTCTCAGCTTTGCAAATTGCGATGTTTTCATGATTTTTTTCAAGATTTCAGGAGGTATCGCTCGGATTTCTTCTCGAATATTATTGTTTAGTTAGTTAGTTAGTTTAGTATGGTCTGTGCCTTATTCATATGCCATACACATACTCCAGACCATACTCCAACTAAAAATAATATTCGAGAAGAAATTTTAGCGATACCTCCTGAAATCTTGAAAAAATTCATGAAAACATCGCAATTTGCAAAGCTGAGAGAATGGACACCACTTACGCGATTTTTTTTTCACGTTTAAATTAACAAAATTCCCCATTTATGAAGTGTACTAAGAAAAAAAAAAAAGAAATTGGATTGATTCAAAAATAAAGGAATTATAGACTATTCAAACCCCTTCGTTTCTTTTGCGCCACCCTGTATATTAACCTGATAACGTCTTTCAGGAGTATGCCATAGGAAAATGTAGGCCGGAAGTGAAAATGCATTAAAATTCGTTTGGAGATTGCAGTGCCCCTGTGATCAACTTTCATTTAAAAGTTTTGACTCACTCAGAAAATCTAAACCATTAAATTAATATGAATTTAATAGTTTTTTAATAGTTTTTACCATTAAAATTGGTCAATCAGATTTGTGTGGTTATTTTAATAATTTAAAAACCATCAATCTTATCGTACTCTTGTCCCATTAAATTAGCAGGCATATCCTATTAAATTAATAAGAAGACACTATTGAATATATTTATTAAAAAAAAAAATGATAACGGTCGTCCCGCCTTTACTTTATTCCATTAATTTTTATTAAATCACTGTACTTCATTGTAGCCAACCCGACTTGAGGCAGGAGAGAAAAGCCAGTTTTCGAATATGTTCGTGGCAGGAGTCGAACCCTCGACTTCTCGGTTGGTAAGTCGACTCACTTTCCATCGAGCTATCGCAGTCACAGGAAATGTAAACTCTGAAGCAATCGTCAATCAGATTCCATAAATAAGATGGCATACTATTAAAATAATTATAATGAACTATTAAACCAATGGGATACACTATGCTCTTGATGCGCATTCCCTTATTTGATATGACGTACTATAGAATTAATGACGGACACTATTTAAGCAAGATTTCCTATGCATTTTCGGCTAATGGTCTCGATCACATTATTTCAATGGGCCAAATCCTACATATCTGTACTATAAAACTTATCTCAATTTTGTATGGGAATTTTGTTCTATTAAATTAATGTGATATATAACCATGCATTTTTACGGGACCATTTTCTGAGTGTGGCATGTCCAATATACTGCGCTGTCAAATTTCGTTAGTAGATATACATATTTATAACGCACAACAAAATAAACGAACATCACGGGTTAAAACAACAAATAAGAACTTTATAGAGGCAGATGGTTAAATATTGCATGAGTTCGGAATAGCAGTGTGCGCCGATTGTGGCGAGTAGAGACAATTGACATGGTTGCCACATACCTATAGCGAAGAGGAACACTGCTATTAAAAACTGTACTACGCATTTATTGAATCATGATGTTACAAGCTGGCCGAACTTAACAGCTAGAGACGCGGACCTCGACTGACTATGTCGTTGCGAAATTCATTTGACGTTTATAGCGGCGCCATGATGTGGCGCGGTGCTGAGTAGCCGAAACTTCGTCGTCAGTTGGTCGCTACACTACTCCCCCCGAAGTGACATTGCCGCGTCGGCAATGCGCACGATGTTGATGCGGTGCGGGAGTACAACGACGAAGGACGAAGTAGGTTTGTTGTGGCAATGGGTCCCTGTGGTCAGCGCAGCGGTTGTGGCGGCTCGACGTACCGGGAGCGGGCTGCGGGGTGGCAGGGGCTCGATAGGTCGGGAGCGGCGGATCGACGTGTCGGGAGCGGGCTGCGGTGCGGCAGAGGCTCGACGTGTCGGGAGCGGTAGCTCGGCGGTCGTGGCGATGCTGTCCACGATAGCGCCGGGCGGTGGGTGCTGGGCTGATCGCTTGCTGAGGTGCTGCGTGATGACGTAGTAATGAGGACCATGATGGCGGATGACGGCTCGGCGGGCATGGCTCTGTGGTCCATGACAGCGCCGAATGTGTCGGGGCTCATTACGATGAGATGGATCGATGACGCGTCGGGAGCGGCGGCTCGACGCATCGGGAGCGGGCTGCGGGGTGGCAGGGGCTCGATGTGTCGGGAGCGGCGGCTCGACGTGTCGGGAGCGGGCTGCGGTGTGGCAGGGGCTCGACGTGTCGGGAGCGGCGGCTCTGCGGGTGACAGCCGGCGGACGTGGTACTTATGTCCACGGTAGCGCCGTATATGCCTTGCTGCGTATGTTGCGGGTGTTGGTTGCGGGCGCTCCATGTGCTGGAGCGCGGTGTGCGGGCGCTCTAGTTGCTGGGTGCGTTGATGACAACCGGCGGACGTGGCACTTACGTCCACGGTAGCGCCGGGAGTGTCGTTGATGCGGGCGCACAGAGTGCTGAGCGCGGGGTTGCGGGCGCTCCGGTCGCTGGGCGCTCCGGGTGCGAGCGCGTGGTTATGCCGGTGACAGCCGGCGGACGTGGCACTTTTGTCCACGGTAGCGCCGGCCGTGTCGTTCGTGTACTCCGTGTGTGGGCACCGGATGCGGGAGCCACGCATGCTGGGCGCAGGGTGCTCGTTGCACCGGCTGCTGTGCGCAGGTGCCAGTTGCACCGGTTGTTGAGCAGGGTGCCAGACACACCGGTTGTTGAGGCCGCGTGGGCGCTCCCAATGCCGAACGCGTGGCGCGTCGGTTGACAGGGCGCCACGAGCCACTGGGGCGTGTGGGGCGTGTGAGGCACTGGGGCGCGCGAGGCGTCGGGGCATTGCGTGTCGCCAGGGCGAAGTGTGTAGCTGGAGCGCTACGTGTGCGCGAGGTTGCTGCGTGGGCGCGAGGGCGCCGTGGCTGTCGGGGCACTCCGTTGTAACCCGGGATGACGCGACTACACGAACAGAATCCCGGGGAGTCGAGGCTGGCACTCGCTACGTGAAAACACTGCGCGTGTCCGTTTGCGGGGTCACCAATATAGCGAAGCGCGTGTCCGTTTGCGGGGTCACCAATATAGCGAAGAGGAACACTGCTATTAAAAACTGTACTACGCATTTATTGAATCATGATGTTACAAGCTGGCCGAACTTAACAGCTAGAGACGCGGACCTCGACTGACTATGTCGTTGCGAAATTCATTTGACGTTTATAGCGGCGCCATGATGTGGCGCGGTGCTGAGTAGCCGAAACTCCGTCGTCAGTTGGTCGTTACATACAATCTTCTCTGTTTGTATTCTGAGGGTTAGAAACTATTTAAGTGCTGTGCACGCGTAGCGAGCGGAGCCTACACAAGATACTGTTTATTCACAATATTCTCTTGAATGAGTTTGGAAGATTTATAGTATGTATAGTAATTTTTGCAACGGCGGCAACACATTGGGAATCTCATAAACTCTTGCGTGTTAGCTTCAAACCGCATCGATGACAGCGGCGCAGCAATTGTCAACTATTAAATAGCCGGCAGCAGCAGTGAAAATACAAATTAAATAAAAACCAGTTCGAAGCGTATATACCCTGCACCTGTACAGACCTAGTGGAGTGGGGATACCAAGAGTACCAATTGGGAACGACCATGCATTAAAAGTGAGTATCCTATATGGTCAGTTTGAACTATATGTGTGGATTCAATGAGAAGTTTCATCGTTCATCTATTCGAATGTTATAAATATATATTTGAACTAACGTTTTGGCGTTCATTCAGTAGGATCTTGCCCAGTCTTAAAATCAACCATCTAGGTCCTACTACAAACATAATTTGATCAGAATTTCAAGCCACTAGGAAGTTGTCGCTTATTTTAAGTTCCATTTGTAGAGGAGGTTGGGGTTCCTTTGGTCGGATCTTAAGCATTTTCAGTACGAACTAACTAGATCATACTTTCAACATCCGACCAAATTTTCAACTCACTCCAGTGGAAAGTTATCATAGTTAAAGGAATAGTTTTTTTTAGGGTTTTGTAGTAAAAACAAAACCCTTATGAAATCGGTCATATGTCCGTCTGTCCATTAAATATCTCACGAACGGCTGAAGCTACGTGAGTGAAACTTGGTGAAAAATGGTAGAAGTACTATAATTCTCTGGAGAAAGCGATGGTCAACTTTTTTTTTGTGTGGTATAGGCAAGTGGAGTATCGTAAGAAAGGCACCGTCAAGTACATGGTATTTTCTTCAAATTTCAAAAAAGGGGCAAAGAGGGAGAGGAGAAAATATGTGATCCGAGTTTGTCCCCTCCTCCCTTGCATTTCGAGACCGTTATACTTACAAACACGAAAATGTACAGGAAAGCGGCATTACACCAGCATAAAAAACTAAAAATAATAAAATTCTGGAATCTTATCAGAAAAGGTTAATAATAGTACATTTCTATAGTTGAAGTTAGCACACCTCTGCACCCCTTAAGCGCACCCCAGGTCAAAAATATTGATTGGCTAATGATAACTGACACAATAGGCAATAATATCTCCAAGTTTCATTACAATCACATAATATTTAATAATGGTACTTACATTGATTTAAAGTTAGGTATTTTGACACTATACATACAAAGAATACTCCTACTGGCCTCAGGCATTGGTGCGAGTACTACTTGAATGTTGTTTTTCGCAGTGCGAGTTATAGTTTAACCATTTCTGAAAGGGTGAAAGGGTAATGATTGATGGGGAGGAGGGGAGGGGGGTTAGGCTGGTCGCTAACTCTTCGTTCTATTTATAATTATTCAAACAATTTATATATTTTTTTTTTTTAATGCAAGTTTGGAATTTGCAACGTCGTCTTAACAAGGACCGAAGATGGTACAGGGGCGGGCGTCGTAGGTCCGTCTCACAAGATATCCATTCCAATGGGTAAGTACGCCACGGTATTTCAGGCGGAAGTTCACGCAATCGAAACTTGTGCGAACACATGCTTAGCAGCTGGATACCAAGGTAGGAATATTGCAATCTTCACTGACAGCCAGGCGGTGATCAAAGCACTAAGTAACTTCTCCGTCTCATCGAAAGTGGTGCTTAGTGGTCGTGAAGCCTTGCAGAGATTGAAGTGCTTTGGCGATGCATTCCCTAAAGCGGAAACGATTGCCTCACTAACACTCGAACAGCTGAGCAGATTTGTTGGGATGATTGGTCTCGAGAATTTGTCAGATCACTAATCTGCATAGACTACAGGGTGTAGCACAATAGACTTCCGGGTCGCAGTGCTTGTTGGCCCTCTGGGCCCTCTGGGCCAACTGCCCTCCATCTAATCTAATCTAATCTAATCTTACAAGAATGGTTAAGCATCTCGAAGATTAGGACATAGTTCATCTCGTATACATATGTACATATCTATCTACAATACAGTAGTACAAATTATTACTTTGAGAGGTGAGAGATTGAGATACTATATCATGGGTAAGACATTTTAATTATGGTGTTTTTAACCATCCGAGTGGTAGCAAGAAGAGCAAGGAGCCGATATTTACATACCAAAATAAGCGCTTGCTACAAAACCCTCGGATTGCGGGGTAGTCCTCTATATCCCGGTTTCATTTACATTTATCGGGGAGGTAGGCATTCCTTTGACCTGATTGTGTCCATCTTACTAAAACTCAAGCAACTTCTCATCTGAAGTTTACGTAAAAAAAATCAGTTCCCTCCGCCATTTGGTTCAAGAGTTATAGACAAAAACCCTGAAAAGTAGGGTAATGCGGGTGCTACGTTTGGAGTAACAAATCAAAATACTAAATCTGTCAGTTACTATTTATATCATGCCGTCGTGATGACAAACGAGAAGATAGCTACAAATTCCTGTGAATTCAAACACTTCACTTGGTACTGGATTAAATAAACAAACAAATCTCTTACTTTAGTATTTCACTTTAAACTTCAAATTTAATTTGACTTTAAGTCTATATGTCTTCTTTTAATGATGGCTATTCGGAGACTGACTTCTCAAGATGGTCGCTTCACTCAGTAACAATGGACTCGACGATAAAATTCAACGGAGCGGTACTGTCACTTCGCGTTGCTGCCTTATAAGGTCTAGAGTATAATAAAAATAAATTGCATAATTCAAATTGCTTTAATTTGTAAAATTTCTCTCACAACCTATTGACGTTATCACGCAAATACTTGGGCAGTGCCGAAGGCATTTTGTCATGACGAAAATATGTAACACTTTAAAGGAGATATAGCAATAAATAAATAACTGGCGCGACAGTCCTCGAGATGAGTTAGCATCATCTCATTTTCAAGATCGTGACGGTCTTGTGCAGAGGTGTGTGATCAGCAACACGCTCAACCGAGTTATTTACCCCATAAATGGGTACTCATTTAACAGCTGAGTGAGCTCATAGTCCGACACGTAAATCCCTTTTTTATCGAAAACTATCGCATTCAGTAGGCATCGAACCGGAGCCCAGTGCGTAGAAGGCGAACGTGCTAACCGTTGCGCCATCCGGACTACAAGTATAGCAATGCATATATAGAAATCATCAGGGTCACCTGATTCGATCTTGCAATGTTTGTCTGTCTGTCCGTTCGCACGATAACTTTCGATAGAATGAAGCTAGAGCCTTAAAATTTTTGGTCAAATGTTGGCAGGATGATTTAGTTAGCTGGTGTTGAAAATGAGCAAGATCCGGCCAAGAAAACGCCTACCTCCGCTACATATGTAAAATAATTTAATGTATCTATAACTTCAGTTTGAATTAACGTAAAAAGCACCAAATTTGATAGATAGCTTTAGAAGGTAAAATAATTTTATACTCTCTTGTAAAAATAAGATCGATCAGTTGGAAAGTAACGGTACTTTCCTTACAAAAAGCCCCGTACTACCCTACCTTTCACGTTTCTTGCATGTAAACTTCAGACAAGAAGCTGATTCAGTTTTAGTAAGATGAGCAAAATCAGATCAAAGGAACGCCTACCTCGCCTACAAATATAACGATTAATGAAAAATTAAAGTTGTATGGATTTGTTTAACCAATATATTTCGAGCATATGCTCATTATCAGAATTCTATAAACAAAAGAATATTACAATCTTGTGAAAATATGTAGTTAACATATGAAATATTATTAAATATAATGCCCGGTTCACATTATTCCAGTCCAGTAATCCAGTCCAGCAATCGAGTCCAGTGCTGGACTGGATCATATCGTCTACATGATTCCAGTCCAGTAGTCCGGCGAGTGTGTTGTTGATTCGGTAGCTATAGTGACAATGATTTCTAGGCGAGCTGGAATGAAAAAGTAGACCGACAATCCAGTCACTGGACTGGATTACTGGACTGGATTGCTGGATTGGATAGCTGTCCAGTGCCGGTTCACATTATTCCAGTAGCAATCCAGCGCTGGACTGGATTACTGGACTGGATTGGTTACTGGAATAATGTGAACCGGGCATACCTCAGATCTTGTGGAGTCACATGAACAAAAACTAGTTGGAACTACAATTTTTTTAAGGCAAACTGTCAATAAACTTGGTGTCAAATACATATTTACAAATTAAGTACAGATGTCAGATATTTAAAATTACATATTGGCTAAGTTCATATCACAATCACACAACAGTTGGCATACTGGTGCCAATTTGTTTTATGAACTCTCTCCACTGAGTTTTTGATGGACGCAACATGCTGTGAAAAATGTCATTTTCTCCATCACAAAAATTTCTCCGCTGGCTAGGACCAGCATATGATGACAATCCTGAAATGACACTCGCGCTGTCATATTCGTACGATTTTTCGACAGTAGTCAGTTTTGAACTGGAAATTTGACAATTGATGGATGACTAGATGCGAGTGCAGTTCAGAACACAACAACGTGTTGCAATGCTGCTTCGATACTATTGCCACAGCATGTTGCGATTCCGCTGTGTGATATGAACTTAGCCATTGTGAATTTAAAATTAAAAT
Organism: Chloromyia formosa; assembly: GCA_964017055.1. Classification (NCBI taxonomy): domain Eukaryota; kingdom Metazoa; phylum Arthropoda; class Insecta; order Diptera; family Stratiomyidae; genus Chloromyia; species Chloromyia formosa. Next base: position 64,120,619 of record OZ024818.1, read on the forward strand.
GGTGATGTCAAATACACATTTAAAAATTATTTAGATATGTCAAATATTTAATTGTCATAATATGAATTTATTTTATTTTAGTCGAATTTTGATTAGATTAAAATAAGTATAAAGCAAGTTTTTTGCCGGGCGACAGCCATCGACGCCATGCAACTTACATGGCACTTAGCATGCCGTCGCCCTTCTCAGTCCAGAGTGGGACTACACTTATTCATACATCTGACTTGGTCGTTCCCGGTCACGCCTCTCCCACTGGTGCGAGCGCGAAGCAGAGGTGTCTGATGAGACGCGCTTCGCACCAGCGGTCGAAACCGGCGAACCAACACGATTTGGGCTCCCTTCGGGGAGTTAATTATTCTCAAAAAAAAAAAAAAGTATGAATAAGTGTAGTCCCACTCTGGACTGAGAAGGGCGACGGCATGCTAAGTGCCATGTAAGTTGCATGGCGTCGATGGCTGTCGCCCGGCAAAAAACTTGCTTTATAGTTTAGCCACTGGCGCTAAGCCAGAACAGTTGGGTAGAATTCCATATCGGCAAGTAGCACGTTGTTATTTGCATTCGATAGAATTCGCGCCCATGTCGTGTTGGTCGGCCTACATAAGGCAAACCAACATCTGATTTGGTCGTTCCCGGTCACGCCTCTCCCACTGGTGCGAGCGCGAAGCAGAGGCGTCTGATGAGACGCGCTTCGCACCAGCGGTCGAAACCGGCGAGCCAACACGATTTGGGCTCCCTTCGGGGAGTTAATTATTCTCAAAAAAAAAAAAAAAAGTATGAATAAGTGTAGTCCCACTCTGGACTGAGAAGGGCGACGGCATGCTAAGTGCCATGTAAGTTGCATGGCGTCGATGGCTGTCGCCCGGCAAAAAACTTGCTTTATAGTTTAGCCACTGGCGCTAAGCCAGAACAGTTGGGTAGAATTCCATATCGGCAAGTAGCACGTTGTTATTTGCATTCGATAGAATTCGCGCCCATGTCGTGTTGGTCGGCCTACATAAGGCAAACCAACATCTGACTTGGTCGTTCCCGGTCACGCCTCTCCCACTGGTGCGAGCGCGAAGCAGAGGCGTCTGATGAGACGCGCTTCGCACCAGCGGTCGAAACCGGCGAGCCAACACGATTTGGGCTCCCTTCGGGGAGTTAATTATTCTCAACAAAAAAAAAAAAGTATAAAATAAGTATTATACCGGGTTTCCACCAAAGAGAAAGTTTTGAATAACACGGACAAAAACTGTTTTTCTGAACAAAAACACCAATGTTTTGTAATGCCGGGTTTCCACCAAAGAGACAGTTTTAAAAACAGTTTTGTTTTCAAAAACAAAAACAGAAACAAGTTTTGTTTTCTGAAAACAGTTCTGTTTTATGTAAACAAACTGTTTCAACTGAACAGACTGGTTTTGTTTCTAGTTCTGTTTATCTTGTTCCCAGAAAATGTCAGACAACGAGGATTTTATAATTGCACTCAGTTAACTGCTTCTTGTTTGAACACATTTTAAGTTAAAAAACACAAACAAAGTTAAATTGATATCACTCCAACCTTTAAAATTACAACTGATAACTGACTGTGTAGAATTGTCGCAGAAAACAAAAGTGCGTGTTTCAACCAAGCAGACAAAAAAACAAGAAAAAATGTATTTTCCTTTGATCTGTTCTAGAAAACAAAAACATTTTCCCATTCGCGGTGGGAAAGTGTTTTGTTTCCTAAAACAGTTTTTAGAGACACAAATGTTTTAAAAACTGTTCAGTTTTTACAGAACATTTGCGTTTTTGTTCAGAAAAACAGTTTTTGTCCGTGTTTTTCAAAACTGTCTCTTTGGTGGAAGCCCGGCATAAAAACTGGACTGTTTTGAAAACATTTGTGTCTCTAAAAACTGTTTTAGGAAACAAAGCACGTTCCCATCGCGAATGGGAAAATGTTCTTGTTTTCTAGAACAGATAAAAGGAAAACACATTTGTTCTTGTTTTTGTCTGGATGATTGAAACACACACTTTTATTTTCTGCTACAGCATCCAAGTGTACAATCAGTTGTCATTTTAAAGGTTCAAAATATATAACTTTTAGTTTTTTTTTAATTGAGAATTGACCCAATATCTCCGTTTTTTCTGTTTTAGATGTCATTTATTAAAAAAAGCCATAGCTTATTATAAAATCCTAGTTGTCTGACATGTTTTGGGACACATGTTGAACAAGATAAACAGAACTAAAAACAAAACCAGTCTGTTTAATTGGAACAGTCTGTTTACATAAAACAGAACTGTTTTCAAAAAACAAAACTTGTTTCTGTTTTTGTTTTTGAAAACAAAACTGTTTTTCGAAACTGTCTCTTTGGTGGAAACCCGGCATAATGCCGGGTTTTCTCCAAAGAGACAGTTTTTAAAAGCACGGACAGAAACTGTTTTTCTGAACAAAAACACAGTTTTTAGGGACACAAATATTTTAAAAACTATTCAGTTTTTACAGAACATTTGTGTTTTTGGTTAGAAAAATAGTTTTTGTCCGTGTTGCTCAAAACTGTCTCTTTGGTGGAAACCCGGCATAATGTTTTGTAAAAACTGAACAGTTCTTAAAAAATTTTTGTCTTTAAAAACTGTTTTAGTAAACAAAACACTTTCAGACCGCCAGTGGGAAAGTGTTCTTGTTTTCTAAAACAGATGAAAGGAAAACACATTTGTTTGTTTGTTTTTTGTCTACTTGGTTGAAACACGCACTTTCGTTTTCTGCGACAGCACCCAAGTAACCCGGCATTAGAGTAATCTTTTTTGTCGCTTTTATCATTGCAAGCCGTACTTTCGTATTTATTATTTGATTAATTTCATGTGTTTGAAGCTTAGTTTTATTTAGTTGACTGGTTATTATTGTCGTTTCGTTAAAATTAAAAGTATGGTCTTTGTTAATTGCATGTTTGGCAAGCGCTGATAAATTAACATTTAATGTTTCCTTTGCGTCATTTTTATGTTGACTAATACGTGTTCCTAATTCCTGAATAGTTTCACCGATGTAAGTTTTGTCACAAATTATAGCAGTCACCGGTGAAACTATTCAGAAATTAGAAACATGTATTATGCCGGGCTTCCACCAGAGAGACAGTTTTGAAAAACAGTTTTGTTTTCAAAAACAAAACAGAAACAAATTTTGTTTTTTGAAAACAGTTCTGTTTTATGTAAACAGACTGTTCCAATTAAACAGACTGGTTTTGTCTCAGTTTTGTTTATCTTGTTCGACATATGTTCCAAAAAATGTCAGACGATGCGGATTTCAAAATAAGCTGTGGCTTTTTTTTTTTAATAAATGACATCTAAAACAGAAAAAATGGAGATATTGGGTCAATTCTCAATAAAAAAAAATAAACTAAAAATTATATAACTTAGACCTTTAAAATGACAACTGATTGTGTACTTGGATGCTGTCGCAGAAAACAAAAGTGCGTGTTTCAACGAACCAGACAAAAAACAAGAACAAATGTGTTTTCCTTTGATCCGTTTTAGAAAACAAGAACATTTTCCCATTCGCGATGGGAACGTGTTTTGTTTCCTAAAACAGTTTTTAGAGACACAAACGTTTTCGAAACTGTTCAGTTTTTACAAAACATTGGTGTTTTTGTTCAGAAAAACAGTTTTTGTCCGTGTTTTTCAAAACTGTCTCTTTGGTGGAATCCCGGCATAAGTCAACTTAAAAATGACATATAGATAACATTAAATGTTAACTTATCAGTCACTAGGCCTGCACAGGTCTAGGGTATATACATTTCGGTCTCGTTATAACTGTGGACGTTCGTGCTTTCGTCGCCAGCCGGTGACAAACTATTGCGACACTAATCGGTACAGAGATCCTTTAGGCATTCGTGTTATAATAAAGTTCTATAGTTCAATTTTGCGTATACTATGTAGAGCAGCAACTTAAACATAATCCACGTGATTCAGAATTTCGGCTTTAGGCAACTACGTTTTTCAGAGTAATTCTATTGGTACTGTAATGGACAGGTGTAGCGGATACCTAAGTGTCCATGGGGACGGAGTGAAGATTGGCCGAAAACTCCTCAGCGGGATAGCCGACGGCACGAGCTTGTTGTAGCTCAGTGACGGGAGATGTTGGCAGGGTTTTTGCCCTCTCGCTGCCCCGTACCATTATCATTCCAAAAATATCTCGTGCCTAAGGACAACAGCACACACACGGGTACGAAAGGTCCCACGACCTTAAAAAAAAACAACGAAAAGAAAGAAAAAACTACATAAAGGCAATGGTCGTCGACCGGCTCATGTACCTTGACAACACTGTTCCGGGTCCAGATGGAGCGGACTCTGGAATCTTTACCCACCCTGCCTTTGAGGTCTCATGGCCGAACTAAGTGGAAAAAAATCTAAGCGAAAAAAAAATAACACCGTTAAATAAATAAATAAAGGATAAATCTAAATTATATAAGACAAGCTAGCCTTCGGCCGATTTCAACGAAATTTAGGAACGTATGATTGAGTAATATGCAATTTCATAAAGATATCTTCAGAAATAAAAAAGTTTTTCTGGTAAAAACTTGCTTTTGGAACGGTCGTTCCTATGACAGCTATATGATAGAGTAGTCCGACTTCAACCAAATTCGGAAATGTAATTTCACTAAAGATATTATTGATTAATATGAAATTTGAAAACAATATCTATAGCAATAAAAAAGTTATTCCCACAAAGACGAATTTTTGGACCGGTCGTTCCTATGGCAGCTATATGACGTAGTGGTCCGATTTCAACCAAATTTAGATATATAATTTAACTAAAAATACTATTGATTAGTGTGAAATTTCAGAACGATGTCTTTAGAAACAAAAAAGTTTTTCTCACAAAGACGACTTTTTGGACCGGTCGTTCCTATGGCAGCTATATGACGTAGTGGTCCGATTCCGTTGGTTCCGACATATATACAGCCTGCAATGGAAACAAGGCTTTGTACAAAATTTCCGCTCGATAGCTTTAAAACTGAGGGACTAGTTTGCATAGAAACAGACAGACAGACGGACAAAGCTTAATCGACTCGTCTCATCATACTGACCAAGAATATATAAAGTTTATATGGTTGGGGATGCTTCCTTCTGTGCGTTGCAAACTTCATGACAAAGTTAATATACCCTATCACATCCGTGAAGGGTATAAAAATGTAATAATAACAGAATGGAAATTGACTACACTTACCCTCGAATTCGCCGATGGCCACCGAAGAAACGTCAACTACTCCTGCGCGCCATCGTACTCTGTTCTGGGCAATAGGGTGCAACTCCCCAAAAGACTTACCCAGTGCCTGACACTCCTTTACCACAGATCGACGCCATGTGATTCGAGGACCCCCTCTTGGTCGGCCTTGGTTGGAAATGGGGTTCCATTTCATGGCATGCAAAGCAATGCAGTTATCACTCTTCCGCAATGTGTGACCTATCCACTGCCATTTTCGCCTGCGTATCAATTCGTCGATTGGCATCTGACCCGTACGCTGACTTAGTTCTTCATTTGATATTGTTTCGGGCCAGAAAATTCTTAAAATTCAACGAAGACATGAATTGACGAAAACTTGCAGCTTTCTGGTAACTCCTACGGAAACTTTCCATGTACTGCTCCCATACAAAAGCACTGATAGTACCAGGGAGCGAAACAGGCCCAGCTTGGTCTTGATGCTGAGATAACTGCTCTGCCTGATTTTGGACAGCATGCCGTATGCGCGTTTAGCCTGGATGATATGACGAGCGATGTCCTGCTCCGTACCACCATTTTCGGCAACAATGCTACCCAGGTAGACGAAGTTGTCCACCTTCTCCACAGGCTGCCCATTAATATTGATGGCAATAGGTGTCGGATTTCTTTTTCGCAACGGCGGGCTAAGAACCTTGGTCTTGTTGGTATTAATCTTTAGCCCAACCTTGCTTGCCTCCCTCTCGAGATCTAACGCCATTGCGGACAGATCCATGATTTTGTGGGAGAGTAGGCATATGTCGTCAGCGTAGTCAAGATGTTGTAGATAAGATGTCAAAGTCCATTGAATTCCTCTGTCGAGTCCGGATAGGGCTGCATGCAACACATCGCCGATCACAATGAGGAATAGGATCGGTGAGAGGATGCACTCCTGCCGAACTCCACTGCGAATCTCAAAGTCCCCCGACACCTTACCTGTATGCAGAACGCGACATTTCGCGCCGTCATAGGTTGCCTTAATAATAGCCACAAGCTTCTCAGGGATGCCTCTCCTGCGCAAGGCCGCCCATATAGAATCCCGGTTCACACTATCGAAAGCCTTTTCGAAATCGATGAAAAGCAAGTGAAGCGGAGAATCGTATTCAGCGCAAAAGTCTAATGTTGACAGTTTTCTTTGATTACCGTGGTGTCGTGCACTCAGAATTCTTGCCCGAAGGTCAGACGGTTAATAAAGAAAATTATTTGGCGATTGAGAGATCAATTCGTCGAAAAAGGCCAGATCTATGCAAAGAAAACTCTCGGATTTTGCATCACGACAACGCACCATAATATAAGGCTATCATTGTGAAGGAATTTCTGACCAAAAACTCAACAAAAACCATTGAACAACCACCATATTCATCTGACATGTCCCCCCCATCCGACTTTTTTCTCTTCCCGAAACTGAAATTACAACTTCGAGGCACCCGCTTTCAGTCAATAGAAGACATTAAACAGAATTCGCTGCAATTTGCAAAACACACTTGAGATGACAATATCAAGTACAGTAAACAAACTAAATGAAAGATGACTGTCAAACTCCGTGACAGTATAGAGGACATTTGTGCCAACTTAGTGACAAAAAGAATATTGACAATCCTGTCGGGCAGGCTTTTTAATGATTGATTCCCGGTACTTTTTTGACAGAATATATAAAAAAACGAAATTAAATGAAGTCCTAATTTGTTAGAGATAAAGTCGAACTTTACATTAAAGCTTTGTCACTTAATGGGCAATACGATCTGCATTTTTAATTTATAAGCATCACGGTTGATGTTGTTGTTGCTGGCGTTGCACACACATTGTCGACACCATGGCCCAGGTTGAAATCGTACAGGTTGCTTGATCCGTAAGACGGCAATCAATGTTTCTATCCCACTCTTGATTCCTATTCCGCAACACGATCCGGCGACGCAGATTACGTATATTTTCCTTATATAGGATCAAATTTCCCAACGTATCGGCCCAAGATTGCACTTGCAGCAGCACGTCATCGATGTCGCTATCAAGGCGGGAGGAATTATTATTTTTTCCCCTTTTCAGAGGCAGTTGAACCGATGTTCTTCATTCGAATCCTGTCGCCACAATCAGGCGGATCTGGTATGCACGGCAGGTGAAAGTAGACGCGTTGCGACAGTTACTGCACCGATGTGGCTTGGACGATAGAAACAAAAATCTCCTCCAACGAAAATCACCGTCCGTGGGCAAACTAAAAAAAAATCGCACGTTCGGCGATGGCGTTGCCGATGCGACGGCTTTGGCGGGTGGAATTTGACCTCCTCAAAAAACAAATAGCACGTCCCGGCGATGGTGTGCCGATGTCATGGCTATGACGGGTCATACTAGACTCCGCCTGAGCGATCGCGTCGATGTTTACTTGATGGCGGGTGGAAGTGGACTCCCCTGTTGACTCCCTCTCGAAAGGTCGCGACCCTCGATTCGGCACAGCATCGGCTGAAATTTCTCGCCAATCGAGTAATATTCCGTTTACACTATCCCCAGATTACTTCATCTGCGCCGGCTGATTTAATCTGGAACTGTCAAATACATACAATTTTAACCACCACCACACACAGATTAAGCAGCAGATGAAGTAATCTGGGGATAGTGTAAACGTAATATTACATGCAACGGAATTCTCCGTTTGCATAAAACTCGACTTGGATGTCGGAGCGAGAAGGAATATCACTACCCGCTTGTCTATCACATCACAAAACGAGGTCGATGACATCCGATCAAACAGTACATTTTAAAAGGGCACATAGATGTCCTATTAGAATATACTGTTTGAAAATGTCGACGACCCGCAGTGTGATATAATGATAGAGTTGTCGCTTTTGAAAAATTCCTGATGGAAAATTCGAATTGTTATGTGGCAAAGATTTTAAGAAAAATATTTGCCAATTAACAATCCGAATAGACCATCAGAAAAGTCATTCATTACAGTACGCTGCTGTATTCACGGTGAAAAATGCATGTAATATTGGATTTGCCATCTGATTTTTTGCGTTTTTTTTGTGATTTGCATTTAAGGGGATGGTATATGTAAGAATAAACAATCCCCTCAAACATGGGTTTTCTACGACATAAAATATTTTTTTTTCCAATAGTTCGCGGAGCCATCTTTAAAGATCAACTTTCACCAACCTGCACAGAAAATTAAACGGCATTCAGTAGGAACGTTACAGAACAAACAAACAATGTATGCATACAAAAACTCCACAAACCACATCATTAACTTCCAATTAATTACCCCATTTCAGGCTTTACCATTTCGGGACATATGTTAGTGCAACTGATAGAATAATTATCCGTTCGCCCGTGTCCCTATTATCCGCTTTGAGTATTGTACATAAACTGAACTGCTAGCACTCACTTTTTTTCGCTTCATCAACAATATTGCAAAACATTTTCGACATTCTATCACGTCTTCGCCCCAACCATCAATAAACCATAGCCAGAGCAATGTGTAGTGTGTGTGTGTGTAAGTTCTGCGAGAATTCATGAGAACCATTCCATTGAGGGTGTCTACACCAGGCACAATTGTTCCGGCACAAAACCGGTTTTTGTAGGCGAGATGCATGAAGGGAAAGGTATAGGAAGGGAACAAAACTTGTGCTCGAAAATTTCAAGCACAACAATTGTTCCCAACCAATACACGCACTTTTCGCATCCTTCCACAATATAGAATCAAATCAATACATTGAAAAAGCCCTACATGTATACAAGTTGTTCTCGTTTCGATGTGCTTCGTGTAGACAGGCACATAACCGGTTTTGTGCCTGGAACAATTGTGCCTCGTGTAGACAGCCTCATTGGCTTTATCGCATTTGATTGTCACGAAATGCTTCACAAATAATATTGGACGGCAAAAGATGGACTCGAGAGTATCGGCAAAAAACAACGAACGAACAAGCTGAGGAGCATTCTTACTGACAAGTTTTTCATTTCATAGATCCGTTGTTATTGGCCTTTGGCAGTGACAGGGTTATTAGAGTATCGCAAAACGTACCGGCAGGATTGCACGTTCAAGTCAAATGTGTGCAATCCTATTGATGACAATTATCGGCTCATCTTTTTTTTGCATAACCGACATAGCGATAGTGGCTCCGTTGGTGCTAGGTATCTTGCTTTTTGCCATTCATACACATCGATGCACCTTGCCGTTGATAATGGCTGCCTCGTTGCCAGGCTGTGCCCATAAAAGGCAACTATGCTAAGTGTTATGTAACCAGTACCAGTACCAATTAATTATAAGATTCGTTAAAAAATGTCCTATGTTGGCTTGGGTGTACTGAATGGGGAATGGACTGGTTGTTTTTTTTAAATCTCTGGAGAAAAGATAACTATTCAGCTGTAGTTGCATTTAGCTGGTTCAAGCCGTGATGGAATGCTATCGAACCAAGTTCCGCTAAGAATATCGAAAATCTTCATGACTCCGAATAACGGAAAATAAAACGATAGACTCAAGCGAGTAACTTGATCACTATAGCTAATATTGCAACACTTTCGGCTGTAAGGTGAACCCTAATGGAACTCACGACCTATTTATAATCTCAAAATCAAAACTATTATATAGTTGCGAAACAGAATTAATTATTTAATGGCAGACATTGGCATACTGAAATGTCAGAAGAACAAAGAAATTTCAGACTCTATGTACATGGCAATAAGTGGGTATCGAGAACCCAGCTACGCAACAATGCCTACCATTGACGACAGGCACAGACCAAATTTAGAATTTCCTAGCTGAACGAATACTATTGTATAAACGAAATACTTTTTAAAAAGGAGCCTCTTAGCAAAACACCTCAACAATCATCCCATAAAAACTCAACGCACTTAACTATCTTTCAAACTTTTCCCGCTGCTATCTCGACACTATTATATCATATGATTGCATTGATAAATCAGCTTGTTACACCACGTTCTCGTCCCATTACCAATCCTATCGCACAAAACACCGGTTTAAATGAAAATTAAGGACCAGTTTCTTGCTTCCAATCTCGCTATGGTCACAGACAGGCGCATCTTTCGATAACGCGAAAACTTACACTAATGGGGTTGTAAGTCCTTTTGGACTAGCCGTCGATTTTAATTAAATTGAAATCAGTTAACGATTAATTAACAATTTCTTGTTCTTTCCAAACAAATTTTTGCATTTTAAATAGTACCGAGGATGTAGAATCTCAATTGAGCTTGGGTCGTTCTGTTATTTCTTCTGATTTTTTTCTGTCTCTCGATTAGTTCCGATGTTGCGGAAGAGGAGCGACACTAATGGAACATAACAGGGTCTTTGAGAAGAAGTGCTTTTTCTCGACGAAGTATAAGAATCCGGCGACTAAGTAATTCTCAAATAACGAGTGTGTTTCTGGAGTGAATTCAGATTTTATCGCAGGAAGCATTCGTTGCTGTCAGGGCCGATTTAAAGGGTTTCTCCGTAACAAATATCTGCATAATCGTGTCTCTTAAATGCATTTGCATTCCACTAAAGCATGGGTTAATTGAGTTGCCTCTTTTAGTAGTCCGAGCACAAATGGTGCGATCAATGTTTTGTTGTATTTTGTACAGTGATGTTAGCGGGAATATGACGCGTTAGATTGCTTTTTGTATTATGTATATAAGCGACTTCCACTTCTTACATACCGTTCACCGCATTCGCCAGGAAGCTAAACTTTCAGAAACTGTCGTTTTTCTCTGGTGGGTTATACTGAAAAGTCTGCAAGGAGTACATGGTGGCCTTCCTGGATTGGGGGTGCCTTCAACAACGTGAACCTGTAGCTGTCATGGATGCCCTCTCAAGGCTTCGTGAGGATGACTTGCTCCGCAATCTAATACACATGATGCTTATATCTCGCGTTATTTCCACTAGTCTCGGCACATCATTTGCACGCAGACACGTGAACAGGGGTACTCCCCAGGGTGGTTTTCTCTCTTTCCTTCTTTGGAATTTGGCGGTCAATGGACTGCTTTTACATCTGGAAGGGCTAGGATGCAAGGTCACTGCTTATGCGGACGATATTGCTATTATTTAATGCAGAACCACTCTATCCTGAAGGATGTAACGACAACGGCCAGCGACTTATCGACTTCGCCTGCAGCAGGAATCTAGTCGTAAGCTCTATGTGTTTCCCGCATCGACGCATTCACAAGCAGACCTGGAAGTCTCCAGACGCACATACTGTTAACCAAATTGACCACGTCCTCATTTGCAGGAGATGGACGTCTAGTGTGATAGCTGTCCGCTCCTATCGAGGAGCAAACTGCGACTCAGATCATCACTTGGTGAAGACGACCTACAGATGTAGAATTTCCGCAGTGCACCAATCGAGACGAGAATCAGCCCTCCCAAAATCTTAGCGGTTGATAATCTTCTGAGTGATGCTACAGCGGTGGCGTATACTACCGCCCTTGAGGAAAGACTATCACCTATGCTACACAACATCAGCAACACAGGCGTCCATGGGTTCTGGGAAGAAACAAAGGGCACCATCAAGGGTGTCGCAGAGAAAATCGGGGAATATAAATCCCGGCGAGCGGGAAATGAATGGTTCGACGAAGAATACAAAAATTCACTTGACGCGAAAAACGAGGCCTACAGACAATGGATTCAACGAGGAACCAGAGCCAGAAGTGAAAAATATGACGAGCTACGGCGAATATCGAATAAAATAATTAGACGTAAGAAACGAAAATATTGTACTTTGACGAGCAGTTGCAGAATATAAACTAAAACTTAGCTAATAGGAACACCAGACAATCGTACAAACTAGTAAATACAATTTAGAACGGCTACCAACCCAGGACTAGCCTTTGTAAAGACAAGAATGGAAACATCATCAGCGACATGGTATTAACAAACGATGGGCCTCTTATTTTGAAGAGCTTCTAAACCGACCATCTAACATCCCCACACAGGAAGCTCTCGACGATATTGTTGATCTAGGGTCCACCCATTCAACCCCCGACAGTAGAGGAAGTTGATCTCGTGTTGCGGTCACTAAAACGAAATAAAGCGCCGGGCGCTGAACTGCTAAAATAAGGTGGAACGATACTAGTTGATGCCATACATCAATTACTCCTGCGAGTATGGGAGGACGAGGAGATCCCAGACGATTGGCGCAGAAGCATCATCTGCCCAATTCATAAAAAGGGAGATAAACTGCGGTGTTAGAATTACAGGGGCATATCACTAGTTTGTACGTCCTATAAAATTTTGACGAAAATTCTAGAAAATAGAAAAAACACTACGCAGAACGAGTCATTGGCGAATATCAAAGCGGTTTCAGACCTGGTCGCTCCACAACTGATCAGCTCTTCTCAGTCAAAGTGATACTCCAGAGGTGCTGGGAATACAACGTAAACGTGTACCAAATCTTTGTCGACTTCAAGCAGGCATACGACAGTATCGATCGTGGAGTACTGTACAACATCAAGCTGCAATTTGGTATACCGGCCAAATTAGTGCGACTGACAAAGATGACGATGACCAACTCCGTCTCACAAGTCAGGATCCAGAATAGACTTACTGATCTATTTGAAACACGCCCTGGTTTGAAACAGGGCGATGGACTGGCATCGACGCTCTTCAACCTAGCACTGGAAAACGTTATTCGGACCATGAATATGGACAACAGCAAGACGCTACTCATCAAGTCAACACAATTAGCAGCGTACGCCGACGACATCAACATCATGTCTCGAAGATTGGCTGACGCAGAAGAACTTCTGCATACGCTCGATACCGCTGCAAAGGAAGTTGGATAACGTGTTAACGAGGGTAAAACTAAAATAATGATGCAATCGGTGACAAGGACACCTGCACAACCGAGCATCAATGTGGGGGACCTCAACATCGAGTTCGTGAACAACTTCATTTATCTGGGTTGCAACTTGTCAAGGGACGCCAACGAAACTGACGAAATCAAGCGACGGATACAGTTAGCTAATAAGACTTTTTCTCGGTTCTTCCCATAATGAAATCGAAGCATGTGCACAGAAACACGAAGCTCCGCGTGTACAAAACCATTATACGACCAGTGCTATGCTATGGCTGCGAAGCATGGACCCTAACTCAAGCCTCCGAAAACATGCTAGACACTTTTGAACGTAAGGTTCTACGGCGAATTTTCGGGGCTATTTGCGATCGAGATGGATGGCGCATCCGGTACAACCATGAGTTGTATGAAATGTACGATGAGCTGCAAATCGTCAAACTACAACGACTTCAATGGGCAGGGCATGTACAAATAATGGACGATGATCGCATGCCTAAGAGAGTAATGAATGCAGAACGAGTCGACGGAGCGAGACTGCGAGGACGACCAAGATCTCGTTGGGAGAGCTCAGTAGGTGTGGACGCCGCGCAGCTGCTGGGCTCCCAAAATTGGAGGACGTGGTGACGTGACCGAGATAATTGGAGGACAATGATCCAGGCGGCCAAGGCCCAACGTCGGGCTGTCGCACCACGATGATGATGATAGGAAGTCGGCAATGATTGTACGCCCTTGGAGAAAAACTAAAAATCGAAAACTAGAGGTTTCAGTTTTCTGACTTGTCCATATTTGTATCAAGCAATAACGTTATTCGCTCCTTAGTGCGCTTTCCTCCATGACACTTTTCATCTTTAAATGTGCAGGTGGTACTGGAATTCTCAGGGGTCTAATGTGAAAATTTTCCTAGCTTGACGTAATATCTCAACGTATGAAAATTCTATCATGTGGTTGTGATGTGCAAGCTGGTCACCTGATGGTGTTTTGGGGACGGAGCCGAAAGTTTGCCGAGGGTGACCGTGAAGGTCTGGCGGAGCTAGAAGCGAATGCTCCTCAACGAGCTGAGCGGCGGCACATGCTTGTTCCAGCTCAGTGCGGGAAATGTAGGCGATGTTTTTGCCCGCTCGTTGCCCCAGCCGTTACAAGGATAACATATATCATGTGCCTTGGGAGAAGACGAACACAACGAAGGATGAAACTTAGTCCCCCGACTCAGGAAAACTAGTAAAAAAAACAAAGCGGGCAACGGCCGTCGACCGGCTCATGCTACACGCTCCGGGCCCAGATGGCTTGGACCATTGGCCTCTTTACCCATAGAAATAAAAAAAAAACAAATGAGGTTCCGTTGCCAGCAAATGTTGGAACCTCCCATAGCGGAACAAAACATGAGGCCTTTACCTCATATCATCATCAACCTGAAAGGGGTTTGGGAAAATTTCCTTAGATGAAAAGACACGGTTTCAACAATTCAGAAACATAGTATAATTTATTCTATTGAAAATAATCTAAACATAAACCGGTAACAATCGCAACAAAAGGAACCAAAAGTAAGAAAACAAAGTCGAAAATCGAACAGAAGACAAATTAAAGAGTTAACGAAAAGAAAAATCAAATGGCCGCTCTATCGTTGTTGTTTGTTGAATCTCCAGTCTCTTCCACAACAAGTGCAATTTATAGCCTCATGGCAGCTCCACACGAACGCACCTCAACCAGATACACAGCATAAACATCCGCACTCCAAATCATCAACAACGGTCGCACAGGAGTCGGTAAGGACTCCAGCGCTCTCGAGGCCGTCACAGCAGACAAACATATGCACGCTGTCGATTTTTGTGGCAGTCGAATTGCTATACAAATACGGGCCATATACCGGCGTGGCGGGTTAAACCCAATCTTGACAAGTCGATGTCTATGGCGTTGGCGGGTGACGGGCAAGTCCCCATTTGACGGCTGTTAACGTGCGTCACTCATCACTGAGCCAACATGAAGTTGACGCCAAGTAATGGGTGCACGCGGAGATTAAAAAAAAGGTGTTCATTACATGGTTTTCTTCCACTATATGCCGATGATTGAACTGTCGTTGTACATCTTCGTTTTGCGTTCACCGCCTGTTCACCTGACGTGTTCGTTAAAACTGGTTTGGACTAATCGTTTGGCTTGCATCTCTAATCACCGATACCTGCAGTTTGGACTGAACGAGCACACGAGTAAAAATTCGGTTTTCAGGAATCGGAAAAGAACCGACTGGGGTAAATTTAGGGAGCGTCTCGAAGAAACATAATCAACAATATCGTGCCAATCGTGTAGTAGGCAGGAGCTGGACGCCATGGCACAAACCCTCCCCAAACCCCAGCGCTCGGTAATTCAACCACAAAATCATGCCCAGTTACCAGACATAAAGGAAGGAGGAAACCGCCCTGGTGGTATGCTCGGATTGAAGAGCTATGTAAGGGCTGTGAGCAGAAAGAAGCTTCAATTTGGCGAAATCCTCGGGGTTAGACTGGTCAAATTACAAAAGAAACATAAAACTGCTTAAAAAAGAAATCAGAAGATCTAAGCGGGAGTCGTGGAGGAGTTTCTGTGAACAAGTTGAGGAATTCAGCGAGACTTCCAGATTGTGGAAAATTTTATCCACTGCTCCAAATATGCCAAGCTATATGCTGAAACAAGATGGGACGTGGACAAACTCCAGTGAAGAAACTATCGAGGTCTGGTTTGACACTCACTTCCCTGATAGCTCACCTGACGGAATGCCAGAGTACTCTCGGACTGTAATAGGCCCCTGTGATTCTGGTTCTATTCTATCGAAGAGTAAAACAGTAAAGGCTATTAATTCGAGTATTGTTGACCGGTTTGAGTCCCCAGGACCGGATGGCATTATTCCGGCGGACATACAACAAACGATAGACATGGTGTATCCCTGGATTGAGAGCATGTTCCGGGCCTGTTTGGAGCTGGTACACATTCCTCGCACATGGTCGGATGTGAATGTGGTTTTTATCCCGAAGACGGGAAAAAGCTCTCACTCTCGTCCGAAGGACCTCCGTTCTATAAGTTTATCGAACTGCTGAAGATGCCGGAGCGTCTGATCGACATGCACTTGCGTGCCACTATTCCATCGTGCCTTCTCTCACTTTCTCAGCATGCCCATTGGAAGGGTGGATCGGTGAACCTTCTCTGCACTCATTGGTAATCTATATTGAAGGGTTTCTGAGTCGCAAGGAGTATACGCTGGTTACCTTCTTGGACATTGAGGGTGCCTTTAACAACGTAAAACCGGCGGCTGTTTCAAATGCTCTATCTAGTGTGGCTGTAGAAGGCCCACTCTGTCAGCTTATTAGTCTGATGCTTACATATAGATTTATTTGTACCGGTTTGGGATCACCACAAGTACTCAGACAGGTGTGAAGGGGAACCCCTCATGGGGGTGTCCTGTCCCCGTTCTTTGAAACTTGGTGGTTAAGAAGTTGTTCCTGGACTTGGAGGGGCTGGGCTGCAAGGTCGTTGCTTATGCGAACGATATCGCCATTGCTATTTGGGGAAAGTTTCGCGGAGTTTTTAGTGATATTTTGCAAAATGCCCTAAATATTCTATCTCAGTGGGCTAGGCAAGTTGATGTTGGAATCAATCCAGTCAAAATGGAACTTGTACTCTTCACCAGGAGGAACACTCCACCTTCGCTGTTACCACCATTTCTGGAGAGGACGAGATTGGTCCTTAGCGAAAAAGCCAAATTTATAGGACTTATATTCGATTAGGAGCTATACTACTTTGCCTTAACCCCTAGCGGGGCATAGCGCGTCAACTACTCCTGCGCGCCATCGTACTCTGTTCTGGGCAATGGGGCGCAACTCCCCAAAAGACTTACCCAGTACCTGACACTCCTTTGCCACAGATCGACGCCATGTGATTTGAGGACCCCCTCTTGGTCGGCCTTGGTTGGAAATGGGGTTCGATTTCATGGCATGCATAGCAATGCAGTTATCACTCTTCCGCAATGTGTGACCTATCCACTGCCATTTTCGTCTGCGTATCAATTCGTCGATTGGCATCTGACCCGTACGCCGAATTAGCTCTTCATTTGATATTGTTTCGGGCCAGAAAATTCTTAAAATTCGACGAAGACATGATTTGACAAAAACTTGCAGCTTTCTGGTAACTCCTACGGAAACTTTCCATGTACTGCTCCCATACAAAAGCACTGATAGTACCAGGGAGCGAAACAGGCCCAGCTTGGTCTTGATGCTGAGATAACTGCTCTGCCAGATTTTGGACAGCATGCCGTATGCGCGTTTAGCCTGGTTGATACGACGAGCGATGTCCTGCTCCGTACCACCATTTTCGGCAACAATGCTACCCAGGTAGACGAAGTTGTCTACCTTCTCCACAGGCTGCCCATTAATATTGATGGCAATAGGTGTCGGATTTCTTTTTCGCAACGGCGGGCTAAGAACCTTGGTCTTGTTGGTATTAATCTTTAGCCCAACCTTGCTTGCCTCCCTCTCGAGATCTAACGCCATTGAGGACAGATCCATGATTTTGTGGGAGAGTAGGCATATGTCGTCAGCGTAGTCAAGATGTTGTAGATAAGATGTCAAAGTCCATTGAATTCCTCTGTCGAGTCCGGATAGGGCTGCATGCAACACATCGCCGATCATAATGAGGAATAGGATCGGTGAGAGGATGCACCCCTGCCGAACTCCACTGCGAATCTCAAAGTCCCCCGACACCTTACCTTTATGCAGAACGCGACATTTCGCGCCGTCATAGGTTGCCTTAATAATAGCCACAAGCTTCTCAGGGATGCCTCTCCTGCGCAAGGCCGCCCATATAGAATCCCGGTTCACACTATCGAAAGCCTTTTCGAAATCGATGAAAAGCAAGTGAAGCGGAGAATCGTATTCAGCGCATTGCTCGATAATGATTCGCAAGGTGTTAATGTGATCGACACAGGAGAATCCGGATCGAAAGCCAGCCTGCTCTTCATCAATTGTGCTTTCTAAGTGGGCCTTTAGTCTTTCCAGGACGATTTTAGCTATTATCTTGGCAACGGCAGGAAGCACACAAATGCCTCTCCAATTATTACAGTCTGTGAGGCTACCCTTCTTTGGAAGTTTGATGATCAAACCTTCCTTCCACTCAGTGGGAAAGGTCTCTGTATTCCACGCTTTATCAACAAGTGGGTGCAGCAAATCGGCAGTTACGCTTGGCGCTGCTTGATAAAGTTCGGCAGGGATGCCGTCAAGTCCGGCGGCCTTTCCTCGTTTTAGTGCAATAATTGCAGTGACTATTTCCTCTTTAGTCGGGGCAGTGGACCGTATACGCACATTTTGATGGTTAGCTAAATTATCTATATGAGGGGGAACTTCACCTGAGGTTACACGGTTCAAGACCGCGGCGAAGTGTTCTTTCCACCGCCTCATTTGATCTTCTTCCAAGATAAGTAGCTTTCCATCACTGTCTTTCACCGGATGTTGGCAGGAGTTACGACCACCTGTAAACTCCTTGATGACACCGTATACGGCGTTTAAGTTGTTACTTCTAGCGGCTTCTTCTGCTGACGCTAAAAGAGAATTGGCATAAACTCTTTTATCGCGTCGCACACTACGCTGAACTTCTCGAGCTTTCTGACGGTAAAGGAGTTCGATGCTGCTTCGATTGTCGTCTGATGCTGCAGCCAAACGAACTTTCAGCTCCTTTCTTTCAACAATCCGCTGCCATGAAGCGTCGGACATCCAGGGCTTATTCCGGCAATCCGGGTTTGGGCCAAGGATGGTATTTGCGCTATCAATGTACGCATTTTTTATGGCATCCCAGTTTTCGTTTATGTCACTATCTGGGTGACTAGTTATCTCAGCCGCTTTTTGCGCAAGATGGTCATTATATTGTTGTAAGACAGCTGGATTTTTTAGTCGAGCGGTGTTGAATTTGCGGGGCCTGGATCTTTCGTCGCTGGGGCGGCGCACGGCTGCAATACGCAATCGAACATTAGCGATCATAAGATAATGGTCTCTTCCCATCCCAATATCGGCACCCTTCTTGTTTCGCACGTCCAGGAGGCAACTCTTGAATCTTTTACTAATGGCAAAATGGTCGATCTGATTTTGTGTTCTGCGCCGATCAACAGAGGACCAACTGATTTTGTGGTGGTCCTTATGCTCAAACATAGTACCACCGATGAAGAGACTGTGAAAGTTGCAGAACTCTACAAATCTTTCACCGTTGTCATTACGATCACCAAGACCGTGTCTCCCCATCACATGTCTGAGCCCATAGTTATCAGCGCCAACTTTCGCATTCAAATCACCCATAACCATTATAATGTCACCTTTAGGTATTCTGCTCTGAACGGCGTTTAGTTCTTCGTAGAAGGAGTCTTTTGCCAAGACATTGTCGGGTTCAGTAGGGGCATAACATTGTATTATTGAGATGTTCCTCATTTTGGTCCGGAACCTGGCGGTCAAGACCCTGTCAGAGACCGGTTCCCAGGATAAGAGACAGTTTCGCGCGGCTCTGGTTAAAAGGAGCCCCACACCTGACTCACGACGACTACCGGTAGCTTTACCGGAGTACAACATCACAGTGCTGCCCGTTGGAGAGATGAATTCTCCGCTGTTCCACCATCTTATCTCACTAACTCCTAAGATACTTAATTTGTACCTCAGAAACTCACTCTCTAATTGAAGAAATCGTGCGTTCTGGGGACCTTCTGATCCATTGTCCAGGAGAGTACGCACATTCCAGAATCCAATCTTTGTCATTGTACGATAGCTAAAAGTCGTAACCGTTGAGTCAGTCCTTATCCGAGGCATAGTTGACGTTTCGTTAGCATATAAAGATTTCGGATAGTGCAAGTTGCTGGCATACACATCCTGTCCTTTGATTGTCGGTTTTAACGACAGGCCCTCAAAGGGAAAGGCCGTGGTATTTTTTTCACACCCCACACCACAGGGGTACCTCAACCAAATCATCGCACCGCCTTCACTGGCGGCTTGACGTTGGTTGGCAATGGTCAGTGACCACTGCCGTTCCAGGGGGCGCCCACGCGGAGGACTATGGAAGAGGAGTTTTTGCCCCCCAACGGCAAATATTCAGGCAAATATTCAGGCACGCGTCACTAAGGCAACGGTTGCTCTGTACTCTTGCAAGCAGGCTATTGGCCTGAAATGGGGCACGCGACCGAAGGTGGGTTTGGTGGACAGCGCTCCATAAAGCATCATACAGGAATCTATTGGATAACGTTCAAAGACTCCGTTGTATTGCTATCACTTGTGCTCTGAAGACCACACCGACCGCTGCTCTTGGTGTACTGCTGAATTTGCTCCTCTTGGACGTCCTAGCTGCGCAGGTAGCTGCGATTACGGCCATCAGTCTTAGGGCAACAGGGCAGTGGGAAGAGTCTACTAATGGCCACTCGGCGATACTGGGCAATCTGGATATTCCAGAAGACACGGACTATACCTCTCCGGCGTACTCTTTCGACAAAGGGTACACGAGTCTAATGCCGTCGGCAGGAGTGGGATGCAGATAGCATTCCTGAGTTGGAAGCCATAAGTTTCCTTACTGACGGCTCGAAAACGGAAGAGGGTGTGGGCATAGGCGTCTTCTCAGAGAAACTGGAAATTCGCTTGTCACTCCGTCTTCCAGCCTCCTGTAGCGTTCTGCACGCGGAGATCACTGCGATTGCCGAAGCTCTGACTTAGCTGGGTCGTAACATCATATCTGCAAGGAATATTACTATCTACACAGATAGTCAGGTGGTGATTAAGTTCCTGGACGCAAAACTTACTACTTCGGAAACCGTGGTGGTATGTCGCACCGCTCTTAAGGATCTCGGCAATTTCTTCAACATCACTTTGTGCTGGATTCCGGCTCACAATGGTTTCAGCGGAAACTGCAAAGCAGAAGAGCTGGCTGAACAGGTACGGCCATTATGTACATGGGATGTTTTCGCAATGTCAAAATGCCTATAGCAGCATGCAAGAAGCTACATAATTAAGGGGCAAACGCAATAAGACGTGATAGTATCGGATGGCTAAATGGTAATACCCGCTATGTTACGAGGCAGATTTGCCCGCCCTTCAATCCTGGCCTCCTCAGGGCTACTGATGGAGAGGAAGGCATCACAGCAAGGTTGTGTGGATCATCACGGGGCATTGCCTGATAGGTGAGCGTGCTAGGCGTCTCCGGCTTTCATACAATGATTTTTTGTTTCATTGATAGATCCGGGTGGTTTGACGACTAGGCTCACATGGCGTTTTGTGCCCATGAGGTATCACAACGGACCCAGTGGTCGTTTATGTGTGGTGGGTTTGTGCGCAGCTGCCTCTTTAACTTAGCCTAACCTTGTGTCTGAAAGAAATCACTCTAGAAAATTTCGAATTATAGAATGTTCGCCATCATTTCAATTGTAATAAAACTTCGTTTTATTAAGTCTATACAAACACATCCAAATTTGGATGTTTTTTAGAGTTTTGTAGTAAAAACAAAACCCTTATGAAATCGGTAAAATGTCTGTCTGTCTGTCAGTCCGTCTGTCCATGGAATATCTCACGAACGGGTGAAGCTACATACATACTCGTATATGAAATTTTGTAGGAATGTGTAGAATTACTATAATTCGCCGGAGAAAGCGAATCGTCGTAATAGGTCAACTTTAAGGGGAGGCCCCCATAGAGGGGAAATGAAGGTCGAAAAAATTTTTTCGTTTGGTACGGGCAAGCGGGGTATCATAAGAAAGGTACCGTCGGGTACATTCCATTTTTGAATTTTTTTCAAATTTGAAGAAACGGGAAAAGAGGGAGAGGGGAAAATATGTGATCCGAGTTTGTCCCCCCCCCCTTTGCATTTCGAGACCGCTATACTTAGAAATATGAAAATTTACAGAAAAGCGGCATTTTGACTAGCGTAGAAAACCTAGATTAATAGAATTTTGAAATCTCATCAGAAAAGATTAATAATAGTACATTTCTATAGTTGCAGTTAGCACATACCTGCACCCCTTAAGCGCACCCGAGGTCAAAAATATTGATGGCCAATGATAACCAACATCATAGGCAATAATACCTCTAAGTTTCATTACAATCACATAATATTTAATAATAGTACATTCATTCAAATTTTGACATTTTGACACCATCCATACAAAAAATGCACATAACCGGCTTCTGCTACGTACTATGAGTACTGCATCCTTGAATATTGTTTGTTGTTGTTCATAATGTGAATTGGAGTTATCCATTTCTGAAAGGGTAAAGATAGGTGGGATAGGAGTGGGAGGGGAAAGAAGTGAAGGGGGGAGGTAGGAGGTAGGAAATGAAGATCAATATTTTTTTTCATCTGGTATAGGCAAGTGGGGTATAATGAGAAAGGTACTACCGAGTACATTCCATTTTTTGCGTCTTCATCAAATTTAATGAAAGGGGAAAAGAGGTAGAGGGGAAAATATGAGATCATAATTTGTCCCACCCCTTACCATTTCGAGACCGTTACACTTAGAAATTTGGAAACATACAGCAAGGTGGCTTTCAACTAGCACAGAAAAAAAAATACGGAATTTTGATATCTTCTCAAAATAGGTTAATAATAGTATATTTCTATAGTTACAGTTAGCACACCCCTGCATTTCTCAAACTCATCCGAGGTTGAAAATATTGATGGCCAACGATAATCAACACCATGTGCAATAATGTCTCCAAGCTTCGTAATAATCACGTAATACGAGTATTTAATAGTAGTACATTCATTTAGATTTGGCCATTTTGATTCATAAATACAAAAAATGCACATAACAGGTCTCTTGTGCAACATATGTACTTGCATATTGTTTTTCGTAGAGCGAATTGGAGTTAACCATTTTCAAAAGGGTAAAGATTGCTGGGAGAGGAGGGAGGTATGCTGGTCGCTGACTCTACTTTCTATAATTATTCAAACAATTTATTTTCAATATTTTTTGTGCAAGCTTGCAATTGGCAATACCGTCTTAACATGAATGGTTAAGCATCTCCAAGAGTAGGACAGTTCATCTCCTATTGGCATGGGACACTACAAAACCCTCGAATTGCGGGCGTAGCCCTCTATTTTCCGGTTTCATTTCGATTTACTGAAGGGAAAAGCTAACTAGTCCGAGTTATAAAAAAAAAATAGAATTATCGACATTCGAATAAACAAGAGGCGACTGTACTGTTGAATAGAATCAGTTAAGACACGAAGAGTACATATTTACCCGGGCCATAGTCAATACACATGAAAGCTAAAATATGTAATATGCAAAAAAGATTCCTCAAATTCCATTGAATTGTAAGCGAGAAAAAACAAACATGTATTCGAGCTTCGTTTGCTTTGTTTATATGATTTTTTTTTTACAACTATGTCGTTGTTTTCCGCTATTTTGTTATCGCTTCTGTTTTTCGACAACCGTTTTTGAACTATGTATGTCGCCTTTTTACAACCGTTTTTAACATGAAAATGTTTATCGGGAGGCTATTCATATAAAAAGCGACAGAAAAAAGCGGTCAGGGAAGCGACATGGTCTTATGGGAGATTCGCTAGCATGTACGGGAATGAGATATTGGATTTATATATAGGGTGGAATAGTGGGGGTGTGCTTGGGGTATGTAATTGATGTGGTATGGTGTGTTTGAGAGATATCGTGGAGGGAAGGGGAATGCAAATAGATATACAGGTAAATGAGTGATATGCATTCTTGGTAAGATTATTGTGCGTGATAATTGCTATAATGGTTGAATAATTATGACTAGGTGATGGTGGCTGGAGTTGGGTGGCCGAGTGTTCTGTGGCGAACGCTCTAGACTACTGTTGATAGCATTCTGAGTCCTTTGGTTAGGACGAAAGGACATTGGCAACGAAGTGATATGTAGGCAAGATGGGTATCATATAACTGGGGGTGATGAGGCAAATGCTTTAAACTACTGTTGATGGCATTTTAAGTTCTTTGGTTAGGAGAAAACGACCTTCTTGGGAATGAAATGAAACCCCGCCAATATGGGTATCTTCTGCCCTATCAGCCAAGACTCCGAAATTCTCCGAGGAAAACACGCGGAACACTATTAATATTTTGCGTCGCAAATAGATAGGCAGTCGGGACCAAATTCCCCTATTTACCTCTTGTATGTGTAGGTAATATGTGAAAAGCTCGCTTACGATGAATTGGTCCTGAGCAATCTTCTATCTTTCTCATAGATGAGTAGTAGGTAATTATTGTCAAATGTGATGCAATAATTCCTATGGAGAATTGTAGGAGAGACCCAATCGAGTTGTTGTTGTTTGTTCTAGCAATGGTCACAGTTCGGTGTGTGAGTGTGTTACATGCTATAGTTTGTCGTCTTCCTCGGTGTTAAGGGATAGGAAAATGTCTACTTCTACGGGGTTCTCCCACAGCGACCTGGGAGTCAGGTATGTGGGTGCAGCTATGCAATTAAAAATGTGGTCTACGTCGTGAGGTGTACCATTGCAGACGGGGCATGTGTTTGTCACATCCCAGTCAATGCGAGATAAGTAGGAGTTAAGACGCAAACACCAACCGAAGTTGGGCAAGTGTCGTTCTCGCTGCTCTCAGAAGTATTTTCTCTCCAGGAGAAATAGCTGGAGGTTGTGCCGAGAGAACTACATTTAAACTTAGTCCTGCAATTGATGATTGTTCCTGCTCATGATGTATTGCTGCCATGGCTGATCTGTATGCGTCGTTGTCAAAGGGAAGCCTTTTGTAACCATTTGTAACCCTTTTGTATCTCTGGGCATCTCTTCCAGAGTCCCTCAAATCACGCCTAACATGTTTTGATGGTGGCGTTTTCTCCATGAGGTTGCTGTTAGGGTGTTCTCTCCGGTAACAACCCACCAGATATTATTTAGCACAAAGCTTGTTGTGGTCTCTTAGAGGCGTCATCCTGGTTTCCTGATGCAGATAGTCCTGAGATGACATCAGCAGTCAGCCAGTTACAGTACGGAGAGCGGCATTTTGGCAAGGCTCAACATTTTTCTGTAACCACACAGGAACCGTATAGCTAGCTACTGACCTTCCGATTACTTTGTATATGACCATCATCATCATCGTGGCGCGACAGCCTGACGTCGGGCCTTGGCCGCCTGGATCATTGTCCTCCAATTATCTCGGTCACGTGACCGCATCCTCCAATTTAGGAAGCCCAGTAGTTGCGCGGCGTCCACACCTACTGAGTTCTCCTATCGAGATCTCGGTCGTCCCCGCAGTCTCGCTCCGTCGACTCGTTCTGCATTCATTACTACGCGTATTGGAATGTTATGCTGGCAATGCCATACATTTACTATATTATACTCAATTGTATAACAATCTATTCTAATAAAATTAGTCTCGTTCAATATACTCTGCCAACAGGTTATGGGCCCAGTACTCCTTGAATTTTGCCTTTTGTTTTATCGGATTTTTTTTGCCTGTGTGCTAATTAAAAAATCAAATTTTTTGATTTCTCTGCTGTGTGCGGAAAAACCGAAAAACTGCGTGCGACTAAATAACAAGTGGCGGACTCATAATTTCATCACGGCCTTTTCATTCGATTCAATTTCATCATCGGAGTTCATTTCAATAATCAGCAATATCTAATGCAATTTTGGCATCGATAGAAAAGCTGAGAGGAAGCGAAAATTATGTTACCTGGAAGTTTGCGATGTTGAACTTTTTGGAAAATGAAGAATTGGATTTATATCTTAAATGTGATTCAATACCCAAAGGTGAAGAAGGAAAGGCGAAGAAAGCAAAAACATACTTGGTTTTGGCGGTAGATAAAATAGTTTTTGTGCATATTATGAATGCAAAAACGGCCAAGGAAGTTTGGAGCAAATTAAAGGAATCGTTTGAAGATTCCGGAATGTGTCGTAAAGTAGATTTGATCATTTTGATAATCAAATTATAGGTGCTGCACATGATTTAACTGAAATTGGTTTCATTGTACCGGATGATTGGCTGGCTATATTTTTGTTGATCGGATTAACTGAAGAGTTTAAGCCGATGATAATGTCATTGGAGAACTGTGGCACCAAGCTGAAAAGCGATAGCATCAAGTCGAAATTATTTCAACAATCCAAAACTTCAACAGATGGTGGTGCTTTAGTGGCCAAAACAAAAAAATTTGGCAATAAAAAAAATCAAACGATAGCCATATCATTTGTTATTCCTGTAAAGGCAAGAGTCACAAATCGAACCAGTGTAGCGAGAAAAATGCAATGAAAAACGAAGCGGCGCATCAAACAGTGGCTTTCAGTGCAATTTTTTTGAGTAGGCAGTTTAACAAAAATGCTTGGTATATCGATTCCGGCCCAACACGTCATATTACGATGCATAGAGATTGGATTCATGAAGCGAAAAGTCCATTTGTAAAGGAGATAACGGCTGCAAACGGCGCAATGATGAAAGTTGAATGTACTGGTTCATCTAAATTCGCAGTGAATGTGAACGGAAGTCAAACAACAGATGTCAACATCGAAAGCGTTCTATTTTTTTTTTTACAGGGAATAAGGGATCAGTTTGGCTTTGGCACTATCATTCACAGAATCAGGTGTTTCAAAAGCGTCTATCATCATTTCCCAGGGAGGGAAAAGGGGATGGGGAGGGTATGGACAAGTATACTCGATTTAGGGCAGATCAACAAAATACAACAAGTGGAACTGATAGGTTTTGCGGACTACATTTACCCACCCCACATAGTTAATAAGAGTAGTCTCGTTCAATATAGTCTGCACACAATTACTCTCTTAGGCATGCGATCATCGTCCATTCTTCGTACATGCCCTGCCCATTGAAGTCGTTGTAGTTTGACGATTTTCGAGACTTGCAGCTCATCTTACAGTTTATGCAACTCATGGTTGTACCGGATGCGCCATCCATCTCGATCGCAAACGGTCCCCAAAATTCGCCGTAGAACCTTACGTTCAAATGTATCTAAGCATGTTTTCGGAGGCTTGAGTTAGGGTCGAAGGTAGTCCATACGGAGTGTCAGATGTCCTAAATCCCCGGGGTGTTATGCGACCGTGCCCATCGGGGGAAGGTGACCAGGGACGCAAATGGTCATCACTAACGGAGCAAGTTACTGCCACACACCTGTACAATAACCAGTTGTATGGGTAGTGTAAACTGTCTCCCCGACCGTACGTTGGCAGAGGGGCGCCTATGAAACTCTCTGCATAGGTGACACGGCGATCAGGTGTGAGGCTGGAGCTGGTGACTGAGGTGAAAGTTCACCTGCGGGGTTCTGCACCTGGTGAACCGTGGTCTACAGAGTAGCGATCTGTTAGACTAGGAGAGAAACCTTGATTTGCTTCAAGGGTAGCAGGTGCAGAGTGGCATGAACGCCTACGGAACTTTCGGGAGGTCGCGAGGGAGTCTGCTTCGCGGCACGAAGAGAGGAAAGGACGGCCGGATCGTCATAATGTTCCTATAGGGGCGGGGAGTAGCGGGAAGCAATATGCTGGCAGTTGCCTCGGCTGTGGTCCGAGAACGGGAAACCCAAACCTGAATTAATAAAAACAAGAATATGGAATTGGAAAAAGACATTCTTGGAGGAAGTGGCTGGAGGTGTTCCAATGAGATGGACAGCAACGACTCGCAAGGGTTGAAGAGGTTAATCTCTGAAGAAGACGCTCCAGGGGAGAAGGGAGGCGTTGTTGGAACGGACAATGACGCGCCAGAAGGCGCGGAGAGGTTAGTTCAGACAACGCGCACTCTGATTAACAATCGATCTGCCGACTCCGAACCAATGCGGATCACAAAAAGTGAGAAACAGAGGATGAAGAGGAGGCGTCGAAGGGAAAGGCAGGCTATCGGGAAGATCTCGAATCAACTCGATGAGTTAGGGCATGAGGAGTCGACTCCGGAAGTGGAAAGACCGGTGAAGAGATTCAAGGGCGGAAACCCTGGAAACTCAAAACCGGACCAACCACGGGGGGAGAAGAGTCCTCGTGGAAAGACTGTTCCACTTGGTGGACCACCCGCAAGGGAGGTTAACCAAGATGAAACAGTAGGGCATGCGAGCCAGCGACCAGGCAGTAGTGGAAACAGTACTAAGAGGCTGAAGGCAAGCAAAAAAGGGAAACCTAGCCGGGGAAAGCAATCTTTTGCACAAGTGGCAGGAAGAGACCTTACCCTGGGTATCACCAACTTGTCGCGGGAGGGGGCTCTAGGGACGACACACCTGAGCGCTTTCAAAGCGTCTCTCTTTTCTGCTCTGGATAACCTCAGTGAAGGTGTTGGTGATATAGGTTTTGTTGGCAATGCCAAACTGGTCGACGGATTCATTACCATCACGTGTAAAAATCAGGCGACCCAAAGCTGGCTTATCAACACTCAGCAAACCCTGACCAATTTATGGGAAGGTGCCAACCTGAGGGTGGATACCTTGCATGTGTTGCGTGACGAGGTAAGGATGATCATCCTTGCTCATGGTTGTACCGACAGCAAGGATATCATTCTGAAGAGGCTGCAAAGGCAAAACGAATGCGTGAAGGACACTTCCAAGTGGAGGGTTACTCACGAGGGAAAATTTGGCAATGCAGAGAAGGGGGGCAAGATGCTCACGGTATGGTGTCCAAAGGAGGACGCGAAGGCTATCGAGAACGCAGGGGGGAGACTCAACTGCGGTCTTGATCAAGCCATTGTGAAATTCAAGAGGAATGTCCGGTGAGCTGAATGTCGAAGTTAGAGCGGGGGTAGATGATTCCGCAGGGAGGAGTCTATCAGGGATGGTGGCGGGCCCGCACAAAGAAACACTAACTGTGTGCCAGCTGAATATTCATCACAGCAAAGCGGCATCAGCGATGATGACGAGATGCTTTGATGAAGAGAAACTGGACATAGCTTTGATACAGGAACCCTGGATTTTACAAAACAAAATTAGGGGTTTGTCACAACAAATCCCAGAGGACAGCAGCTGCTAGAATTTGTGGAAAAGTACAATCTGCTGGTAGCAAACAAGGGGGTCGGTCCCACCTTCGTGGATGCACGAAGGGCTGAAGTGATCGACATTACCCTAAGCTCTGTTAATATGCTTGACTGAGTTCAGAATTGGAGAGTGGTGGACAGGCTAACCATGTCTGATCACAGGGCTATCCAGTTTGAAATTCTGTATGGCAGAAAACGGAGTAGCGAACGCAAACGTATAAGAGTGCCAAAAAATACTGATCGTGTTAAGTACGAGACATATTTATTGGAACAAGTCGAGGATATTCAAGACGGAATACCTCGGAATACGGTCGAGATAGAGCGAACAGTGGAACAACTGAACTCCGCTATTAATCGCGCCTTCGAACACGCTTGTCCCTCCACAGTAGTGGACGAAAAGGACACAACACCATGGTGGAGTAGGGAACTGGAGTCTATGAAAAAAGAGACAAGGAAAGCCTTTAACCGTTACATGAGGGAGAGAGACTCTCACTCTTGGGAACTATACAAGGATAAAAAGAGGGAGCTGAAAAGAACCTTACGTCTTCGGAAACGAAATACGTGGAGGGAATTCTGCTCTAGCATGAAGGATACGTCGGAAGTATGCAGATTACAGAAGATGATATCGAAAGACACTGCTTCGAAAATGGGGCTGATACGCAAAGTTGATGGTTCCATGACAGAAACAGTGGAAGAAACGTTGCAGGCCCTGATGGAGGTACATTTTCCTGGAAGTTTCAAGTCAGACCAACCATGGCCTCAAACTAACATGGGAGCTGGTGGGGTAAGTCAACAAGAAGTTGAGAGGATAATAACTCCAAATGGAGTCAAAAGTGCTATAAACTCTTTTGCTCCATTTAAAACGGCTGGAATGGACGGAATATTCCCGGCACTATTACAGTGGGGCATGAGCGCTCTATTAGATAGGATCCGGAATATATTCGTCGACTGTCTTTCAGCAGGCTACATCCCGAAGGCATGGAGGGAGGCTAAAGTGGTCTTCCTGCCTAAACCGGGAAAGAAAGACTATACAGAGGCAAAGTCCTTCAGGCCGGTTAGCCTTACATCATTCCTGTTGAAAACAATGGAAAAGGTGTTGGTGGACTACCTGGAGAACACCACGCTAATGTATAGTCCTCTGAGTAGGTGCCAACATGCTTATAGAGCAGGCAGATCTACGGAAACCGCTCTACATGAACTTGTTAGAGTTGCAGAGAGAGAGATTAACAATGGCGGGATCGCTATGTCTACTTTTATGGATATAGAGGGTGCTTTTGATAAAATCTCCTTTACCAAACTAAGGAACGCCCTGTTTGAGCGGGGGGTTGATTACATTGTTCACCGTGGACAGTCTTCTCTGGAAACTGGACTCGATGGGCGTACACACATTAGGATACGCCGATGGCTTGGCACTCACGGTCAGTGGAAAGTTCATGGACACAATTCTAGGTTGCATGGGCCAAGCTCTCAAAGTAACCGAAGAATGGTGTAATGAGCAAGAGCTAACCATAAACGCTAATAAATCAAACACTATGATTTTTACTCGTAAGAGGAAAGACATAGAGATAACTCCCTTACGACTTTTTGGTCCGGAAATCAAGGTGTCCAAGGAAGTGAAGCATCTAGGAGTTACCTTAGATGCGAAACTAACTTGGAATGTTCACGTTGATGAAAAGATCCAAAAAGCGAAAAGGATTTTGCATCAATGTAAGAGAGTGTGTGCTCGTAGGTGGGGAATTTCACCTAAAGCGACACACTGGATTTACACAATGATGGTAAGACCTATTCTAGCCTATGCATCAGTGGTATGGTGGCCAAAAGCCATGCAGAATACCACAAAGCAGAAGCTAGATGGGGTACAAAGGATAGCTTGCGTAAGCATATGTGGTGCAATGCGCACCACACCAACGCGAGCAATGGAGGCATTGCTGGGACTGCCGCCGTTGGACTTATTTATAAAGAAAACGGCGGCGCTTTCGGCAATACGCATGGAAATGGATGCCATGTGGCATCGCTTTGGAACTAGCAGCGGTCATAAGAGCATCCTAGACATTATTCATGATGAGGTCAGGGAGACTCTAATGCCGGTAGAAGGCATGAGTAGACGTAGGGTAGTTGAAAGACTACACAAGACTCACATTGCAGATGGAAACATACATAATGAGTGTATGTACAATGACATCAGCATTTTTACTAATGGCTCTTTAATGGACGGTAAAGCGGGGGCGGGGGTTTACTCTGAAGAGCTAAACCTAGCATGTGCGCTTAGTCTAGGAGAGTATGTGTCCGTATACCAGGCAGAGATGCTTGGCTTGTTGCATGCGTTGGACCACTTGCTTGAAGGTCAGGTGCGGGGGAAGAAAATCCTTATTGCACTGGACAACCAATCGGTGATCAGACGCATGCAGCAGACGAACATAAACTCTAAACTGGTACTAGAGTGTGTCCGGAAGCTCAACACGTGTGCCTCAGAAAATGAGGTTACACTGATGTGGGTAAAAGGACACATAGGTACAACAGGAAATGAGGCGGCGGATGCCCTAGCAAAACAGGGATCTGCGGCAACTTTCATTGGCCCAGAACCCAGAGTTGGGGAACGGCATGATTGGAGCGAAGGTTGGGAAGTGGATGGACTCCATGCATCAACAAAGATGGCAGGAGCTAGTCACTTGCAAACAAGCTCGGAATGCAATGACCAGCCCTTTAGGCAGGGAAGCGAGAAAGGTACTTAGTTATAAACGGAGTACCCTAAGCTGGATAACTGCCTTGGTCACAGGGCATGGTAATTTTAAGGCTCATCTGGCCAAGATGAAAATCGGGGAAGATGACGTTTGCAGGCTATGCCTGGAGGAGGCCGAGACGGCAGCACACATTGTGTGCGAATGTCCAGCACTGGCTAGCACGAGGTTGAGGATCACAGGCAGGCACACGATAAGTGTAGAAGCCATGAGTGAACTCAGCTTCAAACAAATGCTAGCAATAACACGGGACTCAGTGATGAAGAAAGAGGTCGACAATTATCAGTCGACATCTGGAAGCCACTGATGACCGGGAGGGGGCGAAAAGGGACCCAAATGTTAGTGGTCTGCTTCGGCTATC
This sequence comes from Chloromyia formosa, assembly GCA_964017055.1. Classification (NCBI taxonomy): domain Eukaryota; kingdom Metazoa; phylum Arthropoda; class Insecta; order Diptera; family Stratiomyidae; genus Chloromyia; species Chloromyia formosa. Next base: position 64,152,627 of record OZ024818.1, read on the forward strand.
CCCCAGAGTATATAATTAGGGTCCATGCTTCGCAGCCATAGCATAGTACTGGTCGTATAATGGTTTTGTACACGCGGAGCTTCGTCTTTCTGTGCACATGCTTCGATTTCATTATGGGGAGAACCGAGAAAAAAGCCTTATTAGCTAACTGTATCCGTCGCTTGATTTCGTCAGTTTCGTTGGCCTCCCTTGACAAGTTGCAACCCAGATAAATGAAATTGTTCACGAACTCGATGATGAGGTCCCCCACATCGATGCTCGGTTGTACAGGTGTCCTTGTCGTCGATTGCATCATTATTTTAGTTTTACCCTCGTTAATACGTAGTCCAACTTCTTTTGCAGCGGTATCGAGCGTGTGCAGAAGTTCTTCTGCGTCGGCCAATCTTCGGGACATGATGTTGGTTGATGTCATCGGCGTACGTTGCTATTTGTGTCGACTTGATGAGTAGCGTCTTGCTGTTGTCTATATTTATAGCCAGAATAACGTATTCCAGTGCTAGGTTGAAGAGCGTCGGTGCCAGTCCATCGCCCTGTTTCAACCCAGTGCGTGTTTCAAAAAGATCAGTCAGTCTATTCTGGATCCTGACTTGTGAGACGGAGTTGGTCATCGTCATCTTAGTCAAAGTCAGTCGCACTAATTTGGCCGGTATACCAAATTGCAGCATGATGTTGTACAGTACTCCACGATCGATACTGTCGTATGCCTACTTGAAGTCGACAAAGATTTGGTACACGTTTACTTTGTATTCCCAGCAACACAAAGCTGATCGGTTGTGGGGCGACCAGGTCTGAAACCGTTTTGATATTCGCCAATGATTCGTTCTGCGTACGGTTTTATTCTATTTTCCAGAATTTTCGTCAAAATTTTATAGGACGTACAAACTGTTGAGATGCCCCTGTAATTCTCACACCGCAGTTTATCTCCCTTTTTGTGAATTGGACAGATGATGCTTCTGCGCCAATCGTCTCGGATCTCCTCGTCCTCCCATACCCGCAGGAGTAATTTATGAATGGCATCAACTAGACTCGTTCCACAGAATTTTAGCAGTTCAGCTAGAATCTCGTCAGCCCCCGGCGCTTTATTTCGTTTTAGTGACCGCAACGCGAGATCGACTTCCTCTACTGTCGGGGGTAGTATGGGTGTGTCTAGATCAACAATATCGTCGAGAGCTTCTTGTGTGGGGGTGTTAGATGGTAGGTTCAGAAGCTCTTCAAAATAAGAGGCCCATCGCTTGTTAATACCATCGGTGTCGCTGATGATGTTTCCATCCTTGTCCTTGCAAAGGCTAGTCCTGGGTTGGTAGCCGTTTTTAATTGTATTTACTAGTTTGTACTATTGTCTGGTGTTCCTATTAGCTAAGTTTTCGTTTATATTCTGCAACTGCTCGTCAAAGTAAAATACAATATTTACGTTTGTTACGTCTAATCATTCTATTCGATATTCGCCGTAGCCCATCATATTTTTCACTTCTGGCTCTGGTTCCTCGTTGAATCCATGGTCTGTTGGCCTCGTTTTTCGCGTCAAGTGAGTTTTTGCATTCTTCGTCGAACCGATCATTTCACGCTCGCCGGGCTTTATGTCCCACGACTTTCTCTGCGACATCCTTGATGGTACCCTTGAGTTCTTCCCAGAACCCATGGACGCCTGTGTTGCTGATGTTGTGTAGCATAGGTGATAGTCTCTCCTCAAGAGCGGTAGTATACGCCACCGCTGTAGCATCACTCAGAAGCTTCTCGATTGGTGTACTGAGGAAATTCTACATCTGTAGGTCGTCTTCACCAAGTGATGATCTGAGTCGCAGTTTGCTCCTCGATAGGAGCGGACATCTATCACACTAGACGCCCATCTCCTGCAAATGAGGACGTGGTCAATTTGGTTGACGGTATATGCGTCTGGAGACTTCCAGGTCTGCTTGTGAATGCGTCGATGCGGGAAACACATAGAGCTTACGACTAGATTCCTGCTGAAGGCGAAGTCGATAAGTCGCTGGCCGTTGTCGTTACATTCTTCATGGAGACTGTGGTCTCCAGTGGTCCCCCGGTGCCAGCTTTCATTTTCAACTTTGACGTTAAAGTCTCCCAGCAGCAATTTGACGTCGTTTGTTGGAAGTGAGTCGAAGAGAGTCGAAGAGAGTCTCAAGGCGGGCGTAGAACTCGTCTTTTACTGCGTCTTCTTTAACTTCACTGGGGGCGTGCACATTGATGAGCCAGAGATTGAAGAATCGAGTCTTAAGGCGAATCGCACACAGCCGTTCATTTATGGGTTTGAAGTCAGTAATATGCGGTTTGAGGTGATTGTTCACTATAAATGCTACTCCAAACTCCTTGCAGCCCGATGGTTTGCCACTTGTAAAAATTGTGTGCGATTTCTTGTCATTGATCTCGCTGCCAAGCCAATTTGTTTCCTGGACTGCAGTAATACTCAGTTTGTACTTTTCGATCTGTTGAAGGATCCTTTTAGTCGTTTGCGTGGTCGTCGTTGCTAATCCGTCCAATCCGAGGCTTTTGTTCCAGGTTTCTTGACATGGAGTGGTTTTTGCAAGGACGAGTTGTCAGCACGTCGCTTAACCCCATTCAGGGGATGGCCTCGGAAGATAGCTGCTTCAGATGGTTTAATAAACGTGCTGGAGTTCACACAACTATGTTGCAGGTCCAACTACGCAAGTCATTCCATCCTACTAAAGCTGAGACGCTTAGGTGTTGGTCAGCCATTCAGGCTACAGCTATCTGCCGTTTTCCAAACTGTCTTATCGCTAAGACATTGGGCGTCAGCGATTTGATACACTGCCGTTACCAGGGGGCGCCCACGCGAAGGACTATAGAAAAGGTCTTTTGCTCCCCATATATATGACCAGTAGAGTTTATTTGTCTTTTCCCCAGGTGCTACTAGCCAAGGCTTTAAGGATTTTATTTCTACCGCGCATCCTGTTGAACACAGTTGAAGCATTGGGGGATGACGTGACCATGCTGTCAAGAGCTGCTCCCAGAGTTTTAGGATGGTTCACGGTTGGAATAGGTTGACTGCAAATTGAGATCCCAACTTGCTTCTTGAATTCCTTCGTGCAGGTGGTTAATAAGGTTTCCGAGGATTTATGTGCTGAGACGGTTAAATGAAGAATGCGTTAAGTTCTCCAAGGTAATCGCTTATACGTTAGCATATTTCCTAGATGTTGTTCCCTGTTGCCAGAATGGAGTAGTCATCGGCATAGGAGATTATTTAGGGACGACCGGTAGCGCAGTGCGTTGAGGCGTTGAGGCATCAGTCTCATGTTTGACTACCGGCGTTTCGGGTTCGAATCCCGTCCACGATGACGTTCGTGGCCATAGATGTGCAGGAGGTGCACGCTGGCAACTGCATTCTCCGAAACCAGTTTATGCCGACGAAACGTCAACTCTACCACATGGAACGGTTGAAGCGCCATGCCCCACAAGGGATTAGGACAATTGAGAGAGAGAGAGGTATGGTGTTGGGAGTCCACATAAATAAAGGTTGAACAAGGAGGGAAAAAGAAGTCCTCTTTGGGGCACACCTTGTTTGATCTTCCTTAGCTTCGATTTCTTACTCCTAAATTCGGAGTAGGACTGCCAGCCCGCAAGATAATTAGTGTTCCATTTGGTTATTTGCGTTGCAAACGATGCACAATATAAGTCAGAACTGCTGAGTAGCTGACTGTGTCGAAGGCTTTCGACAGGCCAAGTGCCACCAGAATTTTTCTGTGACATGAAACGAGGTTGATTGAAGCCATTGTGGATGCGAGTTGTAATGGCATCCAGGGCCGTCGTCGTACTGTGCATCCTTCGGAGGCCGAACTGGTGGTTCGCAAGCTGGACGTGGGCCGCCAGAACGGGGTGGATTAGTGCTTCGAGCGTTGGCAACTTGTGATAGAAGTGTGATGAGACGATAGGACTCACCGAGTGTCGCTCTTTTCCCAGGTTTCAAGATTAGGTTTACTTTCCCTTTCTTCCAGAGTTCCGGAACGACCAGTGATGTGATGGATAGGTTGAATGTAGCCGTAAGATATTCGATGGCTGGTGAGTCGAGGTGCTTGAGCATTTCTATTGAGATTCCATCAGGTCCCGAGGCTTTTGAGTTGTTCGCTTTCCTGATTGCTGCAGCCACTTCGTCCGCGGTGAATACAGGTTGTCTGTAGTTCGGTTATGGATCCTCCTGCGGTTTATGCGCTTTTGTCTGTCTGGTGGAGGATGTTCAATAAATTGCATATTGTAGCGAATGGCGCAGTGGGCAGGGTTGCTGATTGAATTTTCCCCGAACTCTCTCTCTCTTAATTGCCCTAACCCCTTCTGGGGCATAGCGCGTCAACTGTTCCTTGTGGCCTAGTTGACGTTTCGACGGCATAAAGCGGTTTCGGAGAATGCAGTTGCCAGCATGCACCTCCTGCACATCCATCGCCACGGACGTCGTCGTGGACGGGATTCAAGCCGGAAACACAGGTAGTTAAACATGAGACTGATGCTGAGTCATGTTTGACTACTGCGCTACCGGTCGCCCCAAAAAAAAATACACATTCCCTTTCTGTTTCGGTGGATTAGAGAGGGCACGGACTGTCGACCATAGTTTGCTTATAGTATATGTACATGTGGTCAGGTTGCATTCATTCAGCTACGTACTCCATTTTAACCTCTTGTGTTCGGCTACTAGTCTTTGAATTTCACAGTTCATTTCGTGAATTCTGGGATCGTCTGGGTTTGTGCTCCGGATGTTGTCTCGCTCGTCTGCTAGACTGGCGGCTGAGGTAGGAAAGTTGGGCCGAATTTTCGGAATGCGTCCTGCAGGAATAAATTTCGCAGGCGCTTTATTAAGGACTTTCCTGATATTGGATTTGGCCTTACGTACGTCGGTGGGAGTTGGAAGGGCGAGGAATTTAGCACTAGTATATTGAGTAAAGCTATTCCAATCAGCCTTGTTGTGGTTGACAAAAATGCGATGTTCGACAGATACGATTTCTGTCGGTTTGTCAAGCCTTATCACGAGTGGTCCGATGATAGTGTAAGGACCGGCTCCCATTGTATTTCATTTATGAGACTAGCACTGGCAATCGTGATGTCTGGAGAGCTGGAACAGGTGCCGGCAATACGGGTGGGCGTGTCGTCATTCAGTGTACAGAAATCGGAAGCATCAAGTTGTTCTGCAATTGAGATAGATTGTTAAGATGTGAGTGCCAGAGTTCATGGTGAGTGTTAAAGTCACCAAGCAGGAGACGGTTTCGACCAGTGAGGAAAGTGTTGATATTTACATGTTAACCCGAGAGACAACTTGATACCGGTGAGATATATGTTGCAAATTTCAATATCGACATTGCCTGATTTTATGGCGATAGCTTACACTTCCATGGTGATATCATTGTTGGTGACATCTATTTGCCGGTATTGCACGGAATAGTGAATGATGAAGGCAAGCCCTCCTTCAGCGTTGGTCAACCTGTCTGTCCTGATAATGGCGTAATCTTCATGGGCGTTGAGGGAGGAATTGGGATGTAGTTTCGTCTCCTGAATGGCTCCAATTTGGATGCGGTATCTGTCCATGAATGAGGTAAGTTCGGCGATTTTATTTTGCAGCCCGTTGCAATTTAGTCGAACGAGTGAGAGCGTATCAAAAATGGCAATCGGTGGAGCAGATGTAAGGTTTTTTTTTGGGAATCCTATTGAAACTATTCACAGGGGTCGTTGGGGTTAACTGAAAGCTCGTATGGCTGCTACTAGTGTAGGAAGGTGAGGTGTGTTTGACGAGCTCGCTGCTTATGGTCCTCTGGTCCTGCACTGACTGGCAGTAAATGAAGAATTCCGGTGATGGTTTAATCCGGAGCAGTTCCTCAGGTGCACCACTCGTCGCGGCAGCTGCATCTCACTGACGTCGCATTTTGGTGCAGCTCTTTGTTGCATATGCAACCGATCCAGGGTTGCTTTCAATGTCGGCGCGGAGAGGTAGTATTGAGAACAGTGGCGCCGAGATGTGCACTGAACGAAAAAAGTACGTAAATATAATGAAAAAGTTCATTGTATTTATGAAATAAACCAACCAATAAACTAGGAATAATATTTTTTCCAGTATGTTGTTCCCAATAAACACAAAAAACCAAGTGTCGCCATACACTGTCGAACTCCAACTCGAACTCGAACATGGTACAAGTGGACCGGTTTTGTTCAGGTTTAAGTGAAGTGTGTATGTCTTAAGCTATTCAGAGGACATTTGTAACAGGTTCGTGTTCGAGTTCGAGTTGGAGTTTGACAGTGTATGGTGACACTAATACATACAAGCATCTAACACATTGACGCATTTCCTTCTTGCATTGAAGGGGTTTGGTAGCTCTTGGCCATTGTAAAACGGGTCCCTTCGGTGCATAGAAGCGGCTGCCGCAGGAACCTAATCGAGTCGGATACGGTTGTGCATCGGACGGACGGTAGTTCGTTGTGCTGTGGGGAAAAGTAATTTTAAAGATTGTTGTGTTATTCCGCAATTAATTGTCCGCACGGCTTAATATGGATTATGTGTTTTTGCATGGATTTTTCAGAAGTCTGTGGCTTAATCCCGGATTAAGTCGTGCGATATGAAATGCATTGCATGGTTTGGAAAAATTAGTCCCGGGTGTGGAAAGGCCATAATAATTTTGCAGACTTTACGCAATGTTACCGCGTTGCGGAGAATTAATTATAAGGAGAATGAACTTTACAGCGGTGAAATAAGCTTTTATTGCACGACAACAAACACAAGTCACGAACTCTCTCTGGTTCCTGTTAACCCCTTGTGGGGCATAGGGCATTAACCACGCCTACTTTCCAGCTCGTCCTGATCATCGCCATCGCTTTCAGCTCACTCCACGACTTGCCTACTGAGGCACCCTCTTCCTTTACCGATTTTTTCCAGGTGTTACTAGGTCGTCCAACACGGCAACTTGCGTTGGTTCCCTGCGGGTTCCAATCGATGGCCTGTTGGGCAATATTATTCGGCCCTTTTCGGAGAGTTTGACCTATCCATTGCCACTTTCGCCTTTTAATGGAAGTGTCTATCCTGTCCGGCCCAGTAATAGTAAGGAGGTCGTCGTTAGAAATTACCTCCGGCCACCGTATGTACAGGATGCGGCGTAGACACTGGTTCACAAAAGTTTGCAATCTAGTTGTTATCTCATTGGTCACCTTTCAAGTTGAACAGCCATATAAAAGCACTGATTTTACGTTGGTTTCGAAGATCCGGTGTTTGGTGCGTCTGGAAATGTTGTTGTTTTGCCAGAACCACGAACAGCTTCTTAAAAATAAGTTTTGTACATAAGACCAGAGGAATTTCAGAGAGTTTTGGCTTGCAAGGTTGATTGGGGGTGATCAGCCTAATGCAATGGATTACTATTGAAAGCATTTTGATTCATTTGGTCAGGATAGAAGGACCCTTTTTGACATGAAGTGAAACTTAGCTAAGTATGTTAAAAGTACATTAACACTGCCTTAACAGTATCTTAACAATGCGCTTACATGATGTTAACAAAGCATTGTAGTACAGATAGCGCGACTGTTAGCACGTTCGTCTTCTATGCACTGAGCCCTGGTTCGATTCCTGCTGAATGCAGTAGTTTTCGATAAAAGATGGGATTCACGTGTCAGACTATGAGCCCACTCAGCTGTTAAATGAGTACTTATTTATGGGTAAATAATTCGGTTCAGCGTGTTGCTGATCACACACTTCTGCACAAAAACACACCGTCACGATCTAGTAAATGAAATTATGCTAACTTATCTCGAGGTTTTGGTACCAAATTGGTGTGTTGCGACAGATATTACATATTATCATTATATTAACAATGCGCTTACATGATGTTAACAAAGCATTGTAGTCCAGATAGCGCGACTGTTAGCACGTTCGTCTTCTATGCACTGAGCCCTGGTTCGATTCCTGCTGAATGCAGTAGTTTTCGATAAAAGATGGGATTCACGTGTCAGACTATGAGCCCACTCAGCTGTTAAATGAGTACTTATTTATGGGTAAATAATTCGGTTCAGCGTGTTGCTGATCACACACTTCTGCACAAAAACACACCGTCACGATCTAGTAAATGAAATTATGCTAACTTATCTCGAGGTTTTGGTACCAAATTGGTGTGTTGCGACAGATATTTATCAGTTCATTACCAGTATATTAACAGTGCATTAACAGTATATTAACAGTACATTAACAGTGCATTAACAGTATGTTAGCAGTACATTAGTTGTGAATTAACAGTATATTAACAATGCTTTAACATTATGTTAACAGTATGTCAACAGTGCATTAACATTATGTTAGGAGTGCATTAAGAGTATGTCAACAGCACATTAACAGTGCATTAACAGTCCGTCAACAGTGCACCAACATGTTAAGACAACATTAACAATACATTAGCAACATATTAACAATGCATTAACAGCATGTTAAGAGTCCACTAACAGTATGTTAGCAATGCAATAACAACAGTCCGCTAACAGTTAGATTACAGTACGTTGATGTTAGATTAGCAATTAGTCAACAATGCATTGGCAGTGTATTGACAGTACAGAAGCAGTGCATTAATAAAACAAGCGTTACCAATGTATCTATATTTGATTAACAGTGATGGTAAATGCCAAGCGACATGTTACATATGTGCCACTTCCGCCACCCCGAGCCGCCACCAACACATTATTTTTGAGCGAAAATGCGAATGTTTATTTAAATGTGTTGTACAATAATGCGTGGCATAAAATTGAAGCAAAATAATAATAAAATTCACTCAACACACACAGCAAGCAGAGTGGATCACAGCCGAATCCACCCGCCATGCAAGCTTGCCTGGTATGACTTTCGCTCACGTCACTGATCTGATCCAGTCCGCGTGGTCATAAAGCGGTTCAAAAATTGGAAAGGGTCTGGGCTTGATAAGGTGCAGAATTTCTGGTACAAACGTTTCCCGAGAATATGTGGTCAGCTCGCTAACCAAATTAATAGGATAATCAAACAGACTGAGGAGTTTCCACCTTTCCTTACAGCCGGAATAACCTACCTGTTGCCCAAACGGAAAACAGTAAACAATCCTGCTGACACAAGGCCGATAACGTGCTTACCAACCCTTTACAAATATGTAACAACCGTTATTAGTCGCAGGATCTGCGCACACCTCGAGCAAAATAACATTCTTGCCGAGCAGCAGAAAACCTGCCATCTAGGGGATGCAAATAACAACTCGCGATCGACTCGGTTATAGTGGCAGAAGCTACACGCAAACGGAAAAATGTGTTTTCCTGCTACATCGATTACGCCAAAGCTTTTGACAGCATCCGCCGCACTTGGCTAATCGAAGTCCTTTGCATATATCGAGTGGATCGTTCACTAATAAATTTCTTGACAAAAGTGATGGAAGGATCGCAAACAACACTCTCAGTGCCATCAGCCGAAGGGAATATGTTCTCACAATCGATATCTATTCGTTGAGGCATATTCCAAGGGGACTCTTAGGGTCCTCTCTTGTTCTGTATGGTTGTTCAGAGCCCCCCTTTCATCACTTTTCAATTCGGCTAAGCGGTGCGGCTTTTCATCAAGCACAGTATCTTGTCAAAGTTCGAGCTCACCCACTTAATGTATTTGGATGATATAAAATTATACTCGGGAAGTGATAAAGACCTTAAAAGTCTGCTGCGGATCACGGAAAATTTCAGTCGTGACATTCGAATGGATTTCGAATTGGACAAATGTCGAATCCGTGCCATTCGTAAAGGTGTTCACGAACCGCATCCCGGCTTCTCCTTGGTTGACATCCACATAGGTGCAATGTCGGAGGCAGACTTTTATAAGAACCTAGGAATTCTGCAAGGTGCACCATGCTCGCATTGTTGACTTGAGAGAGGGACTGCTAATGGAGTTTATGCGCAGGTTGAAACTGGTACTCAAAACGAACTTGTCCGGAAGAAACAAAATAAGCGCGATAAACCTCTATGTCATTCCTTCACTCGCCTATTCATTCGCGATAATTCCATGGACTGCCACCGGTCTGGAGGCAATCCAAAGGCGGGTTCGTGAAACAATGAAAACAAACACCGAATGTTACACCCAAAATCGGTAGAGGAACGAATGTGTTTACCCCGCGATATCAGAGGGAGAGATTTAGGCGAAATTCACACACACGACACCGCGCTGCACGACTGCTTGAAATTTCAGTCGAGATACACAGCATCAAATGGGCGGATTCACACTCATCGCTCAGCATGCGATACGATCGACTATGCTTGGCTATTGTGCGTGACTGCGTCGTGCAGCGCGGTGTCGTGTGTGTGAATTTCACCTTAGTCGACATTGCCGGCCAACACCATAGGCAGATCGACTCGCTTCGCGCTTGTTTTTACGGCAAAACTACATCGAGTGTATAGCGAAGCGGAAAACTGCTATTAAAAACTGTACTACGCATTTATTAAATCATGATGTTACAAGCTGGCCGATCTTAACAGCTAGAGACGCGGACCTCGACTGGCTATGTCGTTGCGAAATTCATTTGACGTTTATAGCGGCGCCATGATGTGGCGCGGTGCTGAGTAGCCGAAACTTCGTCGTCAGTTGGTCGCTACACTACTCCCCCCGAAGTGACATTGCCGCGTCGGCAATGCGCACGATGTTGATGCGATGCGGGAGTACAACGACGAAGGACGAAGTATTGTAGGTTTGTTGTGGTGATGGGTCCTTGTGGTCAGCGCAGCGGTTGTGGCGGCTCGACGTACCGGGAGCGGGCTGCGGGGTGGCAGGGGCTCGATATGTCGGGAGCGGCGGATCGACGTGTCGGGAGCGGGCTGCGGGGCGGCAGAGGCTCGACGTGTCGGGAGCGGTAGCTCGGCGGTCGTGGCGATGCTGTCCACGATAGCGCCGGGCGGTGGGTGCTGGGCTGATCGCTTGCTGAGGTGCTGCGTGATGACGTAGTAATGAGGACCATGATGGCGGATGACGGCTCGGCGGGCATGGCTCTGTGGTCCATGACAGCGCCGAATGTGTCGGGGCTCATTACGATGAGATGGATCGATGACGTGTCGGGAGCGGCGGCTCGACGTATCGGGAGCGGGCTGCGGGGTGGCAGGAGCTCGATGTGTCGGGAGCGGCGGCTCGACGTGCCAGGAGCGGCGGCTCGACGGGTGACAGCCGGCGGACTTGGTACTTATGTCCACGGTAGCGCCGTATATGCCTTGCTGCGTATGTTGCGGGTGTTGGTTGTGGGCGCTCCATGTGCTGGAGCGCGGTGTGCGGGCGCTCTAGTTGCTGGGTGCGTTGATGACAACCGGCGGACGTGGCACTTACGTCCACGGTAGCGCCGGGAGTGTCGTTGATGCGGGCGCACAGAGTGCTGAGCGCGGGGTTGCGGGCGCTCCGGTCGCTGGGCGCTCCGGGTGCGAGCGCGTGGTTGCGGGCGCTCCACGTGTTGAGTGCCTGGTTGCGGGCGCTCCGAGTGCGAGCGCGGGTTTATGCCGGTGACAGCTGGCGGACGTGGCACTCTTGTCCACGGTAGCGCCGGCCGTGTCGTTCGTGTACTCCGTGTGTGGGCACCGGATGCGGGAGCCACGCATGCTGGGCGCAGGGTGCTCGTTGCACCGGCTGCTGTGCGCAGGTGCCAGTTGCACCGGTTGTTGAGCAGAGTGCCAGACACACCGGTTGTTGCGGCCGCGTGGGCGCTCCCAATGCCGAACGCGTGGCGCGTCGGTTGACAGGGCGCCGCGAGCCACTGGGGCGTGTGGGGCGTCGGGGCGTTGCGTGTCGCCAGGGCGAAGTGTGTAGCTGGAGCGCTACGTGTGCGCGAGGTTGCTGCGTGGGCGCGAGGGCACCGTGGCTGTCGGGGCACTCCGTTGTAACCCGGGATGACGCGGCTACACGAACAGAATCCCGGGGAGTCGAGGCTGGCACTCGCTACATGAAAACACTGCGCGTGTCCGTTTGCGGGGTCACCAATATAGCGAAGCGGAAAACTGCTATTAAAAACTGTACTACGCATTTATTAAATCATGATGTTACAAGCTGGCCGATCTTAACAGCTAGAGACGCGGACCTCGACTGGCTATGTCGTTGCGAAATTCATTTGACGTTTATAGCGGCGCCATGATGTGGCGCGGTGCTGAGTAGCCGAAACTTCGTCGTCAGTTGGTCGCTACAAGTGCTCTGCATGATGCTGTCTGGAAGGCTGACGACGGTTTCACTCCACTCAATTTGAGGGATCAATCATTTGCTCCTTTGAGTTTGGTGAAGTCGGACCAAGTGCGGATCGATGAATGGAAGGCAAAGGCAATCCATGGTAAACATGTGTGTTGCCTCTGGCAGCCATTTGTCGATCTTCACCTGTCGAACAGGTGGCTTCGTGCAGGGTATCTCTATGCCGAAACACAAGGGTCAATGGTCGCTATTCAGGACGGCGTGGTCCCCACCTGTGCATATCTTAAACTCATATGCAAACAACGGGTGGACGATGACCGATGCAGAATGTGTGGTTTGGTGCTGGAAACACTAGACCATGTAACGAATGACTTTTCTGATGGTATATTCGCATTGTTGATTGTCAAATATTTTTTCTAAAATATTTGCCACCTAACAATTCGAATTCTCCATCAGGAATTTTTCAAGAACGACAACTCTGTCATTCTATCACACTGTGGGTCGTTGACAATTGCAAACGCTACATTCTGATGGACACTTATGTGTCCTGTAAGAATATACTGTTTGATCTGGTGTCATCGACCTCACATTGGGATAGGAGAGACAAGCGGGTTTAGCTTCCCACTCGTCGCTTCAGCATCCACGTCAGGTTCTATGCGAACGGAGAATTCCGTTCCATAGAACTTAATTCGTGAGAAAATTTATGCCGATGCTTGTGCTGCATGGGGATCTCGACCGGTCGGGAGAGAGACCGACAGGGGAGTCCAATTTCACCCGCCGGCGGAGCCACTTCGGCGCTGAGCGGTGATTGATTTCAAGCGCGTATTGAAGGCAGAACATTTTTTTTCTGCCGGCGCCGTGTCGCGTTCACCACTTGGATCCGTTGCCTAAAAACGATATACGCGAGCATTGTTTTGTTTGTATCCGCAGCGAAAAGATTTTGACGCTATTGCCGCGAAGAGAGGACTGGCCTTTGATTCATAATCCCGGCCGGTAGCGAATTGGGAGCTGATTGGGTTTGTCGTCCTCGACAATATCGACACGATCACCGCGGGCAGTTTGGTTGTAATTTTTGTTTGGCTATCTCGGACCGGAGTTGCCGTAGCCATCGTAACATTATTGCCGCGGTCAAGCGTCTTCCGCCGTGCCAAACCGTGTTTCGAAGATTAACCAAAACGCAGTGTGGAAGGGCTAAATATGCCGTAAATGTGTAAACCCGTATACGAGGTCTATCGCCCGAGAGATTCGTCGTCGACAACTAAGACAGCTTGTAACAACAACAACAATAATCAGTGAGACAGTTGCCCTTACAGTGGTCCCGATATATAATAGTCACATGCAGTACTCACATACAAAAATTTGCAAAAACCGATGTTCGTCTAAAACAGCGCTGCCGCAGTAGTTTTCTTTTACTATTTTTATGAAATCGGTCATGCGTCCGTCTGTCTGTCCGTCTGTCTGTCTGCCTGTCCATGAAATATCTCACGAACCGCTGAAGCTACATGCATGAAATTTGGTGGAAATATGTAGAAATACTATAATTCTCTGGAGAAAGCGATGCGTCGTAATGGGTCAACTTTAAGGGCAGGTCCCCATAGAGGGGAAATGAAGGTCGAAATTTTTTTTCGTTTGGTATAGGCGAGTGGGGTATCGTAAGAAAGGTACCATCGAGTACATTCCATTTCTGAATTTTTTTTTCAAATTTGAAGAAAGGAGGAAAGAGGGAAAGGGGAAAATATGTGGTCCGAGTTCCCCCCCCCTTGCATTTCGAGACCGTTATAGCTAGACATATGAAAATTTACAGAAAAGCGGCATTTCACTATCATAGAAAACTAAAAATAATAGAATTTTGAATTCTCATTCAAAAAGGTTAATAATAGTACATTTCTATAGTTCCACTTAGCACACCCCTGTACCCCTCAAGCACACCCTAGGTCAAAAATATTGATGGCTAATGATAACCAACATCATAGGCAATAATATCTCTAAGTTTCATTACAATGACATGATATTTAATAATAGTACATTGACTTAAAGTTATGCATTTTGACACTATCCATACAAAAAATACACCTACCGGCCTAACGCATAGATGCGAGTACTACTTGCATGTTGTTTTTCGTAGTGCGAATTGCAGTTATTTAATGAACCAACTTTGGAAGGGTTAAGATTGGTTGGGGCTGTGATTCTAACAATAATTATTCACACAATTTATTTTTTTAGGGTTTTGTGTCTTAAATCTTACAAAATCGGTCAAATGTCTGTCTGTCCGTCTGTTCATAGAATATCTTACGAACGGCTGAAGCTACTCACATAATTAGGCGAGAATGTGTAGAATAATTCGCTGGAGAAAGCGTTGTGTTGTAATTGGCCAACTTTAAAGGGGGCCACACAGAGGCGAAATTAAGGTCAATTTTTTTTTATCCACTGGTATAGCCAAGTGGGGTATCGTGAGAAAGGTAATGTTGAGTACATTCCATTTTTGGCATTTTCTTGAGATTTGTAGAAAGGGGAATAGTGGAGGAGGAAAAAATATTAGACCGTAATTTGTCCCAGCCGCTCTGAATTTCGAAGCCGTTACACAAGTTTGCAATTTGCAATGTCGTCTTAACATGAATAGTTAAGCATCTCGAAGAGTATGACAGTTTATCTCGTATATATCTATCTACAGTACAGCTTCTCGTATTAAAACTATTACTTTGAGAGGTGACAGAAGGAGTCTTTTTATGAATTGGCATGTAAGATACTATATCATGGGTAAGACATTTAATTATGGTGTTTTTATTCAGCTGAGTGGTACCAAGAAGAGCAGGGAGCTAATAATTAGATACCAAAATAAGCGCGTGCTACAAAACCCTCGAATTGCGGGCGTAGCCTTCTATATTCCGGTTTCATTAACTTTGCTTTAGTTAACTGCCATTAGTTTATCCTAATATTTTTACTTCACAATCATTAAGTTCCAGTGCACCTGTTCCGGAATGACCATTGCGGATATAGGGTAAGTCCTATAATATATGTATGCATAAGTAATTACTATTTCTTTCATTTAGCATTTCTTTTGTTGTTTTTTAGGGTTTTGTAGTAAAAACAAAACCCTTATGAAATCGGTCAAATGTCTGTCCGCCTGTCCATGGAATATCTCACGAGCGGCTGAAGCTACATACATGAAATTTTGTAGGAATGTGTAGAATTACTATAATTCGCCGGAGAAAGCGAATCGTCGTAATAGGTCAACTTTAAGGGGAGGTCCCCATAGAGGAGAAATGAAGGTCGAATTTTTTTTTCGTTTGGTACAGGCAAGTGGGGTATCATAAGAAAGGTATTGTCGGGTACATTCCATTTTTGGATTTTTTTTTTCAAATTTGAAGAATCGGGAAAAGGGGGAGAGGGGAAAATATGTGACCCGAGTTTGTCCCCTCCCCCTTGCATTTCGAGGCCGTTATACCTAGAAATATGAAAATTTACAGAAAAGCGGCATTTTACTAGCGTAGAAAACTTTGATTAATAGAATTTTGAAACTTTATCAGAAAAGCGTAATAATAGTACATTTCTATAGTTGCAGTTAGCCTTAAGCGGACCCGAGGTCAAAAATATTGATGACCAATGATAATCAACATCATAGGCAATAATATCTCCGAGTTTCATCACAATCACATAATATTTAATAATAGTACATTCATTTAAATTTTGACATTTTGACACCATCCATAATACAAAAAATGCACATAACCGGCCTCTGCTGTACTATGAGTACTGCATACTTGAATATTTTTTGTTGTTTTTCATAAAGTGAATTGGAGTTAATCATTTCTGAAAGGGTAAAGATAGGTGGGATAGGAGTGGGAGGGGAGGGAAGTGGACGGGGGAGGTAGGAGGTAGGAAATGAAGATCGATGTATTTTTTTCATTTGGTATAGGCAAGTGGGGTATCATGAGAAAGGTACTACCGAGTACATTCCATTTTTTGCATCTTCATCAAATTTGAAGAAAGGGAAAAAGAGGTTGAGGGGAAATATGAGATCATAATTCGTCCCACCCCCCTTTCCATTTCGAGACCGTTACACTTAGAAATTTGAAAACATACAGGAAGGTGCCTTTCAACTAGCACAGAAAACGAAAAAAATATGGAATTTTGATATCTTCTCAAAATAGGTTAATAATAGTATATTTCTATAGTTACAGTTAGCACACCCCTGCATTTCTCAAACTCATCCGAGGTTGAAAATATTGATGGCCAACGATAATCAACACCATGTGCAATAATGGCTCTAAGTTTCGTAATAATCACGTAATATTTAATAGTAGTACATTCATTTAGTTTTAGCCATTTTGATATCATAAATACAAAAAATGCACATAACAGGTCTCTTGTACTACATACTAGTACTACGAGTACAACATACTTGCATATTGTTTTCCGTAGAGCGAATTGGAGTTAACCATTTTCAAAAGGGTAAAGATTACTGGGAGAGGAGGGAGGTATGCTGGTCGCTGACTCTGCTTTCTATAATTATTCAAACAATTTATTTTCAATATTTTTTTACGCAAGCTTGCAATTTGCAATACCGTCTTAACATGAATGGTTAAGCATCTCCAAGAGTAAGTAGCACAGTTCATCTCCTATTGGCATGGGACACTACAAAACCCTCGAATTGCGGGCGTAGCCCTCTATTTTCCGGTTTCAGTTTTCTTTGCTTTAACAGTTTCGAAGTATTGGCAGTTTCTTTCTTTTCTTTTTTTCCCATTTTCAGATTTCGTAGGTTCGATGAGTTAAAAATCTCGTATTTCTCTCTTGCTTTAGGTAGGTACCAAATTTTTGGCCGCGGTACCTCATAGGAAGGGTGGGTTGAGAGGCCAGGGTCCGCTGGACCAGGAGTAGTGTCAGGGTACATGAGCCGGTCTACGGTCATTGCCTTTACGTAGTTTTCTTTCTTTTATTTGCTAGTTTTTCTTTAAGGTCGTGGGACCTTTGGTACCCGTGTGTGTGCTGTTTTTCCTTAGGCACGAGATTTTTAGAGTGATAATTGTACGGGGCAGCAAGAGGGCAAAAACCCCGCCCACATCTCCCGTCACTGAGCTACAGCAAGCTCGTGCCGCCACCTATCCCGCTGAGGAGTTCTCGCCTAATGGCGTCGCCGGACCTTCACGGTCAGTTCGGCAGACTTTAACTCCGTCGCCATGGACACTTAGGTGTCCGCAACACCTGTCCATTACATTCTTGGCATTCATTACAACCATCTCATCTCTGACTGTTCTGCAATGGCACCGGCAGAGTGCTGGGAGAACTTAATGCGGTATGCAAGGTAATCCATCAACATCTTGCATACAAGCACGAGTTTATCAGTGAAATACTACCGATCTATCAATACACTCCACAAGCAGTGCTTGACAGCACTCGCTTCACGATGTACTGGGATCGCCAGATTATCACTGATCACTCAGTCGCCCATAACAAACCCGATGTAGGGATGGGAAATACCTACCGGTTATTCCGACAACCGGTATTTTCCATTTCGAATAACCGGTTATCTCCGGTACTATTTTTGTCCGATTTTTTACCGGTACTACTTTCTAAATCTAATAACCGGGGAAAAATAACCGACATGCGAAAATGCTAACTTGTTTTTTCAAATCGTTCGACGCCAGAGAAGAAGTAAAATTCAACCGTTTGTCCTTCTGATTCAAATTTAATGGGACCGTTTTTTTTTAAATAGCCATTGCGCATGCACCAACAAAAACATGCTTGAGCCCCATTATTGCCAGCCAAGCCATCATTTTAGCCAAGAAGTTAAGCACCACTTGTGCTGACATTGACAAACTTTCACCCTTACCTCAAAAGGCTGAGGTCATAAACAACTAAAACCCTTTTTGGTTATCACGTGACTAGGAAGTAGCCAATTGTGCTCCAGTGGAATCATTTCCAAATGAATTGAAGCTGTATCTTCAGCAGCCGTTACTTCATAGGGGAAGTGATCCTTTTAATTTTTGGGAGAAGAGCAATGCCTGCATGCCGGGTTTGTCATTTATTGCACAAAAATATTTAGCTTTGATCGGGAGTTCCATGGCCTCTGAACGACTGGTATCAACTTTAAATGATGTGAGTGGTATCTAACGGATCAACATATTAGCGAAAGAGTATTTATGAATAGACTGGATACCAACTATTGGCCCAAAGCTTGATTTGTGAAAAGTGAAGATTTTGAGTTTCCGCTATTTTGTAGACCATTTGGCATACATGTGTTTGGGAAGCAACTTTTCTTCAGTGCAACTCTTACTTATTTTGTAAGTCTAAAACGTGCCATACACACACCGATCGATCGACCGATCCGTCGCCCGATATCAATATCGGCCGATGCGCCTATTGTTGACGATTTTTTTGACTGTTCCATATAATTTTGATCAGCTGATATTTTGTAGTGATCCATCGGCCGATTTATCAGGCGACGAATCGCAAGATGTATGGCGGCTATTACTTTACACACTAAGTTGCTCCCCAAACAAATGTATGCCAAAGGATCTACAAAATAACGCAAGCTTGTCAACAATTATTAACTTATTATTATTAAATAACCGGATAACCGGTTTTTCCCATAACCGGTAGATTGGGTCGGTTAAACCGAAGCGGTTAAACCGATGGCGAAAATAACCGGAACAACCGGACAACCGGTAGATTTTCCAATAACCGCCATCCCTAACCCGATGTACTCCTAGTCGAAAAGACGAGTTGCTACGCATGGAAAACCGATGTTGCTATCTCCCATGATACCAACATCGAGAAAAAGTATGCGGAGAAGGGGGCAAACTTTGAAGAGAGAGTATATGAGGAAGTGAAAAAGAGCGAGAGAAACGAAGCAATTCGGCACAAGTGAGGAAGTAGGAAGAGGGATGAAAATTTGACATCTCTTTTGCTCTATATGGACCGGGCGGGTGTTCCGCGGCAGAGAGACAGACTGGAATGTTATTGTTCCGATTGGAAAAGTAGGAGAGGGGATGACATCTTCCGTGCTTCCTGTGCTTTTATATAGACTGCGCGGGTGTTGCGCAGTGGAGGGCGTGTGTCTCTCTCTCTACTTTTTACGACTGGAATTGCTTCAAGTAGTTTAGTGTTGAGTATATGCGGATTGCTCCTCCATAGTTATTCTCTGTGGGGGCAAACTACAGTGCACTAGCTCAAGAAATCAAACAAACTTTGGCATCTTGACAATATGCAGATAGTGCCCGTAATATTGTTGGCTATCGACCTAAAGCCCTTCTTACTTCCCTGGACAAACTAAATCTGCCACACAGCCTTATCGACACAATGCAGAAGTATGTTATTCTGCATACTTGTGCAATGTTGAGGAAGGTGTTCGGCGATCTCCGTTAGTGATTATCTGGATGCCGGCGGAACATCAGCCAAATACGTCCGAGCCCAGCAACTTGGTGCTTGCACCCGTTGCGAGTAAAATCCGGCCAATAGGGCCGAGATTATGTCAACTCGGTAAAAAATAAAATTGCTTGTCGACAAGGCTGTTGAAATAAATAGTCGGCAAGAATTATGCATACACATAACGTGAACTGCACCAAATAAAACGTAAGTTTCGACCGGAACCCTTTATAGTGAAAACGTGTCCAATAAGGTGTCAAAAAATTTGGCAAATTAATAATAATAATTTTCATGTTTGGCTTTACGGGCCCCGCTCGAAACTCCGCAAATTTTTTTATTTAACTGTGTCGTTATCGGTTGCGTTTTTCCGTCAACAGTTGAAAATGCAATTTTCGGATACGTTTTTCTGAGAAACGTTATTTTTATCAACTTTATTTTTATTTGATACAGGATCCAGTTGTTCTTGGATGCAATGGTATCGTTATCGATTACAGTTACATTGGTTGCAGTCGCATCTTTTTCAACAATCTTCCTTTTTTACAACGGATTTTTTGTATCAACGTTATTTTTTGTGGGTGAGTTCAAGAAGAAGGTACACTGGAATCAAAAGATGAAACTTTTGTGACATTATTAATATTCCACCATCCATCAACTTGACTGCATACTAATCCGCTCATCATTAAGTCCCAGAACGAATCTAATATTCCAACGGATCAAAACAAACAAACTAATTGCATTATAAATTCCCACATCGTATCCAATATCAACATCTTAACTTGGTCTTAATAAGACATTTCCAGAGATTATGAAACTGTTTGGCGTCTCTTGTCCATTATTACGCCTGAATTACGATTGGGACGAAACGTATTCTGTGCGGTAAAACAAGATGTCAACTTGCTGTCATCTCACGATCCTATTAATACCGTCGGCACCAATTAGGCTTCGATCTCTGGGGCATGGGGATTATTATAGGTGCATATTGGGATGGAGCGTTTTTAATAAGACTTTTTCATTTCAAATGGAAGATAAAATTTCGTTGTTGTAAGATCAGTGAGACACTAATTTACCTCCCGACTTTTAAGCAACAGCAATCATTAAAGATTGACAATCTCATTTACAAAAATCGCTCTCGTTGTCGGATGCTGAACATTTTATACCAATCCTCCTGTATCTAAAATATGTTGTGTTTGTATTTCAGAAGTCTTGGGTGTCCATTTAACAAGTTTTGTAAGATTTTCAGTTGATGAGATGTCTTGTAAGTGTATATCTTTGATCGGAACGAGAATTAAGTTGTCTTCTAATGATCAGTTCATATTATCGTGGGAAGATATAACATGGAGGATTGCTAGGGTGTCTATGAACTACTTCATCTACACATACTATACACACAGGGAGTAGTCAAGTGATTTTCGCTGTCCAATTTTCGCTGTCTTGATATGATGTCTGACAAGTGCACTAACAAGCCTTATTGAAGCTGGTCATATGTTGAATCTGGAGAGAAGTTGTTTGCGAACAAGCCAATTACCAAATATTATTGGAAACGTGACGGAGGGGTCTTTATTGGATAAGCTTGGAGAGACATCCAATATAATCTGCAATATTTTGGTCTGCAATATTTTGGTGTATTAAAAAAAGAGCAAAACGGCTCTCGCTTGTTAGTCTATTTTGAATTTTCATTTCTTAAGAATACATGTGAAATGAGTGCTTTTCTCCAATACCAAGCACAGCCTGATAAAAACGAAAGCAAACATAAAAACACCCAGACATCAAGCGAAATTCTATACCTTGTTAAAATTCAATCTGACGACTGTTTGTCCTGTAAAAGGATCATTTATTATGAATTCGCAATGAGCTACTACAATATTGTTGTTTTTGCCCACCAGTCGCTTTTTCTTATGTCTGCGATCACATCTGTTAGGCGAGCACACGGCTTGCAGATCTCAAGATATTTCGCTGTATCTAAGTACATACATATGTACATACATACATAAAAAAGACATCAATTTATCTTTAATTAGCGCGGAAGTTGCCCTTACATGGATCATTAAACGACTCGTTGTGCTAATACTTGACAAGTTTTTCTACCGTGCCCATAGTCATCCTTTGAGACCATCATCATCACTATATGGGAAACGATATGAAAATTGAGCTCTTGGCATTTTCCACGATACCATTCTTGGTGCTATCTATCGCCTGTTCCATATTCAACATTTCACAGTATCACCCATAGGCTGGGTGAACCCTTCACAAGAGATCATCATCGTCGCCTGAACCACGGATACTCTGATGGTTGTTAAAGAAATGAACGTGAACTCTATCGGATGCCACGTCCAATGTTGGCCAGCAGTTGTTAATCCATTTATGGACAACAATGTGATAATATGGAAATTAAGAACACGTTCCATAGTCACAACGGGGTGATTAGACTGAATAGTGGCAATACTGCTGCATTTTAACACCAGCAGTGCCAGCATTTTGCCAGGATGAAGAATAGTATAGTGGTCGAATTTGATATAGTGGGGCGTACTTTGGCTCCACTGAGGGTGGAGTTTAGAATAGTCCATAGCGTTTCAGTCATGTCGTAAAATGGATAGGATGTGTACCTATACACAGCAGCGGTGCAAACCACTTTAGTGAAATTCATTTTCCAAAATCGTCAGATGATATCATTACTCTCAAAGCCGTGCGGAGGAAATTTGGCGGTCGGGGCGAAGATTTAATATGGCGCCCTTAAATACAAGGTGTTCCGCAACTACCGCATAAACGATGCGCTAAGCAATTCCCCATGAAATTCCGAGCAAAAACTATAAGCAAATCTTTTCTTTTTTCAATTTTTAACCCTTTAGCTGCTACAGGCATTTGCATTTTTTTTAGGAAATTGTTGATCTCATATTACTTAAAGCGCATAACCACGCAAGCTGGAATACCCAAATAAAAACTTAATAGTAGCTAATACTTTGCTCTAAAAATTTATCCTGTAAAAATCGTACAAACTGTTTAATAGCTATAGGTGTTGTTTGGCGAAGCAAATTTTTTTTTTTTCATCGCTTTTTTTGGGTCCGTCCCATATAAAAACCTAATGGACGGGCATATAGTCCGATGCATGTTGTACGTTTGCTGTTTGTGCGTTTGTCGTTTGTTTGTTTGTCCAGGCCCTTCCCGTGATCTGATCTTAACCAAATTTGATATGTATGCAGATTCCTTGTGTCACTCTGAGCACAAATCGGGGACCGCATTTTTGATAATCGATTGAACTAACGGTATATTCCGTTTATTTAAACCAGAGTTACTCGCTTCCGCCGAGTCCTGTCGAAAGCCATGGTTGTGAAAGGAGGATGGGAGGATAGCTGTAGCGTCTCAGGTCAGTAGGGTGTCATGAATTACGTAGTCAAACCTACAACATAGTTGTGTGAACTCTGGCATGTGAAGCAGCTGTCAGCGAGGCTACCTCTGAATAGGGTTTATCGATGAGTCGACAACCCATCCTTGTAAAAAATACTCCATATAAAAAAACCTGGAACAAAAGCCTCATATTGGACGGATAAATAACGACAATCACGCAGACGTTTAACGGATCATTCTTTAGGACCCTGGAATGTATGCTCCCTGAACAAACTGGGGGCCGTGAAGGCCTTCCTTTAACAGGTCGAGAATTATAAACTGAGCATCACTGCCGTCCAGGAAAACAATTGGATTGGCACACATGTTTTCCTCATCGACGCATTCACAAACAGACTTGGAAACCTCCAGACGCACGTACCGTCAACCAAATTGACCACGTCCTCATTTGCAAAAGGTGGGCGTCCAGTGTATTGGATGTCCGATCCTATCGACGAGCAAACTGAGATTCAGATCATCACTTGGTGAAGACAACCTATCGGTGTAGAATTTCTTCAGTGCACCAATCGAGAATCAGCCCTCTTAAAATTTTCGCAGTTGACAAACTCTTGATCGATGCTACGGCGATGGTATATACTGTCGCCCTTGAGGATAAACTATCCCCTTTGCTACACGACATTAGCAACACATCTGTACATGAACTTAAAGGTACCATCAGGGTAGTCGCAGAGAAGATCGTAGGATACAAAGCCCGCCGAACGCGAACCGGCTTGTTTGACGAAGAATTCAAAAAACCACTTGATGCGAAAAACGAGGCATATAGACATTGGATGCACCGAGCAACCAGAGCCAAAAGAAAAAAATATGACGAGCTACGGCGAATATCGAATAGAATAATTAGACGTAAGAAGCGGAAATATTTTGACAAGCAGTTGCGGAATATTAATGAAAACCTAGGTAATAGAAACACCAGACAAGCTTATAGACTAGTAAATACAATTAAGAACGGCTATCGAGCCAGGAAAAGACTCTGTAAGGATGTAATATTTGTCTTGTTTTAATAATTAGTAAATTGCTACTTTTGGAAACTAGAATTACATACCCACCCTGTCAAGCCTTTCAATTCAACCAGCGCCTTCAATCTAACAAGCATTCATCAGACAGTCATTTCAACGTTCCGTTCAATTGCAAAAATTATTAGCATAGACTGTGTTGGCCTGTTGAACTATCAGAACATGGATGTATGTTTTGCCGGAACAGGGTAGTTATTGCACTGTACAAAAAAGAGAATGGTGGCATTATGATAGGTTTTAATATGGATTGGGAGGTGTGGGCAATAAAAAAACGGCAAGTTCAGAAGAATCATTCGAGGTGTCCAGATCGTGCCACCCTGCCGTCATCATAAATTTAAAATAAGAATAAATTTATAAAGTTTTCAGTAAGATGTGAGTGTTAGTCCTTTTTCCATTGTAGTATTTCCACATAAATTGGTTCCAATCCGAAATTTCAGAATAGTTACCGGTGAGAAAGTTTTGGTATAAATTTAGACATACGAGTATATTCTGTGCGGAATTGGAAAAGGGGAAAAAATGGCGATTTATTCAATCTTTTGATACAACAAAAGGAAGTTTTAGTCGACCTATGTATTTTTTTATGCCAAGTTTCTAATACGGCACTTTTTTGGTTAATAATTCACGCGCTGTGATTTCAACTTTCCTTGCCATCAACGCTAAATCCGACGCGCGATTCGAAATTTCTCGGTTTGCTGATATCCAGCCTTTAATCATTGTGGCGCGAGTCTAACGTAATCTCCGAAACACGAATTCAACGCCAACGTCGTCATCCGTGTGAATTCCGAATTTTTTGCCAGTGCCATCACCGTGTATAAGCCAACCAAGTGCCAAACGCTATATTGTTTAGTGCATCTTGTGGTAAGCGTAAATTTAAATTAAAACTAGAAATTAGCTGCATCAAACAAAAGATATTTTTCACCTCGTTGCAGACGGGGATTGAACTCGGGGCTCCCGTGTGAAGAGCCACCGACCATAGCATAAGCCCAGGCGAGTATATATATATAGCAATTTTGTGCGTTAGAAAAAAAATTAAAAGTCTTAGGTTTTGATTGTGGACGAATAATTCATAGTACGAGTATTCTTTTTTTTTGTTGAGGTTTAAAAATGATAGGTTTATAAAAAAAAATGTATGTTGATGGCCAGGTCTGCGAAACACCCGAAAATTGCTAAACTTTTTTTTCAGTCGGACCCAACAACGTACGCAACGGCCGTTCTGGACGTCGAATTGGGGTGAGTAAAGTATTTTGATTGTTTGATTATTCCTAAACTAATTTTGGAGTCTCTCGGACCGGCTTTCTGGCCAATATAGACCTTGAATTTTATTTGAATTAAAGTAATGTTAATGTTATTTTTTCACCCTAATGTAAGTTGTATCAGGTTAATAGAACCGTGAAGTGTTAATTCTTTCTCAAACCAATAAATAAATAATTTAGCATTATGTTCGCTTAAAAAGCTTCGATTTTCTTGATTGGAATGCCTCTTCCCTCCCTTCGTGCGTGTCGGCTGGAAGCAGCCATGAAATAATTAAGTGGTAATAACATCTTTAGGATTTATGGGAGGTTCCCAACTCGATTTGGCCTTGGAACCAGTGGGTGGATAGCAGTGACGTGCAGTGGAAATTTTTCATAGTCAAGCAGTTGGGCGCCCTAAAGCCAATTTAGCATAAACAAAAATGGACTGTATAATAGAATATGGACAGTCACAAAAACATTTATACCAAGCGGCTTTAAGCCTTAAAGAAGAAATCAGGAAAGATATAAATAAAATATTGGCACATATATTCGGAATACAAAAAAAAAATAAATAAATAAAATATTACTAATAAAAAAAATGATAAATAAATATTATGTTAATTAAGACTAAGAAAAATTCAGGGGTATTTGAAATAAATAAATATTCTTTCGCCATTGCCATTTATTTGTATTCCAAATCTATGCGCCGTTCTTTAAGTAAAAACTCTTTAATCACATTATCAAAAAAATCGTTTTCTCTTCGCATTTGTATAAGAAGATCCTTTTCAACCGCAATTAAAGCAAGATCCGAAAGTCGTTCTTGGGATTGGCGATTTCTCAAAAATGTGTGAACGCGCTTTAGTGTTGAAAATGACCTTTCCGCAGTTGCCACTGTGACTGGAATTGACGTTAATAATTTTGCTAAAATATGAACTTGCTGAAAACCGTTTGCGACATAAGGCGTTTTTGAAAATAATCGAGAATTTTACTAGGATTCGCGTTTTTAAACTCATCTGAAGAATAAATAACTTTTAGCTCATTTTTCAACTTTATTCTGTCGAAAAATTGACCGTGATATTCAATAAGTGAGTCAAAATTTTTATCGGGAAATTTTGACTTGAATTTAGAAAAATAATTCGGTTCAAGCAACTCTAAAAATGAAAGATCTTTAAACGAATGGAATCGATCTCGAATTTGCCCGAGAATAACATCTATAATCTCCCGAAATATCCGCCGTAAATTTTGTAAAGGATCTATCGCATTTCTACATTTCTTACGTGGTGGCTGATATTCTGCTGTAACTGTCGAATAGAAATTATCAAACTTTTTAGAAAAGTCATTTTCAAGCCAATTTTCAAATTCAATAATTTTTTGGCTTGCATATGAAATGTTTACCACTTTGCTCTGAATAATATTAAATAATATATCAGTTTTCGAAAAAATTTCAGAAAAAATTAACAGATATAATTGAAAATCTGACTCTGCGAATTTTTGTAAGTATATATCGGAAAAAGTCAAGGAATCGCCATCCCAGTGTTGAGAACCATTCGAAATTGTCTCAAAAACTGTACAAATTTCATGCTTATGTTCAAATATAACGTTAATAATACGCGAATGATAATGCCAACGCGTTTTGGAAACCGATGGTAAACGACGATTTACTATATTTGCAAAAAGGTCCGACCTTTTAGTGGATGTATTAAAAAATGATGCGATTTTATTGATGTGCGCGAAAAATAATTTAATTTCCGGAATAAACTCAACTGCTTTAGACAATACTAGATTTAGTGAATGAGCGTAACATGGAACGAAAATTGCCGATTTATGTTTTTCCCGAATTAAAGTCTGAACTCCACGAATTTGAGAACTCATTACTGCTGCGCCATCGTAACATTGTGCAATTAATTTCTTATCGATATTAAAATTTTGCAATTGTTTTAAAATGTGAGAGCTTATTGCTGTAGCTGTACGATTAGCGCTTACATCCAAAAATCCGATAAATCTTTCTTCAATCTCATTTGATATTGTATATCTAAAAATCATCGTTAATTGTTCCCGACCGCTAACATCTGGCGTTTCGTCGACCATTACAGCTACAAATGGAGCCTCCTTTATTTCCAAATTGATTTTATTTCGAACCACATTAGCTATAGCGGAAACAAGATCGTTTTGGATTCTATTAGACAAACCCGAAAACGCTGCATTTGCTTTTATAGAATCTATGTGGGACTCAATTATCGGATCGTACAAACTCAAGAAATTTACGGTTTCGATAAAATTACCACGATTATTTGAAGAAGAGTCTTCATTATTTCCGCGAAAAGGAAGCTCCTGTTTTGCCAAAAAAATTACAGTATCGATTAAACGTTTCAAAATATTACGATTACGCTCAACTTTTTCATTATGCAAACTAACAGATATTGCCACCTGGTTACTAAGCATAAACTCTATAAGCTGAGAACCAAAATTATCTAATTTAATTAACGACTGAAGATGTTTTTCGGAACTTGAATGCTTTGCTGCTGAGCCCGTAAAATTATTCAAATCACTAAATCCAGCTTTATTCCAAACAGATTTTTCATTCGTGAACAAAAGACACGGCCAGCAAAATAACTTATTTAATTTACAGCTTCCCGTTAACCAAATGTACTTTTCATACGTTTCGATATGGAATTTTCGCGTAATATTTTTTAATTTAAACTCTAAACTAAGATCTGGCTTCGGTCTATCCGATTCTATAATTTCTCTTTTCTTGGCAAAGGAAAGAGTTGAAAATCCCGCTTTTAGTACGAAATCCGTCGCGCAGCAATACTCCGACATAATGCGAAAAGAAAACTTACCACTTTTATCACAAATCAATTAAATCACTACAAACGGTCAAAAAAACTTCAAATCACAATTTAATCAAAATCACCCGATTGCACTGATTTCCTCTTTTAAATTGCAACGGAAAATCCATTACATAACAAAAACAAAAGCTCTACTGGAAAAATCAAATTCCCATAAACATTCCCTGCATTGGCAACATTTCATTAACAAGCATCATTGGGCTTTATCCCACACACAAAAGCAGTCGCGCCAGTGCTTGACTTGTCTCATATAAATTTGCGAACAAAACAAAAAAAAAATCGTTGCCCAATGTACTACCGAAATCCAAGATTCCCATTTTCTGGAATCAACATGTCTCTAGTATTTGGATGCACACATGGTACATGCATCTAAAGATCTAGGCACATTTTCCTATTCTAAGTTTGGTGTCTATGGTGTGCCAAATGTGGGAGGTTTGAATATTATCTAAAGTAATTGAACGAATGTTTTTTAACCAAAAGAAGGCGCGGATCAGAATTTGAATGTGTAAAGGAATATTTGAATGATAATATGTATTCTTCAGCTTAAAGACAAACATTGACTGAAATGATGATATGTGTATTGGTGTAAGCAAAGTTTATTATTGAATTGCTTATTTCGGTAAGTCAAGCAGTTTGGAATTGCTTACTACGAGTGCACGTCACTGGTGCTTATTTCGGTAAGTCAAGCAGTTTGGAATTGCTTACTACGAGTGCACGTCACTGGTGGATAGGTGTAGTAGGTTTCAGTCCTTACCATCTGGACTGATCGCTTCATCAAGAGCATGAGACAGAACAACCGGTGTAATTTAGGAATTTTTCTTCTTTCGACACATATGTAGCTTCGTTCTTTCTTTCATCCTTGGTGGTAATTGTATTGATTTTTTTTAGGCATGTGAAAAACAAATTGTAATGGGTATTGAAGATGCAGACAGGCACCTGCCCCCACTAGCTACCGAATACGAGCTCCGTCCAGCACATGCCGCCGCCTGCTTTGTGCTTCAAATTGGCAGTATTCGACGGTCACCGTAACGCTCATTACAAGGAGAAGGATAGTAACATCATCAGCGACACCGATAGCATCGACAAACGATGGGGGCCCGATTTTGAAGAGCTTCTGAATCGAACATCTAATGTCCCCATACAAGCAGCCCAAATCGATGGCGTTATTATTGATCATAGCCCCCCTACACAACCTCCGACAATAGACGTAGTTGATCTCGCCCTGCGGTCACTCAAATCAAATAAAGCGCCGGGCGCTGACGAGATTCCAGGTGAACTGCTAAAATCCGGTGGAACGGGTCTATTAAATGCCATATTCCAACTACTTCTGCGAATCTGGGAGGACGAGATGATCCCAGACGATTGGCGTAGGCGCGTTATCTGGCCCATCTACAAAAAGGAAGCTAAATTGCGGTGTGAGAATTACACACACAATTACACTGCGCCAGAGAATTTCTCCAATGTCTGGCAACCGACAACTGAATCTTGTTGTATTGGGGTCTGGCACCCAATACAAAAAGGCATACCAAGGCATTGAAGGATACGAAGCGGCGGATGAGTTTGCTGGGAAAGGCTCATCATCTAATTTTTTCAGGCCTGAACCCTATTGTGGTGTGGGCTTGGCTTCAGGTAGAACAATCATAGCGGATTGGTCTAAAAGGATACGTCAGCATTACTGGAACAACCCTCCAGGACTCCGGGGATCGAAGTAGTTAAAGAGACCACTTACATAAAAAGATACCACCCACATGAGTAGAGCCGACTTTAGGCTACTTGTAGACTACCTTTAGGGCTATCAATTACTGAGATTCCATCTGAACAAGATAGGTTTGTCTAACGAGACGGAGTATCGTCTTTGCTTGGAGGACGTTGAGTCCACATGTCACATTTTATGTGTATGCCTGGCGATTGCGCGAGTGAGGTTTACATTCCTCGGAGAATTAACCCTGCCGTTATCAGGAAAACTCCAGCAAAATACATTGTAATGAAACATATTATGGTCTGATAGTGCTGCTCCCACCGGCAGATCGAAGCAGCACCTGATGAGTATTGATCTGTTGGTGGTACGAAACCAGATACCGAAGGTCCCATTACACCCGGACCCAGATTTGACCGCGTGGGCGTCTGATCTGTGCGCCAACCATTCCATCCTTATCGACTATTTTTCTTTATTCCCCATTTTTCACCTCCCTTGTTTGTGTTGTCTTCCCTAGACCTATGAATTTTTGTTAATACGTAAAGGACAGGGGCAAAGAGCGGCGGAAACCCCGCCCACATCTCCCGCACTGAGCTACAGCAAGCATAGGCCGCTGCTTAGCTCGTTGAGGGGCCTTTTTCTTTGCCAGATGGCACGGCCGGACCTTCACGGTCACTATGCTATCTAGGCTCCGACCCCACGGGCATCTTCGGATGCCCACCAAACTGTCCGTTACAACATACTAACCTTTGTACGAGTGGTGGAAGGTCTTTTGGTTAAATAATTAAAAATAGGCTATGGCACAAAAGAGTTGTTCGCTTTATGCTGACGATTTCTGGGTGGGGATCATTGCTAAATGGTCTTGCTGACTGTAAGTGTCACCATACACTGTCGAACTCGAACTCGAGCTCGAACCTGGTACAAATGTCCTCTGACACACACATACATTTCACATAGGTGTGAAGAAAACCGGTCCACTTGTACTAGGTTCGTGTTCAAGTTCGAGTTCGACAGAGTATGGGGACACTTAAGCAATAGTATTCTCCACTTTTATTCTTAAAAAAATATACACGTGCATTTATGCGTGAAAAATGGAAATTGAATTATACAGTTTGATCTGGTTAATAAATTACAGTGTTTAAAATTCGTTTCCGCGGAAGAAAAGGACCAGCTAACTGGTTGATTTACCGATGTCTATTTTTTGTAGAGGAACCGAGAGTGCTGCTATAAAGCAAACCTGAAAATTACAGAATAACCTCACCAATATGTGTACAAATCTGGCCATCCAATATAATTATCCCAACCAGACCACCATGACGCTGATATAAAAAGCAATTGATTGGCTACAAACGGAAATCTACCATAACCATAAAATCTTTCAACAAAAGATTTATAGACGCCCTACCGCGTTGCTGCGCCGCCCAGCAGTAGGTGATGCGCGAAAAAAGCAGCCCCAATCCAAGATATCTTCACATAGGCCGCAATCATAAATCATCCGACTGTCAGATATGAATGTTCAGCATTTGATATCTCTAATTAAGAGACAAAATCGAAGGTGTGCTTCTGGTTTTCGAAATATGAAAAAACTATTCATGTTGTCGGCAATCGGGCTACTGGGAGCTACAGACTAGTCAACTAGTGGAAGTAAATGGTATCTTAACGCACAAATCATGAACAATAATTATGATCGCATGTTTCAAAGGCCACCATATCGGTTCATCGGAATATAGACGAAGTTGCAATTATCAATAAGAACACTCAAATCCGCTTGATACCGAAGCATGAAGACATCGCTTCGGTAGTTGACTCATTATCGATATCGAGCTATGTCCACAAGTCCACGATACATAAATGCACGGATATCGAACAACGGCATGTGTCTTTTTATTGTAGAGATACAATTTGCAAATTTAATTTAAAAACAATCAACAGGTGAAGCTGACAAATGAGATGCAATACGAGAATAAAGCGGTTTTATGCAATTTACGTAAATTGCAAATGATGCATGACCAATCAATGTAATTTATGTGAAATTGCAAATCATTAGTGAGAACTGAAAGCATAGTATGTCGTCTTCATATCAGCTCGAGGATTTAAGATGCTGACGAGGAAGAATGCAAGGTCGTGAAGAGTCCGGTATGTAAATGTAGAGATGAAAATGATGATGCTGAGACGCTGATGTCTCTTACGGCCAAGCATGACAATTGAAAATGTAAAACTGCTGACGTGTCGGTGAAGGGTGTGCAGCAGATGGACAACCTATAAGGAAGTCAAGTTTTTAGAATTAAATTACCTGGAGCCAATCAATTATTGCCTTGTTGAACTTTTGCTTTATCATACAGATATAGCCTACGACAAAATCATAGGACTCGATTAATCAGTAGAGTTAGCTTGATGTTAAACTAACAGAGAAAACAATCGGTTTTCCTAAGCGCCATAGTAGAAGAACCGACACCAATAACTGCTACTACTATTCTGCCTTAACTTCTGTGGAGTATACTAAGTCAACTACTCCTAAATTGCTCCGTTGATAGTTCGTCGGTAAAAAAGATTTCGGATTATGCTTGTTGCTGGCATACACATCCTGTCCATTTATTCGCCTTCTATGACAAAGCGACAAGGCTGTGGCTTATTCTTACACCCCATTGAGCTAATACAACTCAATTGCCCTAACCCCAGCGGGGCATAGCGCGTCAACTGTTCCATGTGGCCCAGTTGACGTTTCACAACGGGCAAAAATTCCTCTCCCATAGTCCTGCTCGTGGGCGCCCCCTCGAACGGCAGTGATCACTGACCATTGCTAACAAATGTCGAGCCGCCAGTGATAGCGGTGCGATAATTTGGTTGAGGTAAACCTTGCCCCTGTGGTGTGGGGGGGGGGGGGTAAAAATAATACCACGGCCTTTCCCTTTGACGGCCTGTTGGCTATCGGTACTGTTGGCTATCGTACAATGACAAAGATTGGATTCTGGAATGTGCGTACTCTCTTGGACAACAAATCAGATGGTTCCCAGAACGCACGATCTCTTCAATTAGAGAGTGAATTTCTGAGGTATAAATTAAACATCTTAGGAGTAAGTGAGATAAGATGCTGGAACAGCGGAGAATTTACCTCTCCAACGGGCAGCACTTTAATGTAAAATAGTACAGGTAGTGGTCGTCAGTCAGGTGTGGAGCTCCTTTTAATCAGAGCCGCACGAAACTGTCTCTTATCCTGGGAGCCGGCCTCCGACCGAATCATGACAGCCAGGTTCCGGACCAAAATGAGGAACATCTCAATAATACAATGTTATGCTCCAACTGAACCCGACAATGTCTTGGCGAAAGACTCTTTCTACGAAGAACTAAACGCCGTCCAGAGCAGAACACCTTCTTCTTCCTTGCCATTTCATACCACTCTGCGGCTTCGCGTTGTTCTGCCCGTGGTGTTGGCACTTCGCCCGTTCTGGCGGTATAATTTCAGCTTCCTTCTGCAGGCAGCTCGGTCTTGGATCGTTTCATCGCCGAGATTTATGCGTTGTTGTTGCTTCTTCATTTGATCGATCCACGTGTGTTTCCGTCTGCCTCGGGGTTTGGGTCCAGCAAATGGAACGTTCATTGATATTGCCTTCATAACTGGGTTCTCAGGTGGACGCCTTAGAACATGGCAATACCAATCCATACGACGATCTTCGAGCTTTTCAGTGATCGGTTGCTCCACAAACAAGCTGCCTCGGATGTAGATACTTTTGATGCGATCCTTTTTGGTCACACCGGCTGAAATCCGTAGCATTTTCATTTCGGTCGCAGTCATTTTACTCTCGTATGTCTTATACATAGTCCAGCATTCAGACCCATACATGAGTGCGGGACGTACGACCGTTTTGTACAACTTGCCAGATCAGAACACCTAAAGGTGACATTATAATGGTTATGGGTGATTTGAATGCGAAAGTTAGCGCTGATAACTATGGGCTCAGATATGTGATGGGGAGACACGGTCTTGGTGATCGTAACGACAACGGTGAAAGATTTGTAGAGTTCTGCAACTTTCACAGTCTCTTCATCGGTGGTACTATGTTTGAGCATAAGGACCACCACAAAATCAGTTGGTTCTCTGTTGATCGGCGCAGAACATAAAATCAAATCGACCACATTGCCATTAGTAAAAGGTTTAAGAGTTGCCTCCTGGACGTGCGAAACAAGAAGGGCGCCGATATTGGGATGGGGTGTTCGATTGCATATTACAGCCGTGCGCCGTCCTAGCGATGAAAAACTCAGGCGCCGCAAATTCAACACCGCTCGACTGAAAAATCAAACTTTCTTACAACAACATAATGAGCATCTTGTGCAAAAAGCAGCTGAGATAACTAGTCACCCAGATAGTGACATAAATGAAAGCTGGGATCCCATAAAAAATGCGTATATTGATAGCTCAGATACCATCCTTGACACAAAACCCGGATTGCCGGAATAGGCCCAGAATGTCAGACGCTTCATTATTGAAAGAAAAGAACTGAAGGTTCGTTTGGCTGCAGCATCAGATGACGTTCGAAGCAGCATTGAACTCCTCTACCGTCAGAAAGCTGGAGAAGTTCAGCGTAGTGTGCGACGCGATAAAAAAGTTTGTGCGAATTCTCTTTTAGCCTCAGCAGAAGAAGCCGCAAGAAGTACCAACGGTGTCATCAGGGAGTTTACAAGTGGTCGTAGCTACTACCGACATTCGGTGAAGGATAGTGGTGGAAAGCTACTTATCTTGGAAGAAGATCAAATGAGACGGTGGAAAGAACATTTCGCCATGGTCTTGAACTGTGTAACCTCTGGTGAAGTTCCCCCTTATACAGATTATTTACAATAGCTAACAATCAAAATGTGCGTACCTTATAAGCACACAGTCCCGACTAAAGAGGTAATAGTAATAGTCACTGCAATTATTCCTCTGAAACGAGGAAAGGCCGCCGGACTCGACAGTATCGAGCGTAACTGCCGATTTGATGCACCCACTTGCTGATAAAGCGAGGAATACAGAGACCTTTCCCACTGAGTGGAAGGAAGGTTTGATCATCAAACTTCCCAAGAAGGGTAAATACTGCAATAATTGGAGACGCATTTGTGCGCTTCCTCCCGTTGCCAAGATAGTAGATAAAATCGTCCTGGAAAGACTAAAGGCCACTTAGAAAGCACAACTGATGAAGAGCAAACTGGCTTCCGATCCGGATTCTCCCGTGTCGATCACATTAACACTTTGCAAATTATCAGTAATGCGCTGAGTATGATTCTCCGCTTTACTTGCTTTTCATCGCGAAATGTCGCGTTCTACATAGAGGTAAGGTGTCGGGGGACTTTGAGATTCGCAGTGGAGTTCGACAGGGGTGTATCCTCTCAACGATCTTATTCCTCATAGTTATCGGCGATGTGTAGTTGCATGCAGCCCTATCCGGGCAAGACAGGGGAATTCAATGGAGTTTGACATCTTATCTACAACATCTTGACTACGCTGACGACATATGCATACTCTCCCATAAAATCATGGATCTGTCCGCAATGGCGTTAGATCTCGAGAGGGTGGCAAGTAAGGTTGGCTAAACATTAATATCAAAAAGACCAAGGTTCTTGGCCCGCCATTGCAAAAACGATATCCGACACCTGTTGCCATCAATATTAATGGGCAGCCTGTGGAGAAGGTGGACAACCTCGTCTACCTGGGTAGCACTGTTGCCGAAAATGGTGGTACGGAGCAACACATCGCTCGTCATTTCAACCAGGCTAAATGCGCATACGGCTTGCTGTCCAAAATCTGGCAAGCATCAAGACCAAGCTGGGCCTGTTTCGCTCCCTGGTACTGTCTGTGCTTTTGTATGGGAGCAGTACATGGAAAGTTTCCGTGAGAGTTACCAGAAAGCTGCAAGTTTTCGTCTACTCATATCTTCGTCGAATTATAAGAATTTTCTGGCCCGACACAATATCAAATGAAGAGCTAATTCGGCGTACGGGGCAGATGCATATCGACGAATTGATACGCAGGCGAAAATGGCAGTGGATAGGTCACTCATTGCGGAAGAGTGATAAATGCATTGCTTTGCATGCCATGAAATGGAACCCCATTTCCAACCAAGGCCGACCAAGAGGGGGTCCTCGAATCACATGGCGTCGACCTGTGGCAAAGGAGTGTAAGGTACACTGAACGAAAAAGGTACTTCACAATGAAAATTTACTGCATCATATTTATGAATGATTCTTTATTTTTGGTCCAATGAACTGTTGCATTATGTTGAAGAACATCCATTCATCAATATGCGGAAAATTCAAGAGAATCAATATTGATGAATTTTTCATCAAACGGATGACCACTTTTCGTCAAATTGATAATCGCTTATAACCATTCATCAATATGGGGAAAATTCAAGAGAGTCAATATTGATGAATTTTTCATCAAATGGATGATCACTTTCCATCAAATTGATATTCACAATACACTCATATTGATGAACTACTACATTGATTGCATGAAACATGTCACCGATATCACATCAAGTGATCTTCATATTGATGCAATGCAAATAAAATCTATTCATCAAAATTATGAATAAGCGGACATTGTACCATTTTTCATTATATGTATCAGAAAAAGATCATGATTTAGCTCAAGTTTGTTTATATTTTAAAAAAATCAATCATTGTATAATGTTAAACAAGCAATTGGATACTCAAGGTTAAATAATTGAAAAGATTTGAAGCATATATCGATTGCTCTCAAAAGAGAACTAAAACACAATTTCATACCATCTATATAAACAAAAAATTGTTCAAATTTGCTGTATCGATCGTCACCAATGGCCGAAATGAATGGTTGAATATTCTCCATTCTGTTTTTTAGATGCTCGATTTGTTCTTCAAGTTGTTGAGCACTCCTTCCAACGAAAATAAAAGTTTCTTGCGAGTCTCGTATTGTATGTTTGATCGTTTGTTTTTTTTTCAATTTGATCCTTCCGAATTGTTTTCGAAGTGGGTGTTAGATAACCATGCAAACTCCACAAAGTTTTGAGCACAAAACTATCCGATTCTGAAGAAAAAGTAGAAAATATATAAATATAAAATATAAATATAATAAATATTGAAAAGAAATGCGAAATTTTTCTTGCTAACCTTCTTCAATATTTTCAATGTTAATCGATTCGATTAAATCGAATTCAGAACAGCTTTTATGGACCCGTCCTTCACATGGTTATTTTTTTTTAGGAAATTGTAAATACTTGCTAACTTAATATTCGAGTCAACAAGTATGCTGCTGCTGCATTCGAATAGAACGTTGAAATCTTTATCAATCTGTAAAAAAAGGAAACCATGGATGAGTTTGTATATACGGAGGTTGCCTTTTATATTTCGGGATTGGACAACCCTAGTGTTGCAATCTGGCAACTGACAGCTCTATCGTAAAGTTTGACATTTTTGAGGTTATACGTACTCAGAACGTTTTGACATACGAGCGCTATTTGTGCTTTTTACAGTAACTTAAAAGATTAATCTCGGCCAAATAATGGAATTCAATCGTGAACATTTTCGTGCGATTATTTTTTACAACTTTCGACGTGGATTAACTCAGCAACAGTGCATGGATGAACTGAATTCAATTTTTGGCGATGAAGCTCCATCAAGGACCAGTGTTTATCGATGGTATTGTGAATTCAATCGAGGTCGTAGTTCACTCCAAGACGAATTTCGTGAAGGTCGTCCAAAATCAGTTGTTGTTCCGGAAATCATTGATGCTGTGCGCGAACTGATATTGCAAGATCGTCATGTGACCTATCGTGAGATTGAGACAACCTTAGGCATTAGTGGGACCAGCATACATTCAATATTGCATGAACATTTGACTGTCAAAAAAATTTGTTCGCGTTGGATCCCACACAATTTGTCAATCGCTCAAAAAAAGGCTCTTGTCGATTGGTCGAAAGAAATGCTCAAAAAATACGATCGCTGTGCTTCGAAATACATCTATGACATCGTGACAGAGGATGAATCGTGGATTTACACGTATGAGCCCGAAAGTAAACAGCAGTCGACTGTATGGGTGTTTCAAGATGAGCCAAACCCAACAAAAGTTGTTCGCGCACGAAGCACTTCCAAGCAAATGATCGCCTGTTTTTTCGGAAAAACTGGACATGTCGCAACCGTACCACTAGAACAACGCAGAACAGTCAATTCTGAGTGGTACACAACCATTTGTTTGCCAGTTGTCTTCCAAGAAATCAGGAAAACCAACCGCCGAAGACGGATCACTCTTCACCACGACAATGCGAGCTCTCACACATCAGCTCAAACAACTGCATTTTTGAGCACTCAAAACATAGATTTGATGGGTCATCCGCCGTATAGTCCTGACTTGGCACCGAATGACTTCTTTTTATTCCCGTACGTAAAAAAACAAACTGAGAGGTCAACGTTTTTTAACACCTGAAGAAGCGGTTGCTGCATGTTTTGGAGACACCTCAATCAGAGTGGCAAAAGTGCTTTGACAATTGGTTCAAACGCATGCAAAAGTGTATAGATCTTCATGGGGAATATTTTGAAAAACAATAAAGCGATTTTCAATGATAAATATTTGTTTTTGTTCTCTAATCCCGAAATATAAAAGGCAACCCTCGTATCATATGTAGATGGGATATCATGGTTTACTATCATACCAGTCGAGCCCCATTAGATCCCTTATATTCCGGCCACAGTTTGAATATTGTATATTGTACAAACTTCCACGTCTAACGGCTTTCTTGAAATGCAGTTTTGAAAAACATCAGCGGAACGATAATATTCATAAATGTGCTGAACAATCATATCAATCGATTTTATGTACCATTCGTCATTTTTATGAACTATTTTATCAACACTATGGACACTGAAGGGGATCATATGTGTTTTTCGTTAATGCGACAACTTATGAAAACTTTCGTTATGCTGATTTCATCCATATGACGAATGCAAGTCAACAAAATCCTACAGACAGTACGATAAAAATTGATGAACGGTGTTTCGTTGGTTTGATGTTCTTATGATCAAGATAAACATTAGATGAGTTCAAATCATGATGGTTTTCCTTCAGCTCAATGAATTTATTCGTCATTGCAACGAATCTTATTTGATAAAAGCTGATCATCAACATAATGTACCTTATTTTTTTCAGTGTACTGGGTAAGTCTTTTGTGGAGTTGCGCCCCACTGCCGAGAATGGAGTACGATGGCGCGCAGGAGTGGTTGACGCGCTATGCCCCGTTAGGGGTTAAGGCAAAGTAGTAATATAACTCGTAGGAAGTTATCGAGCAGAAATATTGTGAAGATCGGAATCCCACTTGTTGATGGATTGAGATCACTCTGAATTATGTTGCCAATAATGGAAACTTGCCATAAAGTAGAACCATGATTTCTTTACCAGCAAGGCTGTGTTGTCCCATCAAGAGGTAACGATCCGGCAATTAATAACACTATATCACGCCTTGGTAGAATCAGCTTTACAATATTGCATAGCAGTCTGGGGAGGTGCATACGACAACCACTTGAAATGTTTGAGAACGACACAAAAAAGTATTCTAAAACTTATATACAATCTACCACGCCTGTACCCCACAATTAGTCTGTATAATACTGTAGAAGTTCTTGAATTCAAACACATATACCTAAAAAATATAATAGTTAGAACTTTTAAAAACATTAATAAATCAGAAATAACACCGATGAGGAATACCCGTTTTAATGCCTCAAATATTACTACTCCATTATGCCGAAAATCTCAAACTCAAAGATACATATCTTAAATTGGTCCAAGAGCCTATAATGTCATTCCTGATTATATTAAAAAATCATTTTCTGCTCTAGAATTCCAAATAAAACTAACAAAATGGCTTCGTACTTTAAGTCTAGTAGAACGTGACTTACTATTTCCGTTTTATTATATAAAAAATGAGAAAAATTATAATATTTGTTCAAAACCGCTCAAAATGAATTTGTGAATAAAAATTATGAATAAAATTGTCAATAACATATATACTGCATATTAGAATATCTACGCTCCTTACACAAGCATATGCTTAAAAGGAGCTCTCACACATTGTTATTATTTTTGAAAATCTATGTCAATATGTATTGGTGTTTTAATAAATAAATAAATAAAAAATAAATAAATATTCCCTAAGCTAATACCTTAGATCCTCGGACTACTAAAAACTAATTCAAGTTTCATTATTGTTAATGGCATAAATAATTTGTATAAATTACTTCGAGATGCTTAATGGCCAATTATTGACAAATTGTGGTTTGAATTGAATACATCTAAGTATTCACATTCCAGCAATTCCTCCAAAAGACCACCACAGTTTAGCCAAATGAACTTCACACATCTTTGAGGTCTCATGGCTCCTTTTCATATAAATGGAACGTATCTAATCGTCTGCGACCGCCAATTTTTATTTAAAAGCTTCACTTAAACGCATCTTCCTCTAATTGGTCAATAAAATTCCAATCTAACATTATCGAACTAAGAATGGATGCGCGTCTGCATTTCACTTTGGCTTGAATGGTCGACGTATCACCTGTGGTATGACCATAATAGTTTGACTTCTTACATTAAGCCTAATCTTTCTCGCTAATACCACAACGACTGCAAATTGCAATTTTCAATAGGAGCAATGCAGACGAATACGTCGTCCCCGAGGGTGCAATTATGAAAAGATAAAATTGCGGTGGTGGCGACTGCGGAGGCATCGCAATTTGAAACATTTCTAATGTTTTAATTGAATTTTCATCATGTCTCTTAATGCGACTGAAATGTCTTTTGCAGTGATATTTCCGTTTTGTAAAAGACATAATACGACGGTGGTATGATTTGACTGATTTGAAACAAGAATGGATTCAATTGAACGGCATGTTGTTTTAGTACATTTAAGTGGTTTCATTCGTCGGGCAGAAGATTAAATTAAGTGAATGGTATCTGTTGATGATCTCAATCTGAATGTTCTGTACCCAACATATTATTATTCATTTGTAGTGAACACAGTTTTAGTGAACTTCATTTTCTTGCATATTCCTGAACTTTGTAACAAAGTATCATTTAGCTCGCCACAGTACATTTTTCATAAACATTACCAATCGTTGGATATTGAACCCTAAATATGCAAGAATATGAATACATTACCTGTGAATCATTTGAGCACTTAATGCAGAAAGTACAATCGCGGTATAATGAATTCAATAATGTTATTATGACAGCGCAATTGCAATGAGTAAGCATTTGCTATTGTTATTTAGCATATAAGTTGTTTGACAATGATAAACAGTACCTCATTACCCAACCAGATCCCGTGTTGTAATTTACTAACAACCTACCTCCTATTCCCAAGTACTTAGCTTCCCACAACCATTGGATTCTAAGGGCTTTCCTAAGCCAAAACGTTATCGTCGTCTAGTGTGGACGGCCTTAATATTGATCATCCCATTTCTTTTCAGGCAACAAGAAGACACGAAGTTAAGTAACCTCAGTCTGCCATATAGTCTGCCAAGCCGGATTTTATTGATCCGCCCTGCAACACGCTTAGCAGTCAACACCCAGTTTCTCCTTTGATTGCTGTTGTGTCTTTACTACAAAGCTTTGACTGCTTATACCGATATAAAGCACAAGTTTGCACTCAATCCGTTCGACTGTTGTTGTGTGAAGTACAAGCCTGCACTCATTTTTACTGCGGTTGTATAGAACTCAATCTTACGCTCGAGCATACCTAGATTGTTGTTGGTAGCTGGGGCACAACTTATAGTATAGGTATTTTCCACTCCACAATACAAAACTGAGTTTCGACTGCTTGCTTTCTTGCTCCAAAAACTCCTATTCCCAAAGTCTGGAAAGGTTCAAAGTCTCCAAACTTAAAGCCAAATCATTGTCATCATGGAGGCTCTCATTTGCGAACAAAGGATCTTAGCTGAAAACTTGGAGAAACTGGAACGAAACTACTCTTAGGACTCGGCAACGAGAGAGACGGGGGAATACTACCGAACGAAATTAACCACCATCGAAGACACCATTGACCAATTCAAGACGAACCACCGGGAGATGATTTCAACGATTGACGAGGATCATCCATACTTAAAAAATAATTTTTTTGAGGCAACATTGGCTGTCTACGAGAAGGTGCGGACAACCTATCTACAGGGCCAGCAACTTTTGCTCAAACCTCCAGTATACCAACCAAAACATAGTCCCGAAGAAACTTCATCGCCTCTCGCACAACAGTTGGTCCAGCTTCCTAAGTTGTCAACAAATTAAATACCTAAATTCCGAGGGGACTTCACAGAATGGAGACACTTCATCGAACTCTTCTAAAGTATTATTCACGAGAATAATGCTTTATCGCCGATACAGAAAATGCAGTATTTGCTCTCTTCTTTGGCTGGGGAAGCAAAAGATGCTGTGGCTCACTTCCAACTATCAACCAACAACTATGAAGCAGCGCTCACACTTTGGAAAGAGCGCTTTTCCAACGAAAGGGGAGCTGCAACGGATCTCGTCGATTCCATACTCGACATGAAAAAGGTGGAACACCGCTCAGCTGAAGGGATCTTTACACTAAGCGACACTCTTTGTAACTGCCTCACAGCCATTTCAAACATGGGTTATTCCACACGATCATGGGATCCAATCATCATACGCATCGTAACTAGAAAATTGGATACCGAAACTGCACGTCTGTTCAAGGAAGGACTGGAAGACTCACACTATTCGCACCGTCGATCAACTACACCAATTTCTTCAAAAACGTCATCGCATCTTGAATGTGACTAACACCCAGCTACACTTGCGCAAGAATACAATAAAGGTGCAACGAAACAAAGCTTTCATCGTGACCAATAACTCGACTGCCCATGCTGCAATGAACAGCGTATTATTTGCCGATGCAGAAAATTCAGGGCTATGACCGCTGGTGACCGCAACAAGTTTGTAGGAAAAGCCAATTTTTGCAAAAATTGCTTATTTCATAGCAAAGACAGAAAAAAACGTTGCTATGAATGCAAACAAAAGCACCACACCATGCAACATATCGCGCAACCCGGAAATTCGTACTCCACAGCCGTTTCCAACGTAGCCGCTAAATTCAACAAAAAATCTGAAAGAATAACTCTAAACACTGAAACTGTTTTCCTAGCTGCAGCCGAAATCGTAGCAAAAATTCCTTATAGTTTAGAAGTTATGGCCAAAAAAACGGATTTTAAAAAAACTAGGGTATAAAAACAAAAAAAAAGTAGACTGAGGAGTATAAAAATCAATCGATGCTCCTAGGCCCACGGGCATGGGGGTGTCTACTGTTGGGGGGGGGGGGGGGGATTTCGTCAAAAATCCGAAATTCCTAATAGTTTAGGAGTTATGGCCAAAAAACCGAATTTAAAAATTATGTACAATACAAATATATGAGATTGTATCACAGCGACGCGAGCGCTTCTCTGATTTGGGTGGCAGAACAAATAAGTATATTTTTTCGATTCACTACCCATCGATGCGTCATCGCTATAAAAGTTACACTTTAATATAGCATTGGATTCAATTTCGTTAGGCGGCACGACCTTAGATAATTCCACTGAAGTTAAATGTCTCGGGGTAACTCCAGACTTGAAACTCACCTGGAATACTCACATAGATAATGTACTTGGCAAAGCCACACGCACAATGTGGGCTCGCGGATGTTTCTTCGGACAGACATGGGGGCTCACCCCAAAGATACACCATGCTGGTGTGGCCCATGGTGACCTACGCAGCGCTTGTGTGGTGGCCGCAAACTCAGCAATCTTCTATCTTACTGAAGTGCAATAAGCTTCAACGCCTTGCCTGCCTTGGCATCACAGGAGCTATGCGTACTTGTCCTACGCAAGCCCTGGAGGCGATTATTGGACTTACTCCGTTGCATATATTCATTCAAGAATCAGCAGCTCTAAATACTCTTAGATTTCGTTTAACTTCCGACGTGCGTAGTGAAGAAATCGGTCACATGAGCATTCTGAATCAAACTAGGAAGGAGTCAAGGTAGGTAGGTGAAGGAGTGTTACGATCTCCTTCAAATGTTGGCAACCAAAAGCCGGGTCTTCTTGTGTTGGGTGCCAGGCCAGCAGGGCATTGAGGGGAACGAGGCTGCGGATGAACTTGCTAGACAAGGATCATCCAGTCGTTTTCATGGACCTGGGCCTTACTGTGGCTTTGGGATGGCTTCGGCCAAGCTGCAGATCACAGATTGGTTTGCACTATTTCGTCATCAGTACTGGAATAACCTTCCAGGGCTACATCAATCAAATGAGCTTATATTGCCATTCATTCCCAAGGGTACTACTCAAATGAGTAGAACCCACCTAAGACTCCTAGCGGGGTACTTATCTGGCCATCACCTGGTCAGATATCACCTGAACAAGATGGGTCTGCCCAGCGCGACTGAATGCCGTCTCTGTCTGGAAGACGTGGAAACGACCAAACACATCTTGTGCGAATGACCCGCGCGTTTTGGGATGTCACTCCTCGGACAGGCTGCTATCAGCACTGCAGACTTGAGGTTGATTCCTGCTGAAGACTTACTGTCCTTTATTAGAAAGGTGGGCGGTCTTTTGGATTAATGGGCTACGGCACAATAGATCTTTTATGGTCGCAGTGCCTTCCTGCTTGGACAATAGCTCGAATATTTTATCTTATCTTATCTTAAGTAAAGTAATGCAGAGAAGCCCAATC
The DNA here is from genome assembly GCA_964017055.1 of Chloromyia formosa. Taxonomy (NCBI): domain Eukaryota; kingdom Metazoa; phylum Arthropoda; class Insecta; order Diptera; family Stratiomyidae; genus Chloromyia; species Chloromyia formosa. Next base: position 64,197,042 of record OZ024818.1, read on the forward strand.
CTGGGATGAAAGCTTCTGTGATGCATAATAAAGAAAAAGAATACCTAGTCTTATGTAGGTTACATACGGAAGGCCTCTCCTTACGTTGGAGATGACGGAAAGGTGTTTTATCTGCCCCATCATCCGGTTTTCAAGGAGGATAGCACCACCACAAAACTACGTGTCGTTTTTGCTGCTTACCAGCATTGGCGGGCACATTTTTCGGATACTTGCTATCTTAAATAGTTTTCTTGTCGATTAATAAACACCAATTATTTCATTTCAAAACAAAAGACTCAAGCTAGTAACTTGATTTGGAATTGCAGAATCTCCTATTAAGTGACAATTTGGCTGATTTATTACAATATTACCATTACATTGCTCCTGAGTAAATTTCTCTCGTTTGTGAACATAAGTTCTTTCTTTTTTCTTCAATTGCTGGCAAAAACTGATCAAAACAAACGACTTAGACCAGTAACTTGATTTGGAACAATTACCCGATCGACACATGAACTTATTTTTTTTTTTTTTTTTTGATTTTATGCCCCCTGAGTCATCTTTTCTCTTTTGGGGATTTTAGCTATTGATTACATTTAAATTGTTGGCCAGAACTAATAAAAATAAAAGACTCAACCTAGTATGCGTCTGTAGCTTAGCTCGGTAACGCACCGGGCATTTTTTGCTAATCGAAACACCGTCTCTGCGGTTCGCGCCCCGCAACGGGACCAACTATTTTTTATTCTCAAATTCCCTCTTATTTTAATTTCTCCGAGCTTAGTGGTTTCGTATGGATAGTATCACTCATCAGGTCTTGCATCTTTGCAGCTATCCATGTGCAAGACGACCACGAAAGTGTGAGAATTCTGTTGTATATGCCGTGAAGGCGTGATTTTACTCGAAAACTCGACCGTGGAGTGAGTTAATATAAGGGCTTCACACCATCTAGACCTCCACGGTCGAGTTTTCAAGTAAAATCACATCTTCACGGCTTATACAAACAGAATTCTCACACTTTCGTGGTCGTCTTGCACATGGATAGCAGCAAAGATGCAAGACCTGATGAGTGCTACTATCCATACGAAACCACTAAGCTCGGAGAAATTAAAATCAGAGGGAATTTGAGAATAGAAAATAGTTGGTCCCGTTGCGGGGCGCGAACCGCAGAGACCGTGTTTCGAGTAGCAAAAAATGCCCGGTGCGTAACCGAGCTAAGCTACAGACGCATACTAAGTTGGTGTGCAGATGCAGAATGAAACCAAGTGGCACAAAAAATTCCGATTTTCACTGAAATGATTCGCAATTGTACATTTTCAGGAACATTAATACATAAAGAAAAAAAAAGACTCAAGCCAGTAATTTGATTGAGAAAGCTAGTCCGATCGACACCAAAACATTCTGATTTTTCTTTAAAAATTGCGTCTGCTTTGGACATCAGCGCTATTCATTTTGACGAAATTACGGCCTGGATCTGTCCTAGTGTTCCTTTCGCATAAACTGTTTAGAGATTTAAATTATAGTTTGGTATGGCTGTTGAACAAATTGATCACGTAACGTGAATAATCCACACTAACTACAATGACGTCACTAGCCGACCTATCTTTTCACTGTCCAAATACTCGTACGGCTCAAATATTTTATCCGAATGTCGCTACCACCAAACCAGTATAAAAAAAAAACACTCCATTACTTCATCAAATGCTGCCCGATAAAAGTTTTTCACATGAAAGATATTTGGGACAGATTGTAGGATCGATAAAAACTCAAACACGGCCTTGCCTGCCGGCTTGCTTGCTCTTGCTGTGGTGTCTACGAACCCCGAAGCCAAAATGGATCGCGCATTGCAATCACAACATGGCAAGCAGACCGGAGCTGTTATTCATCTTGCGTGACATGGAACATACGAAGCGTGCTAGGAGCCGCGCTGCAAGTCCAAGACGAGGTCTTAAATTAAGAACATGTCAACCATGCGAATAATTAATAGGCGATTGCATCTGTTTCCTCCTTCGCTGCATCTCAGCAATGCGCACCTTCTCCTTCTATGTGCATCGGCTCGAACTTGACTTGGCTCGGGACTCTAGGTGCAGAAAATTGATATCTCGGCTCCGGGCTTTTGACAGAATTTTGTGTTCGTGTTTATGGATATGCCCGCGACAGATCTGGAGCAGTTTCAGATATACTCATGATCCCCATGGGTTCCATCTAAGCACACATACGACACACGATTTGCGCACGCCTTGTCCGCTCAATGTCTCCCGGCTATCAGGGGCTAGCTGGTAAGAAACAGAGGCCAGGCCGAGTAGAACTCTGTTAAAGGTGTTCTCGGAAAGCGACGTTCTTATTTTTCTGCCCACTTCCAGACAGGATAGCGGGATGAATTATGCACGAGCACGCGACAAATTAATTCGTTCAGCGCGGCCAATTATTTATCTATGGCCATTGCACAAATGGTGATATCTCACGGTTCGCGAATAGAATTTTACGATAGTCAGTGTGGAAGACAGACGTGCCGTATCGCAAAATGTCCTGACTCGGAATAATCTGGGCTCTGAATTGGAATCATGTTTTTCACTGGACGCTGTCATTGAATAAATGGTTGTTTCGACTAATATCCACTCCAGTTCGCGCTCCATATCATGCACGCAATTCTTTGTAATCTTTCTCGATGGCAAAATATTCAAATCGGTTCCCACTGATCACATGTAGGGTGCATGGCATGCAAAAGTTCATAAGTTGACTGAAAATATACCAGAGCGCAATTATGATGCAAGACTGCGACCATATCAGGAAAAATCAAAGTCAACGAAAATAATGGCACAAAAGTATCTTGACCCACCGCCTGCATATGAACGATGCTGCTTGACTAGCATTATCGGCAGCCAACACAATCAAAAGCCAAATTGACTAACGAAACGTGAATTGCTTTTCAGTACTCATTACCAATCAAAGGCGAGTGAATGGGAGCAGGTGTCAGTACTTTGCTTCTGTTAAGTGTTATTGAGTCTATTAAAAGATTTTTATCGATGGTCATAACATTTCTTTGATTTTGCCCAATTGCCATTTCATTTACAAATATCCTCGGGGCAAATCGATCGATTCCATGACGGAGAGCCTATCTCGCAAAACAAACAAACGGGCTCTTTATGTTGCTGTTGTAACCGTTGGTAGTCAGGTCCATTATGCAAATTTCAACTGTTCCTCCATGGACTCTTTGACAAGTACAGTTTGTGCTAAGAGGTCTATTGTCATGAGCACAATAGACTTGTATAGGTACACTTGTAGTCCCGATTATGACATGTTATCTGATGAAACGATGAACGACATTCACCTTCGTGGCCCCCTATTGTATCCAATACTCTGAAAGTGAACATGACATCAAAAGGCTCTGAAATTTCGAACCAGATTATGAATGACAAAAAAAAACAGATACATTCGGTCGATGACTCTCTAGTGAAGTGGCTCTTCTGTTTAGAGGTTTAGGCTTTTTTTTCAAAGAAGTGATTGATCTGTGCGATAATGAATGTTTGATTTGGCAAATCACGTCAACTCTCATTAGCCAAGCATAATACGCACCACTCGGTCACATTAGCACGTGCAAGACGTACTCATGCATACAATTTGGAATGTGCGGAAATGTTGCAATTATGCATTTTAGAAATTTCAGGGAAAAGTCAGTGCTAATGATAACAACTAAAGCCATTGGGAAGAACACTCACCTTTAAACGTAGAGATGCAATCAATGAACACATACCACACTCCATACGTGAGTCCGTGTTAAAAACTCCTCATACAAAATGACCACACTTAGATGCTGATATATGTATCTATTGTAACAATTAGTTTAACACGATAAAACATCAACAGAATTTGTTCCAACTGTGTATAGACATATTGCCTGGGTGTAAAGTAGCATGTTCATCCACCGAGGTTGGGTGTAAATGTACGCAGCATTCGTCGATCCTAAAATGGTTATGCACGCCCATTTTAGTCGGCCTTGAGGTACACTTAATCGCCATTCGATAGAGTGAAAATAAATTTGATCAGAGGTGCAAACATCATTGGTTTCTGATCTCATTTGCTCCGTACAGCATTTCCTCTCTTGCAACTATCAATTAAGCACACAGAAAATTTACCGGCAATTTAACGCGAACCTACTTAATTACACCTGCAATCAAACTCGCACTTAACAATCGTATCCTAAAGGTGACTTAATAATACTGCAATTCTAGTGTGCACCTTATGCGAACTTTGTGGACCCGGGCGTGTGATGTGATCTTATTCAATACAACCAATCCGCCACTTCTTGGACTGGATCGAATGTACTTCAGCTGCATCCATTGCCTCGAATTGATGTCTATCGAACACCAAATCAGGCTTAAACCTGACGCTAATTCACTTCAACGCATCGTGGGTTATCTTTATCGTAGTACTGTGAGTCTGTTGGTGAGTCTTTTAATTTTTCTTGGTTACTGGTAAAGACGACGACGATGGTTTTCTTGCGTTTCACATCAGGTTTGGTCTTTCAAGTAGTTGGAAGCTTGCTTGGAAAACCGTAGAAAATGATAATCTGCAATCAACGATCTCGAAACGACCAATTTGGATGACATTCATTTTATTTACAATCCCACCAAAATTGGGACGGACATTTTTTGTTATGATGGTAAGTGGTGTATAAGAAATAAGTACAAATAAGAAATCAGATAAAGTTAATTGCTTAAGCGTAAATTTGAGGGATAATTCATTTTTTTTATATTATCGGTGACGTGAGTCGTGTATTTCAAATGTACAGCTAAGAAACCCTTATGATCATCATCATCATCGTGGCGCAAAAGCCCGACAGACGTCGCGTCAGGCCCTGGCCGCCTGGATCATCGTCCTCCAATTATCTCGGTCAAGTGACCGCGTCCTTCAATCTTGGACGCCCAGTAGTTGTTCACGTCCTCATCTACTGAGTCTTTCCAACAATCTTTCCGTCGACGTATCGTCCATTGAACATTTTTGGCGGCAAGCGATCACTTTCTATTTTTTGTATGTCTTGCCCAGTGTAGACGTTTTAGTTTGACGATTCTCGAAACTTCCAGCTCATGGTTGTACTGGATGCGCCATCCATTTCGGTCACAAACGGCTCCGAAAATTCACCGAAGAACCTTTCGTTCAAATGTGTTTATCATGTTTTCGGAGGATTGAGTAAGGGTTCAGGTTTCGCAACCATAACATAACACAGGTCGTATGATGGTTTTGTATCATATGTATGTGCGGAGCTTAGTATACATGCTTCGATTTCGTTATTAGGAGCACCGAGAAGAAAGTTTTCTTTGATAGCTGTTTCCGTCGCTTGATTTCGTCAGTTTCATTGGCGTCTACGAATTCGATGCTGAGGCAATATCATCCGCGTACGCAATAACCTCACAGCCCACCCCTTTCTAATCCAGAAGCAAACTGTCAACCACCAAGTTCCAAAGAAGGGGGACAGTACACCTCCTTGGGGAGTGCCCCTATACACTTGCCTGCGTACTTCTGATCAACCCAAACTGGTACTAATGAATTTAGATGTATGCATCAGACTTAAAAGGCTGGCAAATCGGACCATTTACACCCAACCTCAACAAGGCATTCGAAATAGCCACCAGTCTGCCGTTGTTAAAGGCACCCTCAATATCCAAGAAGGCAACCAACGTATAGTCCTTGCAACTCAGAGATTTTACTATTACAAGTATGTTACCAAAGAATGCAAAGCTATGTCCACCGATCGATCTCCCGTTCCAGTAGGCATGCTGAGAAAAGGAGAGAAGGTGTGATGGAATAATGGCCCTTAAGTATATCTCGATAAGACGCTTCAGCACCTGCAGCAAATTAGACGATAAGCTTATGGGACGAAAGTGTTTCGAACGTGGGTTCCCGTCTTCGGGATAAAAACCACCTTCATATCCGATTATGTGCGAGGAATGTGTACTAGTTCCAAACAGGTCCTGAATATACTTACAATCCAAGGATACGCCAAATCCATCATTTTTTTGTACATCCGCTGGAATGTTGTTGTTGTTTTTGTAGCAATGCCCAGAAGTTCGTTGTGTGAGTGTGTTACATGTTGTGTTGTTCTTCGTCTTCCTCGGTGTTGAGTGATAGGAAGGTAGCTGCCTCTACGGGGTTCTCCCACAGCGATCTGGGGGTCAGGTGTGTGGGTGCAGCTGGGCATCTGAAAATGTGGTCTACATCATGAGGTGTGCCATTGCAGGCGGGGCATGTGTTCGTAACATCCCGATCGATGCGAGACAGGTAAGAGTTTAGACGTGAACATCAACCCGACCTAAGTTGGGCAAGTGTCGTCCTCGTTGCTCTCGGAAGCGTTCTCTCGTCTGGAGAGATGGCTGGTGGTTGTGTCGAGAGGACTTTGTTTGGACCTAGTCTCGCAATTGATGCCTGTACTTCCTCGTGGTGTATTGCTGCGATGGCTGCTCTGTATTCGCTGTTGTCGAAGGGGTCCCTTTTGTACCTCTGGACGTCTCTTTCGAGGTCCCTCAAATCACGCCTGACATGCCTTGGTGGCGGCGTCTTGTCCATGAGGTCAGAATTGGGGTGCTCCTCACGATAACAGCCCACCAGGCGTTGTTTTGCAAGAAGTTTGTTGTGATCCCTTAGGGGCATCGTCCTCGTTTCCTGATGTAGATGGTCCTGGGAAGACATCAGGAGACAGCCAGTTACAGTACGGAGGGCGGCATTTTGGCAGGCCTGGATGTTATTCCATTGTGTGTCACAGAGACTCTGTAACCACACTGGAGCCGCATAGTTGGCTACAGACCTTCCGACTGCTTTGTATGTGACCAGTAGGGTCTCTTTATCCTTACCCCAGGTGCTACCGGCCAAGGCTTTAAGGATCTTGTTCCTTCCGCGCATCCAGTTACACACTGTTGAAGCATGGGGGGATGACGTGGCCATACTGTCCAGGGTTACTCCTAGGATTTCTTCGTCCAGGTGGTGAATAATGTTGCCGAGGATTTAGGCGCGGATACGATTAAATTTTTGCCCGTGAAGAAGGAGTTAAGCTGTTCCAGGTAAGCATTTATTCGCTCGCACATTTCCGTGATGTCGCTCCCTGTTGCCAGGATGGAGCAGTCGTCTGCATAGGAGATAATTTCGATTCCTTGAGGTGGGGTTGGAATTCCAGATAGGTAAAGGTTGAACAAGGAGGGAGACAAGACTCCTCCTTGTGGCACACCTTGTTTGATCTTCCTTAGCTTAGATTTTTTACTCCTGAATTCGGTATAGGACTGCCTGCCCGCGAGGTAGTTGGCAATCCATTTTGTGATATGCGTTGGAAGAGATGCATTGTAAAGGTCGGACAGAAGTGCTGAGTGGCTGACTGTGTCGAATTTCGACAGGTCAAGTGCCACCAGAATTGTTCGGTGACATGGATGGTTGGTTGAGGCCATTGTGGATCCGAGTTGTAATGGCATCCAGGGCCGTCGTCGTACTATGCATCCTTCTGAAGCCGTGCTGGTGGTTTGCAAGCCTGATGCGGGCCGCAAGAACAGGGTGAATCAATGCTTCAAGCGTTTTGGCAACTGGTGATAGAAGTGTGATGGGACGATAGGACTCGCCGAGTGTCGCTTTTTTCCCAGGTTTCAAGATTGGGATTATTCTCCCTTTCTTCCAGAGTTCCGGAACGATCAGTGATGTGATGGATAGATTGAATGCGTGAGGTATTCGATAGCTACTACTACTACTTTGCCTTAACCCCTAGCGGGGCATAGCGCGTCAACTACTCCTGCGCGCCATCGTACTCTGTTCTGGGCAATGGGGCGCAACTCCCCAAAAGACTTACCCAGTACCTGACACTCCTTTGCCACAGATCGACGCCATGTGATTCGAGGACCCCCTCTTGGTCGGCCTTGGTTGGAAATGGGGTTCCATTTCATGGCATGCATAGCAATGCAGTTATCACTCTTCCGCAATGTGTGACCTATCCACTGCCATTTTCGCCTGCGTATCAATTCGTCGATTGGCATCTGACCCGTACGCCGACTTAGCTCTTCATTTGATATTGTTTCGGGCCAGAAAATTCTTAAAATTCGACGAAGACATGAGTTGACGAAAACTTGCAGCTTTCTGGTAACTCCTACGGAAACTTTCCATGTACTGCTCCCATACAAAAGCACTGATAGTACCAGGGAGCGAAACAGGCCCAGCTTGGTCTTGATGCTGAGATAACTGCTCTGCCAGATTTTGGACAGCATGCCGTATGCGCGTTTAGCCTGGTTGATACGACGAGCGATGTCCTGCTCCGTACCACCATTTTCGGCAACAATGCTACCCAGGTAGACGAAGTTGTCCACCTTCTCCACAGGCTGCCCATTAATATTGATGGCAATAGGTGTCGGATTTCTTTTTCGCAACGGCGGGCTAAGAACCTTGGTCTTGTTGGTATTAATCTTCAGCCCAACCTTGCTTGCCTCCCTCTCGAGATCTAACGCCATTGCGGACAGATCCATGATTTTGTGGGAGAGTAGGCATATGTCGTCAGCGTAGTCAAGATGTTGTAGATAAGATGTCAAAGTCCATTGAATTCCTCTGTCGAGTCCGGATAGGGCTGCATGCAACACATCGCCGATCACAATGAGGAATAGGATCGGTGAGAGGATGCACCCCTGCCGAACTCCACTGCGAATCTCAAAGTCCCCCGACACCTTACCTTCATGCAGAACGCGACATTTCGCGCCGTCATAGGTTGCCTTAATAATAGCCACAAGCTTCTCGGGGATGCCTCTCCTGCGCAAGGCCGCCCATATAGAATCCCGGTTCACACTATCGAAAGCCTTTTCGAAATCGATGAAAAGCAAGTGAAGCGGAGAATCGTATTCAGCGCATTGCTCGATGATGATTCGCAAGGTGTTAATGTGATCGACACAGGAGAATCCGGATCGAAAGCCAGCCTGCTCTTCATCAATTGTGCTTTCTAAGTGGGCCTTTAGTCTTTCCAGGATGATTTTAGCTATTATCTTGGCAACGGCAGGAAGCACACAAATGCCTCTCCAATTATTACAGTCTGTGAGGCTACCCTTCTTTGGAAGTTTGATGATCAAACCTTCCTTCCACTCAGTGGGAAAGGTCTCTGTATTCCACTCTTTATCAACAAGTGGGTGCAGCAAATCGGCAGTTACGCTTGGCGCTGCTTGATAAAGTTCGGCAGGGATGCCGTCAAGTCCGGCGGCCTTTCCTCGTTTTAGTGCAATAATTGCAGTGACTATTTCCTCTTTAGTCGGGGCAGTGGACCGTATACGCACATTTTGATGGTTAGCTAAATTATCTATATGAGGGGGAACTTCACCAGAGGTTACACGGTTCAAGACCGCGGCGAAGTGTTCTTTCCACAGCCTCATTTGATCTTCTTCCAAGATAAGTAGCTTTCCATCACTATCTTTCACCGGATGTTGGCAGGAGTTACGACCACCTGTAAACTCCTTGATGACACCGTATACGGCGTTTAAGTTGTTACTTCTAGCGGCTTCTTCTGCTGACGCTAAAAGAGAATTGGCATAAACTCTTTTATCGCGTCGCACACTACGCTGAACTTCTCGAGCTTTCTGACGGTAAAGGAGTTCGATGCTGCTTCGATTGTCGTCTGATGCTGCAGCCAAACGAACTTTCAGCTCCTTTCTTTCAACAATCCGCTGCCATGAAGCGTCGGACATCCAGGGCTTATTCCGGCAATCCGGGTTTGGGCCAAGGATGGTATTTGCGCTATCAATGTACGCATTTTTTATGGCATCCCAGTTTTCGTTTATGTCACTATCTGGGTGACTAGTTATCTCAGCCGTTTTTTGCGCAAGATGGTCATTATATTGTTGTAAGACAGCTGGATTTTTTTTTATCGAGCGGTGTTGAATTTGCGGGGTCTGGATCTTTCGTCGCTGGGGCGGCGCACGGCTGCAATACGCAATCGAACATTAGCGATCATAAGATAATGGTTTCTTCCCATCCCAATATCGGCACCCTTCTTGTTTCGCACGTCCAGGAGGCAACTCTTGAATCTTTTACTAATGGCAAAATGGTCGATCTGATTTTGTGTTCTGCGCCGATCAACAGAGGACCAACTGATTTTGTGGTGGTCCTTATGCTCAAACATAGTACCACCGATGAAGAGACTGTGAAAGTTGCAGAACTCTACAAATCTTTCACCGTTGTCATTACGATCACCAAGACCGTGTCTCCCCATCACATGTCTGAGCCCATAGTTATCGGCGCCAACTTTCGCATTCAAATCACCCATAACCATTATAATGTCACCTTTAGGTGTTCTGCTCTGAACGGCGTTTAGTTCTTCGTAGAAGGAGTCTTTTGCCAAGACATTGTCGGGTTCAGTAGGGGCATAACATTGTATTATTGAGATGTTCCTCATTTTGGTCCGGAACCTGGCGGTCAAGACCCTGTCAGAGACCGGTTCCCAGGATAAGAGACAGTTTCGCGCGGCTCTGGTTAAAAGGAGCCCCACACCTGATTCACGACGACTACCGGTAGCTTTACCGGAGTACAACATTACAGTGCTGCCCGTTGGAGAGATGAATTCTCCGCTGTTCCACCATCTTATCTCACTAACTCCTAAGATATTTAATTTGTACCTCAGAAATTCACTCTCTAATTGAAGAAATCGTGCGTTCTGGGGACCTTCTGATCCATTGTCCAGGAGAGTACGCACATTCCAGAATCCAATCTTTGTCATTGTACGATAGCCAAAAGTCGTAACCGTTGAGTCAGTCCTTATCCGAGGCATAGTTGACGTTTCGTTAGCATATAAAGATTTCGGATAGTGCAAGTTGCTGGCATACACATCCTGTCCTTTGATTGTCGGTTTTAACGACAGGCCCTCAAAGGGAAAGGCCGTGGTATTTTTTTTCACACCCCACACCACAGGGGTACCTCAACCAAATCATCGCACCGCCATCACTGGCGGCTTGACGTTGGTTGGCAATGGTCAGTGACCACTGCCGTTCCAGGGGGCGCCCACGCGGAGGACTATGGAAGAGGAGTTTTTGCCCCCTATTCGATAGCTGGTGTGTCGAGATGTTTAAGCATTGTCATTGAGATTCCATTAGGTCCCAAGGCTTTGGAGTTGTTCGCTTTCCTGATTGCTGCAGCCACTTCGTCCGTGGTGAAGATAGGTATGTTGTCGGTAGTTCGGTTGTGAATCCTCCATCGGATTGTGCGCTTTTGTCTGTCTAGTGGAGGATGTTCAATAAACTGCCTATTGAAGCGACTTGCACAATGGGCAGGGTCGGAGATTGAGTTTTCTCCGAACTGTATGGCGACATTTCCCATCTGTTTCGGTGGATTAGAGAGGGCACGGACTGTCGACCATAGTTTGTTAATACCTGTTGTTAGGTTGCATTCATTCAGATGCGAACTCCATTTTGACCTCTTATGTTCGGCCACTTGTCTTTTGATTTCACAATTCAGTTCATGAATTCTGGGATCGTCTGGGTTAGTGCTCCTGATGTTATCTCTCTCGTCTGCCAGTCTGGCGGCTGTGGTAGGAAAGTTTGGCCGAATTTTAGGAATGCGTACTGCAGGAATAAATTTCGCAGCCGCTTTATTGAGGACTTTTCTGATATTGGACTCGGCCTTACGTACGTCGGTGGGAGTTGGCAGGGCGAGGAATTTAGCACTTGTATAATCAGTAAACCCATACCAGTCAGCTTTGTAGTGGTTGACAAAGGTGCGGTGTTCGACAGATATAACATCTCTCGGTTTGTCAAGCCTTATCACGATCGGTAGGTGGTCCGATGATAGTGTAAGGACCGGCTCCCATTGTGTATTGTTTATGAGGCTAGCACTGGCAATCGTGATGTCTGGTGAACTAGAACAGGTACCGGCAATACGGGTGGGCGCATCATCATTCAGTGTACAGAAGTCTAAGGCATCAAGTTGTTCAGCAATGGCTATACCTCTGGCGTCGTTGTTAAGATGTGAGTGCCAGAGTCCATGGTGAGCGTAAAATCACCAAGCAGGAGACGGTGTTGACCATTGAGGAAAGTGTTGATATTTACATGGTAGCCAGGGGGACAACTGGATACCGGTGGAATGTAAATGTTGTAAATTTCAATCTCAACATTGCCTGATTTTAAAACGATGGCTTGCACTTCCGTGGTGGTGTCGTTGTTAGTGACATCTATTTCCCGGTATTGTACGGAGTGGTGAATGATGAAGGCAAGTCCTCCTCCAGCGTTGGTCAGCCTATCTTTCCTTATGATGATATAATTCCCATGAGCGTTAAGGGACGAATTGGGATGTAGTTTCGTCTCCTGGATGACTCCAACTTGAATGCGGTGTCTGTCCATGAATGAAGCGAGTTCGGTAATTTTGTTTTGCAGCCCGTTGCAATTTAATTGGACGAGTGAGAGCGTATCGAAAATTGCGATCGGTGGTGCAGGCGTGAGGTTGTTTTGTTGGGGAATCCTACTGGGTCTATTCGCAGGAGTCGTTGGCGTTGACTGAAAGCTCGCGTGGGTGCTCACTGGTGTAGGAAGGTCAGGCGTGTTTGATGAGCTCGCTGCTTGTGGACCTCGGTTTCTACACTGACTGGCGGTAAACGAAGGATTCCAGTGCCTGTGATGGTTTAGACCGGAGCAGCTGAAGCGTAACAGAGAAATGGAGGAGCAACTTGTACTGCAAACCCCAAAGATGAAAAAAGCGCAACTGCATTCGCCAAAGAAAATAGCAGCAAATACCACTGAGAACGAGTCCTCGATCAGAGACTCTACAACCGAAGAAGACCCAAACGCCTGGACGAAAGTCGAGACTAAAAAACGGACGAAAACGAAAAAAACAGAAAGCATATAGCAAAGCCCGCGAAAAGAAAGAAGAAGAGCAGACCTGATGCAATGGTCATCTCGCAGAAGGGAGATATGACGTATGCCGACATTCTCCGAAGAGTGAAGTCTGAGCCAGCCTTAAAAGAGCTGGGAAATAATGTCAGCGAAATAAGACGGACTATAAAGGGCGATCTCCTCTTCAAAATGAAGGCCAACTGCGATATTTTGGCAGAAACATACCAGAGCGTAGCTGAAGTCCTGGGAAATGCTGCTGAAGTGAAAATGCTGCGCCAGGAAACACGTATTGAGTGCCATGATCTTGACGAGATCACAACGAAAGAGGAAATTTGCGCAGCGTTCCTCGAACGGCTAGAAGTGGATTTACAGCCAGAAGCTGTAAAATCAATCAGAAAGGCATATGGCGGCACCCAAATAGCTACCATCAGCTTACCAACAGAGGTCGCAAATAAAGTACTTGAAAGAGGAAAAATTAAAGTTGGATGGGCTAATTGTCGGGTAAGACAGCAAATATCTATTGAAAGGTGCTTCAGGTGCTTTGCTTTCGGCCACTTCGCGAAAGAGTGCAATAGCAAGCAAGACAGATCGAATATGTGTCGCAAATGTGGCGAAGAAGGGCATAAATCGAAAACATGCGACAAGGAGCCGAAATGCATGCTATGCTGCGAGAATAGTCAAACGGACTACAAGCATTCGACTGGATGTTTCAAGTGCCCCGCATATAAGAAGGCTCTTCAACAAACTCGTAAATGAAGCTAGTTCAGATCAACTTACATAAATCACTGTCAGGCGGCACAAGATCTACTGTCGCAGTCAGTAAGAGAAAAGGGCGTTGACGTGGCGATTATCTGCGACCAATATAAAAATTTGAACAGCTCAATTTGGGTAGCGGATGAACACAAACAGGCAGCCATTTGATCATGTGGAAGACATGCCTTCCAAAATGTATCCGATCCAATCAACGGATTCGTGAGAGCGCAAATTAACGGCATCAACATCTACAGCTGCTATGCCCCACCGGGACTGAACCTGGAAGAGATCGACCGGCTGCTAACTCAACTAGTTCGCGATGCCAGCACCCACAGTCCCGTAATAATCGCGGGTGATTTCAATGCGTGGGCCACTGAATGGGGTAGTCGAGCTACAAACGCTAGGGGACGAGTACTCCTTGAAGCTTTCTCACAACTGGACGTCGTCCTAATGAATACAGGCAGTAGTAATACTTTTAGAAGAGGAAGTACAGGCTCTATTATCGATCTTACATTTGTCAGTAGCTCCTTTGCATCGACAGTCGAATGGGGCGTGAGCGAGGACTATACACACAGCGACCATCAGGCCATTTACTTCACCGTTGCCAGCAGAACACCACAAAGAAGGATACCACCGATAAAGCGGAGATGGTCTGCAAAAAACTTCGACGGGGATGCGTTCATCGAAACCTTGCACCAGAAGGGAGCTATTGAAGGAAATGCAGAGGAAAAGGCGTCGCAGCTTATAAAGCAGATAGTAGAAGCATGTGATGCCTCTATGCCAAGGACAAAGTCTTCCAACCGCCGGAAAGCAAACTACTGGTGGAATGAAGAAATTGCAAGACTGAGGCGCAGGTGCCTGAGAGCACGTCGATTGTATCAGCGATCAAGAGAGACACCAGACTACAACAACTTGGCACAAGAATACAGGACCTCCGCGAACTACTAAAACAGGCAATAAAAAAGAGCAAACGAAACTGTTTCAGGCAACTCTGCGAGGACGCAGATATTAATCCCTGGGGAACGGCTTATAGAGTAGTTATGGAAAAGCGGAGCAGTTATCAAACACCTCAAGTGAAGTGCCCTCTTCTACTAAAACGGATAGTCTCAGTTCTCTTCCCCCAGCATGCGTTAGAAAACGTTGAAAACCAGGAAATGGTCCATGAAGAGCAGATACCGGCATTAACTGACAGAGAGATTTTAGAGATCGTTTCCAGAATAGGTGACAATAAAGCACCAGGCCCTGATGGCATTCCCAACGGAGTGTTGAAAGTAGGAGTTGACACGGTTCCCGGGAAGTTCGCCAGTGTTTTTGAATCCTGTTTGCAGGAGCGAGTTTTCCCTGCTGTATGGAAGAAACAAAGATTGGTTCTGCTACCAAAACCCAACAAACCGCCGGGCGAACCAAATTCATACCGTCCAATTTGCCTGCTAGACACCGCTGGGAAGGTACTGGAACGAATAATTTTTAGCAGACTAGCTGCCGTCGTAGAGGAAAAGGGGGCACTGTCGGACCGACAGTTTGGTTTCCGAAGGGCGCGCTCCACGGCCGATGCCATCTTGACAGTGACAGATTTAGGGAAACAGGCACTTCGAGATAGCAAATGTTGCGCGGTTGTGACACTGGACGTCAAAAATGCTTTCAATTCGGCAAACTGGAAATGCATTCATTTGTCTTTGCAGAGGATAGGTGTGCCTGACTATTTGACGCGACTTATACAGAGCTACCTTTCGTGTAGAATCCTACAGTACGAAACCAGCGAAGGACCAAGGGAGTACAATGTAACAGCAGGAGTACCGCAAGGATCTGTACTCGGCCCTTGCTGTGGAACATCATGTACAACGACATATTGAATTTACCAGTACCTAAAGAAGTAACGATAGTCGGGTTCGCAGATGACATAGCTGTAGTCGTGGTGGTCAAGGATCCAGCATTAGCCGAAGTTTATGCCACCGAAGCAATCACAACTATTAAGTTGTGGTTGGATAAAGTAGGACTGGAGCTAGCTGAACAAAAGACGGAAGCCGTTCTCATCAGCAACCGAAGAGGTCGGAAACACCATAATTATTTCTAAGCCAGCAATTAGGTATCTGGGGGTAATGATTGACGCGAAGCTAACATTTGGAGAGCACCTCAAGCACATATGCAAGAAGGCGGCTAATGCTACTGTGGCTTTGGCGAGGATGATGCCAAATGTGGGAGGACCACGACCGAGTAGGAGACTCTTATTATCTAGAGTGATCACCTCTACACTTCTGTATGCGTCACCAGTTTGGATCGACGCTCTTCGTCACTCCTGTAATAGTCGAAGAATCAACTCCGTTTATCGAAGGAACGCATTGAGAGTGTGCTGTGCATACCGAACAACATCAGATGAGGCAGCCTACGTTGTATCAGGTATGATCCCCGTAGATATTCTAGCAGACGAAATGGACCGATTGCACAAAGGCCGATGTTTGGAGCCATCGGACGTATATAATGCGCGCAAAAAAACAAGAAAGGTGCGAGTCTCTGAGGAAATGGCAACAGTGGTGGGATGAAACTCCGAAGGCAAGCTGGACACTCATACTTATCCCGCAAATCGAATTGTGGCTGAACCGCAAACATGGAGAGGTAAACCATTATTTAACCCAGTTTCTTACTGGTCATGGCGGATATAGGAAGTACCTACACAGATTCAAGCTGGACGATTCGCCCGACTGTCCGAGGTGCCCAGGAATAGCGGAAGACCCGGAACATGTATTCTTTCACTGTCCAAGATTTAGAGGTAAGCGTGAAGCACTGGAGGTCGAACTTGGCAGTGACCTTAATCCACATAATATAGTGGAACATATGATAAGATCTGAATCCAATTGGGAGACCGTAACTCACACAATATGCGACATACATAGGGAACTGAGGAAAGAGGAGCAACTACGAAAAAGGACGCAAAGGATTAACGGCTATTTAGCCAAAACCAGCCCTACGACGTAATACTGAGAGGTAGTTCCATAGGGAGAATGGTGGAGAAAGAGGGTTGAAGGTTTTACTGGGTAAGTAGTCGCACACTGACGATGAAAGTCCCATGTCTCTGTCTCTCTCGTACAATTGACATCAGTAGTCGGCAGTGTCTCCTGAACAATGAGATTTCCCCCCTCTATAATAAAAAAAAAAAAAAAACCGGAGCAGTTTCTTAGGTGGCACCACTCGTCGCAACAGTTGCATCTCACTGACGTTGCATTGGGATGCAGCTCTCTATTGCATACGCAGCAGATCCAAGGACCTGGGTTGTATTCGATGCTGGCGCGGAGAAATAGTATTGAGAGCAGTTGCGCCGAGATGTGTTGCTCCCAATAAACACAAAAAAACAGATACTGCATGTAACACACGAACACACGTCCTTCTTGCATTGAACGGGTTTGGCAGCTCTTGGCCGTTGTAAAAACGGGTCGCTCCGGTGCGTAGAACCGGCTGCCGCAGGAACGCATCCGCTAGAATAATACCATCCGGTTCTGGGGACTTGAACGGATCAAAACAGTTAATAGCCCATACTACTTAATCATGCGAGAGAATAGTATCATAGTCACAAGGGGCCATTACTGCCCGAGAACACCCTTGCACGTCACCATAGATGAGCTGTCTGGGAAATGAGTGTCAAATACAACCTCAATAGTTTCTTCACTAGAGGTTCACGTCCCATTTTGTTTCAGCAAATAGCTTCGTATGGTCGGAGCAGTAGATAAAATTTTCCGTAGTCTGGGAATCTCGCTGGATTCCTTAACTCGTCCACAGAAACCCTTCCACGACTTCCGCTTAGATCTTCTGATCTCGCTTTTAAAGATTTTTAGATTTTTTTTGTAGTTTGGCCAATCAGAGTCTAGCCCTGAAGACTTCGCCACATTTGTAACGAGTGCCTAAGGACTGGGTCGACCGGTCCCTGGCGGTGCATTCAGTTGCAGGTGAGTCGAGCGAAATTATTCGCCCGACATACCTGCAATTGTTTGCACCAACACAACCCAAACGTCCACCAAACACCGATCCGGGCGATTCCGAGCGGTGTCTGGTGAACGCAACCATTATACGTCGCAGCAGCCATATTGGATTGCTGAATAAGATTCAGGATTGACATTTGAGAGGACGAAGAGGGGAGTCTTCATCGAGTGCCCCGGGGAGAGGGAGAACGAGTTCGCCAGCCACGAGGAAGGGAACGTTTTTCGTCGTTTGTGCAAGCGCAGGGACTCTTGTGGCCATCCTGTCTCTAAACGGCGCGCGGTGAAAAAGATAAAATCCGAAAACAATGAAAAAGTGGCGTTATCGGAACATTTGTAGCCACTCAGGAAAGAAGTAGTTGGTGCCTTTTTTTGGGTTTCGGTTGCATATCGATAGCGGTGAATCGCAGCGCCCCATGAGTGAGTGAGTGCACGCAATTCCCCCTGTGTGTTACGAAAGTTGCGTGGGTGAATAACAGCAGCGCATACTGAAAGGCACTTGACTCAATCCATTTGGCGTCTTCAAGCAAACAGCGAACCTTCCGAGGGAAATGGAATGCGCGATCCCATTTTGTTTATCAACAATCGACGGAGACTGGCGAAACAGTACAGGATGCGCTAGAGGCAATTCTGAACGGTTTCTTTTGCTGTGTGATAGCACAATCGAAGCTACTTTCGGTCGGGTCTACTTGCTCAGGAGGTGTGTTGCTTTCGAGATCCTACTACGGAATCCTTGCGCCCCTGCACAGTGCTCAGTGATGTTATGTGCTCAATATCGAGTTGAGGAGCCTTTGAAAAAGGTTGAATTTTGAGTGTCATCTAGAGGTGGTCCCTTGTATTGTTCTCACTGAGTGTAATCAGTGAACTTTATGTCCAGTAGCTTCGTATACTGAGTGCGAGTTTTGTTCAGCGTGCGGGCTGAAGTCGTCCGGTATCATTACCTGCACTTTTCTATGCGGCTTCCCTCCGGTGGTCTCACCAGACAATCAACAGGAACCCCTTTTTGATGCTGCCCTCTCGGGAGTGTATGAATTCCCCGATCTATATTGGACGGATATATTGGAGCTGAGCCGAGTTTCAGGCGATCCTTGCGCAAATCATCAATCTAACACCAGAAAAGCATACAAAAATGGGAAGAACCATGGATGGTTGATGGTCACGGACATTATTAAAATTTATGTTGTGCTCGCATAAGTTCTTCAGGTAACAATCTAGCGCTCCGTCGAGGACACAGAGCAGCTTATCTTACGAAAAGGTTCAGTCGTAGCGCATTTCTGTATACAATTTTTTTATGACATTTAACCTAAATTAAATAGTATATAACGTACACACCGGTAATGCACTCATGCTAAAATACGTTTTATTTACGTTACGTTAGATTTTATTGAATTGTTATTATGTAAGAGAATCTTAAGCAATTAGAGTTAGAAAAAAATGAAACAATATCAGTAAAAGCTTTATATAATAGTATATGAATTTATTATACGTACATAAGAATTTGTTATCAGAGCAAAAAGCAAAGAGAACGTTCTAGAAGTAAAATGGTAAATACATATAATTAAATTGTAAAAAAAAATGAAACGGGAATATAGAGAGCTACGCCCGCAATCCGAGGGTTTTGTAGCAAGCACTTATATTTGTACGCAAGTATCGGCCCCCTGTCTTTTCTTGGTACCACTTAGATGGATAACAAAAAACATAATAAAAATGTCTGACCCATCATATAGTATCTTACATGCCCATTCATATTAGGCGATTGTAATGAAACTTAGAACATATTGATGTTGGTTATCCTTGGCCATCTGTACTTTTTATCTCGGACGTGTTTAAGGGATGCAAGGGTGCGCTAACAGTAACTATGGAAATAAACTATTATTAACCTATTTTGAGGAGATATACAAATTCCATTATTTCCCGTTTTATATGCTATTCGGAACCCACCTTTCTGAAAGTTTTCATTTTTCTAAGTGTAACGGTCTCGAAATGCAAGGGGGGACAAATTACGATCTAATATTTTCGCCTCCCTCACTGTTCCCCTTTCTTCAAATTTAAAGTAAATCCCAGAAATAAAATGTACTCAACATTACCTTTCTCACAACACCCGACTTGCCTATACCAGTCGATAAATAAAATTTGACCTTAATTTTGCCCCACCCCCTCCCCCGCTCGTTATAGTTGGCCAATTACAACACATCGCCCCCTACCAATCTTTACCCTTTCGTAAATGTAATTAACCATAATATGTAACAATAACTTCAATTCGCACTACGAAAAACAACATGCAAGTAGTACTCGCACCTTCGAAGCCGGTAGGTGTAGTTTTTGTATGAATAGTGTAAAAATGCCTAACTTTAAGTGAATGTACTATTATTAAATATTACACGATTGTAATGAAACTTAGAGACTTTATTGCCTATGGTGTTATTTATCATTGGCCATCAATATTTTTGGTCTCGGGTATGCCTAAAGGGTGCAGGGGTGTGCTAACTGCAACAATATAAATGTACTATTATTAACCTTTTCTGATGAGATTTTGAAATTCTATTATTTTTAGTTTTCTATGTTAGTGAAATGCCGCTTTTCTGTAAATTTTCATATTTCTAAGTGTAACGGTCTCGAAATGCAAGGGGGGGGGGGGGGGACAAACTCGGACCACATATTTTCCCCTCTCCCTCTTTTCCCGTTTCTTCAAATTTGAAAAAAATTCCAGAAATGGAATGTACTCTATGATACCTTTCTTACGATACCCCACTTGCTTATACCAGACGAAAAAAAATTAGACCTTCATTTCCCCTCTATGGGGACCCTCCCTTAAAGTTGACCTATTACGACGCATCACTTTCTCCAGAGAATTATAGTACTTCCACATATTTTCACCAAATTTCATGCATGTAGCCTTAGCGGTTCGTGAGATATTTCATGGACAGACAGACAGACAGACAGACGGACGCATGACCGATTTCATAAGGGTTTAGTTTTACTACAAAACCCTAAAAAGGAAATTAAGTAGAAATTTAATGAGAAACCAAAACAATATGATTGAATTAAAGGAAAGAAATACAGAATTTATAATGACTGCACACTAAAAAGAATCTTTTTGCTTCCTGATCCCTCGAGGTTCCTTCACTCCTCCACTCTCGTCGCGTAACTCGTCTTTTCGCAATGGGGGTTGAGCAATATTGCGCGGTTCAACCCAAGATCGGGGAGGGAGCGCGGAGCCTCATCGCCATCAGGGGGCTCCCGTGCTATTGGCAGGGACGTTAGGGGGATTTCGCGGACCAAATTTTTGTTTATGTATATATCTGTTGAGGGACATCCGTTGGCTTAGGTCTTCGGGCAGTCGCGTGAATTGTTTTTGTAGCGATCACGAGGCAGAGTGACCAAACCTAAACCCCGCCCATACTACTGATAGCTGAGCAGTTATCAAGCACGCGTCACCTATGGTCATCTCTGAGGAGATATTGGCACTTTGGTGTCACGGCAGGTTTGAACGACCAGCCTCGATCTCCGTCCTCGGTTTGAGCCCAGCTCAAGCGAGCGATCCGTTACACATTGAAGGATCTTCCGCTCACAGCCCTCCACTCTACCATGCTGCTGCCAGGGTTTGCGCCATGGCGTCCAGCTCCCACCTACTACAAGGCTGGCACGGTAAGGGTGTAGCACCTCCTTGAGACAATCCCTAAATGTAAACCAGTTGGTTCATTTTCGATTTCGCGTTATTACTAGTGCACTCGTCCAGTCCAAACTGCAAGTACCGGTGACCAGAGAATGAGTGCTCTGCCGACACCCTCCAACGCCGAAATAACCCAATACCGCCTATCTCTCATCTCCAGACCGACTACTACTGAGCCATTGTCGCTGAAATTACAAACTAAAAACGCATCTAGCTTTTTCTTAATAAGGATGCAAGATGGGGTTTACCCTGGTCTCTTACATAAAAAATATTATACAACAGAGTTCTGAGGCCCTTAACTAAATCGTTTACGACACAAAGTCCTTGTATTAGGACAATATCCTCGCCGTTATTCTCGAGACGGAGGAGGAGAGCAGCTGACGCAGCTTTCGATTGAGGAAGGTTTATTTCGATGAATCGGATCATCATTGCATAGATAAATCCGATTCCACCACCTCAACGTCGGTATCCTCACCGACGTCAGACTCATGCGATTCATTTGCGAATAGGAGCTCAGAAGTGTCCTCCAGACTCGCAAGATCAAATCCAAAGGATACACATTCCCCTCAGTATCCTGCTCACCGCATGGAATGCTTGCAGATGGACCACATCCAGTACCCTGGCTCATGTCATCTTCGGATGGAGTGACTCGAGCCATTTTTCGTCCTCTCTTCGCATCGTCCTTCTAGACTTATAGCCTACTTTGCTAATGTGTTTTGTAAGAATACACAGATTTAGAAAGTAACAGTAACAGACAGTAAATTAGTTTATGTCAATAAGAGACTTGAACTGTCAAACATAAACTAATAATATCCCGCGGGAAATTTTCAGTTTTATGTCTTTGTCTCTCGATCCTATTCAAAATAAAACAAGTTTTAATATACAGTCACGCTATGTCAGCTTAATTCAAAAGTCTTAGGCGACTACTACACTATAAAAGTTCGTTTAAAAAATATATTTTCAAAGAACTTTTATAGTGTGATAGCCGCCTAAGAAAAGATTTGCGACATGAACGTTGCTTATTTTTTTTACAAGCTTTCATACCTTCCCACTTAATCGGCTAATATCATTCATAAAAGTTCTTTTAAAATATCGTTCATTAAAGATATTTGTAAAAGAACAATTATGGTGCAATAGTCGCCTTATGCAAACTATATCTTAGTCCTTAACTTCTTAAGTTGCCACCCGTTAATTTCCACAAGATTATATATTAGATACTTGATTTCACTAATCCAGCCTCCGAAAAAATGTGATCTTTTATCATTTAATTCCATTAAGCACAAGTCAGATTATATCTCTATTTATTTCACCTTGCACTCAGCATGATCGATTTCGCGTATTTGAACCTCGAAATCGACTGATGACAATCATCGAATCGGATTAGTAGCAGCACCCATTAACCAAACAGCGCGGCACCTGAAGAAGACACCTGTGTCGCGACTCACAAGTTAAATAAAACATGTATTATGTATACGATCAAGAAGTGATCGTGGATAGCCATAACGTCCTCTCAGTTTGAAATTAGCTGGCCTTACAGGCTAGAACTAGAAATAGATGGTTACAAAACCCATTTAACACTGTGTAAGTTAAAATGTGCGATATTTGGATACTGTATATTCTACCGTGTAAAGCAACCTTATAGACTACTGTGGTGATAGCTGGTCGTGCCCCCTGAAAGTGCACCACAAGGTCTTTACGGATCACATGGATCACAGGCTCCCAATCAGCCAGCGATGTCCCAACCCCCAGACAAAAGTCTTTTTTTGCACTGATCATATACCTGACACCTGATCATGGCGAGCATCTCACCTGAGACGCTGATCGTGGTCGTCGTCTGTATCTGCTTTCAGTTTCAATTTTTGCTCCATCGCGCCAAGTATCTTCTTTCGGACGTGCGTCTTGCAATCCCGTCGCGTCTACGTACTGCAACGCACACGTAACCGTACGTTCCGTAACGTCGTCGGGCCATGACGATCAGTGATGATCTTGTTCAATGAATGAGTGAATTGTTAGGCCTGCACTGGTCATTTGGCATTGAGTGAAATTTTCGAGTGAAATTTCTAGTGTGTTTGCGATCTTTGAATGCAATTATTGCAGTGTCGACCGTTACAATTGAAATATTGAATGTGGCTAGAAAAAAATGCAGAGTGTTATATTTGCGCGTTAAGTGTGGAAATTACAGCCAGAGGTCAAGTGCATTTTTTGTCTGTTGTGCAAACTTTGCATAAATTCCAAGGCGACGGACCACCAATAACGAATCATAAATATTTGCCGACATTCAACTTTTTACGTCGATTTTAGTATTGTGTATAGACTTTTCGGTACAGGAAAGTCAATTTAAACGACAAACAATCTATTACCTAGTAGATTCTGGTTCTGCTCGAGCGCGTCATATTATTTGACATTTTAATGGAGGTTTTAAGATTTTGCATCCATCATTGCCATTGATCACTGGGTAGTTCGACCAAATTAGGAAATCAGCGATGTCTTTTATTGATCTGGTCTTTAGATGCAAATCAGATAGTTATCAGACTCAAGTTCTGGATTTTTTAATTTCGACAAGTTTTGCAAGTTACTCGCTGAAATCTTTGGATAAACTTATTATTCACGAATTCATTTGGCTTCAGTGAGGGTGATTTGCATAACATGTTCTATCGATTTTTTCCGGAGGTTTTGTTGTGAAGTATACGTGTCGCCTGAACCAGACTAAAACCTCCATTTACAGATGATCGATTCTGGTCACTAAAAGTGGACGATTTTGCTGCAGTGGCTCGTATCGACTCAATGCCTTGATCGGACGATACTCCCAGTCTTCGAATTAATTAACCAAAAAAAAACAAGAATTCAAAAATTCGCGAACAGTGTTTAGTTTCTTTTATAAAGGTCTTAAATACCTAAGAAATTAAGAAAAAAAACCGAAAATCGATCGCATAAAGATAAGACTGAATAGGAACGTTAAATTGTCAAGAGAAGAGGGATGACCTCTTAATGTCTTTCCAAGGAATACGAAATTTCAAGTTGCATATTAAAATACTACTTTTAGTAAAAAGCAAAAAATAATATTTTAATTAATTAACAGTTGAGTGACATTCGATTTGGTATATATGTAAAATCCGGATTCATTAATGGATTTAATTGTTTTTAAAGTGTTTGGTTAAATTTTAATTCCGTGTTCGGTGTACTAATGAGACAACCAATTTTTCAGGAACATTTAGAGCCTTTATTGAATACAAATAATGCCGACGAAATTTTCGGTCATTTGCCTTCTAACTTCCGCTAGCCAGTTACTACCTCAATACTTGACTACTATAATCAAGCATTCAAGGAAATAAAAATGTCTCACTCTCTTTCACCTCGACTTATGTATACCAAAATCTTAAAACCTCCCTCATCGAAATTCCATATAAATATACATATTGCAGAACAACCTCCACAAAAACCTCAACACAACCGTTCTCCCATCTAGAAAAAAAAACATGAACAAATAATAGCCTCCAATATTAAGTGAAAATAAAAAAAAAACATCCATGGACATGGATCCCGCCGAATCCAATCAAAATCGCCGTTCCATATCACAGCATTCAAATGCGCCGATACCTCCGGAACGAGGCCTGAAACGTGTGTCCTTCTCCGACGATGCTGCGCCGCCAAAATCACCCAACTATAATACGCAGCACTCTCGCACCGATTTGGAAATCGTCTTTGATCATGGACCCCATCATGAGGTCTGTCCGGCTATGGAGCATGTTCAGCAGCAAGTATCTAACTATCTAGAGAGCCTCCATTCGATCGAAAATCGTCCAGTTCCTGTCGTAAACCATGCAGATCATCATCATCATTCACTGCATCACCAGCAACTATCAATTTCATCTCTTCCGGAAATGGAGTATTTGGAAGAACCACCCAAAGAGGACAAGATGAAGGAATTCAAATGGCCCGAAATTTCAGAAGAACCCACAGAGAAGAAACCCGTTCGCGATAGCAATGCTAGGACACCGGAGAAAGTGGACGCAAGCAGTGAATTTGAAGTGGTTCCCCTGGAAGAGAAAAACGAGGATTGCCATCGACTTTACAATCAACAGTTGAAAAATTCAGATTGCAGTCTTATGGAATTGGAAGCGAAACGGGAGAAATTACGATGGCTGCTGATATCCGAGTGTAGTGTGTTTTTGGGCGAGGGCAAACACACTCGCGAAGGATTGATAAAGATTTTTGGACAACCAGTAAGTATAGTACTATTTTATGAGTCACATTATTTTTAAAGGTTCATAGTACGCTTCTCATTTTCAATTCAACATAATTGAATTAAGATTAAATAAAACTCTACAATTAATGTGGTTATATGAATTTTACTAAGGTCTATTGTGTTGTTGTTTTATATATATATATATATATATCTTCAGAAAACCCTCCGTAACCGACATAAGCCAAACAGTGGCGCGTCCAATTTTTTGGACCAAGGCCTCGAGATGAGTTAGCATCTTTTATGTAGAGGTGTGTGATCAGCAACACGCTCAACCTATTGTAGTTACATACCCCATAAATGGGTACTCATTTAACAGCAGAGTGGGCTCATAGTCCGACAGGTAAATACCCTTTTTTATAGAAAACAATCGCATTCAGTAGGAAGCGGACCGGGGCACAGTGCATAGAAGGCGAATGTGCTTACCGTTGCGCCATCCAGACTACGTACTTACTTAATACGGATAGCCATATTATCAGTTGAAGGATATAGCTGTGCCAAGTTTTTGCCTCCATTCGTTTTGGTGCATACACTGCCGCTTCCAGTTTGTCACTCCAAGCAGCTTTCTACACTCTTCTCGGAGGGTCGGTTCCCAGCGTTTCTTCGGTCTTGCGTGATTTCTCGTACCGTTACACTTCTCAACGAATGCCTTCTTGGAGATTCAAATCCATTCGCAGTATGGGCTCCGCGACCCTGTAGCCTTCGCATCTTGATGAGCGTGGAGGTCTCTGGTTCGTCAAATATTTCGTACAACAAAAAAAATGGTTATACAATATTCGCCATTGGTCTCCTTCGCGCATTACTCCAATGATTCATCGGAGGGCCCTTTTTTCGAAGGCATTTTGCAATATTTTCGATGGTCCGTGATGGTCTAAGTCTTGCACCCGTGGTAAAGCACAGGGCGAACTATTGCTTTGTATGTAGATGTAGAACTTGATTTTTCTACGAATAAAGCTATTGTTTAGCAAGCAGAGTACCGCAGAGAAGCTTCCGTTTACGAGATGGATTCGGCGTTTGATTCTACGGGTCTCATCGCGATTCTCTTCTCAATGTTGGCTTCAAGGTATATGAAGTATTCTACCCTTTCGATTGTCTGATCGTCTTCGTTTTGGGTGTGCTAATTTGTAGACCAACCTCTTTCGCTGTCTGATCGAGAGCTTAGGTAGGTAGGTAGTTAGAGAGGCTACGTAGGCACACATAGACTACTTCTGGGTCCGTTGTGTTACCACTGGGAAGCTGCAATCAATAGTCCTATGCAGCGAACCAACCGGAGCGCATTACGAATTTATGTAATTGACTGATGTCAACGCCTGATAGATCGCTCAAGTCGTAAAAAACATAGGGCTTCAAATCACCCAGCGGTATTGGACAACGAACATCGCATTGAACCGTATACAGATATTCAGAAATATCAAATCGAGATCAAGCTGCTGGGATTGCAATATAATCCAACAGAGGATTGCTTCATGTACAAAATTAAGCCAAAAGGTGACGTTAATTAGACTAAGCGAGGTGTTTTGACCGCAGCAGCAGCAGTCTACGATCATATACCTATATGGGCTGGCTTTTACGAGTGGTTATAAGGTTTCTGATAGATATCCAAACGCTTTGGCAGAAGGGCTATGACTGGGACGATGAAATTGATGCATCATTGAAAAGTCAGTTTGAGAAAAATTTTACTTCATTAAAATGTCTTTACAAATTACATACGTACTCCGAGATGGATAGGGAATAACGATTTTACGAAAGAGACAGACGCTTCGAGCTACGCTGCAGTAATTTATAGTCGGGAACCCACAAATCAAAGCTTTATTATCCGGTTGATTGCGGCTAACGGACGTGTTAGTCCACTGAAGACAAAAGCGAACAAGGAATCAAAACTAAGTACTACCCCAAAAATGGAATTGGAAGGTATCGTGCTTCAAATGGAGCCTTACTCAGATGTAAAGGATAGTCTGGGAAACATACCGTTGATGTTCAATGCGTATACTGATTCCAGCGTTACTCTATCCTGGGTACGGAATCGTCAAAGTATCGACAATAAACTCGTCAGACATCGTGCGAATATGATTCGAAAAGTTTCATCACCAGCGGATTTACATCATGTGTGTACTGGAGAAAATCCACCAGACTGCGTGTCCAGCGGTCTCACTTCAGAGGCCTTACTCAGTCATCGTCTGTGATTCACCGGACCAAGCTCCCTCCAAGGAGAATAGTCGAGAACTTCATCTGAGGAAACACTCGCCTTTCTGGCATTGATCGAGTCAACCGACGAAAAGGAATTAAATGTGGAATTCATAGAGTGATTTTCATCACTGCGCAGGTTAATCAATTCAATTGCTAGATGTTTGCTTTGGAAAATCAAGGGTAGAGGGCCACGGTACAGGAGCTCAACGAAGCAGAAACCGCTATCATCCGATCTAAACAACTTACTTACTTTATGTATTCAATGTTCTTGCAATGTGCAAGAGCTAATTATTTCAATCAAAATTGAAATTTTTTTTGTGACGCTTGGTCACGGAGAACGGGACCCGTTGCGGGGCTTGAACCGTAGACAGCCGTGTTTCAAGTAGCAAAAAAATGTCGGGTGCGTTACTGAGCTAGCTACAGATGCATACTAAATTGGTGTGCAGAATGCAACCAAGTGTCACAAAAAAATTTCAATTTTCGCTGAAATAATTCGCACTTGCACATTGCAAGAACATTGAATACATAAAGTAAAATCGCCAGGGAACAAATATCTCCACTTCTCACCTTCTCCCAACCCCTCTACTCAATTGCCCTAACCCCTTGTGATGCATAGCGCATCAACTGTTCCATGTGGCCCAGTTAACGTTTCGTTGACATAAACTGGTTTCGGAGAATGCAGTTCCCAACATGCACCTCTTGCACATCCATGGCCACAACCCAACACCATCTAGACCTCCACGGTCGAGTTTTCAAGTGAAATCACGCCTTCAGAATTCTCTTTCGTGGTCATCTTGCACATGGATAGCTGCAAAGATGTAAGACCTGGTGAGTGCTTCTATCCATACGAAACTATTGTACTTAGCCTAGAGAAATTAAACAGAGGGAATTTGAGAACAAAAAATATTTGGTCCCGTGGCGGGGCTTGAGCCGTAGACGACTGTGTTTCGAGTAGCAAAAAAATGTCAGGTGCGTTAAAGAGCTAAACTACAGACGCATACTAAGTTGGTGTGCAGAATGAAACCAAATGTCACAAAAAAATTCCAATCAACACGTATTAATTGGCAAATACAGAAAATCAAAAAAGGAGAACACTCAGAACCGGCATTAGTTGTCGACGCTAAATCCCTTTATTGAAAAAGAAACCGTAGTATTACGTGTAGGAAGAAGAATGGAACATGCAAACATTGACTTTGCTTACATGCTTTATGATGCTAGGCCTCCAGCTCATATTCATATAAAGAATAACGCCCAAGAAATTTGCTTGGTCCTTGAAGGTCAATCTCACTCCTTCTATCGATGGCGGCTCTATAGTAGGTATCCTATACCTTCTTGTCAATAAAACCAGTTCTGTTGTGGATGGATTAACTTTAAGACTACAGCGGTTCACCCATACGCGCAACCACATTAAAACCAAGCCCTTCCAGGACAAGAAGAAGACTATTGACGGCTATATTCCACAGCAGGAGAGAGAGGATACCACCTTGCGGTGAATCCCTACTCACTTGCCTTTTTGTGGAGGATATTCACAAAACTTGTGCACACAACACTAGATGTTAACATTAATTGATAAGATTCGACAGGGAGTCCCCCACATTCAGGCTCAAGAGCTCTTTGACGATTTCTTCACCTTTATATTGTTGAAGGAACCCTCGATGTCTTGAAATATAGCCGTTGTGTACTTCTTAAAGGTCAGAGATTTCTCAATATAGCTGACAACGGAGTGCAAAGCTGTGTCAACCGACCTACCCTTATTATAGGTATGTTGTGAAATTGATAGGAGATTCAGTGGAATCATACTCCGCAAATGAACATCTAAGAGCCTTTCCAACATCTTAAAAAAAGTTGAGGAGAGGCTGATAGGTCTCAGGTCTTTGGACTTGCATGTGAACTCTTGCCCGCCTTAGGGATAAATAAATACCACTTTAACCTCAGTCCAAATGCGAGGAATATCAATTTCAAGCAGGCCTTAAAAATAGAAAATTGAAATCCATGGAAAATCTAATATCGGACGTTTGCTGTATATCCGCCGGGATTATGTCATCTAACTAGGCAATTTTCAGGGTTCGAAGCTAGATATAGCCCAGAGTACATTATGCAGTGATAAGATTGTTTCAGAATCACATGGAGCTGTTGTATCCGTATCTGAATCTGTTGCTGTCGTATACGATGATGCTTCCATTGGTGTACTGTCGGAGAAATGAGTGTCCTGCAAAACATTAATTGTTTCCCTACTTGAGGTCGTCCATGAACCATCCTGATTAATGAGATAGTTATAGGTATAGACTGATCGGTGGAGAGAACATTGCGAAGGCTGGAGGCTTCACCGATATCCTCAATCGATTCACAGAAACGCCTCCACAAACTCCGCTTAGCCTTTCTCAGTTCCTTCTTGTATAAATTAAAATATTTTCTATAAGAGATCGAGAGCTTACAACGTTTCGTTCGTTTCCTTGGCTTTGAACTAGAGTGGGTTTTAAATTGGGCTCATTTCCGCGGCTTAAGGGGTCGCCACCCTCACCGTATCGCTCTAGAATGCTCGCATCGCTCGCTCTATACGCTATAGCGGTAAAACCACTATTAGTCAAGACGCCAACCGCGATGCATCGGCCGGTGAAGTGGTTTTTAAACGCATCTCCTCATCTTCCAATCGTCGTCCAGATGGCAGACCTTCCTTCAGGCCTCACGGCTTGGCCCAGTAACATGCCTAACAGTAGGCCATATGGCACGCCTCACAGCTAAGTGGCATTGTGTCCAACTAGTTTACATGACATATAACTTACCAGCACACAATATCTTTGAATTCACAGCAAATCCACCGATATTGCAACATTTTTTTTGCTATGCAGTTCATTACTATAAAATTAATATTCTCTCAATTAACCGAACCGTATTATTGGCGCTCTCAAACTTGATCTGATAATCCGAAGTTCATCGAAGGGGATTAGCTACGCTATTTTGAATACAACATGTCAGTAGCAATTAAATCATGCCTATGGATCCCATATTATCCCAACTATCGTCGTTACTTGATACAAAAACTGATCATTTTCGAACATTGGATATTATTTCGATGAATCTGTGCCGACCCTGATCTAAATATCATAAATAATAACATGTCCGTACATTGCCATGTAAATATGTCACGTGGTATTGGGCGGTTCAAACTACTCGTACATACTATAGAAATTGTCAGGCTATTTTCCATGAATATACAATAGAATGCCTTGCCTTGATATGTTATAAGATCCCACCGCGACTCCTTCGTGACAGCTGTGTCTGCAGCCCCTCCGTAGTGATTTTCAATACAGCTACGAGTACTTACACTTGAGTGACTTGACATGGATACAAAAACTGTTAATCCGCTTAGGTTCGAATAGTAATACCTCTACACTTTAATACTTTGTCCAACCTCCGCAAATTGGAAAATCAGTACCCAGCGGGCAATAAAATCTCACAAAATGTCTAAATATATTATACATACCTGGCTCAATAAAAACCACACAAAAGGGCCTTGATGAAGTCGCGCGCGGCATCAATTAAACCTGCGACGCCGCTTATTAAACTTTTCACCGATCGCTATTAACACATTCAGATTAAATGGGTTTTTTTTTCCGCTGATGAATTAGCATAATTTCTATAAGATTTAATTTGACGAATTTGCAAAATATCAGCGGGTGCATTTTTAATGGATCCCCATATGGTCTGGGGCCGGTGGGTAAGATGTGTGGTCCAGACATGCTAAGTTGGTGCAATTTTTTTTTTTTTTGTGAGAAAAAAATGCTATCCAGCGATAGCAAGCAGAGGTCGAAAGCCCCTGGCACGCAGCATGTCGTAGATCAGTGCAACAAAATGTCAGCAACAGCAGAATAAGCAAAATAACAAAATATCGATATATAATGTGAACTGTAAAAAAAATCATAAATCATTCGTTTATATTCAATCCGAAAATATTAATCATAGCAAATGTAATTCGAGCGAGCGACTTTCGGTCTATGGGCTGATTTTTTCTTGTTTTTGGTACGTTTAAGTAGGGAGGCTTTTTGTTTTTCAAATTATTTAATGTGATTTAGCGCTACAATTTTGCGATTTATTTTTTTGACGTCATCGATAGACATGTGGAAATCGAAATAATAGACTAATCACATATTTAAATAATATCGTGTTTTATGCCGGCGGGTAAGTGGTAAGTATAGGTTTATAGGTATACATGAAATTGTAGCAAGGTACCATTATGTCATTTGTTAATGTACAAGCTACGGTACAATGTGCTACACGCAGGGTATTAAGAGCGGCTTGAATTATTGATGATGGTTTAACTTGAAGTAATTGTTTTATTTGCAAGGTTTTCATTAGAGAATAATGATACTAATCGAATTGGGACGACTGACTCCTAAAAAAATCAGGGCAATGAATGACCGAGAATGACTGGTATTACTACTTTTCTTTTGATAGGTTCAATGGCAGATTTAAATTTCCCTGTTATTTCTTCTTAAAAGCAGGCCCGGCTCCACCATGTGCAGAGACCGTGCATTAAATGCATTTCACAAATCTCCTTTCTAATTAAACAATATACGCAACATTTTAAAAATCATCTATAATCTATTAAAGTGTATATGTGTGTGTACGAACGCTTATAATCTCTAAACCGCTGCACAGAATGACGTGCAAAATTTGTGCAGTGATTCATTATGTCACTGCGTACGCTATAGACTTGGTCCAAATTGCAAATTCTTAGTAGCTATGTATGTTGTGAAAATACAAAACCTAAAATGTGTAATTCAGCAATTCGGATTCATAGAAACCATGAGTGTACTGTAGACTTTATTGCACTGCTACTTCACACTTCACTTGACTTCGTTAACGTACTTATAATAGGCTGTTAACATACTGTTAATGCACTATTAACATTCTGTTAGCATACCGTTAACACACTGGCGCTTCCAAAACCAATCCCCCGGGGCTAGTGACCGCAAAAACATGTCGAAAATGGTCAAATGCGACATCTAGTAAGGTATAGAAAGGCTTCGGTTTTTTTTTACCTTTTGACCAACGGGTATGCACGCTTAGTCCATTACCCATTTCAGTTCCATTGGCCAGATAAGATCTTACTGACCCCATACTGGATGCCTAATATTTTCGACGTTTTTCAACTCTTTTCTACTGTAAAATTTACTGGCGTATGACAGGTAAAAATCTGGGGGTAACCTTATGGTAGATTAAGTAGCATACCCAGCGACCAGCGCACACCACATACTCAAACTAGATACATTTCCCAGTCCCGAAATCCATGCACACTATGAAATTAGAAAAGCAGAAGATTTGCTTTCTCAGATGTCTGGTTTATTTCCCGACGTTATTCAGCGAGATTGAGACAAATTTATCAGGATTTGCGACGAGATTTGCTTCAAATCCTGCCCAATACGTATATATAGGTATATCTTTCAAATGTACGGTAAATCTAGTAGATTTTGTAGTAGATTTCAGAAAATCTACATTCCACTTTTCGTATTTTCATCAAATTTTAAAAGAGGGGAAAAGAGGTAGAGGGGAAAATATGTGATCCGAGTTTGTCCCCTCCCCCCTCCCCCCCCCCCTTGCATTTCGAGACCGTTATATCTAGAAATATGAAAATCTGCAGGAAAGCGGCATTTCACTAGCATAGAAAACTAAAAATCGTAGAATTTTGATACCTCATCACAAAAGGTTAATAATAGTACATTTCTATAGTTGCAGTTAGCACACCCCTGCACCCCTTAAGCATACCCCAGGTCAAAAATATTGATTTCCAATGATAACCAACATCATAGGCAATAATACCTCTAAGTTTCATTACGATCACGTAATATTTAATAAAAGTAAAATACATTCATTTGAAGTTAGGCATTTTGACACTATCCACACAAAAAATACACCTACTGGCCTCTTATGTATTGTATAATAGGTGTGAGTACTACTTTCATGTCTTTTTTCCTAGTGCGAATTGCAGTTATTTAATTAATCATTTTTGAAAGGGTTAAGATTGGTAGGGGGCTCTGTGTCGTAGGCGGCGAAATTTACGGGGTGGAAGGTTTGGGGGGGGGGGGCGGTCCACATAGAGGCGAAATTAAGGTAAACAAATTTGTTATCCACTTGTATAGGCAAGTGGGGTGTCGCGAGAAAGGTAATGTTAAGTACATTCCATTTTTGGCATTTTCTTGAAATTTATAGAAAGGGGAACAGGGGAGGAGGAAAAAATTTTAGACCGTAATTTGTCCCAGCCGCCCTGCATTTCGAAGCCGTTACACAAGTTTGCAATTTGCAATGTCGTCTTAACATGAATGGTTAAGCATCTCGAAGAGTAGGACAGTTTATCTCGTATATCTACAGTACAGCTTCTCGTATAAAAACTATTATTTTGAGAGGTGACAGATGGAGTCTTTTTAGGAATTGGCTTGTAAGATGCTATATCATGGGTAAGACATTTAATTATGGTGTTTTTATTCAGCTGAGTGGTACCAAGAAGAACAGGGAGCCAATATTTAGATACCGAAATAAGCGCGTGCTACAAAACCCTCGGATTGCGGGCGTAGCCCTCTATATTCCGGTTTCATTTTTTTAATAAAACCATTTTTTTCGCAAAACAAAAAATTGAAAAAAAAAATTGAAGAAAATTTCCTATTGATTAGTATTGTATTGTATTGAGTTTAAGCGAAAATATCAGTCATAATACATCGCCTTCATATAGCACAGGAGTTAGAGGTCTTAATATTTATCTGGCTAATATCCAACACTATCCACTACCCGGTTCGCCTCCCGGTCTCCTTTCCTTTTCATTTCAACAATTCTTTGAAATGAAGAGAAAACATAACTGAAACAAATATTTTAAAATTTGGCAAATATTCATTTTGCAATCAAAATGTGAAATTTACTTTTTTGTGAAATATTGACCCAAATGTCAAGAAAAATACTCTATTCCCTATATAATTTTTGAAATATAACTTAAGATAAGAGACGCCCATAGCTTCAGGGCGTCTCTTATCTTAGGTTATATTTCAAAAATTATGTGTGGGGAATAGAGTATTTTTCTTGACATTTGGGTAAATATATCACAAAAAAAGTAAATTTCACAAAAATAAATTCGACATTTGAGCCGTTTCTCGGAAAGCTCTAAACAGATAGACGAGTATATACTTAACTTCAGGAAATTTCATTTACTTTAAACTAGAAGCTACTTTTTCAATATGATGACATTTTGCGAGATATTGTGGAAAACGGAAAAACGTCGAAAAATGGTCGAAAAAAAAAACGAAAATATTCGGCGCCCAATGTGGGGCTAGTGTTTTCTTTTTATCTAGTAAATGAACTCGAAACTGGCAATCGAATAGGCTCGCTGTGAAGTTCGTCACAATAAAAAACAATAAAGAAATTTTTTAGACTGTAGCTTATGATTTTTAAAATTTAGTGTTTATTTATATGCAGGAGATTTTGCAATCCCACATACCTTGTTCAAAACAACAGTCTGTGCATATGGTAGAGTGGTTCTGCCCATATTGTCGTATTTTTGATTCAAATTCAAAATATTTCGGGAGGGGTCCAGGCCCCCTGGACCCATCCTCTGGCTACGTCACTGCCCTAGACCTTATAAGGTATAGGGTATATTATTTTTGTCACAACGAAAATATGTAACACCTTAAGGGTGGGCGCACGTTGATCGCGTTCGCGTGTTTTATGTCAAATAGATTGAATCTTTGCTAGAATGAAACTCCATCAGTTTAACAAATGCCCGGCCATCATTGTATCAAAAAAATTGGGTTGATTGTTGTCCTTTACAACAGATAATTAGGCAGGAAATGAGCGACGAAACAAACGACCGGACAGTATAAGACACATATCAGCACACATTTCTTACCGAATTGCTCGTTTAAATACACAGGAGTTAACACAATTGGTGAAACGAAAACCGACGAATTTTTGTCAAACTTACGGAGTGTCATTCTAGCAAAGATTCAACCCGTTTGACTGAAAACACGCGAACGCGAACAACGTGCACTCAGCCTAAAGGAGGCTCCGTAGCTATAGCAATATATATATAGGTACATATATATATAAATGATCACGGTCACCTCCTGAATCGATTTATCCATGTCTGTTAGCTTTAGATATAATTAAGCTCGCGTGTTGAAATTTGGTCAAATATTTGTTGTTCTTGCTGTACTAGCAACGAGTCTGGCGTTGAAGCAGTTTGGCAGCTCTTGGCCGTTGCTAATGCAACCGGTCGCTTCGGTGCGTAGAACCAGCTGCCGCAGGAACGTCAAATATTTGTAGTGAGATCTAGTTGCTTGATATTGGAAGGAAAGGAACCCCTACCTTCTCTACAAATGAGACTTCAAACGGGCCATAACTTTTGATGGAATGAAGCTAGAGACTTGAAATTTTGGTCAAATATTTTTAGTACAATATAGTTGGTTGGTAATGAAAATCGGCAAGATTCGACCAAAGGTTCCTACCTCCGCTACAAATGATACTTAAAATACCAGAGCTAGAATAGACTTAACTTTAGACTTTGGTTAAATGTGTGTAGCAGAATATATTTGGTTGATACTGAATATGGGCAAGATCCGTCCGAAGGAACTTCTACCTTTCCTACAAATATTATCTCAAATATACGATAATTTTCCATAGAATCAAGCTAGCGACTTGACATTTTGGTCAAATGTTTGTAGTGTTAGTTGATTTTGACTTTAGAATAAAAAATTACACCTACCACCCCTACAAAGGTTCTACCATCGTAGCTTTATCGGCTAACTACTGTTTAAATTAACCGTAAACAATTAATGCATATGGCCGTTGAAAATTTTTAGTTTTGGTGTCACTAGTCATGATATGACCTGCTCATTTTGCGGATCAGGTCGACCTACTCCGAGTCCGGCAACGGACCTAGGTTCGCAGACCTAGGTCAGCGAACCTAGTTTCTTGAAGTTAGTTTCTAGTTTCTTTTTAGCGTTCGCACTGGTATAGCCCCTTAACATCTTGTATCATTTGCATCGTAACGCAACGCAAAACCTATTATATGTTAGACAAATAATACGAGTACATATAAGTAAGTATAAGTACGAATGTGCATGCACCCAATCCAGTACCATATTCTTATCCACCATACCGAGCGGCCACGGTAAGTCAACACTCACAACATAACAAAAAACGAAAAGCTTCACTCTACCTAACATAAATAAAATCCAATTGAACATTTATTCCAATCAAACTCTATTCTACGCTTCAATATAGCGTAGCAATAGCGACATCAATCGTATACATGTCACACCATCTGTTCTTCATCTACTTTTCTATTCCCCATATTTAAACGATCTGATCTGATCATATTCCGATTCCGACAGACGGTTTTATTATCAAACCTATTCACTGTTCATTTTTAAACTGCTCCGATTCCGACTTGAACTTAAAAGAATCAAATGATCAAACTGCTCCGATTCCGACCTGAACTTAAAAGAATCAAATGATCAAACTGCTCCAATTCCGACCTGAACTTAAAAGAATCAAATGATCAAACTGCTCCGATTCCGACCTGACCTTAAAAGAATCAAATTGCTCCGATTCCGACCTGAACTTAAAAGAATCAATTGATCTAGGTTCGTTCTCTTGCTCCGAAACTGATCATATTTCGGCCTGATCATTTTTCGATTGCGGACCTAGGTCGACCTAGTTCGGTATACGGAGTAGGTTAAAAAGAGTAGGTTCGCGAATTGGCACAGCACAGCTTCGGTATTATTTTCTACTGAAATACTCGTATGTATGTTTGATGACGGAACACTATTATCTTACTTCTATAGTTAATACTGCGACAAGTCAACAAAGCATGTGGCTTATTCTTGCGTCCCACACTACAGCGGGAAAAAAAGAACCTTTTAATGGGATATATGAATTCGATAAAGTAGGTGGGACATCAATGCCTTTGGCATGTTGCGTAAGGCATAGAAAACCAAATGTTATAAAAAACTTCATTTGAGTTACCAAATCGTAAACAAAAATTCGATAGGTCTACCTCCCGATCTGTATTTAGAAAAGTCTATTAATTGTTACTAAACAGGTGTCCAGAACATATACAATAAAACCACTATACTTTCAGCAGTCTCGAAATTACTCTTGAAATACTTCTGAAGTGCTTATCAAAGAAAAACTTCAAGCCGATGACCTGACTTGCATATTTCCAAAACATTGACTCTACTCCATCGTCCCCTTCAGCTGCAAGCTACTGACATTTCTTTAGCTGTCTACACTCAGCCCATGCATCATCATGATTTGCAGTCACTTTGCATAATTGACTAAAAAAAAAAGGTTGAAAATTGCAAAATTAGAATGAGAGCTCTTGACTTGAATTCACCGGTCTTCATCGGACCGGTGTAATTGAAGAACCCGGGACTATTAGTGCATGGTGTCAGAGAACGTTCAAGTGCTATTCATATATACCATACCCATTGAAACAGTTTCTAATTTATGTATGAGCCGGCGACAGTCCAGATGTCTTTCTTGGTCTTAGATGGCGAGATGTTGTAATTATTGCATTTTATGGCCAAGATTGGCACCAGCAATTAAATGGCCCCATCACATATAGTAATACCAACAACATGCTATAACCATAAGCAGGCCCTTTTGCACTCGTAATTTTCCAATGGCAACATTCTTGCTCCAATCCTCAACATGGTAGCAACAAAACATTTTTCTCTGTACGAAAAACAAATTATGCGGACGTCGGACGGTAATTAACATGGTCCAGTAATGCCACAGCTTCATATTACAAGACACCTTTTGGTAGGTGTACCATAGACATGCTGGAAGATTCCTCCTTCGTGGTTCAAGTCAGTCTTCATACTCGTACTAGTCATGTTCAGTGCAGTGTCCATGTCATTTGCAATATTGGTTGGTTGCGGGTAGCCAAGACTTCGTGGTAGTTCAGATAGAGCCGGAGAGCCGAGGCTCTATACAGATGAATGAATTATGGAGCCGAATCGAAGCTCTAATACGAGGCGCTCTATGATTTATGGGTTCGCAGTGGTCAGGTGGAGTTCATTAGCGAGATGCTTCGTTG
The DNA here is from genome assembly GCA_964017055.1 of Chloromyia formosa. Lineage (NCBI taxonomy): Eukaryota > Metazoa > Arthropoda > Insecta > Diptera > Stratiomyidae > Chloromyia > Chloromyia formosa. Next base: position 64,235,749 of record OZ024818.1, read on the forward strand.
GTGTCCGTATTGCAGGCAAAAATATCCTGCTGGGTATCTGGTATCTAAATGATAGGATAAAATGTCTACTGTTTGGGTTATGATTGTGGGTCATAAATTGTATTGGTATGTTGTACACGAGAGCGTACTAGTACTGGGACGATTTTCATCTTCCAATTTTGGAAGCCAAGACCAAAGAATAGAGATTATTGCTAACAAGAAATGGGACTCCATACGAATTAAGGGTGCCTGCCTAGTAGTTGCATATGTGTTGGATTCCATAATTACACGAAGAGGTTATGCGGAATAACAAGTATGTTACTCATACAATGAAACGTACTAGGCAGTTGGCATTTGAAGAGCTTTTTAAAATGTTGCCGTCCCTATCTCTCTAAAGGCGACTTTCATTTGATTATTTGCGTCAATTGGCACTGCGCTTTTGCTTAAATCGTATGAAGTGCCACCCCCTGCCAAAACGCTGCAAAACATGACCAATTACCAAAGAAGTCTGAGACCTTTTGTAGACGTTGAAGAGGCCTAACTATAGTACAATAGCACAATTCATTTTACACAGACGACATTTCAACTCGCTTTGGACCAAATGTCCGTTTTACCACAAAATAATCCCGTAAAAGTAATTGCATCAATTATGGGGCTTTGACTTTTTTTAAACAGGTGTCCGAATGCAAATACATTTAATAAGAACAATTTTCCAGTTTACGCTGAGTAAGACCTTGGAACCTGGTCTGCGAGTATTTGAACCCAGGCATACAGGATTTTATAAGCCGATGCCCTAACTCCTAGTCTCGCATCGTCTATAAACTAACATCATTATGATTCAACATTTCTTTAAAACTTGAATATCTCCTTCATTCTAGTCTAGTGATCAACAAGACTGGACACCCAAGCCAACTACATATATGATAGTCGATCAAATTAACAGCGGGAATTGTATCCTCGATTCCCAAATGGTGGTCCAATATTGAAGGAATAGGCCAATCCCTAGATAATATGTCAATAAGATTTATACGAACGTTTCCAGACGAATAAATTTTCAATCATGTTTGTATTGAAGGCATATGTCGATTGCATATTTCAGCGTCTCAGCTCCAGGTGAAATTAATGTTTCACATCGAGTGCAATGGGATCGGTACTTAGTCTCGGACGGACATATTAGGGAGTCTAGATGCAAATTCGTATCTATGGTATCCTGTCGCGATAGTTAGACGCTGTGATTTGCGTTTAGATACCAATCAAAATGCCATTAATAAATGTAACGTTACAACATGAAACATAAATTCCTTAGATTAAAGTTCTGTAAGGAAAAATCGATTAATATTATATCGGGAAGGAAATTGATCGATTTAGTTTGTAGATATGCGGAATACAACTGGTTCACTTTTGATTTGCACAGTGGGATCTAGTTATTTCCATCGCAATCTTTCCGTGCCTATAAGACGATGAATAGAATATGAAATGATACAAGGGCCGAGGCCGCAAGGCGTCGTCGGCGGCTAACAACAATTTGAAATAATGATTTTCTCGCGTTGTTTGCATATTGCTAATGGTAGTTCATAAATAAAGGTGGCTAGATGAAATGCAGACGATACAGGGCGAACGGTGGCCATCGTACCGGTATCGTGTCAATCATACAAAGTTCTTTTCAAGTGATACTTCTATAGCCACCTTACGAATAAATTCGGTTGTACGAAACTCCACAAAATCATTTTGTGAAAAATACCCCCAAAATTGTATGTTGTAATACAACGCGCCATGTCTGCACTGCCTAAAGCGGTAATATAGTTGATGATGGCTTCAAAGTGGATTTTCACTTTAGGATGCGGTTATGCTTCGACAAACGATAAGAGAAGCGCTGATAGCGAAGCGATGGAAATAGATTCGTGCTTTTACATAGAGCTGTTTATGTTTGAGCTGCGATAAACGTTCAGAGCGTCGCTGAGAGCAGTTCTTATCACAGGTCGAAAAAAAGAGAGAGGAAATGGGTTGTTTCAACATAAACAGCTCTATGTAAAAGCACCAATCCATATCGCTTCACTATCAGCGCTGGTCTTATCATTTATCGAAGCTCCAACATAACCACACCCTTAGACAGTAAGGATAGGACAGCGTGTATGCATTATGAAGCAATAGTTTCACAATGAAAAACCTAGGTTCCTTGGGTGTTCATTTGAAATACAGAAGATCATTGAAAATAGTAAAATAAAGAATTAAATTTTGAAATCCTGGGAAGGAGAATAATACATCAGCCAAATTGATGAATTTTGGATTTTTTTTTTTTTTTTTTGGGGTCAAGAGGAGACCCCCCCTCCCCCATTAACAAATTATAATCCAATTTTAGGGGGAATCTTGAAGTCAAATTTTAAGGGGAATCTTGCGAATTATCTCTCCAAATTTGGGGTGATATCTCTCTCTGGTTCTTGTTAACCCCTTGTGGAGCATAAAGCATTAATCATACGCCGACTTTTCACTCCATCTTGTTCGCCGCCATCACCTTCAACTGACTCCACGACTTGCCTATTGAGTAACCCTCGACCTCAACTGATCTTCTCCAAGTGTTTCAAGGTCAACCAACGCGGTGACTTGTATCGATTCCCTGTGGGCTCCAATCGAGGGCTCATTAGCAATGTTTTCCGACCCTTTTCGAAAAGTGCGACCTATCCATTGCCACTTTCGCCTTTTTATGAAAGTGCCCATCCTATCCTGGCCAGTAATGAACAGGAAGTCGTCGTTAGAACTGATCTCCGTCCAGCGTATGTGTAGGATGCGCCGTGGACACTGATTTACAAAATTTTGCAATCTAGTGGTTATCGCCTCGGAACAGCCATATAGAAGCACAGATTTTACATTGGTTTCGAAGATTCTGAGTTGGGTGCGTCTGGAGATGTTGTTGTTTTATCAAAAAGGAGTCAAACTGAAGGAGTCACTTGGTGAAGACGACCTTCAGATCTAGAATGTCCTCAGTGCACCAATCGAGAATCAGCCCTCCCAAAATCTTTGCGGTTGATAAGCTTCTGAGCGATGCTACGGCGGTGGCGTATAATACGGCCCTTGAGTAAAGACTGTTGCCTGTAGACTGTCGCCTGTAGACTGTCGCCTGTAGACTGTCGCCTGTAGCATAGGCGACAGTCTTTACATCAGCAACACAGGCGTCCATGCGTTCTGGGAAGAACTCAAGGGTACCATCAGGGATGTCGCAGAGAAGGTCGTGGGATATAAAGTCCGGCGAACACGAAATGACTGGCTCGACGAAGAATCCAAAACCGCACTTGACGCGAAAAATGAGGCCTACGGACAATGGATTGAACGAGGAATCAGAGTCAGAAGAGAAAAAATACGACGAGTTACGGCGAATATCGAATAGAATAATCACACATAAAAAATGTAAAATACTTTGACGAGCAGTTGGTGAATATAAATGAAAACTTAGCTAATAGGAACACCAGACAAGAGTACAAACTAGTAAATACAATTAAGAACGGCTACCAACCCAGGATTAGCCTTCGTAAGGGCAAGGATGGAAATATTATCAGCGACACCGATGGCATTAACAAACGATGGGCCTCTTATTTTGAAGAGCTTCTGAGCCTACCATCTAACATTCCCACACAAGAGGCTCTCGACGATATTGTTGATCTGGGCCCACCCATACAACCCCCGATAGTAGAGAAAGTTGATCTCGCGCTGCGGTCACTAAAACGAAATAAAGCGCCGGGGGCTGACGAGATTCCAGCTAAACTGTTAAAATTGGTAGAACGGGTCTAGCTAATGCCATACATAAATTATTCCGGCGAGTATGGGAGGACGAGGTGTGCCAGACGGTTGGCGCCGAATCATCATCTACCCAATTCCCAAAAAGGGAGATAAACTTCGGTGTGAGAATTACAGGGACATATCACTAGTTTGTACGTCCTATAAAATTTTGACGAAAATTCTGGAAAGTAGAATGAAACCGTACGCAGAACGAATTGTTGGCGAATATTAAAGCGGTTTCAGACCTGGTCGCTCCACAACCGCTCTTTATGGTCAAACTGATACTCGTACTCCAGAAGTGCTGGGAAAACAACGTAAACGTATACCAAATCTTTATCGACTTCAAGCAGGCATACGACAGTATCGATCGTGGAGTACTGTACAATATCATGCCGCAATATATATGGTATACCGGCCAAATTAGTGCGACTGGCAAAGATGACGATGACCAACTCTGGCTCACAAGTCTGGATCCATAATAGACTTACTGATCTATTTGAAACGCGCACTGGTCTGAAACAGGGCAATGGACTGGCACCGACGCTCTTCAACCTAGCACTGGAATACGTTATTCGGGCTACGCATTTGGACAGCAGCAAGATGCTACTCGTCAAGTCGACACAATTAGCAGCGTACGCCGACGACATCAACATCATGTCCCGAAGATTGGCCGACGCAGAAGAACTTTTGCATACGCTCGATACCGCTGCAGAAGAAGTTGGACTACGTATCAACGAGGGTAAAACTAAAATAATGATGCAATCGACGACAAGGACACCAGCACAACCGAGCATCAATGTAGGGGACCTCAACTTCGAGTTCGTGAACGACTTCATATACCTGCATTGCAGCTTGTCAAGGGACGCCAACGAAACTGACGAAATCAAGCGTCGGATACAATTATGTAGCTAATAAGACTTTTTTTCTCGGTTTTCCCCATAATGATATCGAAGCATGTGCACAGAAACACGAAGCTCTGCGTGTACAAAATCATTATACGACCAGTGCTATGCTATGGCTGCGAAGCATGGACCCTAACTCAAGCCTCCGAAAACATGCTAGACACATTTGAACGTAAGGTTCTGCGCCGAATTTTCGGGGCTGTTTGCGATCGAGATGGATGGCGCATCCGGTACAACCATGAGTTGTATGAACTGTGCGATGAGCTGGAAATTTCGCAAATCGGCAAACTACAACGACTTCAATGGGCAGAGCATGTACAACGAATGGACGATAATCGCCTGCCAAAGAGAGTAATGAATGCAAAACGAGTTGACGGAGCGAGACTGCGAGGACGACCGAGATCTCGTTGGGAGAGCTCAGTATATGTGGACGCCGAACAGCTACTGGGCTTCCAAGATTGTAGGACGCGTTCACGTGACCGAGATAATTGGAGGACAACGATCCAGGCGGCCAAGGACCCACGTCGGGCTGTCACGCCACGATGATGATGATGATGAAAAAAGCTGCCCGACTCTATTTGATGCGAGACAGTACATCAGCTTCCGCTCCACCATCTGCTGCTCACGTAATCCAGGTGTTGAGCTTCCATCTGATACCTTTGCTCTAGTGTCCATGAAGTGCGCTGCAGAGTACGTCGTTAATGGCATGGCAATCAAAAAGAAGCTACCCTTGGACTAGCCTGCCGAGGATATCATACCTTCGTTATGACTTATGGTGCATTTGCTACATTGAAATTAGTAGTAAGACTTGTTCCAATTTCACTGTTTCTATGAAAGGTGTGTGAAATAGTAGGCCGATTTCAACCAATTTGAATAACATCATTTGGCAGTCAATATGATTGAAAAATTTCAAATTTCGTAAAGATATGTATCTTTAGAAATAAAAAAGCTTTTCTCACAAAGACTAATTTTTAGACCGGCAGCTATATGACGAAGTGGTCCGATTCCGTTGGTTCCGACATATTTACATCATGCAATAAAAAGAAGGCTTTGTATAAAATTTCAATTCGATAGCTTTAAAACTGAGGGACTAGTTTGCATAAAACCAGACGGACACACGGACAAAGCCTAATCGACTCGTCTCATCATACTGACCAAGAATATACTATATATGGTTTGTATAGTCGGAGTTGCTTCCTTCTGTGCGTTGCAAACTTCATGACAAAGTTAATATACCCTATCACATCCGTGAAATGCAGCCTTGCCTCACTCCGCCATGCACCTGGAAGACATCTGAAAGTTTACCCTAGCGTAAGACGTGACATTCGGCTTCCCTATAGGACTCCTTGGTGATGGATATAATAGGTGGTTTTTTTTCAAGATCCATATAAAGCAGAGCAGGTTAAGATCACACAATTACACTAACAATTTAATCTGAGTTGCTCTCGATAAAAGTTAGTGCAGGATTTCTACTCTGTTAAATAGCTCCACATTTGAAATGCAAGCGTCGAAATTTTAGAACAGTTTACAGTTTGGGACTACTCAATTGCTCCAACCCCTTGTGGGGCATAGCGCGTCAACTGTTCCATGTGGTTCAGTTGACGTTTCGTTGGCATAAATTGGTTTCAGAGAATGCAGTTGCCAGCATGCACCTCCTGCACATCCATGGCCACGAACGTCGTCGTGGACGGGACTCGAACCCGAAACGCCGGTAGTCAAACATGAGACTGATGCCTCAACACACTGCGCTACCGGTCGCCCCATAAAGCACATAAAGTTAATTTCCTGCCAATAAAATGCAAATTCCACGCCAATTATTACAATCCTTCGGGTTACCTTTCTTCGGGATTTTAATAATGACGACCTCCATTCTTTAGGGAGAGTTTCGGTTTTCCAACACTCCGCCTTAGAAACTTCCACCGGAATTCTATCTATTCCCGGGGCTTTACCCGCTTCCATCAATTTAATAGCCACTGTTACTTCAAGCTTAGGTGGTGGGCTGGTATCAACTCTGACTATTTGCGGAATATTTTCTGTTTCTAGTGAAGATGAGTTCGAAGGTCCAAAGGTGTTGTTGAGGACCTCAATGAAGTGCTCTCTCCACCGTTGCAGTTGGTGTTCATCAGTGACCAGTAGAGACTCGTCATTATCTTTCACGGGATGTTCAGTTGACAAACATTTGCCAAGTAATGGCTTGATAAGTTTGTAAAGAGTTCCATGTCACCACGGAAAGCCGCTTCCTTTGCCCTCTCCGCTAATACATTGATCTTGTTGCATTTGTCCCGTCTTACACGAAAAGCATTTTGGTCACGTCAAAATCAATAGAACAAAAATCTCCTCATTTCCACCGTTCTATGAGATTCGATGATTTCTTTGCACGCCTTTCTGAAGAGAACGGTATGCAGCTCTAAGTTGATCATTGACTGCGTCGTCAGTAGCTGACTTAATTTGTTCTTTAACTCTCTTGCGTGTCAAGATTATAGACCACATATAGTCACTAATGAATGGTCTTCTACCGGGTTCCAATCTGCTCGCAAAAGTTTCGCCACACGAAATAAATGAGTTCTTAGTGACGTTCCATATATCATCAATTGTAGGAGTTTCATAAGGTGATGGTGCATTAGCTCTTCCATGCAAGGCGGAGACATATGCACGGTCTTATAGATGGATCTTTAAACATTTTGCATTTCGAGGATAATGGATCGCTGTCGTTCGAAAGCGCATTTTTGCGACAATAAGTTGATAATCACTGCCAATATCATCGCTTCGACCTGACGTCCACGAGACAATTCCTCCATATCTTGGAAACGGCTGTGGTCAATCTGGTTTTCCGTTCTGCTATCCGGAGAGATCCAGGTGGTTAACTGGCATCGTTTGTGCTTGAAAGTTGACGAGAATTGCAAAACTCCACGAACATCTCGTCATTTTTTTGCTTTGCCTGATTGCCCATTAGGTGTTCCAAGCCAAGATTGTCAGACTCGACTTTGGCATTGAGATCCCCCATAATAATTTTTATGTCATCTTTGGAAGCCTTGTCAAAGGTGTCGCCAAGTCGGTGAAAATAGGCGTCCTTAGTCGATTAATTCGCTGATTCAGTCGGGGCGTAGCACTGAATTATTCTGATGTTTCTTACCCTGGATTTGAATCCGGCTGGAAGAATATGGTCGAAAATGGGTTTCCAGTCGATTAAAGATCGGCGTGCATCCTTGATCAACAGAATTCCGATACCTGCCATTCTGGGAGAGGTAGTCTTTCCACTCTCAGAGTAGAGCAGCACTGTTTGGGACAATATTTGCTTGACAATATAGTCGATCTCGATTTCGGTCAGTCCTAATATAGAGATGTTATATGTGGTCATTTCCCGTTCGACTTTAGTGAGCCTTGTATCCGTACTACTGTACTCGCCTCACATCGTTCAAATGTTCCAAAAACCGATCGTTCTCCGTTTTTTTTTCAAGACGTTACCGGTGAATCAGTCCTTGGAATCCGAGGTTCGTTTAATGTTTTGAGTGTAAATTTATCTCAGGTACGCCAGTTACAAGCCTGCATACCCAATCTTAGGAGAAGGGTTGCTTCCTCAGGTTTCCTAAGAGTCGCAGGGAGCTATTTTTTATATAGCGCAGAGGTAGCTCTCCAATGGTGTTTTTGATCGCGCGTTCTTTTGACGATCTTTCAGCTAGCGCAAGGTGTGTTGGTTTTCTCACAACAATGTTGCAACTCCACCGTTCCCCTGTTTCCTAAGACGCACTGGTGTTATTGCCTATTCAGGATGATAATAGTTAACTAGTAGGCCAAAGTAGTAAGAGCATCCGAATGCATTCAGCTACCTCCTGTACAGTCTATCAGAGAAAAACTCCCATTAAAGCGACATATAGGTCCGTTCTTAATGCCCGGTTAAACTGCTCATTAACTAACAGGGACATGAGCTGACCCAAGCTATAAAATGCCCGTTAAATATTTTCATTTTCTCATAAATAAATAAATAACTGGCGCAACAGTCCGATTTGAACCATGGCCTTGAGATGAGTTAGCATCATCTCATTTTCTACATCGTGACGGTATGTCTTCTGCAGAGGTGTGTGATCAGCAGCACGCTCAACCGAGTTATTTACCCCATAAATGGGGTACAGCTGAGTGGGCTCATAGTCCGACACGTAAATCCCCTTTTTCATAGAAAACTACCACTTTCAGTAGGAATAGGACCGGGACCCAGTGCGTAGAAGACAAACGTGCTAACCGTTGCGCCATCCGGACATTTTTTCATACGCGGGTTAAATTACCAAACAAACCATAAAGTGTGTAACGCAACTCAGACTACAAATTACGGTAAAATCAGCTGATTTTCTTGGCGGAATTCAACCGTCCACAAATCTTTTTTGTATCGGTACGGTCTCTCAGCATATTCATTTGTGGATGAGTTTGTTGCAAATACTCTTCTATGAAATGCATTTCCAGGAACTCTGTTCTTTAAGGCCAGTTTCGTTGTTTTCATTTCAATTTGGAAAAGTGAACAGTTCCAGCTGTCAAAATCTCAGGTGTTGGGTTTCTGTTTAGGATAAATTTTCAACCGGAAGCCAGTGGTTGGGGTTTGTTTTGGATAAGAGATTAATCGAAGGCTAGGGGATGGTTAGCGTTTATGCGATTAATAACGCTAAACCGACATTGAGAAAATCAAATTGTGCTAAATGGCAGTTTATTCTTAAGATAAACTTTAATCGGACATTGATCAACCGGCCCATAATCTGCCAAAACTATTTATACACCTAAAGCCATTCTACTGCATTTCTTAATCGTCAATTTCTAAATAATTTCTTGACCTTGGACAATCATCTTATTTATAGCCAGCACTGAGGCTATAAATAAGATGACGGAGACGGTACTTCTTTTTGTGAATCGTCTTAAACGCTTAAACCTATACATAAACTTGCCTGCTTTTTTGGGAAGTTTCAAGAAAAACCAGTCTTACGACCATTTAATTAAGGAATGCGTGTAAATACTCCAACCGCGGCTTAAATCGAAAATATGATGTACAAGAGAAAGTAAAGTTTGGAATGCTTTTCAGATTCAATCCGATGACAAATTGCATGTATGCAAGATACCAGGTTTTTGTCGCAACGATAAAAAAAACTTGCATGAAGCTTGTTGAGCGATGAAATTTATTTATTTATCAATTATAAATTATGTGTATGTGTCGCATTATTGTTTCAGAATAAGAAACTTGTTTTTACTTTCATATGGAGGCCTGATTATTGTGGCTAATAAGTAACATAATATCGGTGTAGTATGCAGCGAAAAAATGACAATGGCAAAACAGGGTGGTTTATGTAATGCAAGTTGCTCGGGATATTTACCCTGTTAAGGTAACTATTGATAGTGAGGCTGATGTCACAGTGGTGGAGGCGCGCAACCATCAGTAAATGTTAAAATTTATGCAAATAAACCTACATCACTCGAAGGCTGCCTCAGCCGCTCTTCTTCTCCACCTGAAGAGCAATGGAGTGGACATCGCATTAATACAGGAGCCTTAGGTTTTTAATGATGCTTTAAGGGGCCTGAGCTCCCCTGAGTATATAATTTTTTATGTTAGAGGCCAGGGCAAGCCGCGGTCTTACATTCTTGTTAAGAAAAGCCCCAGGGCTTCCTTGTGTCGGGTTACAGTAAGGATGCGCGCACGTTGGGACACGTTCGCGTGTCCCGTTCACGTGTTTTATGTCAAACGGTTTGAGTCTATGGTTTACAACCAAAGATGCGAACCTGTCACGTTGACAAATGCTCGGCTGTTGCCATATCACCAAATCAAGTTCATTATTGTGTGTTACAGCCAATAATTTAGTATGAAATGTGCGTTTATCCACATCCTACTACTCCCCCGTCGTTTGTTTTGCCACTCAATGCTTACCTTATTATCCACTTTAAAGCACAATAATGAACTCAATTTGTTGATACGACAATAACCGAGCATTTGTCATATTGGCAGATTCGCGTCTTTGGTCGGGAACCATAGACTCAAACCGTTTGACATAAAACACGTGAACGCGACACGTGAACGTGTACCAACGTGCGCGCAGCCTAACAGTAAACCAGTGGTGGTCTGCATCGATATCAATTCCATATGATGATGACGGATTGCTGCCTGCTACAAATATTAGGGAGGCAATTACGAAAGCCAAAAAAACAAGAATCGGCCTCATTCTCGGGTGTGATGTCAGTGCGCATCACACTGTGTGAGGCAGCTCTGATACAAATGCACGGGGGGAGCTGCTGTTTGAATACATTGTTGGCACTAATCTACATAGAGAATACCTATGGAGGAGCAATCCGCATATACTCAACACTAAACTACTTGAAGCAATTCCAGTCGTAAAAAGTAAAGAGAGAGACACACGCCCTCCACTGCGCAACACCCGCGCAGTCTATATAAAAGCACAGGAAGCACGTAAGATGTCATCCCCTCTCCTACTTTTCCAGTTGGAACAATAACATTCCAGTCTGTCTCTCTGCCGCGGAACACCCGCCCGGTCCATATAGAGCAAAAGAGATGTCAAATTTCCATCCCCCTTCCTACTTCCTCACTTGGGCCGAATTGCTACGTTTCTCTCGCTCTTTTTCACTTCCTCATATACTCTCTCTTCAAAGCTAATCTACTGATATGCAACGTAGGTAATAAACCAACATTCGTCACACGCAATAGCCGGGAGTTGTTGGATATATCCCTTGTGTCTGACGATATCCAGCATCAGCTGATCACCGTTATCTACAATACAATTCAGCCTGGATGCACGTTCAGTGGCCACACTGCGCATCTATTGTAAAATCAAAGGAGAACAGACTGGACACGGTGCCAAAAATCTCAACTGGAAGCACTGCCCCCTTTACCGGGGCAGCCCAACTTCAAGCAAGAGTTGGACGATGTTGTACGGGACCTTACGGAAGCAAAATATAGGGCGATATCCAAATCTTGTCCTACAAGTAGTCACCGAAGAAAAAAGAAGCCAGTCTGGTGGGACTTTCCGATTTCGGAGCACCGACGTGCGTGTAGAAAAAGTTTTAACAAGGCTAAGGCCAATGGGCTAGAGGAGCTTAGAAGTGCAAAACGGAGCTCCGGGAGGAATTTCTGTGAGCGTATTAAGGAGTCGAGTGAAATCTCTCTCTCTATCCTCTCAACAAGTCCATCTATGCCCAACTTCCTGCAAAAGGAGGACAGCTCTTGAACAACATCAAGCATAGAGACCGTTGAGGTTCTGCTCGATGCGCATTTCCCCGGAAGTTCGACAATTACAATGCCCTTGGCTTCCTCTACAACTGCTGGGACTACATGGGATCTAGGGTCGATTATTACAGAGGAAACGATTCTATGGGCGATCGATAGTTTCGACCCTTACAAATCCGCTGTGCCGGATGGCATCATTCCGGCAGACCTGCAACACGCATCGGACATCCGTGTACACTTGGTTGGCGACTATTTTTAGAGCTTGCCTGGGGTTGATATACATTCCTCATATATGGAGGGGGGTTAAAGTGGCTTTTATACCCCAGGCAGGAAAGAGCTCACATGTGCGCCCTGATGACTTCAGACCGATTAGTCTATACTCCACCATTCTTAAGACTTTGGAAAGGTTAATTGACATCCATCTACGTGATAGTATTCCATCTCGACTGCTGTCCACCTCGCAGCACGCTTACTGGAAGGGCAGATCGGTGGATACCACCCTGCATTCTTTGGTTAGCTGCATTGATATAAATTATCTTCAGTCACAAGGAATACACCATGGTCATTTTTCTGGACATTGAGGGTGCTTTTAACAACATCTTACCTGGGACCATCACTCTCGGGCCTGTTCGTGGATGATTCACAGTGTGAACTAATTAACTTGCTGTTAACTTCCAGGGTTATACAGTTCAGTTTGGGAAAATCTAGTGTGCGTAGGTTCGTCTCACCGCTGTTATGGAATCTAGCAATTAAAAGATTGCTTTTGGATCTTGAAAGTCTGGGATGCAGGGTTGTTTCCTATGCCGACGATGTTGCTATCGCAGTTACAGGTAAGTTTCCAAGCGTTCTTAGTGAGGTGCTGCAGAATGCTACATCGACTCTGGTCAGTTGGGCTAGTTGGAGTGGTGTCAGGGTCAATCCTAACAAAACGGAACTTGTACTCTTTACAAGGAGACACAATTTACCCTCGGGTATCAAACCTCCGGTACTGCAGGGTGTCAAACTGTCATTTCTTGACAAGGCTAAGTTCCTTGGTTTCATTCTAGACAGGAAGTTGGGATGGAGGCCAAATATTCAGGAACGTGTTGACAAAGCCATGGCACTCTACACCTGCAGGAAGGCGATAGGTCGGAGCAGGGGACTACAGCCGAAGGTGGTTTTGTGACTGTACACATCAGTTCTTCGGCCCATTCTTTTGCATGGCATTCCACAGGGGTCTACTGGGGAAGGTGCAAAGATTGGCGACGATTGGTGCAAGCGGGGCTAACAGATCTACTCCATCAGCTGGCCTGAATGTGCTTCCGCTCGATATTTTTGTTGAACAGCAAGCAGCGATTATAGCATTGAGACTTCGCGAGACCGGTCATTAACGTGCGCTAAACTACGGCCACTCTGCTATTTTGAATAATCTTGACATCTCTGCATATACGGATTATATCTCTCCTAAGTATATGCTTGGTAAAAATTTTGTGAGCTAGATTCTCTCCAGGGACATGTGGGAAACTGGGGCAATCACTCACCCAGACTCCATCGTTTTATATACTGACAGATCCGAAACGGATGCTGGAGTGGGAGCCGGTATCTTTTCAGAGACGTTGAAGATTAGTTTATCTTTCCGCATATAAGATCATTGCAGCGTGCTACAAACAGAGATTTTGGCGATTTCAGAAGCTCTCGCCTGGCTGGGATATAATGTCACAATTGGTAGGAAACTCACTATTTACACTGACATCGCAGACGGTTACGAACTGTCGATCGCTTCTTGATGAGATGGGACGTTACTTTGAAATCACATTGTTCTGGATTCCAAGTCACAGTGCTTATGCTGGTAGTTGTGTGGCTGATGAGCTTGCTCGGGCTGGGACGACTGGGGCAATTGAGGATGGTCGTTGGGACATCGGAGTGCCTTTCGCAATGTGCAAGTGAATTATCAACTATAACGCGAAAAATAAAGCGAGCGCTAGATGGACTGTGAGACACAGCGCGTCAATGAATCCTGAGAGGCCTAACTGATGATTCGTTAGCATATAACGCGTTACAAACATGGCTAGGCCGGGATCCGATCCCACGAATTGGTAGGAAGAAACTATGACGCCTCCACGTACTGAGCTACCCCTACACTCAGACTGCGGGCTTAAAATCGTTCACAGCGGTCCAGTCTTGTCGTAAAATGCGACTAAGTGGATATGATGTGTAATACTGGAAACTTGCATCATCCAAAATGAAAACGTCAATGAGTCATAAAGTAGGAATAGATGACGCGCTTCGCATCAACGGGATTAAGAAAAATAGTATGGCACATATAAAGATAAAAGATGCATATCTCCAAAGTCCGCAAGCTATTGCTGCTCCCCGCAGCATGTCATAAACTAACGTGAACGTGAGATAAAAGTCATGGTCAACAGTTCAAACTATTATCAGAGAACAGTCAAAGTGTCCTATAAAACCACTTAAGCCTTAGGCGCTACTTGGCCACAGAACGATCTCGGAAACGTCTCCGCAAAAACCATTTCCGCAAGAATCTTCGTATTCAGCAGGTGCACAAATATCAATGTCATATCTCCAACCTGTCCTCAACTGGACCGATATCGCCATTGAAAAGAGGATCGACTGTGCGTTTACTACTTATCGTCCGCACCAAGCCGATGATGAGCTAGAGCCGGCAAAATGTGTCCAAGAAACGACGATAAGAAGCCATTCGCCAAAGAAACTTATGACACACACATAAAGTCGACAGGTTTTTTTTGGCCTGTCTTACTCCAAGAGTAAAGCCTACTATGGCATTGCATTCGAAACAGATTCTCCTTGGCGAGATCTTAATACAGTGCGAAGCGTTATTTCTTGTTTCCTGTCAAGATGAAGATGACCGGCCCAGCATTAAGAATAACCACACCATGTGTATGTTCGGGGAAGAAAGCATAGAGTGTATGGAGAGTAATATCTGGTGGATGGACTGTCGGAAAAGAAGAAATACGAACTGAATGCACTCTAGCACGTCGTAAATCATTGGACGCATTACGTGCTGCCCATAATTTGTAGCTCCGGCCCGATCGAACATTTAGGCTGCAAAGATCAGCCAAGGCTAGGGCTACAGTTCTCCAAGTGCCAGGTCCCGTCTAATAGTCTTATGTCTTATGGGAAAACGATTTAGTGCAAAATATTTACAATCAGAAGAAACGGTCATGTTTTTAGTCCAGGCTTAAGAATAAAACCATTAAAACATCTCACGCGCTAAAGTCTTTCTCGCGCTCTGTCCGTTCAATATCATAAATAAGGATTTATTGGAAAACTTTGTATCGAATGCATTTCAAATCAGCATCAAGTTGACTAGATACTGATAGAAAATATGAACAGACAGTCGTGCGCTGTATTTGGCGTTCGATCTGCCATCATTCTTCTTTAAGTAGATTTCAGCTGCTGTTATCCTGCATTCGCTAATGAACTCTGGGACCTCAAAATATTTAAGATAAAAACATAAAACCCCCTCGAAGAAAATTCCATTGCTTGGCTTGAAAACCACTGCGGTGAACCGATAAGATTCAGTCAAGCGGCCTCGGTGTATTAATCAATTCAAGAGTCTTAAGAGAGTGGACAAGACACCTTGAAATGACACACGATTTTCTCATTTGTCATTGTAAAGTGATAAGGGCTATTAAGTCGAAATGATGATGCTTGCTGCCTTCTACAGAGTCATAAATATTGAGAAAAATTGACGTGTGATTTAGAATCAGATACTGCGGTAACCGTCTTTTTCGTTTAGACATTGCTTCGTGCTGATTAACAGTTGTCAAGTGGTGGCTAAGTGTGTTTTTAGCAAGTTAAGTTCAGTAATAAAAAAGGGCTTTTGTTACATGGATTAATTCAATGACGAATTGAATTTGTTACTTATTGTAAGGGAAGGGCACTGCAGCATGTCTTGCTTTTTGTGTACAATACAAGTTGAAAAGAAAAAGGTTCAATATCGTTTAAATTAAATATGAGGGTCAACCTACATATTGGTAAGTAGTTTCACCACAAACACCTCTAGTGTGCTTAAAGGGGTTTTTAGACGTCATGCCAGTCTAGCAATCAAATCCGCCATTTTACCAGCTATGAAACCGGCCATCAGACCAGCTATCAGACCTTCTATCAAGCCAATTCAGCTAACAAACCTACTATCAGTCCAGATATCAATCTTGCCAAACGTCCAGCTATCAGACCTGCCCTCAGTAGTGCAATCAGTCCAGCTTCAGACCTGCCATCAGTCCAGCTTTAAACCAGCTATTCGTTTTCAATAAGTTCCGGGGATGGTTTGGTCTGATAGCTGGACTGACAGAAGGTTTCACAGCTGAACTGGAAGCTGGACTGATGGCAGGGTTGACAGCTGGACTGATAGCCTTATGGTATATGGTCTGATAGGTGGACTGACATTTTTTTTATTTGAAACACAATTTTTTGGTTGTTCATCACGATTTTTATTACATATTCCTTCTAAAAATTTCTTAAGCAAACTCGCATTAAAGAAAAAACCTCCCAGTATACCTTATTTCGGTAGAGATATACCTTTTTTCATTAGGGCCTTCGATGAAGAAAATGGTTGGAGCTTAATAGTCCCGCCAGCAGGAATGTGATATAACATTCAGTAATAGATGACTGAAGACGGGGAGTGGATGATGGCCGTTAAGGCCGAAAGACACCATAAATGCCTGAAAATCCTTTACACTAACTGCCCGTGGACGTACGGTCGCACACCAGCCCAGTGGTCGGGAGTTACAGAGTGGGTTTAAATAACGGCAGCAGTGACCTCCTCCATTACATATTTTATCGGTATCGTGTGTCTGCCCGTTAGAAGGGAAAAACCAAACTACAAAAAAAGCAAAGAGTATACTAAAGAGATACATAGGATGCCTACGCACCTACTCCCAAAACAATATAGATTGAATTATATGTATATAAAAATAATCGTATATATATATGTATATAGGTATATGTCATATACAATATCGACGAATAACAAAGTACCGTGAAGGGACAGGACTGCATCAGTCAGGCGTTACTAATATTGACACGAAGGCCGAAGATATGAAAAAGGAAGACCGTCTAATCAGAACAGATTTCTTCTTCTTTCAGGTAATCGTGAGCCTACGGTTGTGTTCGGCTCAAATAATGGACCCCAGATGGTGTAGGTCTGCACGTCTTAACTCAATCCCATTCTTGAAATTTCTCGCGCCTAAAATATTTGAAATTCCTCAATTAAGTTAATATTCAAGGTAGGAGGTAGAGGGATCGGCTTTTTCTTTAGCTCCTCCTAAATGCTATAAAAAAAGCGACGATGTTCATCGACACTTTAGGCCCGTCCCATGCAAGTACATTTTAATTTTTATCCATTTTGTGTTGTTTATGAGCTGCTTTGAAAATTGTTGTACTAATTGCCCCGATTCAGGAAATACTCATATCTACCAGGCGAAGGTTAGAATGGCCTCATTTTCTAACGCAAGGACTCAGACCCAAGTAGCACAAATGAATTTGTCATTTAAAAAGTCAAAGTCACTTCATTGTGTCCTATTCCACATTAAATGACTCTAAAGCTAAAATTGTTCACAAACGTATGTGCAAAATATGCATCATACTTGTGTAAGCTCGCAGTTTAGCACATTTTTGTATGTGCAACGTTTGCACTTGCATGATCTGCACATACACTATATGCTCAATGTGCACATGGTATGCTCATATATTCCATTATCTGCTCACACAAAATATATGCACATTGGAATAAAGTATGTGCATATCGCAAAAGTATATGCAATGCCGACATAATTTTCATTCGCATTCACATGGTGGAAAAAATAATTGAAGTATGTCGACGGCAATCATGGTTGCTCAAAATCAAACCCACTCATTTGAACCTAGGGCACTCACTCAGACCCAGGTCCAGTAGGTGCGATTTGAAAAATAACTAGGTCCAATGAGACGTAGGTCCGGTAGGAACTAGGTTTACTCGGATCTACGGATCCGGAACTAAGTCCACTCAGACCTAGGCCCGGAACTGAGTATACTCAGACCTAGGTCTGTTAAACAAGTGACACTGATTGTGGGAAGTGACAGGACACAACGTGTCCCGATTATTAAAGGTTCTATAGTAACACAGGGTGTCCGATTTAGGCCCCAAAAGAGGAAAACGTGAAAGTTTTAGTATTTTTTATGTGGCGGTGGCCATACTTGGTGATTCGACACAGAATGGCCTCTGACGAAAAAAAGGTGTCATTTTGGCACGGGGTGTCCCAAAAGTGAAAATTTTGATAGTGACAGTGATTTGGCACGGAAATAAAAGAAGTGACACAATGATTGTGGGAAGTGAGTGACCTAGGTTCAAAAGAGCAGGGTTGATTTTGAGTAGCCACGACTACAAGGAAGTCACATTCCAAATCCGGTTAAAATCGGACCACGGGAAATGTCCACACAAAGGAACAAACGCCAATGACAATGAATTTGTTTGTGCACGTACAAAAAAGTGTGCTCTGTAACTTATCTTCTATCTGCAAAGTTGAGCATAGCTGCACATACACTATGCTCAACTGACATTCAGAGCAATTCCATTACATGAGCAATCCACATAGTTTTGTATGCTCAGTCATGCACATACAACATGAGCATACATTTTTGGGCATACAATTTTAGTGATTCCACTATATAAGCATGCTCGTACATACTTTTTGAGCATATATATGTGCATTGCACATACAGTGGATTAGCCTCAACATACCCAGTCATATGATACCTATCTTGACTAGATATCGCTTCATTGCCAAAAATGTCCTTTTCCACGCCAAAGGATTCAAAATGCCTTCAGCAATAATCTAGTGCATTCGCCTCAACATCCTCAGTCATTTGATATCCATCTTGGCTAAATATCACTTCATTGCCAAAAATGTTCTTTTCTACACCAAAGGACTCAAAATGCCTTCAGCAGTAGTTTAGTACATTCGCCTCAACATCCCCAATCATATGATACCCATATTGTCTAGATATCACCTGATTGCTCAAAATGTCCTTTTTTCACACCAAAGGAGTCGAAATGCCATCAGTAGTAATCTAGTGCATTCGCCTCAAAATCCCCAATCATATGATATCCATTTGGCCTAGTCATCGCTTCATTGCCTATAATGTCCTTTTTTCCACACCAAAGAACTGACTCGAAATGACATCAGTCCTAACAAAAGGACTCAAAGTGCCTTCAACAGTACTCGAGTGCATTGGTCCTATCACCCGCATCAGGAGATATCTATTTCAACCAGGTTTGATTTCGTTTATTGATATTACGGATATCCGTTCATAATCAAGATACCTTTTTTCTGACGCACACATGCAGAAGGACCAAAATAGGCTGACTTTAAGTGGAGGTCCCAATAGAGGGGAAGTGAAGGTAAAAAAAAAATTTCATCCGGTACAGGCAAATTGGGTATCATGAGAATGGTATCACCGAGTACATTTCTTTTTTGGCACTTTCATCATATTTGAAAAAACGGGAAAAGAGGTACAGGGGAAAATATGAGATTATAACTTGTTCCACCCGCCTTGCATTTCGAGACCGTTACACTTAGAAATATGAAAACTTACGGAAAAGTGGCATTTTACTAGCATAGAAAACTAAAAATAATCGAATTTAGGTTAATAATAGTACATTTCTATATTTGCAGTTAGGACACCCCTGCATCTTCCAAACACATCCTAAGCCAAAAATGTTGATGGAATAATATCTTCAAGTTTCGTTACAATGACGTAATATTTAATAATAGTACATTCATTTAAATTTAGGCATTTTTACACACTCCATACAAAAAATACTCCTACCGGTCTCATGCATAATTGCGAGTACTTCTTGCATGTTGTTTTTCGTAGTGCGAATTTCAGTTATTTAATTAACCATTTTTGAAAAGGTAAAGATTGATGATTTCAATAATAATTATTCATAAAATGTCTCTGCTTAGGGTTTTGTAGTAAAAATAAAACTCTTATAAAATCAGTCAAAAGTTTGATTGACTCCAGTGATTGACGAGGGTGCTTGACCGTCTAGGCCAATTTTGATCAAGCATTGCGTCACTCACTCGACAATTGCTGGGCAAGTTTCCACTATGATGAGTTCCAGAGTCTGAGGAGCCATGGCGCACATGAATTTAAGGTCTTCCACATCCATGCCAGAAACTAGGTACCTCAATGTAATGGAAAGTCTCTGAGTTGCAGAAATCGTTTCCCGTATATTTGTATACTTCTTCTCTATTTTGAGCCGCACTAACTTCAGTAAAAAATGAAAACTCTCTTGGTTTTCTAATTTCTAATGAAGTTCCTGTAGTCTTCTGGTTCCGTATCGCGGAGAACGTTGAGTAAAGCTCTCTACAAACCAGCGTGGCACGCGGTAGCGTTGCTTGAAGACAGTGTAGAAGGTTGATTGAAGTGTCTGTGCTTGACGGGACTGCGACTGATTTATCAAGCGGCTTGATCGTCTAGAGGCTCCTTAAGGAAGCCGCCCCCACCCCTGTAAATAATACATCGAATAGGCGATTGCTTCTATAGAATAAATCTTGAAATCTTGACCGAATGTTTCCAAAAGAATCCAGCTAACTGGTATTGAAAACGGTCATGATCCGACGAAAAGGACGCCTACCTCCCCTACAAATGACATCCCAAATATTGGTAACTTCCCATAGAATGGAGCTAGCGACTTGAAATTTTGGTCAAATATTTGTGGTGGTGGGTTAGTTAGTTGATTTTGGGAATGGGCAAGATCCTATCTCCCCCATAAAGTTGTGGTAAAAAGGACTAACTCGTCTCAAATACGCCCACCTTCCTTACAAATGTTCTTTCATCGTAGCTTCATCGGCTAACTTCTGCCCAATCCGATCATATAGGAAATACACTTTCAATGCATATGGCTGTTGCATATTTGAACTTTTGGTGTCAGCCGGGGCCGGTCCAAGTCTAATTTAAGGCGCACGCAAAGAAATTTTGGTGCCCCATCATATTTTTCCAAGACAGTTTCTCATATAAACTAGAATGAAGCATCGCTAAAATATTGTTTGTTAATATTTTTCACGTACATATTTCGAATCATTAGGCGCATTGTTTTATACTCCAGTCAAGGTTAATTTGGATTAATAACATGCAATTACAGCAATGCGTTAAGCTCAATTAACTTGGAGAGTACTACGAGTTATTAGGCCTACACTGAAAATGTCAAGAGATGTCGCCCACATCGCTAGATTTCTTATGGGAAATTTTAAATTTTCATCGTTTGATTTGATTTTTGATTTCAAGTTCATATTTTTAATCCCGCGAACACAATAAAAAATGATGAAAAACGTAATTGACGCTAGAGGTCCATTGCACTTTGACAGTTAACCGAGTAGTTGATTCGGAACGTTTTTTTGCACGATGCTCAAGATCGAATTATAGTGATAGCTTCATAATTTTACGCTGGATCTTGCGTCAGGAAACGGCGATTGTAATAGCTTATGAACGCGGCGGCGGCATTTTGTGGAGTATTGACGTATACTGTCACTACGCTGTGTATTATGTATTTTCAACATACCCGATCAGGAGTGCGTTCCATAACGTAACTATAGTCAGAGCTGTAGTCAACTCTGACTACTGTCATAGTCAGCTATAGCTATGGGTGTTATGGAACGACAATAGTCGTAAAGTAGCACAAACACCCGCCATCTTTTTCACTACACACACATTTGCGTCGGTATTTCACTCTCCATTCAAAAATTTGCAACACACAAACACTCTTTCGCACCAATTTTCCTCAAATTAAATTTAACGTGCTCTAAACTGCATAAAACAATTCAAAATTAATGCAATAATAAAGTAATTTTGCACAACATTGACTGTTTACTGTCAGTTTGCCTTCGTGTGTACGTGTGTGTGTGATAGCTATCGATAGCTTTCGATAGCTTCCCCTCATGAGCACGAGCTAAAATAGTTGACTACCGAGCTGACTATTGTGTGTTACGGAACGACGATAGTCAACTACAATAGCTGACTATCGGAGTTATGGAACGGCAATAGTCAGTGATAGTTGACTATAGTCAACTATAGTTATGTTATGGAACGCACTCCTGCCGTAGAACAAATGGAAACGAAATCTGTCAACAGTAGAATCGCGGCGAAGTTTAGAGTTTCATGGACATTTGCGGCCGCGTTAAAGCTTTTCAGCTTATCCGATCACCGGAATTAACCTGCGCCTTAGTTCAAAAGAACCCGCCTATTGCTGCATTATTTATTTTCAAGCGCCACTTCTGTCCAGGCGATTTCGCTTCATACTAAAATCGAGGCCACTTGGAAAACAGCGGCTGTGAGAGCACCACTTTTGCCCGGCGGTTTTGCTTGGCAAGTTATCATCGACAAAGATCGCCACAGACGATCGAACCAAACTACCACCACGCAATTACGACAACTTCATAGAACGTGCAGAAAAAATCTACTCGTTTCCACTACGTTTCGCAAACCATTTAGATCGACTGGGAACTGAAATCACAGATTCGAAATTCAATCGATCGTGCTTAAAAATGGGAACTGTTTTTTCCCCAGTCGTTGTCAAGCCCGTACTTCGACCATAGAAATTTTGGACTCGACCGGGGAAAATTTGAGTTTTGACGCAAATTTGTGTCCACTATTAAGTAGCGTTCTCACGGAGTTGAACAACAAAAGTCGTGCAAAAAAGATCTAGCGAATTGCCTCGTGGGAACAGCACTTTCAACAGTGTTAAAATACTTTTCAGTCGGATAACAAAGTATTGACCTCTTCAAACTTTAGTCGTTCGACTGTGGACAACCGCTTCAACAAAGCATGCTATCTCGTTCGCTCAGTCTGTGTTTGCTTTGCATTTGGTGGTCGATGGTGTAATTTGAAATTGTGATTTTCTTTCAGTGGCGCGAGTTCGCATTGAACTTTTATCGTCGAACTTTTGCGGTTCAACAAAAGTTGCAACGTGAAAACGCTGCTTTAGAATCACTTTCGAACGAATAAATCACGAAATATTTATAACTAAATTGGATAATATCAAAATTCAGCTCTAAATTTACAAAATAAACTTTCGAACTTGGCACCCTCTTCGGCGCCCTTTCAGAGTCGGCGCCCAGGCGGCCGCCTGTTTCGCCTTAGCTTCTGACCGGCCCTGGTGTCAACACAAGGTCAGCACAAGTCTAGGGTATATACACTTCGGACTGGTTTATTTATTTAATTGCTGACAAGGACTAAAAGGAACTTCGGTTGGCATAAACTCTAGCAAAAAAGAATATTGTTATTTGTATATATTATATAGTATAAAGTAGGACCGTACTTAGGACCTAATTCATTATTTTTTGCTAAATCTAGAATTCAAATAAAAAAAAAATTGTCTAAATTCGTTCACTTTTATTTAAAGGAAACCATAAAATTAGCACGACAGAAAGCGTAATTTGCCCTTTTTGAAATGAGAAACTCTTCAGAATTTTCGGGAATCTTTTAATTTGCGAATTTTGTATTTGGAGATTATGTATTTGGCAATTATGTATTTGGGGATTATACCTCAGACACACGATGCATCAGAATGATCGTTCTCATCCGAATTACAATTGGACTTCGTATCTGCCCTCGTGAATGACCATTCAAATATTCAATCATCGTCATTGCAATGAATTAGTAATTCGTTGAATGATCATTCGGGTGCATCGTTTGTTTGAGGTATTATGTATTCGGGGATTTCGTATTTGGGACTTTGTGCTTAAGGAATTTGTAATTTAGGATTTTTCTTCATTTGGAGATTTTATGATTGGGGATTTTGTATGAATCCCTTTTTGAAATCAGTTTTTCAATCGTGTCATTTTCCGTTACGTTCCTTGTACAACCGTTTTAAAATTATGTCGGTTCCCATTACGTTTCATCAACTGAATCGTTTTTTGTTGCAGTTTTTGGGTCAAAAAAATTCCTTAAAAGAAAAGAAAAACGACAATTAAAAAATCTGGTTTTCATATTTGAATGATAGTATTCGGAATTTTTGTATTAATTTCTTTTTATAATTTCCAGGCTATGTTATGAATGAAGTACCAGATGAGAGAAAAATGGTTTTCAATTTTCCAAAAGTCTTTTTTGTTTGCTTTTATTAAAAATCTGTTCTTTTACTATCGTTACGTTATTCGACGCCTCATCTCTGGTCCAATCACGCCAGTTCTGTTAATATGAAATCCATGACATGAAACTACCCAGCGACAATACTTCTTTTAGTCAAAACCTTCATTTCTGTAGAAATACCGAAATTAAATGTTTCGTCGTATCTTTGTTTGAATCAAAATTCATTCAATTCATTGTGATTAATAGAGGTCCATCCTACTTGTTGCTTGACCTTCCGATGCTTTTCTTCTGTTTCATTAAAATACCTCAAATTATTAACTAAGCACGTTTGAATTCTGCAGTTCATCGTTGTGGTTTATAATTAACTTTTTTTAAACGTCCATAGAACATTCAATCGTATTAATTAGAAACGTGTGGAAGATATTTGTTTCGATCAGTGTTAAGGTTTAGATAAAGATCGTTTGGCTATATGTATAGCATTTTTAATGTTTGGAGTCATCAATGTCTATAGATATCGATATTAGCAGACAGATTGACCTTCGAATCTGGAATCTGAAGTGAGTCAGATATTATCGGTTAGAAGAACCACTGGCGTTCAAAAATAATTTTAGGATGCTAAAAAAGGTGGTGATTGATGAGTAAACGATCTAAACCCAGAAGAAAATCAAGCCAACTTAACGGATGCAAACACTTATCCCAATGGGGCTAAAAAGAGGAAAAAGAATACATGAGCACTTCGATCGCTGGACCGGGATTCCATTTATCATCTCTTGCTGCATATTAAACGAACGTTAAAAACCCGTGACCTGCATTATTCTTCCACCTGAACAACCGATTCAAATGCCACGTAAACCATTTATGTACGAATATTAACAACTTAATGTTTTCGACCATGAGAGTGTTGTCAATAGCAGTGTAACAGGTCCCAAAGTGAATGTAATTCACGCACCGATACACACTAAATTCTCTCAAAACTGCGCCATCGTATCTATGGTTATCGTAAATCCTATACAAATACCCCAATCGATTTTGGCTTAATGATTTTCGCAGCCAATCGGTCGTCAACAGATACTTAGCATCCCACTACAAACTGCACACCCCACACTCGTATCGAATGAACCTAATATCGCCGGATTCGTCGATTGGCGCACCTGAGGCCACCTCAGGTGCACCTCTATACAGTCTCATTCTCCAAATGGGTGCCACATATGACCCAGAAATCGACTAAACCGAATTGATTTGATCACAGGTGCATACAATTTAGCGATATATGTGCACAACATATCTTACTAGCTCCCACCTGAAGCAATCACACGATATACGCAGATCTTACGGAGTGGTCCAATCTATGGTCAGCATCATCCGCTCGATAACGTGCTCTGTAAGTTTCGTATACATAGGTTAAAATGCATTCAGCCGTACGCGCTTCAAATGCGATGGCGATCGTCTTGTAATTGACATTTAGATTTGTGGGAATTATTCAGATTTTGCGTAGCCATGTAGCGGCGGGGATCCAGCACCTTAAGTGGGAGCATTCAAGTCGAAGCCCACTTCACGTAGACGACCAAGTCGGTATCTTTGACGAGGTATTCACTTTGGCCAGACAGGGTGTTGTGAAATGTGCAGTTGGGTGTAAACAGCTTTGAACTTCGTTCTTTTGAGGGCCAGATCTAATTTCCTGGACATATCCAGAAACTAAAGGCACTGTAATGAACGGTTTGGTGGGCATCCAAAGATGTCCGTGGGGACGCAACCTAAGGTAGCATAATGACCGTGAAGATCGGGACATGCTGTCTGGCAAAGGAAAAGGCCTATGCTTGCTGTAGCTCAGATCGGGAGACGTGGGCGGTGATTTCGCAGCTCGTTGCACCTGTCCTATTAATAAAAATTAATAGGCCTGGTGAAGACAACACAAACATTGGAGGTAAAAATGGGGAATAAAAACAAAATAAGCCGATGAGGATGGAATGGTTGGCAGACGGCCTAATTGCCCTCGTGCTCGGGGTCCAGGTGTAATGGGACGCTTGGCCTCTAGATTCGTACCGCCGACAGATCATTACTCCTCAGGTGCTGCCATCGATCTGCCGGTGGAAGCACCACTACCAGACCAGAATATGGTTCATTAGAGCCCATTCACTATCAATTTAACTTATGCTTATCTCACAGGCCATTCACTTACAGAAATAACTGCAGATATTCCTACACGAAAAACTGACAAAAATCCCCAAGTGTTGAAGTGAAGCGTAGGAAAAAATGACGATAGTCTCAAAAGATTCTAAGTCGCTATAAAGAAAACTGACGAGTATCTCGAGTGCTGACGAGATGCATACAAAAAACTGATACCCCTAACCCCTAGTGGAGCATAGTGCGCATCAACTATTCCATGTGGCTTAGCTGGCGATTCGCAGGCACAAAGGCCTGTAGGCCTGTTCCTAAAACCGGTCCACCGGCTTAACACCGGTCTTCTGTTAGCACCGGTCCCGGGACTCCCAAGTACCGGTTTCGAAAAAACCGAATCATTGAAAAAACCGGCTTATGGTCATAAAAACCGACTCATGACCGGTAAAAAACCGACCGACTTATTAAAAACCGACCGGCTCCGACGAGTTAAAAACCGACTCATTAAAAAGCCGATTCACCAAAAAACCGACCGAGTACCGGCTCATGGTTAAAAAAAACGGGTTAAAACCCGACTCATTAAAAAACCGATCCACCAAAAAACCGACCGAGTACTCGAGTACTCAAAAACCGACCGGCCCTTGGTTAAGAAACCGACTCATTAATTCAAAACCGGGAACATTCCTGTTTCGCGAATATTCGGAGAATTCTCTCTATTATATTTAAAGAGAATTCCTAAATGGTGGCATTTCCGCTTTAGGTAGGGGGCGACCGGTAGCGCAATCTGTTGAGGCATCAGTCTCATGTTTGACTGCCGGCGTTTCGGGTTCGAATCCCGTCCACGACGATGTTCGTGACCATGGATGTGCAGGAGGTGCATGCTGGCAACTGTATTCTCCGAAACCAATTTATGCCAACGAAACGTCAACTGGGCCACATGGAACAGTTGACGCGCTATGCCCAACAAGGGGTTAAGGCAATTGAGTAGTCCACTTCCGCTTTAGGTGGTAACAACATAGAACCCATGCGGGGGGATTTGTAGGTCCTAAAGCGGAAATTACTTGAGTTTTGTGAAAATTCTCTTTAATCGAATAGAGAGAATTCTCCTACTTTTTGCGAAACAGGAATGTTCCCGTGGGGTGACGGGCTTAGAATATGCACCCCTAGGTGAGTCCTACCTTGATCGTACGAGGCGACTAATAGGACCAATCACGTGCAGGCAACAACAACACCTCTGGATGAGCCTGCGGCACTGTTTAACATCTTTAGGGGGTTGCCGGGTCTGGAGACCACCGCCGAATGTAAAAGGAAAGTCCATACAAATTTATTTACCACACACTAGTGCCATCCCACCCCACCTTTCTCCAGATAAGGTGTAAAAGAATGGATGTAAGGGCTTATGGTAGAACACGCATGAAGCACTACCCCGCTGGGCATATGTCAAGACGATACAAGACATGTATGATGGGGCAACTACTAAAGTTAGATGCACAGCTGGTGAGTCTGAAGAATTTCCGATTAAAGTCGGAGTTCACCAAGGCAGTGTATTGCGTGCTTTGCTCTTCAACATCATCATGTTCTATTTATTAACACTCATATCTGACGGCCTGGAAATACCCCTTCTCTTCGCCGATGACATTGTCCTGGGTAGCAAAGATCGTTGCTTTGCAGGCTGCACTGAATAAGTGGTTTAAGATACTGGAGGATCATGGACAGAGGATTACCATACCAAGACTGAGTATCTATGCTGTCCTTTCTCGGATCCAGAGAGACCGGTACCAGATATCTACATTAAAGGAGAGCAGTTGAAGTCCTGTACAAGGTTCAAATACCTAGGCTCGATGGTCAACAAAGAAGCTACCTGCGATGACGACATCAAACATCGCATCGGTGTCGGTTGGATGAAGTGGCGAGAAAACTCTGGAGCTTTCTGCGACAAGAAAATGCCACAAAAGCTTAAGGGCAATTTGTACAACACAGTCGTTCGTCCCGCAATCATGTATGCGTCTGAATACTGGACTATGTACAAGACATATGAAAGCAAAATGACTGCGAACGAGATGAAAATGCTACGGATGTCAGCCGGTGTGACCACAAAGGATCATATCAAGAGTACCTACATCCGAGGCAGCTTGTTCGTTGAGCAACCGAGCTCGAAGATCGCCGTATGGATTGGTATTGCCACGTTTTAAGGCGTCCGCCAAAGAATGGTTTTAGCTTTTGATTTGAGTGTGATCTGGTATGTGGTATGTCCAATGAAGAAGAAGACTCAGGAAGTAGTCATATCGAAAAATTTGGGAACCATTCGCTTGTGTGCGGTTGTCACACGACCACTATTACATTTTAACAAATGGCGTAGGGGATTATATTTTTGGGGATTGGAAAAATTTGGTGCTAGTTTCGAAATTTATTATTGTTGCAGGTATGAATATTGTTTAAAGTTCGCAACAGACGATCGATCAAACCGTTCGTGGCCACCATCGAACCACATGAACTTCATAGGACGTGCTGAATGAAATTTTCATCACTTCCACTTTTCTATAAACGTTTTTAGGGTAGATGCAGTCGCTATGGTGCTAAGTTTTTTTCTTGTATATCAATGGGTATGTCCACACATGTGGAGGCTGGGAGTGTTGATGTGAATGTATTACACTACTATTGAAGGCAATATGTACCCTTTGTTCAGGCAAAAGGACGTTCTCATGATGTGATATCTAGGCAAGATTGGTAAAATTAGTAAAGTAATTAGTAAAGGTCTTCTTCAGTCTCCATATTTAGCAAAAAGACTAACAATAAACCTATACTTTGTAGAATAATTTGAAGACAAACTACATCTTCTGAAACACCCTCTATCATTGCAATCTTCGATTTTTGTCCATACATTTGATTTATAGACGAGTGTAACCGCATCTGGAGCAAGTTTTTCGCGTATCTGTATAAATTGCCTGGATGTCATCAAGTGCCTGCGATGTCGTATTCAACATCACTTTTGAATTTTGCCCAACATGACAAAACGTACAAAACGTAGGACGTCTCATGCCACCAAGTTGTGGTATGGTAATGCGAATATAATTACTATAGTTACAATTCCGTGAATGGAGGACACACACACAGTTTTGAGGCGATTTCGGGGTTGACAACGCAATTTAGTGAATGTCTGATATTACGCATATTCAAGGAGAAATTGAGCCGTTCCGTTTCGTCGCCAGTTTACCCAGGCAGGTGATTCATCAGATTTGTCTGAAATCACGCGACAATTTAGGTAAAAGAATGCGGATTCGATTGAAGCTACTGAGCGCAAGTATTTTCCAAAATGCATGTCGACCTCCTTGTCTTGTCAATCCGTAAGGGAAAAGGGTACCTCTGGCAGGTACGTGATGGAACTACTAGAATTTCCCAATCCATGACCTTATACTATAACTTATTGAACCAGAAAGCGATAACATCAGCTGAAGCTTATTGGCTTATAGAATCCGGGAGCAACACATCAGCCGAAATTTGAATCAGAGAGCGATCAGTCAGTCGAAGCGCATATCTTGTGGAATAAAGACCATTCGAACAAATCGACCTTGTTATTATTAACTGGCGCCCGAGCAGGGACCTGACGATTTACTGTCACCGAAAGTAGCACGCGCAATTATCTGAGACGAAAGGTATTCTAAAGAACACCAAAAGTAGCGAAGAAACGCGAAACGTGCATACGAAAGGCAAGACGAGATATTTCGTACAGTCCACAAGACCCATTTTAGCGATTCGTCGCGATTCGTGAAGAAAAGAGGCCCCCAAGTAGCCTGGACGTGCAGGAGGAAAGGGAGTCGACCAGATTCGGCAGCCGCTTCGCGTAATTAGAATTAGTGTTTATTTTTTCCTTATATTACTAAAATTATAAGCATTTAGTGTAGTGATAGTTTTAAGTGATGTTATCGCCCACAAGCTAGGTTAGCGGTATTTCTGTGAGCAGTTAGTTATATTCTCAAGCGAATCTTTTATTACACTTACACTTACATTGTTTAACAACTCGTCAGTGCCGTTGAGTTTTGAATTTGATGATTTGAGTCGATCTTCAATCCCAAATCAATTCATTCCTACATAACCTGTCAACTATCCGAAACATGTCTCGAGACGAAAATTTGATCCGTCCAGCAAGATTGGGAATTAATGAAGTCGGTGCTGCCGCCGCTCCACCTCCAGCACCCCCCGCTGCGGATGTGGGTAATCGAGCATTTCTCGAACAGATTGAACAATTAGTAACAAGCACTTTAGCGCGGGAATGCCCACGGATCATTCAAACGATACTGAATCCAACGGCAGACCCAAATCTTGACATGGACCAAAGAA
The DNA here is from genome assembly GCA_964017055.1 of Chloromyia formosa. NCBI lineage: Eukaryota > Metazoa > Arthropoda > Insecta > Diptera > Stratiomyidae > Chloromyia > Chloromyia formosa. The sequence goes on from OZ024818.1 coordinate 64,266,157, forward strand.
TACATGAGGATCAGTTAGGAAATCTTGCCGATATGGACAAGATACCCGACGTGGTGAAAAGCCTACGTGATTTTTCGGGACAGCCCGGAGAGTTTAGCTCTTGGCGGAAGAGTGTGGAGCGTATTCTACGGATTTATGATCACCTGAAGGGGACTCCTCGATACTATGGGATCCTTAATGTCATACGCAACAAAATCGTTGGTCAAGCTGACACGGCTCTAGAGTCGTACAATACCCCACTTAATTGGGAACGCATATCCAAGTGTTTAACAATGCACTATGCGGATAAGAGGGACATAGGGACGCTTGAGTACCAAATGACCTGTCTGGTGCAAGGCCAGAAGACTATACACGAATTTTATCAGAGTGTATATCACCACTTATCTCTTATTCTTAACAAAATATCATGTATGGAACTGAGTGGTGAAGCATTGGGCATTATGGTTCACACATACCGGGACAAAGCTCTTGACACTTTCGTGAGAGGGGTAAAAGGCGACTTACCTAAACTTTTATGCATGAGAGAACCTGCAGATCTCCCTGAGGCATTACATCTGTGTCTAAAACTGGAAAATGTCAATTACCGCACCCTGCACGCCAATCATAATAACAATACCGTGCCCGGTATACACGGCCAGGTGCCACCTCCAGTACCATCTAGACAAAGAAATCCACGTCCAATGCCCAGAACAGTATTTTATCCCGAACTTATGCATGCATCCCATATTTCAAGGCCTTCTAACGTACAGCACTTCCAAAATTTACAACAGCCTCGGCAGAATTTTGCTAATCATAATCAACACAATCAACTACAATATCGCCAACCGCAATACCAATACTCCCATCCTCACCAAATGCATGTCTCACATACCAACTACTCTCAACCTCCTAGACAGCCACCATCTAATCCACAACTGAGGGCAGAGCCGATGGATGTGGACTTCTCTCTTCGTTCACAAGCGGTGAACTATCAAAACAGACCACAACAGAGATTTGCACAGAAAAGACCGGAACCCCCTCTAGCATATCAACCTGACAAACAGCAACGGACTTATCATACGCAAACTCAGAACGCTCACTCAGTCCCAGAGTACTATTATGAAACGATGAATAGAGAAGACAATGTTAATGACCAAACTTTATTCGAATATATGGGAACGGGCGATGTCGGAGAGCATTCATTATCGACAATCCAAGATCCCGAACTTAACTTCACAGAAAACGAACAATCATGTGTCGATCTACATGACATTCATTTTTTAGATTAACAAGCTCTTCGTTGCCCTATTTCGAATACGTAACGAAGAGCGGGAATGTTCTTAAGTTTCTAATTGATACGGGATCGAACAGAAATTACATCCAACCGAACTGCGTGAGAAACCATTTCCTTAATAAAAAATCATTTTTTGCAAATTCCGTTGGGGGCAATATAAAAATTACCCACCACGCAATGATAAACGTTTTCGGTCACTCTGTACCTGCCCTAAAATTTTTCATTCTACCCAATTTGAAATCCTTCCACGGTATTGTCGGCAACGATAGCCTTAAAGAATTAAAAGCGATCATCCATACAGCAGAAAATTATGTTATTCTCAAAGGCGGTATCCGTATTACTGTGAAACAACACGAATCCCAATCGGTAAATAGCATTAACATTAGAACATCGCATCTTTCTAAGGAGCAAACCGACAAACTGTTCGAAGTTCTCCATAAACATTCCAACCTCTTTGCAGACCCTGACGAAAGACTCACTTACACAACCATAGTTAAGGGAGAAATTCGCACGCTAGACAACAACCCCGTTTATGCAAAATCTTATCCTTATCCAATGGCACTGAAGCCCATAGTGGATAGGGAAATAGAAAAACTTTTGAGGGATGGCGTAATAAAACCATCAAGGTCGCCATATAATGCTCCCGTTTGGGTAGTACCCAAAAAGGTGGACGCGTCGGGCGAAACTAAGCATCGTCTCGTCATCGATTATCGGAAACTTAATTCCGTCACCATACCGGACCGATACCCTATACCCGAAATCAACGAGATCCTGGCAAACCTAGGGGAAAATAAATTCTTCACCATTATAGATCTGAAGAGCGGATTTCATCAGATACCCCTAAAGTCAAATGACACGGAAAAAACCGCTTTTTCCGTTAATAACGGAAAGTATGAGTTCAATAGACTCCCGTTCGGTCTAATGAACGCACCCGCTACTTTCCAAAGGGCCCTCGATGACATTCTAAGGGATCACATAGGGATAAGATGCCTAGTCTATATAGACGACATTGTGATCTTCGGGAAAAACGAACCCGAGCACTTAAGTAATATAGATGCCGTGTTTAAAACTCTAGGAGATGCTAATCTTAAGGTTCAGATAGACAAGTGCGAATTCCTTAGGAAATCAGTTGAATTCCTCGGGTTTGTTATCTCTGAAGAAGGTATCCGGACCAATCCACAAAAAATAGAAGCTATCACAGCTCTCCCTCCGCCCACAACACTGAAGGAGCTAAGATCCTTTTTGGGTATGGCGGGATATTACCGTCGCTTTATACTCGCATATGCGAAGCTGGCGAATCCCTTAACGACACTCTTAAGAGGGGAAGAAGGTCGGGTTTCAAAGAACCTATCCAGCAAAATTAAAATCCATTTGAATCAGGAAGCTTTAGATGCCTTTAACAAAATTAAGGAATCGCTCATATCACAGGACGTGCTCCTATCCTTCCCTAATTTCGAGCATGACTTCGAGCTCACGACAGATGCCTCGCAATACGCTCTGGGCGCTGTCCTATCGCAAAATGGCCGGCCGATTACCTTTCTCTCCCGTACACTAAACCAAACGGAAGAGAACTACGCGGCCAATGAGAAAGAGATGCTGGCGATAGTGTGGGCGTTAAAATCTCTTAGAAACTTCCTCTATGGTCCCAGGCGAGTGATAATTTATACCGATCACCAGCCACTGACCTACGCCCTCAGCAACAAGAACTCCAACATCAAAATGAAAAGGTGGAAGGCGGTGATTGAGGAATATAACCACGAGATCCGCTATAAGCCTGGGAAGGCCAACATTGTGGCCGACGCACTCTCTAGACTACCTCGAAAGTCCCACATTCACACAACATCTAATAGCGTTCACAGCGATGATAGTTCCGCGCAAAACCTCATACCATCGGTCGAAACACCCATAAATGCATTCCGCAACCAGCTTATCTTAAAGCTAGGCGAACAATCAGAATACAAGTTCGTGAAACCCTTCCCCAACTATTGGAGGCACGTATTTCTCGAGCCGCAATACAATAGGGAGAACTTAATAGGCATTTTCAAGAGATTCCTAAATCCGGGAGTAATTAATGGGATTATGACAGACGAAGCGGTAATGGGTAAAATTCAAGAAATTTACCCCCTATACTTCAAAGATTTTAAGGTTAGGTTTGCACGAAGGGAAATACAAGACGTCTGTAATGAATCAGAACAAGAACAGATAATACTGAGTGAGCACAAGAGGGCACATAGAAACGCTAGCGAAAATCGAACACAGATACTCGAGCGATATTATTTCCCGAAAATGACTGCGAAGGTGAAGCGAATTCTTAAACAGTGTAGCGTTTGTAAGGCGAACAAATATGATCGCCACCCTAACAAGCCAATACTAAAGTCAACTCCGATACCACAATACTCAGGCGACATTGTACACATCGATATATATGCCACCGAAGGGCATCTAGTGCTAACAGCACTGGACAAATTCTCCAAATTTGCCCAGGCCAGAGCTCTAAAATCCAGGTCCATCGAAGACGTAAGGGGCCCATTGAGGGAAATCGTGTTCTTCTTCGGCGTTCCAAAGAATATAGTAATGGATGGTGAGAAATCCCTTAATTCAGCCTCTATACTGTTTATGCTCCAGGACCAACTAAATATAAAAATCTATAATACACCCGCACATAAAAGTGAGGTTAACGGTCAGGTCGAGCGATTTCATTCGACACTCACCGAAATAATGAGGTGCCTAAAAACGAACAACACCCACAGGAACTTCCAAGAACTGCTCGAACGATCGGTTTACGAATATAACTCGAGCGTACATTCAGTCACTCAGAAAAAACCTATAGAAGTATTCTACGGCAGGATCGTAACAACGAATCCAGAGCAATTAGAGAAGTCTAGGAAAGACAACCTTGAGATACTGAAAAAGAAGCAAGAGAGGGATATCAATAGTCATAACAAAAGCAGGGAACCTATTAAAGAGTATCAGGTAGGGCAAGAAATTTATGTAAAAAACAACAAACGCGTTGGATCAAAACTTACAGCAAGGTATAGAAAAGAAATCGTTAAGGAGAATAGGGACACCGTAGTTATAACACAATCAGGAAGAACGATCCACAAAAGCGATGTACGCAATTAAATCCCTGTACATATCTTCGAGATACAAATGAAATACAAAAGTTTGCGTCCGAAATCCCATCACTCCTGAAATACGAGATACATTCCGCAAATTAACCAATTTCACTCACTACTAACCCACGAATTGTCACAAATTCAAAACTCTTTCAACGAAGTTAGTGTTGTAAGAACGAAAAACCATTGAATTTTATGAGATCAGCTATTAAAAAGATCGCGGGCAATCTCGATGGCCAATATTTTTTTTTTCTCTTTTTTTAATGGTAAAATGAACGATTTGGCTGATAATTAAAATAAACAGTTCGTAATAAATAACGAATACAATTAAAAATTAAATAAGTTAACTAACATAGCTCACGGAATTCTGCACCTTATATTATAGGTAGAAAATAGACACAAAACACACTAGAATTAAATACGAAAAGAAAAAATAATAATATTTTTCACACCATTTGTGTTACGACTACTAGTAACAATAACTTTATTTGAAATACCTAAAAAAAAAAAAAAAAAAAAAAAAAAAAAAAAAAAAAAAAAAAAAAAAAAAAAAAAAAAAAAAAAAAAAAAAAAAAAAAAAACATTGTAATCCATAACTTAGAATTATTAATATGAATTTACATTAAAAGAAAAATTAAAAATATTTGGTATAAAGAATGAATGTAGGACACTCAATAATCTTCAACTTATAAATTGTCATAAAGTTACATCTGTTGAATAACGAATCTGTTAGAAAGTAAGATAGGTATAAGACAAACGGTCAACTCGGTAGAAAAGGTCGAATCTGGCGTCATCCTTTCGAATTACTTAGCGGCGTAATAAGCGTCAACGAAACATCGCAGCATCTTCAAGTTTGTGGCAACGGAAACAAGGTTCTCCTAGGTTCTACCACCGTTATTATAAGCGACACTTCAGAAAGACCAACTCAACGAAATGCTGTCCACATAAACAACAGTAAGCAGACCAATGCTAGCAAGAAAGCAGCCTGTAGCCAATAACAGAATAAACCAAAATTTACTCGGAATCATCCTTCTGTGCATGCTAATCAAATTTGATTATGGCAAAATTAGGACAGCATTGACAACATCGAATGAGGACATTCAATTTAAGAGGGGAAGACTTATTGAACCAGAAAGCGATAACATCAGCTGAAGCTTATTGGCTTATAGAATCCGGGAGCAACACATCAGCCGAAATTTGAATCAGAGAGCGATCAGTCAGTCGAAGCGCATATCTTGTGGAATAAAGACCATTCGAACAAATCGACCTTGTTATTATTAACTTATATTAGCGCGGTAAAACGATGGAGTTTTTCAACACCTTCACTTGCCAGCTCTCTAAGCCGCGTTCAGAGTGAAAGCATGAAGCTGAGTGAGAAGCTGAAGATGCGAAAAGGGTCACATGCCAACCCACCCGGCCTAGCTTCGCTAAAACAGTGGCATATCGCGTGGCTTATTAATTACCACTCGGAAGCCGTGAGTTTTCGGTCGTCACTCTACATCTAGAGAAACATAGGTTCAATCCTCGGCACGTCAATTAGAACTAACTGAGGGTACTACTAGAACTCGCCCAGCGTTCCAAGCTTGTCAGTAAAAGACGGCTGGAATAGGAGGTACATGCCAGCAACTGCAACATCCGAAAAAAATGCTATCGAAACGTCAACAAGGCATAGTTAATCAAGAGATGTTGACGCGCCCAATGCCCTGAAGGAGTCAAGGCAATTAGGAACAAAGCCACTATGACCTGGAGTACAGCACATGGCAATATCAAACAAATTACCCATCACAATCACCAGAAGGACGAATGTCAACTCGCTACCGCCTTCAATATTGTCAGGACAGTTTCCAAGGATATTTCCGTGTAAGCTATGATCGCCCTAACATTTACTCATCTGGCCTGCAGTACAGCACATGACAATATCAGACAAATTGCCCATCACAATCACCAGAAGGACGAATGACAACTCGCTACAGCCTTCAATATTGTCAGGACAGATTCCAAGGATATTTCCGTGTAGATTATGATCGCCCTATCATTTACTCAGTCGGACTAAATGCTAGCTTTTACGCCTCTGTTAGCCTTATAGATGTTATAAAGAGTCAGGCAACGGAAAGTTGACCTCCCATCCACTAGCCAGTTCGTGGACATACTCTAGCAAGGAAATGATTGAAGTCCTGCTTGATACACACTTCTCAGGTAGTTCCTCTTATGTTTGTACGGAGCATACGTCAGTGACTGATATCGCCCTTTGTTAATTGCCTTGACCCCTCCAGGGGCATGGGCGCGTCAACATGTCCTTGCATTACGTGGCATTGTTGACGTTTCACTAACATATAGGTGGTGGTGCAGTTGCTGGCATGCACTTCCTATCCGAGCCGTCTTTCGCTGATTCTAGGGGCTATCACAATCAATCATCAATCATTCTCAGGGCTTGCCATTCCAAAGCAATGGACTAAAGTCAGAGTGGTCTTCATACCGAAAGCGGGCAAAAGCTCGAACGTGCGAGCCAATGTTGTCAGGCCTACTAGCTTATCGTCAACTCTTTTCGGACTGATTGATATCCACTTGCGTGGCACCATTCCAACGAACCTTCTATCTGCCTCGCAGCATGCATACTGGAAGGGTAGATCAGTGGACACGGCTCTACAATCTATAGTAAGCTTTATAGAGAAATGCTTGAGCTTCAAAGAGTACACCATGATTGTTTTTCTCGCTATCACTGATACGTTCTTTGGCTACAAATCGACGATTCGATTTGCAGACTTGTTAATCTACTGTTAATAAATAAAGTTACACATACCAGTATGGGCTCATCGTCCGAACGCAGGCGCGTAAGTAGAGATACCCCGCAAGGGGTGCTCTCTCCGCTTCTTTGGAACGCGGCTGTCAATGAACTGCTCTTGAGCCTGGAAGGACTGGGCTGTAAAATATCTGCTTATGTAGATCATATCGCCATTGCTATATCAGGAAAGTTTCCATTTAAAGAATGTCCTCCCACTGCTAACCACATGGGCTGACCACTGCGATTTGACCATAAGTCCGAACAAAACGGAACTTGACCTTTTCACTAGGAAGTACAGAATACTTCCAGCCGAGCCTCCGATGATTAATGGGACGAGGCTGGCTTTCGCTGATAAGGCAAGATTATTAGGACTTATGTTGACATGACATTATGCCGATGACCTGGTCATAACTGTTAATAGAAAATTTGAAGTCCTAACGGAAATTCTTCAATCGGCATTAAACACAGTACAAAAATGGTGCAATGACAATGGCCTTGGAGTCAATTCGGCTAAGGCAGTTGTTGTTCCCTTTTCGAAGAAAACAAATCCCAGACAAATGAGATGATGATACAATGTACAACTCTCCAGTGCTCCTAGCGCGATTCCGCCAAATACCTCGGTGTTACTCTTCTAGACAGGAAATTACTCTGGTCGGAACACCTACAGACAATATCGGACAAAGCCACTAAGGCCCTATGGATTTCCAGGCAGTTTGTGGGTAAGACAGGGGGAACATAAAGGCGGAAGCAAAAATAGCAGCAGCAAACCAACTGGGTAAATGATGACCACGTATCTAGTATGCCATCAGACCATTTAGTTAGGAAGCTTTGCTTCAAATTCCCATTCTCAACCGAAATTTGGAGTAGAGAGGATTGGGATCTGAAGCTCGACACCGTCCCCTCCAACGTTGTTAAGTGGTAGACAGATGATTCTAAAACCGAAGAGGGTACAGGGGCGGGCGTCGTAGGTCCGTCTCACTAGAAATCCATTCCAATGGGGAAGTACGCTACGGTATTTCAGGCGGAAGTTCACACAATCGAGACTTGCGCGAACACATGCGTAGCAGCTGGATACCGAGGCAGGAATATTGCAAACTTCACAGACAGCCAGGCGGCCATCGAAGCACTAAGTAACTTCACCGTTTCGTCGAAATTGGTACTTAGTGGTCGTGAAGTCTTGCAAAGATTAGGCTCCGTAGATAAGGTTACCATTTTCTCTCCACCTGTCCTGCGCTATCAAGCAGGTGTAAGGAAATTTTTGGTTCATATTTCTTCAACGAACTGGAGGACCTAGCCAATTTCATACTGGGAAATTTCATCGTTTCACTGCCAGCTCCGACTGGTTTAATGAGTAGGACGTTTGAGAGAAGAATCTCCGTGGTGACACAACGGACCTTGCCATGGTTTATGGATGCTGGTGGCAAATACGGCAGACACTCAAACCTAACCTAACCCTACAGGAATATTCAATATACGCAGGTTGAGCAACGTACCCAAGCCAGCAGGCGAAGTAGATCTTAGGTTCGAACTAAAGGCCACACTGGCTACTCTGACAATCATTCCATGAATATCGGTTTGGGGCGTTAAACAGATACGCAGACGCAGGGGCAGCACAAAACTTCTCGTTGTTGACCACAGCGCTTTCCCTACAGCCTTCGTGAAGAATTATACTGAGAAGTAGTAACGATCTTCACACGCTCCTAAATCCGAAAATAAGCACAGGAATCTTGCTTTATAAGCAGAAAATAGTCTAATAAACTCGATTCTCTACTATACTCTACCCATGGACCTACCACGGTTTCTTGGTGGGTGGCTATGGGACCCTGTTCGCCATAGTGTGTGCTTGGCGTGAAAGTAACATGAATAACTTACTTGGAAGAACCCGAACTGATAAATGCCTACCTTATTACAAATACTACTTAATAAGTAAGTTCCATCTGAAACCCAACCTTGAAACTATAAAAAAAAATACGATTTCATTTATCTTTCTATATTTCAGGAGTTTCTTCAGAACTTTTATCGCCTCTTCGATTTAGACGGCGATGGTTTCTTGGCACACGACAAATGGGTCGAACATATAAAAGGCAGACTAACGTAAGTCCCGTCCCGCAAATGACTTTATTGGGTTTCGGTTTCACACGCGCACTTTTAACGACCTCATCTCAGTTCATATTTAATTGAAAGCATTCACCTTCTAATTAATCGCCATCCAACTCATTTTAAATAATCAATTCATCGTGGCATTATAGTGAATTAAGCAGGGCAGAGCCAAAGAACTCGAACAAAGATCAAGAATCGCAGCCGACAGTCGTCTCGAACCCTAGGCTCCCTTGGCTTTAGACAAATCTCACAAATTTGATAGATCTGAAGATGTGCAAGCCCACTGGTAAAGTCTGGAAGTGAGCCTCACCTTCTCAACATCCTATCATCGTATAGTGTTGTAAAGGGCTTGTTGTTCCTGCGACTCACTAAATAACATGACCAGGTAAAATGGTAGTAAAAACGTTGTTAACATTCTTCGGGGCTCCGTGCACTTGTTGCAACCGGCGACTGGTTACAAATAATCCGCACTCGTCGCTTTTCTATCAGGCGACATCAAAACAAGCGAAACGATGTCGCCCTAGAGTACCGTGTAGAACCAGCAACCTGCCATCTGCAAGCTGCGAATTAATAGAGGATTATCAACGTCATCCTTCAGCTCCAGCGATGATTCCCAGCGGAAGAGCCGTGACGGTGCTGGTGCCGATTTTCACTGCTATACACAGCAGCATGATAAAGATCTTGAGAAATTTCGTTGTAGGCTTTTATCGGATTCTATTTCATGTTTGGTTAAATCCTCGGTGCTTCCTTTGCGCCGGGAGTTCGGAGTGTAGGTTTCATCTATGAACGATAAGATTTCTTAATCTATCTAGCCAAGATGCTAGTACACATATTTTTCTTATCTGTGTACGTTGCATACACTGTCCCGGGGAGTAAGATGCTCGCGATGAGATGCGAAAAATTAGAACAGAACTAAACTGGGCAGTGGAAAAGAATCGAATGTGTTTTAGTCGCCTGGGGATCTTGTTCCTATTTATTTCAACTGAAGGTGGATGGTGTGTCCAGGGAGTTTAATAACCTGAATTGAAGATGCAATCTATGAGACCTGGAGCGAATAATAAAAATTAAAAACTAATGGGATTCTGATACAGATCTGTTGTATGTAGTATAAAGCGAATTCGTTCTTTCGTACTCGTATTCTTTGCAATGAAAAGGTTAAAGGGTTTATTGACAGCACACATATAGACCACATCTGGATCGGTTGTGTTAACACCCTGAATACAAACCCCGACCATCCTACACCTCGAACCGGCCTGATCGCGAAATAAAACGTTCACCAACTTCAACGTTTACCTAGTGCGCCAATTCGTAAAAATAGTAAGAGCCTAGAATTTACCTCCATAGACTTAGCCTTACTTCCGCGCTCCTGATTATGTGGCTTCCGTTTTAACTTCTTATTCAGAATCAGACCAAGGAAATTTGCTTGGGCACTGAACGTCAATATCGCCTCCTCTAGGACATGAGGCTCAACAGGTGGAATCGTATGCTTCCTTGTAAATAAGACAAGCTCCGCCTTGCTGGGATTTACCCGAAGTGCACAGTGCGTAGCCCAGTCCAGTAATAGGGAGAGAGCATTCAGTATTTCACTTAGAGTGATAGGAAACCTACCCGAAATAGCCATAGCAGCATCATCCGCGTAAGCAAACACTTTGCAAACAAGAGCTTCTAATTTGAGTAGAAGGCCATTGATAGCGGTGTTCCATTAGCGGGGGAAGAGGACCCCACCCTGCGAAGTACCCCTTATCACGCGCCTATGTTCAGTTGAATCGCCTATAGTTTGGTACAAATAACCCTGGATGTTAGCATCCGGTTGATTAGTTACAGAGCGAATCGTTAAGACTTGATAGCGCATCGGTAATTACCTCAGGTCTAACGTTATTAAAGGCACTTTCTATGTCCAAGAACTCCTTAAAACTCAGAGCGTTCTCAATGTAGTGCACTAAAGAATGCAGTGCTGTATCTGCAGACCTACCCCTCCAGTAAACATACTGTGAATTTGACAGAAGTTCAGCAGGTATACTGCTTCGCAAGTTTATATCTACCAGCCAAGATGCTGGAGAATTGAGGACAGACTAATGGGTCTCAGGTCATTTTGACGCGAGTAAGAACTTTCACCCGTTTTGGGAATAAAGACCACGTTATGAATGTTTGGTAGGCATCCAAAGGTGCCCATGGGGACGGAGCCTAAGGTAGTATAATGACTGTGAAGGTCGGGCCGTGCCATATGGCGAAGAAAAGGGCCCCTCAACGAGCTAAGCAGCGGCCTATGCTTGCTGTAGCCCAGTTAGGGAGACGTGGGCGGGGTTTTCGCTGCTCGTTGCCCCTGCCCTTTACGTATTAATAAGAATTCATAGGCATGGGGAACACAATACAAACATGGGGAGCAAAAATGGGGAATGATAAAAAACGGGCGATAAGAATGGAATGGTTGACGGACGACGCAGATTCCCTCGCGCTCGCATCGGGGTCCAGGCATAATGGAACCCTCGGCCTCTGGTTTCGTACTACCGACAGATCCTGACTCATCAGGTGCTGTCATAGATCTGCCGGTGGAAGCAGCACACCGGACCAGAATATGGTTCATTGCAACCACTTTTGCTTTTAACAACTTATGAGGAAGATAGACTACCTAAACAAACCGTTCAACCAGGGATAAATGACGTCGGATAGGTGCTGTATATCCGCCGGAATGATGCCGTCAGGCCCCGCAGATTTAACAGGCTCAAAACCAGAGAAAACCCAAAAAATGTTTCCCTTGACAAAATAAATGAGGAATCACAGGGAACGGAGACTCCGGTGTCTGGGAAATGTGTCGCTAGCAGAACGTCAATAGTCTATTTACTAGAGGACGTCCACGTTCCATCGGGCTTCATAAGGTAGCTAGGAGTTGACGGTTTAGGCTAATACTTTACGAAGTCTAGATGCATCGTTGACCTTACTTACATTAGGCGCGTTTTTCGTATAGAGCAGTGTAGATCAGGATAAGCGAAAAAAAAATTCTATAGATCAGATTAAAGTAGCGAAGACGAAAACGGGACATGTTTTTGCTGGGGGTGTGTCTTAGTTTAGCATTCAAACGTCAACCTAAATTTCAAGAGGAAACTTAGATCCTTAGTACAGTTACAATACAATTGGAAAAGTTATCTTTAGGCAACAAAATCAATTTGCATGTTTTGCTTGAAACCGGTCTTCTGTTAGTACCGGTCCCGAAATTCACAAGCACCGGTTTCGAAAAACTTTTTCTACTGCAGCCGGTTCTACGCACCGGAGCGACCCGCTCCTCAACGGCCAAGAGCTGTCAAAACCCCTTCAATGCAGAAGGAAAGTATATCTGTGTGTTACATTTTCTACGTGTTGGCTATTTATGGATTCTGGGAGCACCGGCATCGAACTCAACCCCGGTCCATGGATTTGCTGCGTCAGCAATAAAACCCTGCACCCAAACATAACATATGTACGATGTAACTGCTGCGACGAGTGGTGCCATCTAAGAAGCTGCTCCGGTTTAACTCCTCACAAACAGTGAACTCACCATTCACAATTGATCGATGCAAAAACCCAGGGCAACAAACATCTTCCTCGACAAACACTCCTAACGTATTACCAGTTATGACACAGATGAGCTTTCAGCTGTCCCAGTAACACCAGCAAACAGTTCCACCATAAGACCACCAGGGCAGCATAGCTTAACACCTGCACCACCACCTGCAAATCTCAACGCCTTAGCAGTTCTACAACTTAACATCAATGGGCTGCAGCATAAAATCGCGGAACTTGCTGCGTTCATGGACAGGCATCGTATTTTAATTGCTGCTATTCAGGAGACCAAATTAAACGCTAATTCGTTCCTCAACTCCTACGGCCACTTCAATATCATCAGGGAGGATCGACTGACTAATGCTTGAGGTGGACTAGCTATCATCATCCACTAATCTGTGCCTTACCATGAGACTAACGTCCCAGCAGTTGGTAACCTTGGTAGTCCAAGCTGTTGCGGTCACATCCGGTAATGTGGACATAGACATATTCAACATCTACATACCACCAGTACCTAGTTGTCCCTCAGAATACAATGCGGGCATAAATACATTCCTTGCCGGCCAATACCGCCTCCTGTTCGGCGATTTCAATGCTCACCATGAATTACCTATGGCACTCTAGCATTGATAATGATGCCAGAGGAGTTTTTATAGCAGAACAAGTAGATGCCTCGGAATTCTGTCCTTCGAACAATGACACACCCACTCGCATTTCTGGAACTTGCTCCAGTTCTCCTGACATCTCAATTGCAAGCTCAGGTCTCATCAATGTTCAGTGGGAATCAGGTCTTCAGACCATCTACCAATTATCATCAGGATCGACAAACCATCTACACAGCAAATCTTTTTTCCAGTAAAGTTCAACTAGAAGAAATCTAGTAAAAATTTCCTACTGATAATCTAGTGAAAAATGTCGTATGCCCATAAATCTAGTGAAAATACCTAGAAGTAAGGTTCCTGCCCAAAAATCAAGTGAAAATTACTAGAAGTACAGTTCGTCTTGTAAATTCGGCTGTTTTTCTAGTGCTCACCACTTTGTTTCTAGGAAAAAAATGTTTGCACCTAGAAAACTGGATAAATTCACTGTTAAAGCGGTGATGAAGGCAAGTCAGGCGTCATTATTGTCTTTGCGTGTGGAGGCAGAAGTTCATAAGGTGCAAAGTGAACTGTTTATTTTCTAAAAACACGCCATCCTATTCGCGATCGGTGGCCGTGTTCGTTCGGTCACCGCCCTACGATCTAGAGAATGGAGGTTCGATCCTCGACACGAACATAAAACTGCCTGTGGGTACTAATAGAACCCCCATCTCCCACTGTGCCCCGAGCTTGTCAGTATAAGACCTGCTAGTAACTGCACGTTCGAAAAGTAGATATCCTATCGAAACAACAGCAACAACATGTTGACGCACCCATGCCCCTCGAGGGGTCAAGGCAATTAACAACATTTCGAAAGCAACCTATCAAAATTACCCCAAAAACTTGGCTTCGAATAAAATGTTAGTTGTGGCCTTTCTGCATTAAAGCGACAAAATATACGTGAGGTACCACTGTCTACTCAGTTTCGTTTACTAGATTACCAGTGTTTATACCTGTGGTACTACTATCTACTCAGCTTTGTTTCCTAGATTACTAGTGTATTTCCTTTCGAGATGTTTGTCAAAACAACTGAAATACTAGTGAATTGAACTAGATTCTCAACGAGCTTCTGATAGAAAATCATTAAAAAGATTTCCTGATATTCTAGTGGTTACTTAATTACTAGATCTTTACTAGAATATCTAGGAGCTAAATTCTAGTTGTGTTTAACTAGAATCTAGTTGAAAAAAATTTACTGTGTAAAGTCCTGCGCGTACGTCGTACAACAAGGCTGATTAGGATGGCTCCAAACAGTATACCTACACCTACAGATCTCGGCGTAGCCGAACGGAACTTAAGGCAAATCATTAAAAAAGCGGTGGCAAGATTTATTCCTGATGGGCGTATACTTTCAGTATGACCTAATTTCCTCATTTCAGCAGCCAGATTGACAGATGAGCGCTATCGTATCCGCAGCAATAACCCAGATGGTGAAAATATGAAGGAACTGAACCTTTATATTCAAAAACATGTAGCTGACCACAGGAGACGGAAATGGAGTACACACTCAACTGCAACAAAATAACTGGCATTAGTTAGCTATGGCCCATTGTTAGAACCCTCACCTTTAATTCTGAAACTCCATGGCAAACAACTTTACATACTGCGCTAGTCTTTTCAATAGACATTGAACACCCACCACCTGACAGACTAAAGCGCAAAACTTGTAGAACCATCCGTAACCGCTCCAGTGACCATACGCTTCTCTTTTAACCAGTCCAAGTTGCCATTGTAATAAAGAAAGCAAAGAGCTCTAAAGCATTAGGACCAGACGGCATCTCGATGGTCATGCTTAAAAATGTCGATTCGCCTGGAATTGAGTACATAGCAGCAACTATAAACAAGACGAATCATACCGCCCTATAACTCTTCTGTCTCCTGTTGCGAAAATTCTCGAAGCAGTACTACTTCCTTTACTTACGACCCATTGTCAACTTGCCGACCACCAACACGGTTTCCGGAAGATGCACAGTACCACGACGGACCGACCTGGATAGAATTACATCCAACATCCATATCGGTCTCAACCAATCCCGCCCGTGTCACAGAACCATCTTGGTAGCGCTTGATCTTTCAAAAGCAGTTGATACCGTCAATAACTCCCTACTTCTGTCCGACATTAATGGAACATAGCTTCCGACAGTACCAGTGAAATGGATCGTAAATTATCTGACTGGCAATCGTATACTGAATTCAGAGATAGTAAATCAAAACTTAGAAGAATTAAACAGGGTGTCCCTCAGGAAGGAGTTTTATCACCCACCCTGTTTAATCTCTACATCTCAGGACTCCCCATACCACCCGATGGAATCCAGGTCATTAGTTACGCCGACGACTGTTCTATTCTAGCTACTGGAAACAACATCCCTCAAATGTGCGAAAGGATGAACAGCTATCTCAACGATGTCAACACCTCTTTTACCAGCAAGAATTTAAGGTTGTCAGCTGCGAAGCCCACTGCTACCTTATTCACCACCTGGACAAAAGAAGTGAAGATGCAGTTAAACTTAATAGTAGATGGTCAACTAATCCCTACCACAAACCACCGCAAAATCCTCGGAGTTACACTGGATAGCATGGCCTCCTTTTCGGCTCATGCTTCAACAGTTTGCAATTGAATGAGAGGCAGGAACAAAGTCCTTAAGGTTTTAACAGGTAGTTCCTGGGGTAAGGATAAAGAGACCTTACTAGTTACATACAAGGCAATTGGCAGATCAGTGGCTAACCACACGGCCCCTGTTTGGACACAAAACATGAGTCACACAAACTGGAAAAATATTCAGTCCTGTCAGAATGCGGCTCTTCGCACCATCACATGCTGTCTCTTGATGTCACATCAAGATCATCTCCACCAAGAATCAAAGACGCTGCCCATTAGAAGTCGCAATAGCCTTCTTTCAAAACAATACCTAGTCAACTGTTATCGTAGTGATCATCCAAGTTTTATCCTTATGAAAAAAAAACCCGCCACCACGACACATCAGGCGAAATCTGAGGGACCTTGAGAAGGAAGTTCAAAGGTTTAAAAGAGTTCCCTTAGATGACAAGATAAGATAAGATAAGATAAAATAGTCGAGCTACTGTCCCAGCAGAAAGGCACTGCGACCATAAAATATCTATTGTGCCGTAGCTCATTAATCCAAAAGACCGTCCACCCTTCTAATAAAGGGAAATAAGTCTTTAGCAGGAATCAACCTGAATTCTGCAGTGCTGATAGTAGCCTGCCCGAGGAGTGACATCCTAAAACGCGCGATGGCGGGACATTCGCACAAGATGTGCTTGGTCGTTTCCACGTCCTCCAGACAAAGACGGCATTCAGTCTCGCTTGACAGACCCATCTTGTTCAGGTGATATCTGAACAGGTGATTGCCAGATAAGTACCCCACTAGGAGTCTTAGGTTAAGTACCCCACTAGGAGTCTTAGGAGGGTTCTGCTCCTCCTCCTTCCCTTAGATGACACCAACTACAAATCTGCCATTGCTACGCTGCACAGTGAGGAAGTACTTACGTCGATAACGAGCCTCAAAAACAATCCAGTACTCATAGCCCAACCACCAGACATCTCTCCAGACGAACGTAGATTGCATAAAGCAGCGAGGACCACGCTCGCTCAACAACGTTCACGCTGGTGTTCGCGCCTCAACTCGTACTTATCCCATATCGACCACAGCATCCAGAACATCTGCCCGGCTTGCAACAGTACCCCTTACAACGTTGAGCACATTTTCAATTGCCCAGCAGCTCCAACACAACTCTCATCCAGAGCGCTATGGGGCAACCCTATTAAAGCGGCAACATTTCTACAACTCGCTCTTGAGGAAGACGACCCGGCTTATGGCTCAGAGATAAAGAAATGCCATGCAATTTTATGCATGTACTCGAGTACTCGGTTCTTAATGAGTCGGTTTTTGGTGAAGCGGTTTTTCGATGAGTCGGTTTTTAACTCGGTTTTTTTTAACCATGAGCCGGTTTTTTTAATGATCCGGTTTACCGGTAGGAGGACCGGGTTTCATAAAAACATAAAACCGGTCTTGAAATCTTACAACCGAAAAGGTTTAACAACACCAATTTTTCTCTAGTGATGTATTTTATTAACTTTTTTTTTATGTGCACATATTCGTGGCGTTTGCTTTATTAATTAAACAAAAAATACGGTCAATATTTTTTTCCAGCGACGAGAAGCAGATTGATTTTGCCGAACAACTTGAGTCAGTAGCGTACGTGATTTGTGGCGACGAGCAGATTGCCTACAACGAATTTTGTGAAATTTGGAATGCACCAGGGGTAAGTGGGGCATTGCACACTTGGCCGAATCGAACAAAATCATTTCAATTTACCACTTCGTCCATAGACTCTGGATCAACTATATCGCCTGATTGATATCGACGGAACAAATCAAATATCAACGAGTCAAATTACTGAATTTATTGCCCATCTGACCAATTCCAGGTGAGTAACATATGTACTGGTAGTACAGATGTCTAGTTCAATTGTGAACTAAAGTTCAAATCAAAAATCATTTGCTTACGTTCCACCGCACATCCAAGTTCCCCCATATACATAACACAAGCTCAAGCTCAACTTTAGATGAAAACCATACTAAATCAACAACCAGACAACTTCCTCTGTATACTGTGGCACGAAATGAGTAACTCGCAGTGTGAGTTGTGAATTTTTAAAACAAACAGCACACTCTGTGCAGTGAGGCATACTGGGCTGTGGTGATTAGTAACATAAGCATTGATTGTTTGTGTAATTCAGTATTGCCCCAAATTCAGACGTTTCACTCAATAACCGCATACTCCAATTACTCACATTCTCTGCCAAATAAAGAATTCATGGCATGGAGCTTTTAAAACAGAGTGAAATAATTTGAGTCTTTTTCAGTGCTTTGCTTCGTATCTTGCATATCCACAGCCTATATGAAAATGAAAACCATATGAAAAATTCGGATAAAGCAGTTTAGAAATGCTAGCCCAGCAGCTGGAGATGTTAATGTTGTTGATGATTGAGGAAGTAAATGTTAGTGGCTGCATCTCCACAGGCGCGTACTTTTCCGCGCATTTAAATTTGATGTAACAGTTTAAAATTCAATTTTAAACATTCAGTTCAGTTGATAATTTTTTAAAGTACTCGTGAAAGTTTCGGGCTTAAAAAAGTTTAAACTGTGATAACTGTGAAGTGAAGGACCAATCCGGCGAAATCGACTTCAGTTAAGTGTTTTGAGTAGAAAGAAAAGTGAGTAGCTTTAAGGACCAGTTAAGACGAAAAATAGTACGATAACCAGACCGAAGCGTACATAACCTAGACTTGTACAGACCTAGTGGTCATACCAAAAGTTGGCAATTGGCAATGACCATACGCATTAAAAGTGAGTCTCCTATATGGCCAGTTTATAGGGGAAGTCGGCACTCATTCCGGAGATCTTGACCATTCTCAAAATCAATCAACTAACCCATTCTACAAATATTTGTCGAATTTTTCAAGTCGCTAGCTTCATTCTATCGAAAGTTATCGCTTATTTGAAGTTTCACTTGTGGAGGAGGTAGGAGTTCCTTGGGTCGGATCTTGCTCATTATTGCCACCAACAAATAAGATCATGTTTCAAACATTTAAGCAAAATTTCAAGCCTCTAGCTTCCCTCTATCTAAAGTTATCGCTTATTTGAAGTTTCACTTGTAGGGAAGGTAGAGGTTCCTTGGGTCGGATCTTGCTCATCATTGCCACCAACAAATTAGATCATGCTACAAACATTTAAAAAAAAAATTCAAGTCTCTAGCTTTACTCTATCGAAAGTTATGGCTTATTTGAAGTTTCATTTATAGGGGAAGTAGGGGTTTCGTTGGTCGGATTTTACGTACTTGCAATATCAGCCAGCTGAATCCTACTACAAACATTTGACCGAAATTTCAAGTTTGTAATGGACGGTTTGGTGGGCATCCGAAAATGCCCGTGGAAACGGAGTCTAGGGTAGCATGTTGACCGTGTAGGTCGGGCCTTGCCATCTGGCGAAGAAATAGGCCCCTCAACCAGCTAAGCAGTGGCCTATGCTTGCTGTAGCTCAGTTCGGGACACCTGGGCGGGGTTTTCGCCGCTCGTTGCCTGGGGAAAACAACACAAACAAATGGGAAACCAAAATTGAATAGTAACAAAAGGGCGATAAGGAAGGAATGGTTGTCGAATGTTGTCGCGCAACGCACGAGGGCACCTGAGCCACCTGGGTCCGGGTCTTATTGGACCCTCGGCCTTCTACACCTACCCTGCCATGAGGTCCCATGGCCGACAAGGAAAAAATGAAATGCGTGCTCCCATGGCCGACAAGGAAAAAATGAAATGCGTGCTAAGATTACCGCGCGTCAAACTTTTAAAGATCTTGTTAAGGGTTTTTCTTAATTAAAGATTTTGCTTTTTATCCCCTCCCTCTCACCCATGAAGATTATGGAAAATACCCCATCAAGAGTATTCATCTCAGAAGCACCAAAAACTGTAGATATAACACAAACATTTGAGATTCCTATTTAACATTACCCCCATGCCTAGGGATTGTGGTAATGTCTTGACAACCCTACAGTATTTTTTTGTCAGACTGCAGGCGATTGACCAAGTTTTTCTGAAATTGAGGTCGTTGCATCAATTGTTATGTACAAATGTATATGAAAACGTCGCGTTGCATTATAGAAAGTCTGCCTATGAAATTGGATTTGTATGCAATGCATAGAACATAATAGACACTGGGGTCATGTTCGCATCATCCCTTTCCTGGAATGCCTTAAATCCTGCATAATAGCTATGTAAATTAAATTAAAAGAAAGTTGTGTGCTCTGAAAATATATTTTGGTGAGAGATGTTCATAACAGACATAATAGTTACTATGTAATTTTGTCAGTATGCCATTCTGTAATCACAAGTGGTCTAATTAGGAATTATTTTGACTTATTTGTAAGAATATGTAGTATACCATGCGTTTCCGGAAGATTTATGAAGTCAATCCATTTTTTTCGAAGCTCTAGATTGAGTAAAAAGCAATGCTTTGGATTCGATTGGATTTGGATTCCAATGACATAAATACGAACTAAAAAATTTCAATACAAAACGTAGCAAGATTAAGAGAAAAACAAGCTAGCCTTTGGCTAGCTTGCCGAAGGTATGATACCCTTCGTTATGTTTTTTGGTACATTTGCCACTTTGAAATTAGTAGTAAAACTTGTACCAATTTCATTGTTCCTATAAGAGGTGTATGAAATAGTAGGCCGATTTCAACCAAATTTAGGAACGTTGCTTAGCAGTCAATATGATTGAGACATATGCAATTTCATAAAGATATCTTGAGAAATAAAAAAGTTTTTCTGATAAAAACTTGCTATTGGAACGGTCGTTCCTATGACAGCTATATGATAGAGTAGTCGGATTTCAACTAAATTCAGGAATGTGGTTTCACTAAAGATACTATAGATTAATGTGAAATTTGAAAACAATATCTATAGAAACAAAAAAGTTATTCCCACAAAGACGAATTTTTGGACCGTTCGTTCCTATGGGAGCTTTATGACGTAGTGGTCCGATTCCATTGGTTTCGACATATATACAGCGTGCAATAGAAAGAAGGCGTTGTACAAAATTTCAGCTCGATAGCTTTAAAACTGAGGGACTAGTTTGCATAGAAACAGACAGACAGACAGACAGACGGACAGACAGACAGACGGACAAAGCTTAATCGACTCGTCTCATCATACTGACCAAGAATATATATAGTTTATATGGTCGGAGATGCTTCCTTCTGTGCGTTGCAAACTTCATGACAAAGTTAATATACCCTATCACATCCGTGAAGGGTATAAAAAAGTCAAGCCGCCCCCAGTCGGGACCAAACCCGGAAACTCCCTGTGATAGTCTGATAGAGCAGCTGTTAAGCTATCGAGTTCTGTAAATGGGCTTATTCCACGTTCGCACTTACTGTTGAACGAAGTAATCATATCCCTCTTGAATATGTTTTCAGATTGCATACCAAGATATATAGCACAAATATTATCGAAATGTAGAAGATCAAGGATTCACTGTGAAATTTATACACATGGCAACCAATTCTTTATTGAAAATATTCGAATTGATGCTGCAATGAACCCGACGGGCGATCGATCCCCTCCGTCGTGATTTTCGCTTTGCCAACAGTAGGAACGCGTTCTTTATAACTCAGCGGGTGCCCACTGCCGGTCGCCGCAGCCGTTATTATGGTTAAACATGGTTTTACTGTATGTGGTAGGATTTAGGGGTCGCGACCCATCTTTTTGTCTTCTGTTGCTACCCAAATGTACACGCACAAACAAAATCAGTTGTTCGGGCGACGACCATCGACAACCATATCACGTATATGGTGCTTAACATGCCGTCACCCTCACATGGAAGCGAATGAGCCAAATCAAATCACATTCCTGAATTTTGTTGAAATCGGACTACTCCATCATACAGCTGTCATGGGAACGACCGTTCCAAAAGCAAGTTTTTGTCAGAAAAACTTGTTGTTGTTGATAAGGATGCACATTCAGCGTGAAGAAGCGGAAGGAAAACGTGATATGTGAGACATATCGAAGGAACGACTGTTTTCATTTCAGGGAAGAGGTCGTCCTTTTTATGAGAAACCAGTGGAAACAACAAAAAACAAATTGCATTGAGGAAATGTATAAAGTATACATGCAACTATTGGATATATTTGCACGAAGGACACCAGGTCGTCCTTTTTCGCAACAGGTCATCCCTTTTTGGGAATTTGGGCTCGGTAAGAATGCACGTTGAACGGAAAGGAGCACAGCTGGCAAAGTTTGAAGCAAATCGTAGGTAGGATAATTGAAGTGGAAGGAAAAACATTTCTTCATACAAACTCGTCCTTTTTTTGACCAGGTCGTCCTTTTTTAAGAGTCTGAGCTGGATATGGATCCAAGTTGAGCGTAAAGAGACAACAACAAAAAATTCAGTCAAATCGGACACAGGGCAATTTTCATTTCAGACAAGAGGTCGTCCTTTTTAGGAGAGACCATGGGAAAAAAAATTGATTCCATTGAGAACATGTGTAAGGTACATGCAACGTACTGGATAAGTTTCCTGGAAGGACACCAGAATGTCCTTTATTGTCAGCAGGTCGTCCTTTTTTTGGACTTTGGGCTCGGTGAACATGTAAGTTGAGCGTGACGGATCAAAAGGGAAAAAAATTCAGGCAAATCGTATGTAGGGTTAGGGAGATAGAAGGGAAAACATGTCTCCATACAAAATGTATGGGAAAATGGAATTTCCCGAATTTCCCAATTTCCCGGGAAAATTTCCAATTTTTGATGATATTTTGTTTCAAGTGGAGCGTAAAGAAACCTATTGCAAAAAAAATTTAATCAAATCGGATAAAGGTTGACAACGCCAAGTCCGTACATACGTAGACGACTTTCTTTTATATACATATAAGATATATTAACTACTATATTCAATCATATTTCACATACCTCTCATAGGAACAGTGAAATCGGAACAAATAATTTCAAAGTGGCAAATGTACCATAAGACACAACGAAGGTATGATACCCTTCATACCTTCGGCAAGCTTGTTTAATACCAACTAACTAGATCTTACCACCAACATTCTACCAAATTTTCAACTCGCTGGTGTTATTCTATCGAAAGTTATCGTAATTAAAAGAATATTTAATTTTCTGAAATTTGTAGGGGAGGTGGGCGTTCCTTTATTTTGATTATGCCCAGCTTACCAAAACTCAAGCAGCTTCTTACCTCAGGGTTACCAAAAATCAGGTGTCTACGTCAATTGGTTCAAGAGTTATAGACAAAAAACCTAAAAAGTACGGCGCTCTTTGTAAGAAAATTACCGTTAGTTTCCAACTGATCGGGCAAAAACTCCTCTTCCATAGTCCTCCGCGTGGGCGCCCCCTGGAACGGCAGTGGTCACAGACCATTGCCAACCAACGTCAAGCCGCCAGTGATGGCGGTGCGATGATTTGGTTGAGGTACCCCTGTGGTGTGGGGTGTGAAAAAAAATACCACGGCCTTTCCCTTTGAGGGCCTGTCGTTAAAACCGACAATCAAAGGACAGGATGTGTATGCCAGCAACTCGCACTATCCGAAATCTTTATATGCTAACGAAACGTCAACTATGCCTCGGATAAGGACTGACTCAACGGTTACGACTTTTAGCTATCGTACAATGACAAAGATTGGATTCTGGAATGTGCGTACTCTCCTGGACAATGGATCAGAAGGTCCCCAGAACGCACGATTTCTTCAATTAGAGAGTGAATTTCTGAGGTACAAATTAAATATCTTAGGAGTTAGTGAGATAAGATGGTGGAACAGCGGAGAATTCATCTCTCCAACGGGCAGCACTGTAATGTTGTACTCCGGTAAAGATACCGGTAGTCGTCGTGAGTCAGGTGTGGGGCTCCTTTTAACCAGAGCCCAGCGAAACTGTCTCTTATCCTGGGAACCGGTCTCTGACAGGGTCTTGACCGCCAGGTTCCGGACCAAATTGAGGAACATCTCAATAATACAATGTTATGCCCCTACTGAACCCGACAATGTCTTGGCAAAAGACTCCTTCTACGAAGAACTAAACGCCGTTCAGAGCAGAACACCTAAAGGTGACATTATAATGGTTATGGGAGATTTGAATGCGAAAGTTGGCGCTGATAACTATGGGCTCAGACATGTGATGGGGAGACACGGTCTTGGTGATCGTAATGACAACGGTAAAAGATTTGTAGAGTTCTGCAACTTTCACAGTCTCTTCATCGGTGGTACTATATTTGAGCATAAGGACCACCACAAAATCAGTTGGTCCTCTGTTGATCGGCGCAGAACACAAAATCAGATCGACCATTTTGCCATTAGTAAAAGATTCACGAGTTGCCTCCTGGACGTGCGAAACAAGAAGGGTGCCGATATTGGGATGGGCAGAGACCATTATCTTATGATCGCTAATGTTCGATTGGGTATTGCAGCCGTGCGCCGCCCCAGCGACGAAAGATCCAGGCCCCGCAAATTCAACACCGCTCGACTAAAAGATCCAGCTGTCTTACAACAATATAATGACCATCTTGCGCAAAAAGTGGCTGAGATAACTAGTCACCCAGATAGTGACATAAACGAAAACTGGGATGCCATAAAAAATGCGTACATTGATAGTGCAAATACCATCCTTGGCCCAAACCCGGATTGCCGGAATAAGCCCTGGATGTCCGACGCTTCATGGCAGCGGATTGTTGAAAGAAAGGAGCTGAAAGTTCGTTTGGCTGCAGCAGCAGACGACAATCGAAGCAGCATCGAACTCCTTTACCGTCAGAAAGCTCGAGAAGTTCAGCGTAGTGTGCGACGCGATAAAAGAGTTTACGCCAATTCTCTTTTAGCGTCAGCAGAAGAAGCCGCTAGAAGTAACAACTTAAACGCCGTATACGGTGTCATCAAGGAGTTTACAGGTGGTCGTAACTCCTGTCAACATCCGGTGAAAGATAGTGATGGAAAGCTACTTATCTTGGAAGAAGATCAAATGAGGCGATGGAAAGAACACTTTGCCGCGGTCTTGAACCGTGTAACCTCTGGTGAAGTTCACCCTCATATAGATAATTTAGCTAACCATCAAAATGTGCGTATACGGTCCACTGCCCCGACTAAAGAGGAAATAGTCACTGCAATTATTGCACTAAAACGAGGAAAGGCCGCCGGACTTGACGGCATCCCTGCCGAACTTTATCAAGCAGCGCCAAGCATAACTGCCGATTTGCTGCACCCACTTGTTGATAAAGCGTGGAATACAGAGACCTTTCCCACTGAGTGGAAGGAAGGTTTGATCATCAAACTTCCAAAGAAGGGTAGCCTCACAGACTGTAATAATTGGAGAGGCATTTGTGTGCTTCCTGCCGTTGCCAAGATAATAGCTAAAATCGTCCTGGAAAGACTAAAGGCCCACTTAGAAAGCACAATTGATGAAGAGCAGGCTGGCTTTCGATCCGGATTCTCCTGTGTCGATCACATTAACACCTTGCGAATCATCATCGAGCAATGCGCTGAATACGATTCTCCGCTTCACTTGCTTTTCATCGATTTCGAAAAGGCTTTCGATAGTGTGAACCGGGATTCTATATGGGCGGCCTTGCGCAGGAGAGGCATCCCTGAGAAGCTTGTGGCTATTATTAAGGCAACCTATGACGGCGCGAAATGTCGCGTTCTGCATAAAGGTAAGGTGTCGGGGGACTTTGAGATTCGCAGTGGAGTTCGGCATTGGTGCATCCTCTCACCGATCCTATTCCTCATTGTGATCGGCGATGTGTTGCATGCAGCCCTATCCGGACTCGACAGAGGAATTCAATGGACTTTGACATCTTATCTACAACATCTTGACTACGCTGACGACATATGCCTACTCTCCCACAAAATCATGGATCTGTCCGCAATGGCGTTAGATCTCGAGAGGGAGGCAAGCAAGGTTGGGCTAAAGATTAATACCAACAAGACCAAGGTTCTTAGCCCGCCGTTGCGAAAAAGAAATCCGACACCTATTGCCATCAATATTAATGGGCAGCCTGTGGAGAAGGTGGACAACTTCGTCTACCTGGGTAGCATTGTTGCCGAAAATGGTGGTACGGAGCAGGACATCGCTCGTCGTATCAACCAGGCTAAACGCGCATACGGCATGCTGTCCAAAATCTGGCAGGGCAGTTATCTCAGCATTAAAACCAAGCTGGGCCTGTTTCGCTCCCTGGTACTATCAGTGCTTTTGTATGGGAGCAGTACATGGAAAGTTTCCGTAGGAGTTACCAGAAAGCTGCAAGTTTTCGTCAACTCATGTCTTCGTCGAATTTTAAGAATTTTCTGGCCCGAAACAATATCAAATGAAGAGCTAAGTCGGCGTACGGGTCAGATGCCAATCGACGAATTGATACGCAGGCGAAAATGGCAGTGGATAGGTCACACATTGCGGAAGAGTGATAACTGCATTGCTATGCATGCCATGAAATGGAACCCCATTTCCAACCAAGGCCGACCAAGAGGGGGTCCTCGAATCACATGGCGTCGATCTGTGGCAAAGGAGTGTCAGGTACTGGGTAAGTCTTTTGGGGAGTTGCGCCCCATTGCCCAGAACAGAGTACGATGGCGCGCAGGAGTAGTTGACGCGCTATGCCCCGCTAGGGGTTAAGGCAAAGTAATAGTTAGTTATAAGATTACCCATATGAGCAATCTGCCAAAGCTAGAGCTTTTCATGCTTATTTAATCGGTAGTTATAAATACATTTAATTATTTTACATATGTAGGGGAGGCAGGCGTTCTCATGGCGTGATTATGCCCATTTGATCAATACCCACCAACTAGATCATACTACCACATTTGACAAACATTTCAAGGCTCTAGCTTCATTCTATCGAAAGTTATCGTGCGAACGGATAGACAGACAGACGGACAGATAGACAGACAGACAGGGCTAAATCGAATCAGGAAGTGACCCTGATCATTTATATACTATATATTGCTATAGTTCCGAAGCCTCCTTTAAGGTGTTACATATTTTCGCCGTGACAAAAACAATACTATATACATATATACTACATATACTATACTATATATACTATACTATATTATTATATACTCTGGGGGATAGCCGAAGCAGACCACTAATGTTTGGGTCCCTTTTCGCCCCCTCCCGGTCATCAGTGACTTCCAGATGTCGACTGATAATTGTCGACCTCTTTCTTCATCACTGAGTCCCGTGTTATTGCTAGCATTTGTTTGAAGCTGAGTTCACTCATGGCTTCTACTATACTATAAGTCTAGGGTATAAAAATATCCAAAAAGAAGATTGTGCTAGGAAAAAAAATATTCTAAGGTCATGTTTTCGTTTTTGTAAACTGTAGTCCAGCGGTCACAGGTCGAAAAGCGGAGAGCTAATTTTGCTAAAATACAAAAAAATATTGATTGGTCGGAAGGGTCCGAAAAGGACAAAATGGGGGGGGGGGGGGATAATGAATACTTTCGTTTCCCTTTCTGGCATTTTTTCTCAATTTGCTGTAACTAGGACGCAGCGAGGGACGAAATAGGCGAAAAATGTTGGAAATTGCATTTTACTACAATGCATTGTGCCGTAGTCCATTAAACTGCCAAAAGATCATCCAATCTCCAAATGAAGGACAGTATATATATACATACTTTGCAGTAATCAACCTGAAATCTGCAGACCTGATAGTAACCTGTCCGAGGAATGAGTTCCTATAACGCGTGATAGCGGGACATTCGCACAAGATGTGTTTGGTTATTCCCACGTCTCCCAGACAGAGACGACATCCAGTCTCGCTGGACAGACCCATCTTGTTTAGGTGATATCTGACCAGATAATGGCCCGATAAGTACCCCACTAGAAGTCTTAGATGAGTTCTACTCCTTTGAATAGTGCTCTTATTTTTGAAGGGCATTATCAGCTCCTTCGATTGACGCAGGCCTGGGAGGTTATTCCAGTACTGCTGGAGTAATAGTGTAGACCAGTCGCCGATCCGCAATTTCTGCGAAGCTAGTTCCACGCCGCAGTATGGCTCTGGTCCACGAAAACTATCGGATGATCCTTGCTTAGTAAGTTCATTCGCAGCCTCGTTCCACTCAATGCCCTGGTGGCCGGGCACCCAACACAAGAAAACTTGGTTTTTGGTTGCCTACATTTGGAGGAGTTCATAACACTCCGTCATCAGTTTCGAAGAGACCCTATATGAGGAGAGCACCTTTATGGCTGCTTGGCTGTTTGAGTAGATAGCAATGTGAGCGCCACCAAATCCTTTTTTCAGATTACCCTGACGCATACCTCAATGGCGTGGATCTCAGCTCGAAAGACACTGGCCGAGATTCCCATTGCGATTGTAATCGTGGTGTTCGGTCCAAAGTCACCTGCACCAACACCCTGTTATGATTTAGACCCATCGGTGAACCACTTAATACATCTAGGGTGATGCCATTTTCCCATTCAGTGCGATCAAGGATAAGGGCTGAAAATTTTCTGCCGAAGCAAACCTCCGTGATCATGTAATCTGATCTCAAGCAGATGTGGACGTCAGAAATTTATTTCAGAATACTAATGTGACCACCTTCTCCGCTACGTGCGTCGGAGGTTAGACGAATTCTAAGAGCATTTTCAGTTGCCGATTCTTGAATGAAGATGAAGATTGTTGAGTTTTCGGCCATCACCCAAGCCCAGCGTACGTCACCATGAACCGCACCAGCATGGTATGTAACCACTCAACACTCAATTACCTTTGGCTGAGTCCCCATGTTCGTTCGAAGAGACTACCACAAGCCCATATTGTGCGTGTGGCTTTCCTAATTATTGTACATTGTCTATGTGAGTGTTACAGGTAAGTTTCGAGTCTTGCGTTACGCCGAGACATTTAACTTCGGTGGAATACTCTAAGGTGGTACCGCCCAACGAGATTAGTTTCAGTGTAAGGTTTCGTCTTCGTGTGAATGGTACAACGAGAGTCTTTTGTATGCTTACATCTAAGCCCACAGCAACACACCAGTGTAGAACTATGTCATGGGCCATCCCCATCACCTCTGTGATGGTAGATTCGAATCTACCTCTGACTATGATGGTTATGTCGTCGGCGTATCCGATTGTCAGATAACCGTGCTCATTAAGCATGGAAATTAGCTCATATACGAAGGAACCATAAAAGGGGGAGAGAACGCAGAACGCCACCTTGCGGGCAACCTTTTGTAGCATTCACACATATCGAGGTGTTGCCTGGAGTTGAGTGAATAACCCGCCCAAGAAGCATAGCGTCTATCCATGCAATGATAGCAGGCGGGATGTTCCTGAGTTCCAGTGCTCTGGATATGCAATTTCAGCCGGTTTTATCGAAAGCCCCCTCAATGTGAAGAAAATCACACAACGCAATTTCCTTGTCACAGACGGGCTTTTCGATTGTCCCACGAGGTTAAGCAGGGCGATCACTGTTGACTGACCCTTCGTGTAAGAGAATTGCTTGCAGTGTATGAGGCTCGAAAGTTCCATCCTGTGCCTGATATGTAAGTGAAGCAACTTTTCCATGGTTTTAAGGAACAAGGAAGTAAGGCTAATCGACCTAAGGGTTAAGGCAGTTGCTCCGGTTTATTACCCCCTTGCGTGTAAAGATCACATTAACTTTCCTCCAAGGTTGTGGTACCCAAGAGTACAACTTGCCCTAAAAAGCTCGATTGGTGGAGAAATTATAATCTCCAAGCTGTTTACAACAGAGCGGGGAAAATACCGTCGATTCAGGGAGCCTTGAACGACTCAAAGAACCCTATCGCCTATTTTGCCGGTGGGTACTAATAGAACTCTCACAGTGCCCCGAGCTTGCCAGTATAAAGACGGCGCGGATAGGGGTGCATGCTACCAACTGCACTTCCGAAAAGTAGATGTGCTATCGAAACGTCAACAAGGCATAGAAATGCTAGAGATGTTGACGCGCACATGCCCCTGGAGGGGTCAAGGCAATTAACATATCAAAGATAACCCCCGATAAACTGCGTCCGGTTTTCAGGGACCAGATGGGGTTCCACAGTTGGAGAGGGGTCACCTTCTGACAGGACGGATCCTGGAAAATCGATCTGAAGCAACAATTCCAGAGTTTCTTTTGTACCTTCAGTGTTGCACGAACCTTCTGGTCTCCATAGAAGGCCGACTCCGTTAGCTGAGTCCTCGGATAGAGCTTTGTGAAAGCGAGCCGCTTCCGAAAGCGACATAATGCTTTCACAATGCCTTCTCCAGCGATCTCGTTTGGAATGCCTAATGAGCTTGTAGTACTCGTACTACTGCTCGTACTCGTACTACTGCAGTAGTACTATTGCAGCGCTTGGCTTTGTTGAACATCCTCCTAACCTTAACTCGCTTTCGAGTCAATTCCTTGTTCCACCAGGGCACTTTACGCCCTGACTTCAACGCACTTGAAACGGTACTGAGCATGAAGTCCGCTCACGTCGTATTGTCGTAAAGCTCTAAACTTCTGTCATTTTTCTATGCGGATTACAGAAGTTTACGAAGAACACAACGTTTACGATATTTACGACAGGGAACGTGAATCCCCCTACTATCTTTGTAGGAGTAAGTTAAGATATCATTGAGCTCATAACCGCCAAGTCAATTTCCCCTGTAGTGCTGATGGGGCTGACCAGTAGTACAGCTTTGGAGCTAACTAATTCACGGAATTGGTTCCAGTAAATACAAGTTACCACAGTATTTTTCTAGAGTTTAAATCCGAAACTAAGATGTGGGTGGTAATTAGCGGCTGAAATCAATACTAAAACGGCCAATGGCTGCGGTTGTTCAATACCTTATTTCTTTTTTTTGTCTCCAAACCAAAACGCTAACTAAACATTCCTTGGTTGAACTAAAGTAGTCCATTTGAATATCAAATCGGTCCGCTTTTATTACTAGAATCCAGAAACACTAAATCATGTATCGTGTCACTAAACTCCCAAACATCACTATGCCTGTGCATCGTCCTTTTTAATCTTTCGCTACGTCAAATTGTCGTCGTTTCGTGCACCTGATGATTAAATGCTCCGATGCAATTGAATTTAACGTGTCATTTTCCATTTCAGCTTTAAAGATTTACGAACTTCTTGTGGTCTCGCAATCGTAAGATACATGTAATTATTTGTAGCAGCTGTCGCGCCCAATGCGTGTGTGGGTTGAATCTCACCGGTGGATTTTTCGCCAGTAACAAGATATGTATCTTCCGCTTTTTAGTAAATCCGCTTTAGTGTTGAATCATTGATCTAAGTATCTTCTATTGACTGAATTCAATAGCATTCTGTAAGTGGTGCTAGACATATACCAAGTACAACGCGAGCGGAATCTTGAGGAAGCAATGCATCCATAAATTAGTGCGTAGGATCCTTGTCAATTGCAGAAATTACATAGAGACGAGAAATGTTGACGTTGCGTTGGAGATTTCATGGACCTCACCAAGTGCTTCGATCCATTAGTCAAGCTGTCGGATTTTTCAAAATGCCTGATAGGAAATGCGTGTTGTAAGAGATGAATGATGGTTGTTGCAAGGAAGCAGCTATTGATTATGTTGAGACGAGTGATAAGAATGCTTAAGATTGGCTGGCAAATTGAATTCAGCTTGGCTGTTGCGTTTGTCAATTAGAGCGCTTCTTTTAGAGGGTTTTAACAACCAATTCATTGAGATTCGCGTTTGATTCGAGCGTATGAAACTTTTCTCTGCGACGAGACCATTGCTGGGGTCAGGAGTATCCATTTCCTTGGGTCGTTTTTATACCCTAGACCTTATAAGGTATAGGGTATATTGTTTGTGTCACGACAAAAATATGTAACACCTTAAAGCTCTCCACAAAACAGCGCGGTGCGGTACTGGGGTACTTAGCGGTAGCAGCATACCGCGTGCCCATTCAAACTACCGCGTTACGAGCACGGTATCATCGATAGTGCCGGCTGCGGTACATCGCGATCAATAGTGCTGGCTGCGATAAAAAAGTTCAGTACCGCAGCTTTGCCGGTACACAAAAGTGTATCGCTGCAATACCCCAACTTCGCCGCGGTATACCTAGGGACTTTCCGATACCATATAAGTATCGATACCCGCTCAAATGAGTAGTATTTAAATCATTTATTCGATAATACTCATATAAGTAGCTTGAAAGTATTGATACTTATAAAGTACTCATATAGTTTTGATTTTTTTAAACAAACATAATAATAAAAATAAAAGGAAAAAGGGCTATAAGTATTCCATATGCTTATTATATGCACATTCATCTATACAAAGAGTTTTACTTAATCCAGATTATGTTTCCAAGGCTATTTCCAAGTGGCAGGGCCGGTCCTACTAAGGTGCAAGTAGAGCAATTGCGCCGGGCGGCACTTTCGAAGGGCGGCGTTATCAAAAGATTTAAGAGTTTTTTTCTAAAACAAACAATATCAATAAAAAAAATTTATAATGGAAGAATATGAAAGAAGATTAACTGTAATGTGCAAACCCATCCACGCTCTCTAAGTTCGTCGTTTATGTTTCTATGAGTTTTTTTTCTAAAACAAACAATATCATCAATAAAAAAATTTATTGTGAAAGAATATGAAAGAAGATAAACTGCAATGTGCAAACCCATCCATGCTCTCTAAGTTCGTCGTTTATGTTTCTATTTTGTTTCCCACGGTCGTTCCTAAGCCTAAAAGTCGAAAAAAATCGCCGCCCCATCCAATACATAAACTAGGGCGATCTGCACCATGCTTGGTATAGCCATATTTATGGCATGAACGTAGGTGAAGTATAAACTTATACAAAAGCATAATATGGCTAGAGTTTTTCGTATCTAGAAAAAAAGCCGCCCTGCCAATACATAGGCAAGGGCGCTCTGCTCCGGCAGGCGATGAGGCGATGCGAGCGCATGAAGACCGCGTTGGGTTAGGTCAGCTACGAAGAACAAGGGAAAATTAACCAACACAAATGTGTATGGCGCGAAAACTCCCACAATTAAACGATCGTGCATATTTGCAATAAATATGATGTATTGTAATTTCAGTGTGACGATTTTTTTTAATGTAGATGTGTTTCTTATGCATTCTAAAGTTGAGTTTAAGTGCGGAGCGAAAAATAAAAATAAAATTTATTTTCATTTATTTTATGCTAAATATTTATATAATAAATAAATACTGTAGTGATTATAGTGTAAGCATATTTTATAATGTCCGAAAATTTAAAAAGAAAAAAGTTATCAGGAAGCCAGTATCGCAAGTTGAGGAAAGTAAAAGAACAGGCAACTCGAAATCAAGTAGGTACTTTACGAATGTTTCTGGATGATAAAGTAACCAGCTCAATATCGGTAAGTCCAAGTACCAGTAATTTATTCAATTTGCCAAGAGAAGTCCATTCTGTGCCAGCTTCTGCAATCGAATCACAAATTTCTGATACGCAAAGAATTGAAATAAATGCTGACCTGATCGACAGACCGACACCAAGTGTTTCAGATGATCCTGGAGTAAGGTCAGATAATATCATTATCGAATGTTTCGATGCCCCGATAAGTGGCCATCCTTAAGTCAATCAATAATTAAGAAAATTGTCGAAAAAGCACCGATACAGATAAGTTCACATATTTTTCCAACGCGCAATAACAGAACATTTAAAACTATCCATTATGACAGAATTATGCCAAATGGCGATGTAGTGCCTAGGATTTGGTTGGTATATTCAATTTCAAATGATGCAGTTTTTTGTTTTTGTTGTAAAATTTTCTCAAAGAATAAGAACGACTATTTGTCACAAAATGGCTTTGGTGATTGGAGCCATTTAACCAGGTTGCTCAAAGCGCATGAAATAAGCCCGAGTCACATCCAAGCTTTTCAATCATGGAAATCGTTGGAGCATGGCATGAATAAAAACAATACAATAGATTCAGTTTTAAATAAAAATTATAGGAAAGAGGTTCAACATTGGAGGGAAGTTTTACGAAGGCTTCTAATTTTTGTACAATTTTTGGGAACTCAATCTCTGGCTTTTCGTGGTACATCTGAAGTTTTACAATATATGATCAGAATAATGGACATTTTTTATAACTTGTGGAGTGTATAAGCAAGTTTGATTTGGTATTGGCAGAACACCTACGTCGAATAACATGCCATGAAACTCATAATAGGTACTTAAGCAAAAATATTCAAGATGAACTTATAATGATAATTTGAGAGTCAGTTAAGGACAAAATTAAAAATATGGTAAAGATTGCAAAGTACTATTCTATTAGAGTTGACACCACTCCGGATAGAAGTCGCACGGAACAAGTTACACTTGTTATCCGATTTGTCCATCAAAATGAGAAGTCTTTTGAAATTCGCGAACACTTTTTAGGATTCCTTATAGGCAAAGACACTACTGGCTTGGGGCTAAAAGATTTAGTTTTACGGGAGTTAGATGATTTGGGTCTTTCTATTAATAATTGTAGAGGGCAAGGTTATAACAACGGTGCAAATATGAAGGGAAAGCACTATGGAATGCAAATCCGCATTAGGGAATTGGAACCGAGAGCATTTTTTGTTCCATGTGCATCGCATTCAACCAATTTAGTTGTCAACGATGCAGCTTCTTCTACAATTGAAACGACTTCTTTTTTGACACTATTCAAAATATATACGTTTTGTTTCCGGGTTCCATTAAGAGATGGGACATTTTAAAGGCAAATGTGCAAAACTTATCTGTGAAACCTCTTAGTGCTACAAGATGGTCTAGTTGAATAGATGCCGTAAGACCGCTTAAGACTCAGTTGGGAGATATTTATGAGGCCTTGATTGAGTTAACGGAAAAGGCTGATATGGAGAGTAAATGCATTGCTGAATCCCTAGGTAATAAAATAATGGATTTCAAATTCATATGTTCCTTGCTTATATGGTATGACATATTAGAACAAATAAATATCACAAGTAAATATTTACAAAATCCTAAAATAAGCATTGCTGCTGGTGTCGCTATGTTGAAAACAACAAAAAAATCTATCGAAGATATGAGAAATGAAGAAAAATTTGGTTTTTACATTGAATCTGGCACAAAATTAGCAACTGAGATAGGTGTTGCAACCGATTTTCCACCCCCATCCACATTACGATCCCGTAGAAAGAAAAAAATATTTGATTATGAGGGAAGTGATGAACCAATTTTGAATCCAAAAGAAAAATTTAAGATCGATTTTTATTATATTGTAGAATTTAAGATCAAGCAATATGTTCTATTGATGAGAGGTTTGAGCAATTAAATGCACATAATGAATTATTTGAGTTCTTATACGATCTATATGCAATAAAGCAAAAACCGATTCATATTCTGAAAACAAGTTGTGAACTTTTACAAAAAAGTTTAACAGGTACAGACGGTTCTGCAGATATAAATGGTTCAGATTTATATAATGAGTTGTTAATGGTTTCTACAATTCTCAAACAAAGTACTGATAGCTTGGAAGCTTTGAATTTTATTTTTTCAAAAAATTTGGAAACTGCTTTCCCAAACACAGTTATTGCTTTGCGAATTTTGTTAATATTGCCAGTAACTGTTGCTTCCGGTGAACGAAGTTTTTCGAAGTTGAAGTTAATAAAAAATTATTTGAGAACTACAATGAGTCAAGAGCGGTTAGTTGGCTTAGCAATGATGTCCATTGAAAAAAAAAATAGTTGAGGACTTGGAATATGATGATTTAATACTTAATTTTGCCAAGCAAAAGGCTAGAAAGGTGAATCTACTAAATTAGTTGTAGTCAACCGATTTTCATTATATAGTATAATACGCTGCACAGATAATGAAAAAACCATTGGCCTCCGTTTTTAATAGTATGCAGACCGCATTAAATATTGTCTGTCGAGAATATTACTACCTGAAAATGTTAATATAATTATTTCACACGTTTTCAACAGCACTGTCGTAACTTCCCTAGCCACATTTCGATCATTGTAATGTTTTCGTGTACTGAGTGCAGTATTCACCTGAATTTTGTTGAACATGTTCAAATCGTAATGTCTGAAATGCTATGGACGTTACGACAGTATTATTGGGAGGGTGTAATATGGTATATTAATTAAATACATAATTAAAAATAGTTTAACATTTTGATATTGGTCCATTGTAATGAACACAAACTTTGAGGAGGTACATCCTTCGAACGCAAACGTCTATACCAATATGATTTAATTTTATTACTGAGTTTGAGTGTTTTTCATATTGTTCCGTTTTATTTGTGGGAAAAACGTAAAAAATCATGAGTTTTTTTTAATTTGTGCAATTTTTTAACGTTTTTCTATTTCAAAGAATATTTTAAAAAACCCACTAAAAAAATTATTCTTTAACTTTGAAATGTTTAGAATTTTTTCAAAATATATAAGCAAATAAGTATAACTGCGAAGGGATTAGCTGTACATATACACATTTCAAGTGAATTATTCCACGTGGTCTTCTTTTGCATTTATCCAAATGTAGGCTTGAGAAATCAATGGTACAATGCAATGGTTAATTAAAAGTTTTCTGTAAGGGCGCGGTATCGAGAAATTGCGCCGGGCGGCAAATTAGCTTGGACCGCCACTGCCAAGTGGATAGTATATCATAGAATTTATATAGGTATAGAGAACATTATATTCTGATTTAAGAAATAAAAAGTTAGAAAAAGGAGAACTTAAACATTTAGGTTTGGCAAGATGCACGCGGATGTGAAAAAAGTGCAAGAAGTAATTATTATTAAAATGCTTAAAATTTAAGTGAATAACTCTTTATTATCAAGACTGCCCAAGAAGAGCAATTTTTCCAAGTACTTCGGAGATAATCTGGTGACCGTTTCCAGCTGGCAACGTTAGTGCTGTCTCTCTTTCTCTTATTTCGATTTTAATGATGGGTACTCGGTAGGTACTTGGATGGAAATGGTATCGATACCCGAGTAAGTATCGCAAGTATTATTCGATGCTAAATGTACTTGGTATCGAAACAAAAGTATCGATTATTTACTTGTATTTACTTGTATCGGAACGTCCGTAGGTATACCGCGTAAGCAGTGAGAGCTCGCATATACCGCCATGTTAATTTGTACCGCTGTACCGTACCGCGCTGGCTTGTGGTGAGCAAGGAGCCTTCGTTGGTATGTTAATGTATATATAAATAATCAGATTCGATTTAGCCGCGTCTACCGGTTCCCACGATGACTTTCGATAATAATGTTCGCAGTGTGATCTGGTATTGAAAATGGGTGAGGTCCGGCCAAGAAAGCACCTCCCCACAAATGTAAAGTAATTAAATATATCCCTAACTCTCGATTGATTAAACTGAAAAACTCTTACTTTGATAGTTAACTTGAGAGGTCATTTTATACTCTCTTGTACAATGAAATCGGTCAGATGCAAAATAGCGGTACTTTTCTTGCAAAGAGCCCAATTACATTACTTTTAACGTTATTTTTAACTGATTTTTGAAGAAAAAATCAGTTATTCGACCCTCCTTCAATGACGAGTTTCGACCCCGGAGTTGGTTTTCTTTACGTTTCATGACCCCAGGACTTGATTGGTATCATTAAATTTTTTTTTGTGTCCTTTATATATATATAATATATACCCGCAAAATGTTGTGGACACGATAACAGTCGAACGGAAGTCATAAGCGAGGTGAAACTTCCAGTTTCGGCTCCTCACTGACATCTATCAGATGTCAGTGAGGAGCCGGCTGCTATTGACATCCAGCACTATCGATAAAGCGGTTAAAAAGTTACAGCTATGTAACGGCAAAAGTATCTGATCCTAAAAACTTCATAACGGAAGAGGCTAGCTAAACCAAACTTGCCCAATAAGTAGACGTCGATAAGAACTAGCCTATTATTGAGGTTTAGCAAAAATCCATCAAGCGGTTAAAAAGTTACAGCTATATAATTTTATAAACAAAATAACTACATAACGGAAGAAGATACTGGGTTCCTATTTAATTTCAGCAACATAAACCAGAATAACAGCTATATAACCGCAAAATTTTGGTAACTCATTTTATTTATAACGGAAAAAGCTAGTTGAGCGAAACTTGTCTAATTGATGAAAATTAGTAAGGGATTGCTTCCGGTGCAGTTTCAGGAAAATCCACAGTACAGTCGAAAGGTTACAGTAATACAACAGCAAAAAGTAATAAGCAAAGCACGAAAGGCATTTAGTTGAAGTTGACGACATAGAGTTTGAATTTGGTTTTTTTTTCTGTCACGCTGTCCGAAATAAATCCAAATCCTTTAACATACTATTAGAATATCTACTCGTTTGAAGTGGATCTGAGCTACTGTAACACGGTTGCCGCCGGTCCAGAGTTTTCAAATATGTAAGCGCTGATATTTTTGACTCGAAACAGTTGACCGTCAGCAACTCCCCATTCTGGAACTCATAAGTTAACATAAAGCGATTATTTCTCCATTTAGCAATGACGGTAAGCCATCATTTCAAATTAAATAATATTGAAGGACAATTAAAACACTTTAACATAACCTAGCACCTCGAAAACCTTAAACGACATTATTCCAAAATCGAAGATTGTGCTGACATGACAATGTTCTCACCTTGATCAGTCGTCACATTCTTCAAATAATAGACAACAAACCAGGCAGACAATTTTTCGCGATATTCACATTGAATTTCGTGATAATGTCCCTTAAAGTCGTCTCCCTAAAACTATCGATCAACATCGTTCGCACTTGATGCTAATATGTGAATTTTCATTTCTAGTTAGATCCAATCTTCTTGAGCTCGACGAAACAAAACTATATTGGGATGGCCATATTTAAATAAACTTAAAATTAGTTAAATCAATCGAACAGTTAAAAAGTTTCATCATCTGAAAATATCTCCGCAAATATCGAAATACAAAATTCTGCAGCCGCACCTGGTACTAATAAGTGCAGTTAAGTATCCCACCCATCTCATAATTATACATAAACTCATAAATGATCCCGAATTGCTACTTTGCCTTAACCCCTAGCGCGTCAACTACTCCTGCGCGCCATCGTACTCTGTTCTGGGCAATGGGGCGCAACTCCCCAAAAGACTTACCCAGTGCCTGACACTCCTTTGCCACAGATCGACGCCATGTGATTTTAGGACCCCCTCTTGGTCGGCCTTGGTTGGAAATGGGGTTCCATTTCATGGCATGCAAAGCAATGCAGTTATCACTCTTCCGCAATGTGTGACCTATCCACTGCCATTTTCGCCTGCGTATCAATTCGTCGATTGGCATCTGACCCGTACGCCGACTTAGCTTTTCATTTGATATTGTTTCGAGCCAGAAAATTCTTAAAATTCGACGAAAACATGAGTTGACGAAAACTTGCAGCTTTCTGGTAACTCCTACGGAAACTCTCCATGTACTGCTCCCATACAAAAGCACTGAAAGTACCAGGGTGCGAAACAGGCCCAGCTTGGTCTTGATGCTGAGATAACTGCTCTGCCTGATTTTGGACAGCATGCCGTATGCGCGTTTAGCCTGGTTGGTACGATGAGCGATGTCCTGCTCCGTGACACAATTTTCGGCAACAACGCTACCCAGGTAGACAAAGTTGTCCACCTTCTCCACAGGCTGTCCATTAATATAGATGCGAATAGGTGTCGGATTTCTTTTTCGCAACGGCGGGCTAAGAACCTTGGTCTTGTTGGTATTAATCTTTAGCCCAACCTTGCTTGCCTCCCTCTCGAAACGCCATTGCGGACAGATCCATGATTTTGTGGGAGAGTGGGCATATGTCGTCAGCGTAGTCAAGATGTTGTAGAGAAGATGTCAAAGTCCATTGAATTCCTCTGTCGAGTCCGGATAGGGCTGCATGCAACACATCGCCGATCACAATGAGGAATAGGATCGGTGAGAGGATGCACCCCTGCCGAACACCACTGCGAATCTCAAAGTCCTCCGACACCTTACCTTTATGCAGAATGCGACATTTCGCGCCGTCATAGGTTGCCTTAATAATAGCCACAAGCTTCTCAGGGATGTCTCTCCTGCGCAAGGCCGCCCATATAGATTCCCGGTTCACACTATCGAAAGCCTTTTCGAAATCGATGAAAAGCAAGTGAAGCGGAGAATCGTATTCGGCTCAATGCTCGATGATGATTCGCAAGGTGTTAATGTGATCGACACAGGAGAATCCGGATCGAAAGCCAGCCTGCTCTTCATCAATTGTGCTTTCTAAGTGGGCCTTTAGTCTTTCCAGGACGATTTTAGCTATTATCTTGGCAACGGCAGGAAGCACACAAATGCCTCTCCAATTATGATATTACTGTCTGTGAGGCTACCCTTCTTTGGAAGTTTGATGATCAAACCTTCCTTCCACTCAGTGGGAAAGGTCTCTGTATTCCATGCTTTATCAACAAGTGGGTGCAGCAAACCGGCAGTTACACTTGGCGCTGCTTGATAAAGTTCGGCAAGGACACCGTCGAGTCCGGCGGCCTTTCCTCGTTTCAGTGCAATAATTGCAGTGACTATTTCCTCTTTAGTCGGGGCAGTGGACCGTATACGCACATTTTGATGGTTAGCTAAATTATCTATATGAGGGGGAACTTCACCAGAGGTTACACGGTTCAAGACCGCGGTGAAGTGTTCTTTCCACCGCCTCATTTGATCTTCTTCCAAGATAAGTAGGTTTCCATCACTATCTTTCACCGGATGTTGACAGGAGTTACGACCACCTGTAAACTCCTTGATGACACTGTATACGGCGTTTAAGTTGTTACTTCTTGCGGCTTTTTCTGCTGAGGCTAAAAGAGTATTCGCATAAACTCTTTTATCGCGTCGCACACTATGCTGAACTTCTCGAGCTTTCTGACGGTAAAGGAGTTCGATGCTGCTTCGATTGTCGTCTGATGATGCAGCCAAACGAACTTTTAGCTCCTTTCTTTCAACAATCCGCTGCCATGAAGCGTCGGACATCCAGGGCTTATTCCGGCAATCCGGGTTTGTACCAAGGATGGTATCTGCACTATCAATGTACGCATTTTTTATGGCATCCCAGTTTTCGTTTATGTCACTATAACTGTTGAGCCAAGTGACGTAGAGAGCTGATTTTTGTCATGTAAACTTTAGATGAGAGCTGATCAGTAAGATGGACATAATCAGACCAATGGAACGCCTACCTCCCCTACAAATATCAAAAAATTCAAAATCCCCTTAACTATGATAACTTTCGACAGAATGAAGCTAGCGAATGGGAAATTTGGTCGGATGTTGGTAGTAAGATCCAGTTAGTTAGTATTGAAAATGGTCAATATCCGACCAAAGAAACCCCTACCTCCCGTACAAATTATACTTTAAATATTTGGCGCCTAGAAATTTTGGCCAAATGTTTGCAGTGCGGGTTAGTTACTTGATTTTAGGAATAGGCAAGATCCTATATCCCCTATAAAGTTGTTGTAGAAAGAGCTAACTCGTTTTAAATGGTACCTATTTTAAATTAACTACTAGTGTTCCTTAATCGTAGCTTCATCGATTAACCTCTGCTCAAATTGACGATATATCATACATACGATACACACTTTTAATGCATATAGCTGTTGCCCATTTGAAGTTTTGGTGACACCACTAGGTCTGCACAGGTCTGGGGTATACCATATACAGTTTACGTTCTCATGACCGGACACCATCGGGACGAACAATTTTGTCCGGTTATGGGGAGTGTCCGCTTAAGTCAACACCAACATTTCTATTAAGGTAACCTTCCAAATTTTTTTTTTAAATCAAATAACCAAATAGGCCAGTCAAATTAAGCCAATTTTGGGGCTTTTTAATAATAATGAGGTAAATATCTGGAAATAATTTTAATCCCTTCTATAGATACTGAATACATGGAAACTGAGTTTGCACGGTCGTAGAAGGTGAGCTTAACTTTTGGAGGGCGATAATCCGAGAAATTTGAGCCCTTTTTTTAAATATTACCGTTATAAATCCTAAACGGTGCCTCGGGTCGAAAAACCTTGCAGGAGTAAATTAAAGACCGTTGAATTCTGCGTTCAATGCACTGCTCAAAGTTGAAATTCGGTTCAGTAGCGTAGTCAAAATTGATAGTCAAAAAATGACAATTTTCGAGGCTCCCGAGAAAAATCACAGTTTTTCACTTTTCAAGCTCACAAATCTTTGCAACAGATCCTCCAAATGGAAAAGCTTGTCTGTAAAAGTTGGGGACAATTTGATTGTGAGCCTAACGTGCCCAATATTTTTCAATTGGGGCTCGAATTTTTAAGCAATGTTCCATTTCAAACAATATATCAAAAATCAAAACTACCCTAATTAAAGCAACCTGTGTTATAACAATTTCTCTGACCAAAGTAATTTAACCTTTGCAAAATCACCGACTTTTATTAAAATTATTTCCAGATCTTTCCCTAATTATTATTAATAATATTTAATTTGACTGGCCTAAAAACCGGTAGTGAAATTTAAATATTTTAATCACACGCTGATCCAAGAGTTGACACTCACACAAAATTCACATCGTCTAATTTGCCTGCTAGACACTGCATGCGTGCTAGAACGAATAATTTTAAGCAGACAAGCTGCTATCGTAGAGAAAAAGGGAGGCTTGTGGTTTTCGAAGAGCGCCCTCCACGGCCGATACGATTATGACAGTAACAGACCTAGGGTAACAGGTGCTGCGCGATACATAATGTTGCGCGGATGTGAAACTGGGCGTCAAATCATTTGTCTCTGCGGAGGATAGGTATGCCTGACTTTTGGCGCGACTAATACAAAGCTACCTTTCTTATAGAATTCTGCAGTACGAAACCAGCAAAGGACCAAGAGAGTGCAATGTCGAAGCAGGCGCTCCACAAGGATCCGTACTCGGCCCTTTGTGAAACATGCTGTACAACGACATATTGGATTTGCCAGTGCCTAAAGAAGAAAAGATAGTCGGGTTCGCAGATGATATGGCTGCGGTTGTGTCGGCCAATGAACCGGCATATTCGTACGCCACCAAGGCCATCACAAGTATCAAGTTGTGGGCGGAGAAAGTAGAACTGGAGCTAGCTGAGCAAAAAAAACGGAGGCAGAAAAAGGAACACTCTGAGGATCAGAAAAGGAAGCATCATCATCATCATTTCAAAGATAGCAATTAGGTACCTGATGGTGACGATTGGCGCTATGCTCACATTTGCAGAGCAGCGCAAGTATGTATGTGAAAAGGCGGCAAATGCTACTGTGGCTTTGGCGAGGATGATGCCAAATGTGGGAGGAACATGACCTAATAGGCGACTTTTATTGTTTAGAGTGATCACCTCTATTCTTCAGTACGCGTGGCCAATTTGGATCGACGTGCTCCGTCATGCTTATAACAGGCAAAGAATCAACTTTGTTTACCGAAGGATTACTTTAGGAGGATGCTGTGCATACCGAACAACATCTGATGAGGCTGCTTATATTGTTGCGGGTATGATCCCCATAAACATTCTAGCAGACGAAATGGACTGATTTTTCAAAGACAGATGTTTGGAGCCACCGATCGCATTTAATGCGCGCAATAATAGCAAAAGGAGCGAGTCTCAGAGGAAATGGCAATAGCGGTGGAATTAAACCCTAAAGGCAACTTGGACACACGTACTCATCCCGCAAATCGAATTGTAGCTGAACCGCAAGCACGGAGAGGTAGATCACTATGTAATTCAGTTTCTAGCAGGACGTTGTGGATATAGGAAGTACCTACACAGATTTAAGCTTGACGGTTCGCCCCGTCCGAGGTGCCCAGGAATAGCGGAGGCGAAAGACCCAGAATATGAATTCTTTCAATTACCAATCCACACGACATAGTGGAGCATATGATAAGTTCTGAGCTTATCTAGCTTAGGAAGACGCAACTCGCACAATAAGCGACATCCATCGGGAACTGAGGAAAGAGAAGCAGATACGAAAACGGGCTCAGCGGATTAACGGGTTGAAGGTTTTACCGAGTAACTG
Source organism: Chloromyia formosa (assembly GCA_964017055.1). Taxonomy (NCBI): domain Eukaryota; kingdom Metazoa; phylum Arthropoda; class Insecta; order Diptera; family Stratiomyidae; genus Chloromyia; species Chloromyia formosa. The sequence continues at coordinate 64,310,055 of OZ024818.1, forward strand.
ACGACGAAAGTCGCATATCGCAGCCGTAGAATTATTATTAGTTGCGGGCAGTGTCTCCCTGAGCAATGAGATTTCTTCCCTATATTATAATAAAAATAGAAGCAAAAACTTTGGAAATTTCAGATTTTTCGGACGCGAACCAGCGTTATCAATAACAACGCTTGGGCTTGCTTACCACGCCGTCTCACTTGGTTATTGAATATGACTCGTTCATAATCTACTAAAGTCATGAAAATCCGAAGAAAAGCAATTGCGAAACCACCGAGTAGTCCGGCTACTAGAGATTTGGTTTGAAAAAAAATAACTATTTTAAAAAGAGCGTGTCCATGTATGGGAGCGTCCAGTTAAGGCCGTCCAATTTTTTTTGAAAAGATTCATAAAATGTTCGGGACTTAAAAGTTTGTTTGGCTATAAGAGCTGTCTGGTTATGGGAGGTGTCCGTACAGGGAGCGTGCACTGTATACGCTTCGGACTCGGGACCGAAGCGAAGCTCGTTTCGCTTGACTCTCGTCCAAGCGTTTCCTTCACTTTGGCGCCTAAGGGCGACCACAGAGTGAAAGCTGAAGCTGATGCTTATGCTGGTGCTTTGATTGTGAACACTCAGTGAAGAGAAACATTGACGTGAAACGTGCTCATTGAGCTTTTCCTGCCCATGCTATTGCTAAAGCTCAAGATCGCATTCGTAATTGTCCGGTGATTTTCTTTATAAAATCCATTCATAACACACATAAAAATGAACGAATACACCGGACAATTACAAATGTGATCTTCAGCAACATTGGCAGGGAAAGCTCCATGAGCACGTTTCACGTAAACATGTTCACAATCAAAAACCAGCATAAGCATCAGCTTTCACTCTGTGGTCGCCCTAAGGTGGTAATGCATCAGACCTGATACATACATATATGTATGGAAATACGGGTATACGATTATTCTCCCCTTGAGTTTTTTTATTGTTTGTTTGAATTGAACCCTTAAAGAAGGTACTGAATATTTTTTTATTTTTGGTAGCGACATTTTTTTGGACGTACTATCGATGCATTTCTGCCCCGAGAAAAAGTTTCGTTCGTCCTTCTAAAAACTAATCAACACAACATCCATAATAAACCCCTTTCCTTCCTTTTTACCCACAGACCTCGAACGGGTTTCGATAAATGCTCGCTCGAGCATCTGGAAATGATCTTTCGACGCACTGTTGGTAACGAAAAGGAAATCCGTCGCGAGGAATTCAAGAAAATCGTTACATCTAAAAATGTAAGTAAAACAACTGTCTCGGCCATCTCAACATCTCGCGCGCTACCAAACGCATCCGATAATATTACCTCCTATAAATGTAATCAGATACACTCCATGCCCACTCTATAATGTATCAGGATTCTGTATCTCAATTCCCATTGCAGCCATTCTTCACAGAGCGTGTCTTTCAAATTTTCGATAAGGACAACTCGGGAACGATCTCACTACAAGAATTCATAGACGCCGTACATCAATTTGCCGGACAATCTACCGAGGATAAGATAAAATTTCTATTTAAAGTTTACGATATCGATGGTAAGATTGGACATGTGTCATCTTTATCCTACATCTGAACACTTAATTAACCGGAGCTTCAAGTATCTTTAAGTAGTATCTATATAATCTGATAGAAAATGATATCAAAGTTCCATATTTAGATATGGATGTAGAGCCTATGAAAATGTAACAAACTATCGTTAATTTATTTTATCTTTACATTAAGGCGACGGTCTTATCCAGCATCTTGAACTACAACACGTTATCCGGGCATGTATGGAGGAAAATGGGATGCAATTCTCCGAGGAACAGGTTGGTGCAAGTTGTAAAGTTTGAAATTTTGTGTATTGATTTTCAGGTGGATGATGCACAATAAATAATAGGATGGTTGAGACGCAGCGCACCGCAGGAGAGCGAAAGTTGGGGCACAGATATGCACCGGGTTCTGCTATGTTTGGTCGGATACAACGGCTATGGCCACAGTGAATAGTTATTTCTTTTCATTTAGTTTACAATCTGTGCAAAACGTGCGGCTCGAGTATAAACCTTTGCACCGTACCGCACGGCAAAAGTGCGGTGGGCTCCTACTTTCGCAAGTGGATTTCTTTCTTCGTTTCACAGAAACGCTCCGACGCCTAATGTATATCTCAACATTCGATTAGCCTGAAATAAAGACTGAAGAGAGAGAAGCCTTAGTCCTGTTGATAGGAGTCTTCTTCGTTTCATTTATTTGTCTAAGCCAGTTAATATGTATCTTCAAGTCATTGAGATTATCCTTCTGAGATAGCATAACAAATTTTCCAGTTGTCGTCGATTTTTTTCTCTATCATATCGACATAATCTCGTTTCAACTGGAGCCACAATTACATATCACAACCACCGCGTTTAAAGGATCTTATGCTACATACCAGTTCTTACGGCACATACGGAAACGGACTATATAGGTATATGCGAATATGTACCAGTATAGTTTTAAATCAAAGATAAATTAATCTGCGTCTCATTAACATATCGCAGTTAAATTTGTCGCTAGCCGAGAGTTATGGTAGGAAGCAGCTTAGGAAACGAAACTTGTCCTGATTGTATCGACACAGTTGGTTCACGATTTCAGTACACACATTTTTGCTTATCAGAGATTAAGTTAATTGCAAAGCATGTATCGGTAGTTTTGTTTGGTCTATATTCAATCCCAGGAATATGGACTTAATGGCGCTAAAGTATTACTTATCGTCAGTTCACTGTTAATGAAGCCTGATGGTGGATGCCGAAGAAGTTGCATACTATCCTGAAGGCAATATGCGGTTGCAGATTGGCCCATTGTTTTGGGATAGATAGATAGATAGATTGGAGATAGGCCGTGGGCTGGCCTATTAGCCCTGCGACCTGATAGTTTATTGCGCTGTAGCCCTATATCTGCTTACAGGACTAGGCCTGTCGGATACTAAAAACACACCGTGCTTGTTCTATACATGTCTTAAAATGTCTTTATTGCTCGAACTCTTTCTTAATACTATTTACATGCATTCTTACGTTCTAACTTATACCTAAATACATAAATTTCGCATCGTATGCACACAATGCGTACGAGCGGTCATTGTCGCGATTTCCCAATAGCTGGAAAGCAATTATGCACTTTTCGTCGAGTGCAATAATATTGTTTGCGGTCAGCATTTTGGTAAGCAATATAGGCCGATCGCGCAAAAGGTTATTCGACTATCGACTTTGATGTTATGGTTGTTATGCACCATCCATATGTTTTGTATATGGATGATACATAACACCACACCCCCTTAGGAGAAGTGAATTACTTTTTCGGATTGGCATTGGCAGGCGGCTGATTAAGAGAAATGTTTATATCTGTTTTTGTTTTGCTCTTACGATTATTAAGCAATGTACAGACGATGCAAACAATTTGCAGCAAATTGTTGCCTGCAACAAAATTTGCATGTGTGAACACGTCGGAAAACAACTTGCTGCAAACAAATAAATTTGCAGCAAAAATTTGCTGCAACAATTTTGCATGTGGTGTGAACACGTGATTTTTTTTTGCGTGAAGTGTTTGCTTGTTTGCTCCTGCTGTTTGCCACTAGTTGCAATATTGCCGCAAGACAGTGCAAAAGTTAACATGTGGAACCGCGAGTTAATTCAAAGGCTAATTGAAAAGTACGAAAGTTTTACGGAATTGTGGGATGTGTCTTCTCCTCATTATAAAAATAAATTTAAAAAGCAAACTGCAATAAGAAATATTGCAGCAGACTTAAGTTTAGAAGAAAGTGAAATCAAAACAAAAATACATAATTTGAGAACACAATTTCTACAGGAAGTACGTCGCGTAAAACAAAAAAAGAGTGGACAAGGTCTTGATGATAATTATAAAAGTAAATGGGAGTTTTTCGATTCACTTAAATTTATTTTAACTGAAAAGGAAGTATCCTATAATTTAGAAAATTTGGTAAGTGGTAAATTTTATTTATTCAGATTAAATCACATATTATATGTATTTATATTGCCAAGAAACTTCACCTTCAGGCGAAACAAAATAATCTTTAAATTCGTCCCGAATTTCTTTCGCGGTAGAACTGTGTTGAGTATTTCGCTGAAGCGGTAAACAATTACCTTCTAACACAAGCTCATTACGCCAATTACCCGGTTGAATTACTCCTTCATTTTCCATGTCAAATGTTCCTTGCGGAGCATATCTTCTCTTTGATTCTTTTCTAGTCATCAAATAGTTGTGCAATGCACATATTGCAGATACAATGTCTACCGTTTTTTCAGGACCAAGTTCCACAGGTTTTCTCAAAACTCGAAATCTATTTGCCATTATGCCAAAAACATTTTCTACTATTCTCCTTGCTCTTGAAAGACGATAGTTAAAGACCCGGTTCGGAGCGGGTTGATTCTTGAATGGGTATGGCTTTAATAGATATTTCCTTAGTGCAAAAGCGTCATCTGCCACGATAACATATGGCACGTTTTTTTCTCGGCCGGATAGTGGACGGTCTTCTGGTATTTGTAATTCATCTGTTTCTAATGCATTTGACAGAGAACAATTATTGAAAACTCCTCCATCAGAAACCCTTCCTTTGCATCCTGCATCGAAGTAGATAATTTTATAATTTGCATCTGCTAAAGCCATTAATACTATGCTGTGCGTGCCCTTATAGTTAAAGTAGGCACTACCGCTGTTAGATGGAGCTTTCATAACAATGTGCTTTCCGTCTAAAGCGCCGATACAGTGCGGGAACTGCCACTCATTTTCGAAGGAAGATGAAATCTGAAGCCATTCATTAATTGAATGTGGAACCTAAAATAACAAGTAGTTAGGTAGTTCTATTGCAAAAAAAAACATATGTGCATGGTAAATGGATTAAAGAAAACTTGAAAATAATAACGTAATTTACAGAATGAAAATCAAGATGATGTGAATGAAACTGTGGCTCAAACATATGGAGAGTTGCCGTCTACAAATGAGGAACCACAAAATAGAAAGAGGAAGAGCAGTGAGTTTCGAAATAAAGACGACGTTTTACTTCAGAAAGCAGTTTCCATCATGGACAGACCAGCAGATGATCACCAAGTGTTCGGTGACTATGTTGCTTCCGAGTTCAGATTATTGAAATCTGAAAAAAATAAACTACTACTTCGTCGCAAAATTCAAAAGGCGATACTGGATGTTTCTGAAATTGATGCCTTAGAAGATTGCTCGAATTCACCTTGGGGTGGATGTGCACATACATCCACAAGCTCTTCACTAACACCGCCAACAGAAGTCCATTTTCCGAATTTAACTGAAGGACAAATATTGGGTAACCAATCACTAATATAATTTAAGCATACCTTCAAATAATCTTGTTTTAGGCACTTATATAGAGCTCGACAACACTCAGGCACAATCGACGCCACAGTGCTAACAGGAATCCGGAAAAGATACATCAATGAATGATATGAATCACCTGGAAGGTTTATAATTTACGTAAATATGTACATTCAAACCTTATTTACAAATATACTATTAAAAATCACAAAAATATGTTTCAAGTACATACCCGTAGCTAGAAAACGCAGAGTTAAAGCTAAACGTTCACTGGGCGAAATGGAGGCACGCATAACTGTATCCTTTTTCATTATTTCGGTTTTAACTAGTGATAACAAAAACTCGAAATCCGTTTCAGACATCCGAAAAAAATTGAAAAAACTCTCCTTGTCCTCATTTTTAAGCTCCTTTAAAAGTTCCTGGTGAAATCCTAGCTCGGCTCTTTTTGCTATCCAGCTTCTCACCCACAGTTTTCTTTTTTTAACTGTTTTCTTCAAGTTATTTTCTTTTTCGCGTTTTATTAGAATCATTGCAACAATAGCTGCTGCAGTTCTTGTTCTTTGGCACGACATTTCCAACTTTACTGCTCGCGCTCCACAAACTAAATGAAAACAAGTGTGAACAACCGTGCAAGATTTTGCAGCAAATAACCACGCAACAATTTGCATGCGGAGCGGAAATCTCTTTCAGCAAACAATTTGCGTGCAAATTTTGGATAAGTGTGAACATCAAAGCAAATACTTGCTGCAAACTATTGCTGCAAATTATTGCTCGTCTGTACAATACTTTAGGGCATTGACGATAATAGCTGTTATTAGTGTCATATCTACAAAACAGATAAAGAAGTTATGTATTCAGCTATTCATAGTAGGGTTTCAGCCGATTATTATGGACTGTTACGTTTTTTCTGTTCTTTTTAATGGTAGTATTCACGTTGTTTGGAACCGCTACTACCGTGTATGGACCTGTCCACAGATGAAAGCTTATGCTCTTTTGCATTGTTTTTGAGGAGGACCCTATCGTTAAGGGCAAAGTGAACTGGCCTCGCTTTTCGGTCATAGTACTCTTTTAATTTGAGCTTGCTGGAGATTAAATTTTCTCGTGCCATTTTGTGAAGGTGCTGAAGCTTATACCGCAATATCTTGCAATAGTTTTCATGATCATATATGGGCTCCGGATCCCTTTTCAAGTTAGTGGGAATGCTAGCACAAAAACCAAATAGACAATCCATTGGAGTCAATTTGGTGCCCTCATGCGTACTTGTGTTAGCAACAAACGCGGCGGTCCGCAAAAATTGGTCCCAAGTCTCAGGGTTCTCCTCAGTTACAGTTCGTAAGTAATCACCCAATAGATGGTGTGATCGCTCCAACGAACCGTTTGTTTGAGGGTGATATGCTGTTGTATTTAGCTTCTTAATCCTCAGTAATTTACAAGTGCTGCGAAATACTACACTCATAAAATTACTACCCTGGTCAGTGAGAACTTTCTTTGGTATCCCGTATCTAGCAATAATTTGCTCGAAAAATGTGCTGGCCACGAGCTCTGCGTCTACCCCAGGCAAAGCATACCAGTCGACATATGTATTTGGTCAGATCATCTCGGAAAGTGAGAATGTAGTTGTTCCCAGAATGTGTCGTTTTTAGGGGTCCCACAATATCTAAGTAAATCTTCTCAAATGGTCTCCTAGAAATGTCTGTTATTTTTAGTGGCATCCGAAACTCTCGGCTCGATTTACTTTTTTGGCATTTTGGACATTTTTTTATATAAGATTTTATATCTTTTAATAAGCCCTCCCACGTATATTTTTTGCGTATCCTTTTATATGTTTTAATTACTCCTTGGTGACCCCCAAACGGAGAATCGTGATAATCACGTAAGATAACTTGCCTCTCCTCCGGTTTTGTTAGTATCTCCGGGTTATTTTGAAACTCTTCATCAACTCCACTTCCAGTATCTTCATCCCAAGTATCCGATTCAATGGGTTGCATTCCGGATATTTCATTTTCCACGTTATTCTTAGCCTGAGCCCGTGTTAATACTAGTCATTTTGATTGAGATGAGTTTTCGTTACCAATGGTATTTGATACTTCTGGAATGATATTCAGAGGAGTACCAGCTTCTTCAAGTTCAGGTACCATACGACTTAACGCATCTGCATTTGTACTAAACTTCCCGGGCTTGTACTCTATCATGAAGTCGAATTCAGATAGTTTTTATTGAAACCTCAGAAGTCGTGGGCCTGGATCTTTTGATTTAAAGATTCCTTTTAAGGGCTGATGGTCGGTATAAACAACGAACTTCCGTCCCAAAAGATAGCTGCGGAAATTGCGAACAGCCCACACAATGGCAAGAAGTTCCTTCTCGGTAGTGGAGTAATTCCTTTCTGCTTTATTTAGTAAGCGACTAGCGTATGCAATTGGATTATCCTTTCCGGGATCTCCCTTAGAAAGAACAGCGCCTAATGCTTCGCCGCTAGCATCTGTGGTAAGAATGAAAGGCTTTCTGAAATTGGGATATATCAGAATTGGTGGTGAAATTAGAGCTTCCTTAATTCGTTGGAAAGCTTCGTTACACTTATTCGACCAAAAGAATTTGTTCCCTTTGCGCAAAAGGTTTGTTATAGGTTTGACAATTTTGGCAAACTCCGGAATAAATTTACGATAATAATTAGCTAAACCTAGAAATGATTGTACCTGTCTATTTTTTTTTTGGTACGGAATAATTTTGTGCAGAAGACATTTTTGTATCATCAGGTAGAGCACCTTCACTTGTGCATTTATGACCAAGATAAATAACGTCTCTTCGCAGAAATTGACATTTAGATGGCTGTAATTTTAAGTTGTTTGCGCGAAGTTTTTCTAGTACTTGCTCTAGTTTGTTGTTATGGTCTTCTAAATTTCTACCATGAACAACTAAGTCGTCTAGATATACGAAGCATTCTATACCTTGTAGCCCTGTAAGTACATAATTCATTAGCCGTTGAAATGTTGCCGGTGCTCCTTTAAGTCCGAATGGCATTCGTTTAAACTCATAATGCCCATGAGCAGTACTAAATGCAGTTTTCGGTACATCCTTAGGATCAATCAAAACCTGATGATACCCACTGGCTAGATCGATTGTTGTAAAGTACCTTGAATTACCTAGTTGGTCTAGAATATCCTTTATACGGGGCAGAGGAAAAGCATCGCCAATGGTTTTGTCATTGAGTTTGCGAAAATCGATGCCTACCCGCCAGCGCTTCTCACCATTTGGCCCCGATTTTTTCGGAACGACGAGCAAGGACTTTTACTTGGTGCTATTATACCATCCTTTAACATTTCTGCCACTTGGGTATGAATTACTTGTTTGTGTGCTTCTGGAAGCCTGTAACTTTTTTGGTTAATAGGAGCCGTATTTCCAAAAGTAGGGATGGAATGTTTAAGAGCATTGGTAAATGTCATATGGTCACCTTCAAGATGAAAAATATCATTAAATTTGTGGCATATTTTATAGATTGAGGTTTTCTCTTCACTGTTTAAAGTTTCCTCTAGGCGTAACTCCTTTTCTAAGCGTTGTATTCTGTCTTCATAATCTTTTTCTACCATAGGCTTGTAAGTACAGAATACTGCTTTCTCTTTAGTTACTGAATTTGTTGTAGTTTCTTCCACTTGTAAAGGCTGCTTTCCTTTGAAGGAACTTGTGGAAGTCAAAAAATGTGTTTCGAATTCTTTGTGAAGAACGAGTTCAAGATCAATTTCATGCAATTCGACAGTGATGTCGTTTGCATTTAGTACACCTAAGGTGACCACATGTACCGAAATGACCGGTACAGTACCGAAATTTCGATGTTGTATACCGTGTACCCAAGGGAAGCTTGGGTACACCAAAATACCTATATACCGAAATTTAATTTCGCACCAAAAAATATACCGAAATTTGAGCTATGTTCCAAAATATACCCTAATTTGAAAATAGAATTACTTCAAAAGTGATATGCCATTGTTTAATACTCTATGACACCACTTTGTGCAGCGAGAGTTTCAAGTTGAGCGAAATGAGAGCTTCTCAGTGGCGAAGACTACAAAATATCTTCCAGTATCTACAGCGCCACAATTGCATTTGTTCGCGTTTGAAATTTTTGCGGTCTGCGGAAATCTAGTGCCCCGACGTCCGATCGATCGGCCGATGGATCGCCATAAAATATCAGCTGATCAAAATTATTTGGAACTGTCAAAAAAACCGTCAACGATGAGCGCATACACAGGCCGATCCATCGGCCGATATCGATATCTGCCGATCGATCGGTGTGTGTACGGCACGTTTAAGAGGTATTTTGTACGTAAGATGCAATATTAAAATGACTTGGGAGCAATTTTGCGAGCAATTCTTTGAATTTATAAAGACCCAACAAAATGCAGGAAGAAATTGGCTCTGATGAGAAATGTGGATTTAAAAAATAAGAAAAAACCAAACTAAAAGTATATAAAACATAAAATGCAATTAATATGTATGCATAAACTATAAAAGTAAAAGAAATATTTTTGTCTTTCATTATAAATCTATGTGTGCTATGATTTCTGATCGTGTACCGGAACAAGTGGTCATGTACCGAAATTTAGTTGTAAAAATATGGACATGTACCGAAATTCACTTATCAAAAGGTGGTCAGCTTAAGTATACCAATTATTGTACTGCTCTTGTGCGATCTTAGCAATGCGTTTGCCAAATAAACTTTATCTTTAAGTTCTTTCACACGGCACACCGAATCTTGTTGTAAGTTAAGAGGAATGCTAACCGCCATTTTGCATCTAGGTGGTATTCGAATAGAGTTTTCTAGTTTAACCCTTTTTAATATTACCCCTTTTGGTTCTGGCGTACTTGTTAATTCCCCAAAACTTTGTTCAAATTTGTTTATTTTTGTCGTTGGACAAAATGGTACACATATGTATGTCAGGCTTGTTTTCCTCTGTGCAGAATCTTAGCTCACTGTTGGGTCCATCGATACAACAATACTTTGATAAAAAGTCATTCCCTATCAACCCATCTTCCGGAATAGAAGCTTCTTTACCAACTACTTGAAAGTTACACTCAAAGTCACTATCAAAAGTGAATGTTCCTTTACAACTGCCAAGCGTTTCGCCTTCACCAAAGGCGGTGCTAAGTGTTGTAGTTGAGGCTTCTATTTCAGTCCCATCATTTATTATTTCACTTTTCAGGAGACTGACTTCAGCTCCTGTATCCACTACTAATTTGACTGTGGGACTAGATGCAATATTTAGTGGTAATTTTACAACAGGGACATTATTTTTAAGATATTTTTCACAAAATGGTAATAAATGATTTTTAGGGTTTTTGAAAATTTGACTGGAAAGATTGTCACTTGTATCATGATTACTACTATTACTACTACCATTATTCTTTTCTTCCCCCAGAAACATTGATGTTTCTAGCGTCGCTGTCGATCGGGGGATATTTTGACCGACGCCTATTCGTTTCCCTGAATATTACAGCTCCTTACCCATTTCTTTTTGAATGCACAATTTTCAGTGCTATGTCCTTTTCGACCACAGAATTCACACTTAGGAAGTTCAGTGTTTACACTACTGTCATTGTTGTAAATTTGGCTGGTAGCTCGTGTCCGATGGCATGTGTTAATATTGTCTCATGCCCATATTTCTTGCATTCAATGCAATGAGGTGTGTTTTTCCTTTTTAAACACTCATCATATGTGTGGCCAGAATAATTACAAAAACTACATTTTATTGTCGAGATAGCCCCGGAATTACTTCTGGGTAGGGATTGGTTGTGACGATTAAATGATTTAGATGGAATTGGATTGGATTGGAATTGCGATTGTGGCGGCACAAATGTATTCTTTTCAGTTTGTTGCATGTTCGGGTGCATTTTATCATTTACAAATTGTTGAATTGAATTGCCTAAAGAATAACATGCGTAATTATTGTAACTGCCTAAATCGGTTTTCGGTTCGGGCATATTCGTTGGCTTATAAAAAGAAAGGTTTGAAGGTGGATATATGTTACTAAAGGAATGTTGAGCCGATTGAGTAAAATGAGTGTTGTATTTTACATTAGATTATAGAGATGAGGTTGTTGGTAATACACAGAGCCTTGCTGTAGTTTTTCCATATCTAATGCCTTTTTAATTAACTCTTGTATAGAGCTTTCGTTTAACGCAAGTAGGTATGTGCATAAGTGAGGGTTACACGCTCCACATTTTACTGCGGTGATTGCAAAATCTTCCAATTGTTGCTTTATATTGTCAAAAGACGTGTCACCGTACTTAACATGCGCTGCTTCTTTGCACTCGTTTAACAGTTTTTGAACCCGCATCGCGAATGCGGCGAAGGGTTCAAGAGGGAGCTGTTTGCTGTTAATCAGTTTGTTTATCAAGTTGCCGTAAGTCTCTCTTGGAAGATAAGTTCGATACAACAGATCTTGGAAATCTTCAAAATTGAGTACTTCACTGGTCGAAAATTAATTGATACGCCTCCCCACGTAATCGCGTTCCAACTATTTTATTAAAAATTTCTTTTTCCGCTTTATCCAGACATTCAATAACTTGGGTGCAGCAACCCAAGAATGTTTGTAGTTCTGAAACTATTTTTGGGTGCTGCTCGCCAGAAAAAATGGGGACTAACAGAGTCGTCAATTTCACTACTTTTTCAAAATTTACCGACATTTTTGAATTGTCTAAACTGTTAACTATTTCTGATTCGAAAAGTGCCGACTCCTCTGCCGATGTCTCTCTCCAATTAACTTCAAAATCTTCGTTAATTGAAACTGGCAGACTATTTAAAACTCGAGGGTTTTCTGTTATATTTAGAGTACGATGTCTGACAAATTCATGCAGTTTGGCCTTAAAATCCTGACTTTGATTTTTAAATGTTTTTAAGAAACCCTCTCTTTGTTTGGCTTGTTTTAATAAGCAATTATCAACAGTTTTTAAGTCGGCCTGCGTGAATTCGTCAGACTCACTTACTTTACTTAATACTAATTGAAGAAACTCACTTGTAGTAGCTTCTACTTTTTTTATTACCTGGCGACTTCGTAAATTCAAGAAGTTGTCCGATGTTGATGGTTGTTGCGCTGTGAGTAGAGATGGTATGCTCTTTTACATACCTGCGATTTTTTCACCGCTCTTTTAAAAAAAGCAATAGCATATTGTGATTTAAAACTGAAAAGAGCTGCGATTGGAAGAGCAGAAATAATAAGTGCTGCATACTACGTATTATTTACGGTCTATCGCCAATAAAATTCTCGCCACTTCGTTTTAGCTCGTTAGGATCGCAAGGTTTTTGTTTTTATTCGTATCTCTTTTCTACGAAAACAAATTGAAAAAAAAATTCGGGCGAAATACCACGAGCAAAAGAACCACGGGCAAAAAAAAACACACATTAAACTAATGTGAAAACACTAACAACGCTATACGCCACGAACAACAACAACAAAAAAAACAATGCTGTACAGAAAAGAATTGGATGCGAGCATTCTTGCATCATCTACGTTTCTTGATAGTGTCGGCGCCAGAGCCCGACAATCATTTCGCGCGCACTACCAGCTCTAAACTCGCCGATCTGCTAACACACAGCTCGCAATGTGCTCCTGATCAGTTTCGTTCATCGATCAGCAATCTTCCGACGATCAGTATCAGAATTTCTGATCCGATCTCTTCCGAAGAGCAATACCAGAAATTCTCATCATCATCAGCTATCTTCGAGCAGTACTGCTCGTCGGAAGAGCTGATCGGAACTTAGCGCATTGCGTTGCGAGCTGTTAGCGAGTTTAGAGCTTTGGTTGAACGTGAATTGAACGTATATTTTTCCGATTTTCTTTAGTGTTCTGAACGATCTTTCTGTTGTTATATGTATTGATATTGAATTTCTTTAACCTTCATGTAAATGAATATACTTCCAATGAGTGAATAGTACAGAACTTTACTTTTAATTCATATCGTTTTTTTCTTTTTCAACTTCAATCATTGCCAAATTAAAAAAAAAACATAAAAGAACTACGATTGGGGTAAACCCCAATCATGCAATACTCTAAATGAATTTGACAAATATTACATTATGTTGCAATGTAGTTGTTGTAGTTGTAGTTGCAATGTAGTTGTTGTAGGCAACATACAACATTTTGTATTAGCTCAAAGCGATATCAAGCTAGAGAGCAACGTTGGTAAAATATGTCATATTGTATAGGAGGGGGTAGACGGAGTAAGGGTAATCGACTATTTTTTTTGAATCTAACTGATATTGTTAAAATACTAATTTCAGCCCAATAAATTGTATACGTACTGAGTAAATATAGGCTTAACGTATTTCATGAAATAGTGCAGTTTGTATGGGAGGGGGTAGAAGGAGGGTGAGGATTACAATAAGTTTTATAACAAAGGTTACAATTATCATAAAAGTGATATATTCAAAATTTCAAAGCAATATGTTTTATAGTTTCTGAGAAAATCTGATTATTGTAAATTATCAAAAATGTGTCCTTTTGTATGGGAGGGGGTAGACGGAGTAAGGGTAATCGATTACTTTTTTCGAATCTAACTGATATTGTTAATTAAGTGTTAAGTACAAAATTTCAGCGCGATAAATTGTATAGGTAATGAGTAAATTGGCTTAACGTATTTCATGAAATAGTGCAGTTTGTATGGGAGGGGGTAGAAGGAGGGTGAGGATTACAATAAATTTTATAATGTAGGTTACAATTATCATAAAAGTGATATATTCAAAATTTCAAAGCAATATGTTTTATAGTTTCTGAGAAAATCTGATTATTGTAAATTATCAAAAATGTGTCATTTTGTATGGGAGGGGGTAGACGGAGTAAGGGTTATCGATTAATTTTTTTGAATCTAACTGATATTGTTAATTAAGTGTTAAGTACAAAATTTCAGCCCGATAAATTGTATACGTACTGAGTAAATTGGCTTAACGAATTTCATGAAATAGTGCAGTTTGTATGGGAGGGGGTAGAAGGAGGGTGAGGATTACAATAAGTTTTATAACAAAGGTTACAATTATCATAAAAGTGATATATTAAAAATTTCAAAGCAATATGTTTTATAGTTTCTGAGAAAATCTGATTATTGTAAATTTTCAAAAATGTGTCATTTTGTATGGGAGGGGGTAGAAGGGGTGGAGCGATTTAGCCCGTTCACGAACTTAGCCTTCATTTTTTGTCAAAAATAACGTGTGCAAAATTTGAACTTCATAGCTCAACGCGTTCTCGAGCTAGAGAGGTCACGGACGGACGGACGGACAGACGGACATCCGGTTTTGAGATATTCGAGTGATAATTTGAACGTCTGTATCATTCATTTTTTTCTGCGAGCCTTATTTCTTAGCGTTACAAACTTTGTGGCAAACTTATAATACTCTCAGATTTCATCTAGAGTATAATTAAAGCGAGCTCTAGTCAGAGATATTTATCACTGCAATCACTATTTTCCATTCCTTTTCAATAAAATCACTGCTATTAGAAGAGCTGCTCTTTTTCACAAATATTGAAAAAGAGCAATCGCAGTTATCACTGCGATTGAAAAAGAGCCATCTCTAGCTGTGAGTATAGATGTTCTGGATTCACTTCTTCCACTCGTAGATTCAAGTTCAGATGCTGCTGGCGTAAATGATCCAGATGTTTTCCTATCAGCAGAAGTAACAGCGGCTGTCAAATTATCTGCTGTGGATTGACTTGAAGTTGTAAACGTATTGTGCGTTTCAAATGTTGAGTCTTCGTTGGGCGAATTGCTACCTTCGGTGGGTGGGTCTGTTGTTCGGGTGTTCAGCGGCATCAACTTATGCTTTTGCTTTGTACTTTTAATTGTCACTTATGGTTCTATTTTCTTGAACTGTTTATTTTCGCTCTTGTTTCTATTTCCTTGAACTTTTTATTTTCACTTTTGTTTTTATTTTCTTGAACTGTTTATTTTCACTTTTGTTTTTATTTTTTTCTTGAACTTTATATATTTTCACTTCTAACTTTTACTTCCGTTTCTTTCAACTTATAGCTCCAACATTTGTGTGTTAGAACAATCACAGGTGTTTGTATCGAGTGTTTAAAGGTTCGTGTGTGGTAACTTAGGTTTTTCAAGCTCTGGACTTCCTAATTTTTACTTGGTAATTTAGGTTTTTCAAGTCGATGAGACTTCCTGAATTTACCGTTCAATGTAGGCTTTTCAAGTCGAACTTCCTAAATTTTACCCGGATACCGGCTGCGCCAAATGTCGCATACTAAAAACACACCGTGCTAGTTCTATACACAAAAATGTCTTTATTGCTCGAACTCTTTCTTAATACTCTTTACATGCATTCTTACGTTCTAACTTATACCTAAATACATAAATTTCGCATCGCATGCACACAATGCGTACGAGCGGTCATTGTCGCGATTTCCCAATAGCTGGAAAGTAATTATGCACTTTTCGTCGAGTGCAATAATATTGTTTGCGGTCAGCATATTGGTAAGCAATATAGGCCGATCGCGCAAAAGGTTATTCGACTATCGACTTTGATGTTATGGTTGTTATGCACCATCCATATGTTTTGTATATGGATGATACATAACAGGCCTGCCGATCAAGCTTAGTCGTACTAATGAAGTTACTTAAATCTTTAATTGAGAGTGCAGAAACTTCATATGGTTCAAGAAAAACACACCCAAAACATTCCATGCGGAAGCGGGCGAGGGCCTCACATTCGCAGAGAAAATGTTGCGAAATCTCGTCTTCTTTCTGACAGCAGCGACAGGTTGAATCTGTGGTCAAATGCAACGGTGTTTAATGATGTCTCAAGTATGAGTAACCTGAAAGAAGCGAGTTTTGTGTTAAAAAACGATAAAATTATTTAACCGCAAAGTCCATGAATTTTTATAATTTGAAATTAAAAACACCTTATTGACTTTGCTATAATGTACTCGCTGAGGATGACAATAGTCGAAATGCATCCGAAATATTGAAATTTATTGTAAAATAAATTTTAAAAATAGCAAAGTCAATAAGGTGTTTTTAATTTCAAATTATAAAAAACCTGAAAGAAGTCCGCAATTGTTTCTGACATTAACTCGACTCATACTGAGTAGTAGTGAAGCTCGTTTTCGTAAGTATCCAGCAATAAACAGTTTTGGTTATCTCAGACCCGGAAGGCCGTCCAAATACGCTGCGGCCTTGATTGTCTCCCATACTCTAATATATCTTTTTACGCTGCACAGAACGGCTCTGGTCCATGAAAAGGTGCTAACCTGGCTTAGGCTCATTAGCGCGTTTATTACCATCAGCGCCGACATGACCCCGGGACAGAGTACAGCGTCATTGTGTTTGAGTTTCCCAGTTCTTGGAGTGCTTGCTACTACATACATATATAGTTTTGAAGTGACGGCATAATCAGTCAGCACCTTGATGGCTGCCTAACTATCAGAAAAGACTGCTATGGACCTATTACAGTACCCAGTACAGTGTGGCGTGTATTTCTGTTTAAAAAACTGTAGGAAATCCTTCCATAGAGATGAAGTGTAGCTGGTCGGGGCCCACGATGCCCACCCCAGTGCCCTCCTCTGTCTTAGAGCCATCCGTAAACTATTTAATGGTGTCGGAGGGTAATTCAAACTACTTCTCTTCGCACTCCTCTCTACTCCAGATTAACGCGGAGTAGGAGTGGTCGAAGACTCATTTTTTACCAAGTGGTCCGATAGCATTCTGGTTTTAATGCTCTCACTGCTCCAAGTTCTTGTGCTGGACTAAGTTCCATACTGCAGTTGCTTGCACCAAGTATTGCAGATGCTATTCTAGCTTTCGCCAAGATATGGATGTGCAATGGGGGCAAATCCATCACAACCTCTAGAGCTGCAGTGGGGCAAGTTCGAATAACCCCGGTCACAATGAGACAGACCAGCTGTATCTTTCCCAGTGCAATCTTACCATCAGCGGCGCCTGCCCTTTTCCACCAGACCACCACGCCATACTCTACTATAGGTCTTGCAATAGCTAAATAAATCCAAATTACAATAGCAGGAGTGGATCCCCAAGTTTTACCCACATATAGGCTATACCGTAGAAACTCGATTATCCGGGGTAATAACGGGGAAAGGATACATGAAAACCACAGTTATGCCCGGTTCACATTATTCCAGTAACCAATCCAGTCCAGTAATCCAGTCCAGCGCTGGATTGCTACTGGAATAATGTGAACCGGCACTGGACAGCTATCCAATCCAGCAATCCAGTCCAGCAATCCAGTCCAGTGACTGGACTGTCGGTCTACTTTTTGATTCCAGCTCGCCTAGAAATCATTGTCACTATAGTTACCGAATCAACAACACACTCGCCGGACTACTAGACTGGAATCATGTAGACGATATGATCCAGTCCAGCACTGGACTGGATTGCTGGACTGGATTACTGGACTGGAATAATGTGAACCGGGCATTAATCCATAATGATTTTTATTTAAGTGCATAAATATTACATTTGTATGTATGTACACATATTATAGCATTATCAGTGCAAGTAGGCTGTAATAAGTTTTTGTTTCTTGCGGTTCGAAATTATTTTTCTTATCTCAGTTCCAATTTTTCTCAAATTTATCACATCATGTGATTCAAAATTTTCCTGTTCGCAAAAGATCAGGAGGATAACAACTGCTTCCATTGCTTGACTGGTCTGAATTTTTTCTTCCTTCACCCCAAAACTGTCATCATTGTCACTCTCGTCATCCTCTGAATCAGCCTGTCGTGAGATAGATGGTATACTTGTGCTGATATAACGCGCCACTATGTCACTGTCACTTAGACGTTCGAATCCCTCCTCGTTATCATCCTTTTGTAGCCAATCAACAATGTCGCCCTTGTTCACGTTGATGAAATCTGGAATTGATGTGGCCAGTTCAAGACAAGTTCCTACACCCCCCTCATCTATGTACATTTTCTTCGTCGTCCTAATCTTGATCTAATATTTTCGCCCAGGAATGTTTTAACGTACTTGCAGGTAAGTTTTCCTAAGCATCACATACGGCGAATATGGCGTCTTATGGTCCGCATTTTGAGAAATTCTTTCATCGAACAAAGAAGGAGCATTATCCAACAGAGGAATCGCTTTATTGGATAGCCCTTTCTCATCTTGAAATTTCCGTACAGATGGTACGAAAAAGTCGAAAAACTATTTCCCAAAAATAGCCTGGTTCATCCAACCTTTTGGGTGGTTATAGTATTGGAAAATGGAAAACATTTCATTTCTGTCCCCTTAAAAGATCGTGGTTTCTTGGCTTTCCCAATGACGGTTAATTTGATCTTGTGCGTACTCGTCGCATTTGAACATGTCATAATCGTCAGTCGTTCTTTGCTAGATTTGTGTCCAGAAGCTGATTTTATCGATGGCGCAGCGAGTGTTTTCGAGGGCATCATTTTCCAAAATAGACCGGCCTCATCAGTCAGTTGTATACTTGATCGACAGGTTTAGTTTTGAAAGCAATGAATTAAATTCATCATTAAACAATGTCGTAGTAATTAAATCGCCACTTAATGATTCGCCTTGAATGTCCAACTGCCTTATACCTTTTCGAGCCTTGAATCTACCTATACATGACCAGCCAGGTGAGGCTTCAAATTCTTCGTCAATTTCTAAATTTCCATGAAACCATTTCGCCTTTTCGCAGAAATTAGTATTTCTTTAGAACGCTTCTGTTTAAACCATTCAAAAAGAGCGGTTTCCATGTCACATGTCAAGGATGACTTCTTCATAGTTTTTCTCGCAGCTGAAAGCTCAGGAGTGGATGCAGTAGAGGAAATGAAATTGGAAATTTCATCTTTTCGTTTGATTAAGTCACGCTCGGTCTGTTCACCTACATCAAACTCATGCGCGAGTTTTCTTTTACACTTTCATCACAATCTAGAACACGATTTATAATCAAAACTTATTTCTCTAGAGATAAAACGACCCGTTTACGTTTGAAATTCATTGTCGACCGCTCAGAATGACTTTATAAAACGACGCAAATGACAAAAGCTAAAATGTCAGCTGAATGAGGGAGGGTATTCAATGCATGTGTAGTTTTCGCTCCATGTTAGAGCTTTCTTTCCCCTTGACTGTTGATAAAGCTCGAATTCCAATTGGAATTGTAGGATGACTATATCACATTGCTGCCCCGGATAAACATCGCCACAATGTAAGCAGGGTTTTCCCCAAAATTCGCCAAATTTAATTAAAAAAAAAAGACGAGCGAGCCCAGTTAATCGCGAACACAGTTAATCGGGCCACGGGTAATCGGGTTCCTAATGTATTGTACCTATATGTATGTATATCCATAATGCCTTATTAGCCTTATCACAGATTGTCCTAAGATGATCCTTCCAAATAAGTTTTTTGTCGAGGATGACACCGAGGTACTTGGCCTTGTCTGCTAAGAGTACTGGGGAGTTGTAAATTAGAGGGCACCTCACATGTCTGAGCTTCCTTTTATTAGAAAATGCAACGACAACGTCTTGGATGGATTGACTCGACATCGGTTGTCGTCGCACCAGTCTTGCACAATGCGCAGCGCTTACTCCAGGATATCAGCTAGGACTTTTTCAAATTTGCTCTAACCGTGATTACCAAGTTGTCTGCGTATGCTTGAATCCTTTTGTTGTAAGTTCCCACAACAACTCATCCACCAATAGGCACCATAGGAAGGTAGATAAGACTCCTCCTTGCGGGCAGTCACGTGTAACATTAGCTGTGAGGGTGTAGTCTTTAATAGTACTTTTTACTAATCTGGAGGAAATCATTCTCTCACCCAATTTATAGTGATAGTATCCGCAGCCTTAAGCCCGACACACACTTACGTTCAAAATCCAATTTATCCCGCGTCCATTCCAAAATTTCCCCGATCGATGTATGGATTTGACAGGGTAATTTTGGATTTGCCCGGGGAAAATTTGAATTTTGGACGCAAGTTTGTGTCGGGCTTAATCACATCACAGGCGTCGACGACGACGGTGCAATATGGGTCACAGCTGATATTCGCAGCTATATCAAAACAGCCGATTTTTTTGCAGCGATAACAGCTCACGGTACTAATCAGCTGTTGGTGCCCGAAAGTAAGAGAAAATTGTTTGAATAATCGGGCGAACATTTTCTCTTACGTAGCCGTTGCCGTGCAAAAGGGCAAATTGTCTGCGTGTACATTTAAGTTGTGCTCATGAAATATTTATATGTTTAAGGCGAAGGTTGTGGTCTTTCGCCGTTGATTGCAATTGTCTGAGATGGTGCGGGAACAAGAGAAATTTAACAAGAAGAAAAAAATAAAAATAATTAAAAGATTTAGTTTTCTATCGGCAATGCAATCATTACAAACCTTAAACTTTTATCGATGGCTGAGAACAAGGTGTTGTCAAAAGCACGTTCTATATCAAGGAAGGCACTTAGAGCAACTTCCTTCACCGACATTGGCAACTCAATCCGCCTCACCTTACTGTGCAGAACAGTCTCAGTTGACCGGTAGCTCAATGCGTAGAGGCATCAGTCTCAGGTCTGAATACCGACGTTTCGGTTTCGAATCCCGTCCACGACGTGGTCATGGATGTGTGTGTTGTCTTCCACCTGTGGTAAGGTCCGTAATAATAAGCCACAGCATATCCCGACTTGTCGCAGGTAGGGAGCTATTGTAAATGGAGGACCGGGAGGTGCATGCTGGCAACTGCATTCTTTGAAATTAGTTTACACCAACGGAACGTCAACTGGGGCACATGGAACAGTTGACGCGCTATGCTCCAAAAGGGGTTAGGGAAATTGAGTAGTAGTGGTAGTTTCAGTTGGCTTAACCGGTTAGTACGCAAACTGCCTCTGATGCAGTGGACTGCCACTAAGGAGTTTAAGCCGAATGTGACAGTCCAAAAAAATTCGCTTTCTACATAAAGGAAGTCAAGCAAATTGGCCTGTAGGACTTCGGATCATCTTTGGGGCGGTTCCCCATTTTAGGGATGAAGACCACTCCCACTTTTCTCCATGAGTTTGGAATATACCTTAGTGCAACGCTGCCCCTGAAGATTCTTAAGGAGTAAGGCACTTGCTGTCCTTGCTGTAAAAGGGCAGGGAATATCCCGTTGATACTAGGTGATTCAAATGGGCCAAAGTGTTAATGGCCCATTTCAGCTTAGCATAAGTAAATATCTTATTTGCAGCTAACCAGTCAGAAGGTTTTTAAGTCGATCTGATAACTATCTTCTTCTTATAGAATCTTGCATACTGGGAAGTGTGTATCAAGGAATAGTTTGCCTGCATTTTCGGCATCCTCCGTTATGCTACTGTCCGTTCTTTTGAGCGTACTAACATGATCAGTTCTTTTCTTTGCCAGAACGCGATGTAGTCTAGCCGCTTTATTGTTGATGTTGTTGTTGTAGCAATGCAGAAATTTGGTTTCAGTGTGCGTGTGTCATAAAATCTGCGGTGAGATGTGTGGTGGTTGAGCGTCAAGTACT
Source organism: Chloromyia formosa (assembly GCA_964017055.1). Taxonomy (NCBI): domain Eukaryota; kingdom Metazoa; phylum Arthropoda; class Insecta; order Diptera; family Stratiomyidae; genus Chloromyia; species Chloromyia formosa. The sequence continues at coordinate 64,331,835 of OZ024818.1, forward strand.
TTGTTGCAATTTAGGTCCGCAGGTCTGCTGTCCAGAGTAACGCCAAGGATTTTTGGGTGGTTTGTGGTGGGTATTGTGAGATGTTCAGCTGCATCTTTACTTCTTTGGTCCAGGATGTGAGTTGTGTTGCGGTGGATTTTTGAGCTGATAGCTTCAAGTTCTTGCTGACGAAGAAATTGTTAAGTACGTTTAGGTAGTCATTTATCCTAGCACACATTGATGTCGTTTCCTGTTGCTAGTATAGTGCAGTCGTCGGCATAGCTCACAATCTGGATTCCTGTTGGAGGTGAGGAAATTCTAGCGAGGTAGAGATTAAACAAGGTCGGTGACAGGACTCCTCCTTGGGGAACGCCTTGTTTAACCCTTCTAAGCTTTGATTTGCTACCTCTGAATTCGGTGTAAGATTGCCGACCAGCAAGGTAATTTGCGATCAATTTCACTATGGGTTTTGAATGCAACGTGTTGTTAATGTCACACAGAAATAGGGAGTGGTTGACTGTATCGAAAGCCTTCGATAGGTCAAGTGCTACCATAATGGTTCTGTGACGTGAACGGGCCTCGTTGAGATCGTTGTAGATGCCTGAAGTTATGACATCCAAGGCCGTAGTTGTGCTTCGCATTTTTCGGAAACCATGTTGGTGGTCAGCCAGCCGAAAATGAGTCGCAATTGTGGGAAGTAAGACGGCTTCTAGAGTTTTTGCAATTGGAGACAAAAGCGTGATGGGACGGTAGGAGTTGCCTTGCGTATGCTTTTTCCCGGGTTTTAGTATCGGAATTACCCTACCTTTCTTTCAACAACAGACGATGACACGGAGAGGTTGAAGGCTTCTGTAATGTAGTCAATTACAGGCATGTCGAGGTGCTTCAGCAGGACCAACGATATGCCATCTGGTCCTAGGGCTTTGGGTTTCTTGGCGTTTTTTATGGCTGAAGCAACTTCGTTCGTGAGATTTGAAGTATATGGTTGATATGGTTTCGAATGGTTCTGCAAATTTTACGCTTTAGCCTGTCAGGTGACGGATGTTCAATGAATTGTCTATTAAATAGGCTAGCGCACTGTGCAGAATTATTAGTTGTATTGCCACCGAATTTAATCGCAGCCAGTCCTCTCTGACCAGTTAGGTCAGTGAGGGCTCTTACCGTGGACCATAGCTTGCCAACTCCGGTTGTAAGGTGGCAATTGTTCAGATGTTCATTCCACTTTTGTCTTCTATGTTCCGCAACATGGTGTTAAATTTGTTGGTTTAGATCTTTAATCCTTAAACCCTGACGAGTTTGTGCTGCGAATTCTGTCGCGTTCATCCGCCAATCTTGCTGCTGAGGTGAGAAAATTAGGTCGTGTTGTTGGAATACGACCAGCCGGGATGAATCTAGCTGCTGCCTTCACAATAATACGCCTTAGGTTGGCCTCAGCTACTCGAACATCAGAGGGTGTTGGTAAGGCTAAAAAAGCCGAGTTCGTGTATTCTTTGAAGCCATCCCAGTTTGCTTTGTTATGATTGATGAAGGTGCGATGGTCGGTATGGATCACACAAGATGGTTTGTCGAGCTTGATCACTATTGGCAAATGGTCAGATGACAGCGTGACAGTCGGTTCCCATTGGGCGATGTTGATGAGGCCCGCACTTGCAATTAATATATCGGGGGAACTGGAACAAGTTCCTGTCAGGCGAGTGGCAATATCATCGTTTAGGGGATAGAAATCTGACGCATCCACTTGTTCCGCTATGGCAACTCCTCTAGCGTCGTTTTCGAGGTTGGAATGCCATAACTCGTGATGTGCATTAAAGTCTCCCAGCAGGAGGCGGTATTGGCCAGATAGGAAAGGGCTTATGTTTACGCTGAAACCCGAGGGACAGCTTGCTACTGGTGGTATGTAGAAATTAAATATTTCTATGTCCACATTTCCAGATTTGATTGCGATGGCCTGTACTTCCATTGTGTTGTCGACGGCTGGGACGACAATCTCACGATATATAGATCGATGAACGAGGATGGCAAGCCCCCCCTCCAGCATTCGATAGCCTGTCTTTCCTTACGATGTTAAAATTGCCATAGGAGTTGAGGGACGAGTTTAATTTTGTCTCCTGTATAGCGCCAATTAGGATGCGATGTCTATCCATGAACGCGGTGAGTTCTGCAATTTTACGCTGCAGCCAATTGATATTCAGCTGGACAATGGATAGGCAGTCGAAGTTAGCGACGGGTGGAGCGGGAGTCAGATTATGTTGACTCGGGATACGTCGTGCGGGATTGTTCGCAGGTGTGACCGGACACAGATGGGAGCTAGGTTGTGTATTCGCCGTAGCTGAGGGTGAATCATTTGAGATGGATGTATGTTGTCTTCTGTTCCTACAGAGACTAGCTGTAAATGTTGCATTCCACTGTCTATGGTGACTTAATCCGGAGCATCCCTTAAGATGACACCACTCGTTGCAACAGTTGCATCTAACTGAGGTTGCATTTGAGTGCAGCGTTCTGTTGCAGACGCAGCAGATCCATGGACCAGAGTTGAGTTCGATGCCGGCGCGGTGGAGGAGTACTGAGAGCAGCTGCGCCGAAATGTGAAGCTTCCAGGTTCCATAAAAAACGGACATGTTGAAAATATGACACGCACATATACTTCCTTCTGCATTGAAGGGGTTTGGCAGCTCTTGGCCGTTGAAAAAGGGTCGCTCCGGTGCGTAGAACCGGCTGCCATAGGAACGATCTGCTATATTACCATAGTATTGTTAACATCAGCGCAGAAATGGAGCCAACTACGTCTTTTGGCAGCCCTGATCTTACTGCTGTATTGGGTGAGTGCGACTCAGTAAGTCTCCCACTCAGCAGAGCGCTTGACTCTGCCTAACAGCCTTCTACCTTCCTTTCTGAGTCGAGAGAGTTCTGGATTCCACCATAAAACTCCCCTTCTGTCTTTAACAGTCCTCACCGAACAGTTTTCTTGATATGAACTAACCACCGCACCTGTAACATTCATAAAAAGGTGGTTCAGGCACTGCCATCCAGACACTGTCCCATCGATTGTTACCAGCCTTTTATGCAAGGAGACAGTGTAGTTTGTCCAATCAGTTCTCTGCGGGTTGTGGGATGGTTATTCCCAATTTTTGGCCTCCTCTATCTGCATACAGCACATGTATCGCATATAATGTCCGATATTACTAGAAAATGTACAAAATGGAAAAACCGTATCGTATGTCCCGTGTTTTATTTCCGACTTAGATACGCCACATACAGTCAGCTGATAAAGGAGAAGAATTATAATAGCTTAAAATGCAAAAGTGCAAGAACACCAGAACTTATACGTGTCACCATACACTGTCGAACTCGAACCTGGTACAAATGTCTTCTGACACACACCCACACTTCACATAGATGTGAAGAAAACCGGTCCAATTGTACTAGGCTCGAGTTCGACAGTGTATGGTGACACTAATGGAACTCAATATTACCAGCGTTTGAATTCACTTTTCAGATTGATGATCTTACAATTGCACTGTTTGAAGATGCCGATCCGTATCATCGCGGCGCTATTACCTACGAGGCTCTAAAGGGCCAACTGGAAAAACATGATGGTCTTTTGGAAAATCTGAGCATAAGGTAAGGTCCCCCTCCCCACACACTCTAACACCTTAAAAATAGAGAAAGACGTCACCCAACCTTAATTTCAAATTACAGCATAGATCGCTGGCTAGTGCCAGTCATTCAGGAGCCGCGAAAAAAAAAGTCTGCATTGCCGCATCAACTGAGCGCTGCCTATTTAAAGAACAACTATGTCTATTTATTCTATTTAGCCGTCTATATTATCATCAATTTAGGTCTATTTATTTCTAGAGCCGTTCAGTATAGGGAAAGTAATGGATTTGTGATTATTGCAAGAGCCTGCGGTAAGCTCGTCAGATCGTCTGAATCACGAATTTAACGGATTCTCCTTTCAGGACAATGTCTGAATTTCAACTGTGCCTGGATCTTGGTCATGATGTTGAGACAGTGCATTACATTTCTTCGGACACGAGGATTTAGTGCATTTCTACCGCTGGATCATCACATCTACCTGCACAAGCTCACCGGAGTGATGATAGCCATCTACAGTCTGGCTCATACGCTAATGCACTTACTCAATTTCAGCGTAGTTGTGGTCAATGATCCGATCATTAATGCGAACAATTACACTCTCGGTGAATGGTTTTTCACGGCACGACCAGGACTCTTTGGGTTGATCGGAGGCGTGGCGAATCCAACCGGATTCGCTCTGTTCGTCATTCTCCTCATTATATTCATATGCTCGCAGCCGTTTGTACGGCGCAAAGGTAGTTTCGAAATCTTCTATTGGACACATTTGCTGTATATTCCCTTCTGGATTTTGGCCATTTTCCATGGTCCGAATTTCTGGAAGTGGTTTATTGGTCCCGGTGTGATTTACGCAGTCGAAAGAATTCTCCGTTTCGTCTGGATGAAATCGGAATATGGAAAAACCTATATAAGTTCGGGTCTATTGCTTCCTTCCCGCGTTACACATTTGGTAATCAAGCGATCGTCGCATTTCTACTTCCGTCCCGGTGACTATGTCTTCGTCAATATCCCTGCTATCGCAACCTACGAATGGCACCCTTTCACAATAAGTAGCGCCCCCGAACAGGAGGACTACATGTGGCTCCATATCCGTGGGGTGGGCGAATGGACCAACAGTTTACACAGCTATTTTGAAAGGGAACAAGAACGACTTCACAACGGCGAGGTTCCGGCGCATCGACAATCGGTAGATTGCGCCCACCTGCCGCACGTGATGAGCTCTACACCCCAAACCGACTTTCTTGCCAAGAATCTCTCCCGGCTGCATCATAGCTCTAGCTTTGACTCTCCTCTTGCCCCGAAAACAAACGGAAATGATGTAAGGTCAGACAATTCTCGCAGCTCAACTACTCCTCCGCCCGAAAAGCCACCACGATATAGTCCAGGAACGTCCAGGTTGGCCATTGAAAGTTATCCGGCCGAACGACCGAAATATGATCGACAAACTTCACAGAACAGTACCATCAAGAATATTAAGGCGTCGCTGCAAAGGACTTTCTCCCGAAAGGACAATGAAAATAAGACGGGAATTAGCAATGAGGGATATGTAATGGACGAGGCTGATTCGAATCCGAAATTAAAAGCATCGATGTTACTTCTGTCGAAAGCACCGCTTGAGAAGAGTTTATCCGTTCCCGACATTCAAAACAGGATGAAAAAACGCGAGCGAATGTTGGCGTGAGTAAATGAACTTAGGTGGGAGTTGAATTGTTGAATTAATTTTTTTTCGTGGCATTTAGGTTGCGCGAGTACCAACGCTCCGAATCCGAGCATGGTTTTGACGAGACTCACATGCAAAAGGCGCAAATTCGAGCCCTCGGATTGGCTTATCATAGTCCTCAAAACAGATCGTTGGCCCATAGTTTTCGCTATATGCGCAATAAGCCGACGATTATTGCTTTTAAAACGCCAAGCTTGGAAAATTGTGAACCACGCGAATCGTCGCAGTCAATGAGTAAGTACAGACTTTTTTTTACAATCTGTTTTTTATGCAGCGGAAGTTTGAATTACACGACGATGGTGGTTGTGGTACTGGCAACGTGGCGTATGCTCCACTACTAAAAAGAAAAGCGTTGCGTTCCCATCCAACTTTTTCCAAACTGATACCCTTAAGATTAAGTTGTTGAGTACTTCGAAATTAAGGTCTATTGTGCTATAGCCCTGAAAATCTAGAGTGGGCGATCGAGTTTGATCGATCCCACAAATCTGCTCAGCTGTCCAAGTTTTAAAGAGGCGATCGCTTACGCTTCAGGGAATGCCTCACTGAGACTCTCCAAGCGACGACGGGCCTCACACTCACAAGAGATGTGGTGAGAGGTCTCATCATCGCTCTCTCAAAAACGACAGTTGGGATTAGAGACAACCCCCATTCTGTTTAAGTGACTCCTCAGGGTCGAGTGCCCTGAGAGGAGATCGCAAATGATTGTCACTCTGCTTCTGCCAAGGCACAGCAATTTCAGGCTTGCGTGAGTGAGCTGAAATAAACAGTTTCGATTGTCTCAGGCCAGGAAGATTTTCCCAATGCGCAGCGGTGTTTAATAGTACCTGCTCTCTTATGTGTAGTTTTACCCTACGTAGAAGGATACCACAGAAGGGTTCGGGCCCTGTAAACGGGCTAGCAAAAGCTTCCCTGGCGGTTTCCTTACCCAAAATACCAACATGTCCAGATGGTAGCTTTATGAACAGTGCCAATTCTTCGAAAAGCTTCATAGCAGTTCAGTACCAGTTTCGATGAAAAGGAGAATTTGCTAAGCGCCTTGACGTCAGCTTGACTATCGGTAAAGATTGAAATACTACTGTCACTGTAGCTAGCTTTTAGACATAAGTTAGCACATACCTCAATCGTGTGGACTTCAACTTGCAAAACCCCGGTGTACTTCCCCATAGGAATAGACACTCTAATTGCGGGGTCTACGATACCCCTGAGCCTTCTTTAGTTTTAGAGCCATCCGTAAACCACTTAAAAGTGCCGCAAGGAAGGGTTGAGTGCTTCATTTCCTATTCCTCTCTCCTCCAGGGAATTCCCTGTAGAGTGGTCTGATGACAAGCCTAATTCATCATCCTCATGGAGCCAGTGTCTCTGCGTCGAACAAAATTTAAGGTTAGTCTGATTAGCTTTAAGTCTAGCTACTGCTGATTTTACCTCTGCCTTTAGATGAATGTGGAGCGGCGGAACATCTAACAACGCCTCAAGAGCGGCCGTGGGGCAGCTGCGGATAGCCTCAGTAATTGTGAAACATGCCGGTCTTTGAACCTTTCCTAATATAATCATTCGTTCCTTGGTGGTAGCTTTTTTCCACCAGATGGTAGCCCCATATTCAATTATGAGTCTTACAATTGCCTTATAGATCCATAGGATTATTCGAAGGCTCGTCCCCCAAGTCTTACCTACAAACTTCCTACAGAACCATAAAGCTTTGGTGGCTTTGTCCGAGATTATCCTCAGGTGTGTCTACCACAGTAGCTTCTTATCTAGAGCCCAAGTATTTGACGGTATCCGCCAAGAGCACTGGGAAGGGGAGTAGGATACCTCAATGGTCTGATGTTTCTTTTCCTTGAAAAAGGGATAATAACTGCTTTAGCCGGTTTAACTCGTAGGCCGTTATCATTGCACCAATTTACCAATTTTTTACTGAGTTCGGCGCTGACTGGAAGATTTCCGTTAGGACTTCTTCGAACTTTTCTCTGACAGCTATTACCAAGTCGTTAGCATACTCTTGTGTAAAAATACCATAGTGGAAAGTTTCCAAAGTACGTGTATACTACGATGCACCAAAGAAGGGGTGATAGTACCCCTCCTTGTGCGCAGTCTCCGATTTCCGTGATGACCCTTCTATATGATAACATCCTTTTCACCCATAATGCAGTTATGTTATCTGCTCCACTTGCTCTGAGTGCAGAATCAATGGAAGAGAAAGATATATAATCGAAAGCTCTTTCTATGTCAAGAAAGGCACATACTGCCATCTCCTTAGCTGCTACGGCAGATTCAATTTCTCTCACTAGACGGTGTAGAGCAGTTTCCGTTGACTTTCCTGATTGGTAAGCAAACTGCTTACAGTGCAGCGGGAATTTCATAAGGAATGTGCTTCTGATGTGCGCATCAAAGATTTTCTCCACTGGCTTAAGCATGAAGGAGACCAAGCTGATTGACCTATAAGATTTAGGGTCATCCTTGGAGCGATTTCCCATTTTTGGGATGAAGACTACTTTAACCGATTTCCAGGAATCTGGGAATTAACCAAGAGCAAAACATCCTCTGAAGATATTCAGGAGGTAGAGGATCAATCCTTCTCTTTCGGTAACGGAGCGGGTAAGATTCCATCTGTGCTAGCCGATTTGAATGGCTCAAATGAATCAACGGCCAATTTGACTTTATTGTAGGTAAAGATATCCTCGGCAATACTCCAGTCTAAGCGGTTCGCTTTGTACCACATTCCGACTCAACTGTGTTGTGCTGTTATCCTCCCCAACACTCTTGCACCCAGGAAATTAAGTGTTCAGAAGCAATTTGCCTGTGCTCTCGACATCCTCTGTAATAATGCCATCTTGTCTACGCAGAGTGTTGACTTGATTTGTTCCCTTTTTGGTCAGAGCACAATGAAGTCTAGCAGCGGTATTTATACTATCGACACCTTCGCAGAATTTAGCCCAACTGTGTTTCTTAGTGATTCGTATACTTTTGTATTTAGTGTGAGTCTCGGTATTGCTCCCACTCGCCAGTATAGTGTTCTTGCGCAGCGCCAAGAGTTCAGAGTTGCACCACGGAACTCCTCTTGAGTCACTTGAGTTTCTTAGTGGACAGTTTTAGGAGGATATAATTGCATCGGATTCATTAGAGACTAAGAGACTGAGCCACTCAGAAACCTTATTGTTGAGCTTATCACGTAACGAGACTGAGTATCCTTCCTAGTCTGTGCACTGTGGAATTCTTCTACTAATACTAACTTGCTTTAAAGCTTGTAAATATGCATGTGATCTGACAGTGAGGGTTCATTGGAGACGTGCCAATTATACTATATATATTCTATTTAACAAGCTGCAAGACCCAAACGTAGCCATTGACAAAAGTTGGACAGTTGCCTTTTTTATAAATGTTTAAATCTAGACTTGTAATAAGTTCAAGTAGGTCCTCACCTCGACTGTTCATGTCGGTACTTCCCCAGATAATGTGGTGAGCGTGCGCATCGCATCCAATCGGTAGGGGCAGTTTTTTCCACTGCAGTAATAAAGGAGCCTGCGAAGCACTGAAGATGAAATTTCACTGTCTCCGGGTAGGTAAGCCGATACGATCACAAGTCATGGTTCGTCGTTATTGCCATTGGTCGAGTTAATAGCTACTGTCACTAGTCTGAAAGGCAAATGTATTTAATGTTGCTCCTTAAGATGATACAGGCTCTTGGACGGATGGCACTAGACTAGAGTCGTAAATTAAGATAGAGTAAGATAGAGCCTTTTATTACTCCATTGACTTACCATGGCTCTTGAACAAGGGCCACCCCAGGTCTTCTTTAATAAATCCTGAAGTCAAAATATCCGAAGCATTTTTAGCGTGGTGAATATTTCTTAAGAAACTTGAAATAAAATTTGATGACAATAGAACTCGCACAGTGTTCCGAGCTTGTCCGTATAAAGACGGCGCAGATAGGAGGTGCATGCTAGCAGCCGCACTTCCGAAAAGTAGATATGCTATCGAAACGTCAACAAGGCATTGAAATGCTAGCGATGTTGACGCGCCCATGCGTCTGGAGGAGTCAAGGCAATTAATATCTAAAAAACCATCTGCAACGTTTAAAATAAATAATCTTCTGATATATCTGAACGACTTTTAAAACTACACAAACAAAATACAACGGCATCCATTTCTGTTCCAGTTGTATCCCCAGGTGTCTATACACAACGAGAGGCAGAAGAAGGAAAAATAATAGGAAAAGGCAAAGGTAGGTATGGAACACGAGTATATAGGAACTAGTCGAGGACTAACTCTCCGACTTAACCTTTTCTTTTAGATTCTTCGACATCAGGAACAACGCCACGTGGCGTAAACTATCCTGTGGGTAAACCGCTTGAGGTGAGTGTCTCAACAAGATTGAATTTAAAAATTTCCACACAATCCTTTGTAACGAGTTTTGTTGGTTGAGCTTTGCTCGGAATGAGGACGGAGGCCGAGATATGGTCGTTCAGACCAGTTGTGACATCTCAGTGTTAAGACCTCCTCAGAAATGACCAGAGGTGACACGTGCTCGATAGCTAGCTCAGCTATCGGTACTGTGGGCGGGGTTTTACTAGGTCACTTTCCCTCTCATCACTACAAAAAAAACAAAAAATTATCACGTGTCGGCTCGAATGCCGAAACAAACGAGTATGTCCCTCACAAGATACAAAAAAAAAACGAACTAACCGACGAAATCCTCAACCATCCCTGGAACTAGCATGTGAGCGTCAGGTGCTGCCATAGATCTGCCGGTGGAAGCAGTACTACCAGACCAGAATATGGTTCATTACAGGGCAGCTTCTACTTCGAAGCCTGAAAAGAAGTAGAAGTTGAGGACAGAGTGTGCTGCAAAAAAAAATAAGAAAAAAAAGAACTGGGCTCCTGAGCTAGTCGGCAACCATTGTAGAGGAGAAAAACAGCAAAGAGAAAAAAATACTACATTTCCCCATTATTCAGATGATCAACAGGTTTCAGAGAATCCTGAGGCCAGCAGAGGCGCAACACTGCATTCCTTGCCGTAATTCACTCATAAACTCTGTAAGCTGCTGAGCATATGAACAATACAAAAATGAAGTAAAGAAAAATTTTAAAGTTACCAAAAAGGAAAATCCTGACAAACAAAAAGGTATCCAGGGTCCTTCGCGCTTCGTCCGGGGCCAGGTCACGGGAGAAGCTCCAAATGCCGGCGATTCGAAGCATTTATGGAGGCCTTAAATACGTGGCTTAACTACAAAAGACGAACACAAAGCCAGGACTGCCTTGTTAGACTGAATCTAAAAGGAAAAACTGCTCTATAGGAAGGATGGGGGTGCTACAGAGGAAAGCACAGCTACTTGAAGGGAAAATACGTGAAGTAGAGATGGCTAAGTCCTAAGACTTAGAGCAAGTAGCCTTAATGAGCTTGTGAAGATGCATAACGGTGGAAGGAATAAAAAGAAACCCGATGAGGTCCTTTTTAGTCCTGTTCTTGACCAGAAATGGGTCCCACGTTGGGCGCCAAATATGTAACGATTTTCTCGCTAAGGGGGTTGAGCAATGTTGCGCGGCTCAACCCAGGGAGGGTGCACGGAGCCCCATCGCCATCAGGGGGCTCACGTGCTAGTTCTAGGGATGGTTGAGGATTTCGTCGGTTAGTTCGTTTTTTTTTTGTATCTTGTGAGGGACGCACTCATTTGTTTCGGCATTCAGGCCGACGCGTGATAATTGTTTTCTTTTGTAGCGATAACAAGGCAGAGTGACCTAGTAAAACCCCGCCCACACTACCGATAGCTGAGCTAGTTATTGAGCACGCGTCAGCTCTGGTCATTTCTGTGGAGGTCTTGACACTGAGATGTCACAACTGGTCTGAACGACTACGCCTCGGCCTCCGTCCTCATTCCGAGCACAGCTCAAGCAACAAATTCGTTACACCTTAACACTTCAATTTCAGATCTATATCGATGGACCATACGGTGCACCATCGAGTCACATATTTGGAGCTCAGCATGCTGTGCTCATAGCCACCGGCATTGGCGTGACACCGTTCGCATCAATACTTCAATCGATTATGCATCGGTACTGGAAGGCTCGGCACTCCTGTCCGCGCTGTAGCTACGAATGGGCTAGCGAAATACCAAAATCAATAATGAACCTCCGAAAGGTGGACTTCTTTTGGATCAATCGCGATCAAAGGTCCTTTGAATGGTTCGTCAGCTTATTGTCACAATTGGAAATTGAACAGGCCGAATTGGGCGGAGCGTTGGAGAGGTGAGTCTCGTATTAGAGCCATGTGAATGTGCTGATTTAGTAAGTTCGTACTGCATCTACAGATTTCTCGACATGCATATGTACATAACGAGCGCCCTACAAAAAACGGACATGAAAGCGGTTGGATTGCAGCTAGCATTGGATCTTTTGCACGAAAAGGTTGGCACGGACCCGCTTTCAGTGACCATAACAATATCTCTTTTCTGATTTTTTTTAATTCAGGAAAAGCGTGATCTAATCACTGGACTCAAAACACGCACGACAGCCGGTCGACCCAATTGGGACAAAGTTTTCAAGCAATTGGCCGTTCAGAAGAAGGGAAAAGTGACAGTCTTCTATTGTGGGCCGCCGGAGTTAGGAAAAACGCTTCGTTACAAGTGTGATCAGTACGGATTTATATTTAGAAAGGAGAGTTTTTAAGTGGCCGTGATAGATCCGAATCTGAAATACCTCTTTCGTAATTGTTACCGAGACAGGCGATTTTTTTTTTTCTTTTTTTTTTTTGGTTTGTTACGTCCAACACTCAGCGATAATTGTTAAAAATTGTTATTCTATGCGTTTATACGAGGGACTCTAAAATTGTGCATGCCATTCGAATATTTTACTATTCGGTGGTATAACGATCAGGGTCGGTGACGCACGTTTGCAACGAACCGCAGGGCACGTTTCTGTTGATTTTGTTTATGTTCGTTGAACAGAAACAGTGGGTGCGTTCCTAAAAGTATCGGAAATGCGCTACTTATCCATTGTCCCTTCACCGATACGTGATTTTTCCGGTGAACAACACGATTCCCTTGCCGCCATGAATATATTTCACACAAACATACATATGCCACTTAATAAGGGATATTTCCACTTTCAAACACAATTTTCAAGTAAAATTACGAGCGAGGACAGACTTTCCGGTCACTATACGCACTTTGAGGCCAACAAACAGTTATTTACAAATGGAGTGACAGAACTTGTCAAAAGCGAACTGTCAAAGCCCTTAGTAATCATGAAAGGGAAAATTTGATCGGAAAAAAATCGCGATACATTTCCCCTCCTCAAAAATTATAGTATCGGTGTCTGAAATCGTACCGTTCTCGCAAAGGATCTATGAAACCGTGTCGACGCGCTTCTAACACGGTCCAAAATAGGAACGCAGGCAGTAACAAACAATAGAAAAGTGTCGTTGCTGTGCGATGCGGTGCCGTACCGTGCGTCGCAACATTCGCCGGACCTCATACGAGTTTCAAATTGAATAATGCCAATAATTGCTTTGTACTAAATAATACGAGTATATATTATTTTTTTTTAGTAAGGAAAATTCAACATTATGTTATGTTCATTTTATTTGTAAATAAAAACTTTTTCTTTTTTTGTAAGTGCGGTTTATTTATTTAAATATTAAAAAATCAAACATTGTTCTTGTTGTTGTAGCGGTGCTTCGAGCTCAGATAAAATGTGTGCCATAAATTCTGACTACCCATGTTGGTATGCTCTATTTTCAGGTGGAGAAAAGCAGCTGCGTCAATGGGGTTCTCCCATGCCCTGTGAGACGCAGTTGGTCATCGTCATCTTTGTCAGTCGCACTAGTTTTGCTGGTATACCAAATTGCAGCATGATGTTGTACAGTACTCCAGGATCGATACTGTCGTATGCCTGCTTGAAGTCGACAAAGATTTGGTATACGTCTACGACGTATTCTCAGCACTTCTGAAGTATCAGTTTGACCGTAAAGAGCTGATCGGTTGTAGGGCGACCAGGTCTGAAACCACCTTGTTATTCGCCAATGATTCGTTCTGCGTACGGGTTCATTCTATTTTCCAGAATTCTCGTCAATATTTTATAGGACGTACAGACTAGTGATATACCCCTGTAATTCTCACACTACAGTTTATCTCCCTTTTTGTGAACTGGAGAGATGATGCTTCTGCGCCAATCGTCTGGGATCACCTCGTCCTCCCATATTCGCAGGAGTAATTGATGCATGGCATCAACTAGACCCGTTAAGCTGAATTTTAGCAGTTTAGCTGGAATCTCGTCAGCGCCCGGCGCTTTATTTCGTTTTAGTGACCGCAACGCGAGATCAACTTCCTCTACTGTCGGGGGTTGTATGGGTGGGCCTAGATCAACAATATCGTCATGAACTTCTTGTGTGAGGATGTTAAACCCTAGACAGACGATTCGCGATAATTATCATTATCAGATAATTATGTTTGCGAGGCACGTCTGTCATGTGCTGTTTCACCTGATGATAATTGAAAGACATCATTTCGATCGTCATTAACCTAACGTCATTACGACTTAATTACGTTCACTTTCAACCGCTCGCCGCACCATTCTTTGGAAAAAATGGAAAGAACAGCTGGTTTTTAGTTGTCATTTGCAATTGTTTGCACGGCAATTTCATCCGTTCACGTCGAAAACTGCACAAATCTTGTTCAGGTTCCCGCTAGTGCTAGTCCCATTATTGGTGTCGACCGTCTTGAGTGTGTTAGGTGTTTTTGCTCTGCAAATTCTCTTTTCTCACATTCGATACTTTGACAGTTCGAACGTAATTATGTTTTTCACGTGTGTCACTAGTCAACGATAAACACGTTTGGACTTAATGATCATTGACGCAAACATGTTTAACGTCCTGGGTTGATAGCCGTTCTTAAATGTATTTACTAGTTTCGACGTTTGTCTGGTGTTTCTATTAGCTTAGTTTTCGTTAATATTTAACGACTGCTCGTTAAAAAATTCCCGTTTCTTACGTCTAATTATCTATTCAATATTCGCCGTAGTTCGTCATATTTTTCTCTTTTGGATCTGGTTGCTCGTTGGATCCGTTGTCTATAGGCCTCGTTTTTCGCATCAATTTTTCGCGTGAATTTGTGAATTCTTCGTCGAACCAGTCATTTTGGATTCCCCGAGCTTTATATCCCACGACCTTCTCTGCGACCTCTTTGATTGTACCTTTGAGTTCTTCCCGGAACCCATGGACGCCTGTGTCGCTGATGTTGTGTAGCATAGCTGATAGTCTTTCCTCAAGGGCGGTAGTATACGCCACCGCCGTAGCATCGCTCACAAGTTTATCAACCGCAAAGATTTTGGGAGGGCTGATTCTTGATTGGTGCACTGAAGGAATTCTACATCTGTAGGTCGTCTACACCAAGTGATGATCTAAGTCGCAGTTTGCTCCTCGATAGGAGCGGACGTGATCAACTTGGTCGACGGTGCGTCAGGAGATTTCCAGGTCTGCTTGTGAATGCGTCGATGCGGCAAACACGTAGAGCTTACGACCAGATTCCTGGTTGTCGTTACATTTTCCATATAAATTGTGGCCGCCAGCAGTCCCCCGGTGCCAACTTTCATTTCTGACTTTCGCGTTAAAGTCTCCCAGCAGCAATTGCGCGACTTGAGGTGATTGTTTACTATAAATGCTACTCCAAACTCCGTGAGGCACGATGGTTTGCCACTTCTAAAAATTGTGTGCGATTCCTTGCCATTGATCTCGTAAGGGAAATGCATGCTTTATAATTTGGCATTTCGCCGCTGCTGAAATTGTAAAAAATAACACAAAAAATTAAATTTTAATAAATCTATTTTTTTTTATTCGAAAGAGAAATACGTGGCATTAACATTTGAAAATGATTTCGGGCATATGGCCACCGCGGCTGTTCTTGACGAAGCGCATTCTGGACGTCCAATTGCGTGCCACTTTTTCGAGCACTGCTGGCCGTATGTCACGAATAACACGAACAATGTTGGCCTCCAAGGTGTCAATTGTTGCTGGTTTATCAGCATAAACCAGTGACTTCACGTAGCCCCACAGGAAATAATCGAGAGGTGTCAAATCGCACGACCTTGCAGGCCAATTGACAGGTCTATTTCTCGAAATCAACTTATCGCCAAATTTTGATTTCAATAAGTCGATGGTTTCGGTCGCCGTATGGCACGTAGCGCCATCCTGCTGAAACCACATCTCGTCTGGATCAATGTCATCCATATTTTCAAACAGAAAATCATTGATCATGGTGCGGTAACGATCTCCATTGACCGTAACGCGAGCTCCGGCCTCATTTTTGAAGAAATAAGGTCCGATGATGCCACCAGCGTGTAAACCGCACCAAACGGTGCATTTTTCTGGATGTAATGGAGTCTGGAGGGTCTGTTGTGGATTGGTCTCACTCCATATGCGGCAATTTTGCTTATTAACAAACCCGTTAAGCCAAAAATGAGCCTCATCGCTGAACTCAATTTGGGGATAAAACAACGGGTCAGTTTTCAACTGCTCTAGAGCCCAATCGGCGAAAGAACGACGCGTATCATGGTCTCGTGGCTTTAATTCCTGCACCAGCTGGACCTTATACGCGTGTAGGCCAAGATCTTTGCGCAAAATTTTCCACGTAGTGGACGGGCAGAGCCCCAATTCCAGCGACCGACGACGAAGCGATAAATTTGGATCTTCTTCCACACTTTCGTTTACAGCGGCGATATTCTCTTGAGTACGCACATTCCTTCGACGTGTTGGTCTTACTGCATCATGTAGAGAGTATGTGGTACGAAATCTATCCACAGTTCGACGGATGGCTTGCTCAGATGGACGATTATGTGCGCCATAAAAATCACGAAGTCGTCTATAAGTTGCGCGAATCGACGACTGATTTTCGAAGTAAATTTGGATAATTTGGTAGCGTTGTTCAAACGTCAGTCTATTCATGATGATTTGCTATAGTATACTGAAACAAATAATACATTTTTTTTATTAAAATTTAATTTTTGTGTAATTTTTTTACAATTTCAAGTTCTATCGTATTAACAAAAATTCATAGGCCTGGGGAAAACGGCACAAACAGGGAAGTTAAAAATGGGGAATAAAAAAAAACAGTCGATAAGGATGGAATGGTTGACGGACGGATCAGACGCCCACACGGTCGCACCTGGGTCCGGGTGTAATGGGACTCTCGGCCTCTGGTTTCGTACCACCAACAGATCACTACTCATCATGTGCTGCTTTGATCTGCCGGTGGGAGCAGCACTACCAGACCATAATATGGTTCGTTACAGGTGGTTCATTACAGGGCAGCTTCTACTTCGAGGCCTGCCAAGAAGAAGAAGCTGAGGACAAAGTGTGCTGCTAGAAATAGAAAGCGAGCTGGGTACCGGAGTCAGCCGACAACCATTGTAGAGGAGAAAAATTAGCAAACCATTAAAAAATTACTACATTTCTCAATTACTCAGATGATCAATAGGTTACAAAGAATTCTGAGGCCAGCAGAGGCGCAACACTGCACTCCTTGCCGTAATTCACTCATAAACTCTGTAAGCTGCTGAGCACATGAACAATAGAAAAATGCAATACTGTGTAAAGAATTTTTTTTAAGTTACTTAGAAGAACAATCCTGGCAAACCAAAAGGTATCCAGGGCTCCTCCGCGCTTCGTCCGATCATCGAAGATGCTCCAAATGCCGGCAATTCAAAGCATTAATGGAGGCCTTAAATACGTGGCTAAACCACAAATGACAAACACAAAGCCAGGACTGCCTTGTTAAACTGAATCTAAAAGGAAAAACTACTCTATAGAAAGGATGGGGGTGTTACAGAGGAAAGCACAGCTACTTGAAGGGAAAATACGTGAAGTAAAGTGAAGTCCTAAGACTTCGAGCAAGTAGCCTTAATGTGCTTGTGGGGATACAAATCGGTGGAAGGACCAAAAAGGAACTTGATGAGGTCCTTCTTAGTCCTGTTCTTTACCAGAAATGGGCCCCACGTTGGGCGCCAAATATGTAACGGACGGTTTGGTGGGCATCCGAAGATGCCCGTGGGGACGAAGCCTAAGGTAGCATATTACCGTGAATGTCGGGCCGTGCCATCTGGCGAAGAAATAGGCCCCTCAACGAATTAAGCAACGGCCTATGCTTGCCGTAGCTCAGTTCGGGAGATGTGGGCGGGGTTTTCGCCGCTCGTTGCCCCTGTCCTTTTCGTATTAACAAAAATTCATAGGCCTGGGGAAAACGGCACAAACAGGGGAGTTAAAAATGGGGAATAAAAAAAAACAGTCGATAAGGATGGAATGGTTGACGGACGGATCAGATGCCCACACGGTCGCACCTGGGTCCGGGTGTAATGGGACCCTCGGCCTCTGGTTTCGTACCACCAACAGATCACTACTCATAAGGTAATGTTGAGTACATTCCATTTTTGGCATTTTCTTGAGATTTGTAGAAAGTGTGGAGGAGGAAAAAATATTAGACCGTAATTTGTCCCAGCCCCCCTGAATTTCGAAGCCGTTACACAAGTTTGCAATTTGCAATGTCGTCTTAACATGAATGGTTAAGCATCTGGAAGAGTAGGACAGTTTATTTCGTATACATACATATCTATCTACAGGTTCTCGTATTAAAACTAATACTTTGAGAGGTGACAGATGGAGCCTTTTTATGAATTGGCATGTAAGATACTATATCATGGGTAAGACATTTAATTATGGTGTTTTTATTCAGCTGAGTGGTACCAAGAAGAGCAGGGAGCCAATATTTAGATACCAAAATAAGCGCGTGCTACCAAACCCTCGAATTGCGGGCGTAGCCCTCTATATTCAGGTTTAATTTTTTTTTTTTTCGTTATATTTGACACTACCGACAGTGTTTGTCGGTCCGTTGTGTAGTCTTCAATTAAATTTGGTATTGTTTAGCAAGTGATGAAGGTGTTAGAAGACATCTCAACGAATTTGAAATGTGCAGGGTTGTGACGTTAATAGAGGAAGGCCATGGATTCCGGAAAGTGAGCCATTCGCTTGGAGTGAGTCGATCTGTCATCAAAAAAGTCTGGGAAAGGTTTTCTTCTCAGACAAATCAAGATTTCGTCTGTGTGGAAATGATGGTCGGACCAAAGTCTGGAGAAGAAGAAACGAAAGTTTCCTATCCTGTGCCCATCAACCCACATCACGTTTTGACGGCGACTTAATTACGGTGCGGGGCGCTATTTCCTTAAACGACAAAAGCGATTTAATTGGCACCGTTAACGGCAGTTTGACAGCTCAGCAATACATCGACAAAGTGCTAAGACTTCACATAAATCCCATTAATGTATGGGACCAGTCGAGGCAACGCGACAGGACCCAAACCCTCCAAGACCTTAGGAGCGCTGGAACAAGCCCTAAAGGACGAGTGGACGAAAATTCCACAGGGTGATATCAGGCGTCTCATAATAAGTATGCCTAGGTGAACTGAAGCTGTTATTCGGGCTCGTGGCGGCAGTATGCGCTACTAAGCAACCGATGAAGCAGAACACAAAATGATAAAACATTAAAAAATAGAAAAAAGAAATCATAAAATGCTGTATGTATGTAGGTCAGAAGGTCATCATCCAGCCTCAGTAATGGTTTGGTGGGGTGTTAGCTACAACGGGGTGACAAAGTTGCATTTTTGTGAGAAGGGCGTCAAAACGTCTACCAAAATTGATCAAGAAAGTGTCCTTGAAAGTGTAGTGAAACCTCTCAACACGTCATTATTCAAAAATCAGCCTTGGAGTTTCCAGCAAGATTCTGCACCAGGTCATAAGGCGAAGTCAACCCAAAAATGGCTTGAAGAAAATGTTCCAGATTTTATTAAAGCTGAAGATTGGCCTTCCTCTAGCCAAGACCTGAATCCGCTGGATTACGAATTATGGTCTGTCTTAGAGCAAATGACGTGCTCTAAAAGACATTCTAATATCGAATCCTTAAAGAAGTCTCTTACACATGCAGTCGCTAACTTTCCGATTGAAGTCGTGCGTGCTTCCATAGATAAGTGGCTAGCTCGATTAAAGGCTTGTGTAAAGGCAAAAGGCAATCACTTCGAATAACTTGTTGCAATTTCCGTTGTTGACAATGCATTTAATAAATAAACAATGATTTCTTAACATATAACACCTCTTTTATTGAACAGTGCTTCAAAAAGTTTGTAACAGTATTTATGGCTAGACTAGGTATGTATGTTTTTTTTTAAGAGTTTGTAAAATTTAAATGAAATACGAATATACCATTAATTTTGAAATTAATTTTCAAATATGCTTTATACTGCTTCCCCTCCCTACACTTACATCAAAAATAGTTATGTACCTTGGCTTCCTTATTCTATTCAGCAGGAAGAATTTTGGGCTTTTGCAAGTGGTCCTTTAATTGTTTGCGGTGTGTATAATAGTTTGAAGTCACTATTCCGACAATTGCTACAACAACAACAACTACTACTACTACTACTACTACTTTGCCTTAACCCCTAGCGGGGCATAGCGCGTCAACTACTCCTGTGCGGCATCGTACTCTGTTCTGGGCAATGGGGCGCAACTCCCCAAAAGACTTACCCGGTGCCTGACACTCCTTTGCCACAGGTCGACGCCATGTGATGATTCTGATGTATCGCTACGATGGATGATCTGTGTGCGTAGCTATCAAAGGGTACCCTTTTGTATCTCTGGACATCTCTTTCGAGGTCCCTTAAGTCATGGCTAACATGTCGTGCGGTTGCGTCTTGTCCATGAGGTTGAAGTTTGGGTGTTTTCTTCGTAAACAACCCACGTCATGAGGCATGAAACTAGTTGTGGTTCCTTAAAGACATCATCCTGGTTTCTTGATGTAGACGGTCCTGGGGTGACATCAGGAGCCGGTGACAATACGGAGAGCGGAACTTTGGCACGCTTGAATCTTTTTCCACTGTGTGTCACAGAGATTCTGTGTATAGTTGGCCACTGATCTTTCGACTTTTTTAACGTGACCAGTAGTTTCTTGGCCCTTGCCCCAGGTGCCACCGGCCAAGGGTTTGGAGATCTTATTCCTACTAGGCATCCTGTCGCACACGGTTGAGGCATAGGGTGATAATGTGGCCATGCCGTAAAGAGTAACTCCTAGACTTTTCGAATGGTTTATGGTAGTAATAGTAATTGGATAATTATCAATCGAGATTCGTTGCATCTTGACTTCCTCTGTCCAGATGGCAAATAGGGTTGTCGAGGATTTAGACGCAGAGACGTTTAGGTTCTTATTTTTGAAGAACGAGTTAAGTTCTTCAAGATAACCGTTGATGTGTTCGCACATTTCCGCCATGTTGCCAGAATGGAGCAGTCCCGATAAGTAGAGATTGAAAAAGGTAGGATATAGAACTCCTCCTTAAGGTACACCTTGTTTAATCTTCCTAAGCTTCGATTTACTGTTCCTAAATTCAGTATAGGATTGCCTACCAGCGAGATAATAGGCAATCCATTTAACTACTTCCATCGGAAGCGATGAACAGTTTATGTCGGACAGAAGTGCTGAATGGCTGACAGTGTCAAAGGCTTTCGACAAGTCGAGCGCCACCAGAATTGTCCTTTGATATGGACGAGCTTGGTTGAGGCCATTGTGAATGCGGAATGTAATGGCATCCAAGGCCGTGGTCGCACTGTACATACTTCGGAACCCGTGCTGGTGATCCGCTAGCTAGATGTGGGCCGCAAGAATAGGGTGGATTAGTGCTTCAACCGTTTTGGCAACTGATGAAAAGAGAGTTATGGGACGATTGTCGCTTCCTTCCCAGGTTTTAAAATTGGGATCACTCTCCCTCTTTTCCAGATTCCAGGAACGATCAGCGAGGAGATGGATAGATTGACAGTAGCCGTGAGATAGTTGGTAGCTCAAATCGAGGTGTTTGAGCATTGCCATTGTCTGCATTCACAAATTGGCGCTACCAGAGCGCTCCCATTTCTGTCTCAATTTTCAACTGAATCACAACAACAAAAATGGGAGCGCTCCGGTTGCGCTACCATTTGTGAATGCAGGCTATGAGATACCATCAGGTCCCAAGGCTTTCGAGTTGTTTGCCTTCCTTACAGCTGCAATTACTTCGTCCGTGGTAAAAAGAGGTACGGTGTCTGTAGTTCAGTAATGGATCCTCCTGTGGATTGTGCGCTTAAGTTTGTCGGGTGTAGGGTGTTCAATAAATTGTTTATTGAAACGATTTGCGCAGTGGGTAGGGTCACTTACTGGATCACCGAACTGAATGGCGGCGTTCCCTTTCTGTTTTGGTGGATTAGAAAGGATACGGACAGTCGACCATAACATGCTCTAACTTGTGGTTAGGTTGCAGTTATTCAGATGGGTGCTTCATTACGACCTCCTGTGTTCGGCTACTTGTCTATCGATCCCGCAGTTTATCTCGTAGATTCTGGGGTCGTCCGGATTTACGCTCCTGATGCTATCTCTCTCGTCTGCCAATCTGGTGGCAGTGGTTGGAAAGTAGGGCTGAATTTTCGGAATCCGTCCTGCAGGAATGAACTTCACAGCCGCTTTATTCAGAACTTCCTTATGTTCGATTCGGCCTTACGTACGTCGGTTGGCGTCAGCAGAGCGAGGATTAAGCGTCAGTGTAGGAAGTGAAACCGTTTCAATCAGCCTTATTGTGGTTGACAAATGTGCGGTGTTCAGCAGATATAATATTTGTCAGTTTGTCAAGCCTTATCACGATTGGTTAATAGTCTGAAGATAGTGTTAGGACTGGCTCCTATTGACTTTCATTTTTGAGGCTTGCACTGGCAATCGTGGTATCTGGAGAACTGGAATAGGTACCGGTGATACGAGTATGAGTGGCGTCATTCAGAGTACAGAAATCAGAGGCGTCAAGCTGTTCTGTTCTTGAGATTCCTCTGGCGTCGTTATTAAGGTTGGAGTGCAAGAGTTCATGGTGAATATTATAGTCACCAAGCAGGAGGCGATGTTGACCAGTAAGGAGATAGTTGATATTTAGATGGTATCCCGAAGGACAGCTGAATACCGGTGGAATGTAAATGTGGTAAACTTCAATATCAACATTGCCCGATTTTATGACGATGGCCTGCACTTCCATAGTGTTTCATTACTGATAAAATAAATTTCCCGGTACTGCACGGAATGGCGAATAATGAAGGCAAGCCCTCCTCCAGCGTTGGTTAACCTGTCTTTCCCGACAATAGCGTAGTTACCATGTGTGTTGAGGAACGAATTAGAGTGCAGTTTCGTCTCCTGGCTCCAACTTGGATGCGATGTCTGTCCATGAATGATGCGAGTTCGGCGATTTTATTCTGCAACCCATTGCAATTGAGTTGGGCGACTGAGAGCGTGTCGCAGATGACAATCAGTGGTGCAGGCGTAGGATTTTTTTGTTGTGGAATCCTGTTAGAACTGTTCGCAGGAGTCATCGGAATTGGCTGTAAACTTGACTGAGTGCTCAATGGTGTTGGATGATGAGGCGTGTTAGACGAGCTTGCTGCTCGTAGTCCTCTACTCCTACACTGATTGTCAGTAAAGGAGGAATTCCATTGCCTGTGATGATTGAGTCCAGAGCAGTGTCTTAGGTGGCACCACTAATTGCAGCAATTGCATCTCACCGTAGTAGCGTTTGGGTGCAGTTCTCTGTTGCATACGTAGCAGATCCGCGGACCAGGGTTTCTTTCAATGCCGGCGCGGAGAAGTAACACTGAGAGCAGTTGCGTCGAGATGTGTTGCTCCCACATAAAAAACGATACGAGGCATGTAACATACAAACACAGTTTCCTTCTTGCATTGAAGGAGTTTGACAGCTTTTGGCCGTTTTGAAACGGGTCACTCCGGTACGAAGAACCGACTGCCGCAGGAACGTTGTTCTCTTCTCGTTGTTGTCGTTGTCCTCGTTGTTCTTTGACAGGGCTACAGCCTCGTAGGAAGCGTATGAAGATCTTCTTTTTTTTTCTCACGGATTGGCTTTGTCTCAAAGGTGTGCATAGGCCATCATTTGCTCTGATCCGTGCAGTAGAAAAAAAAAGATACATCCAAAAATTTGAAATTAAGTCTTTTCAAAGATATCAAATAAAAAAATCTTCCCGACATTTACCGTGGTCTGACTTCGACAAAATGTGGTGCGTACCTTCCTTTGCTTATTATAAGTATAAACCTAGGCAAGATGGAAGTCATATGGCTGGGGATCTTGAGGCGAATTCATTAGATTACTACTAGCAAGGAAGTGATATTTAGGCAAGAGGGGTACCATATGAACGGAGGTATTGAGGCAAATACACTAGACTACAGTTGGTGGCATTTCGAGTTCTTGGGAGAGGAAATTTTTGGCAAGGAAGTAATATCTAGACAAGATGGATCCGCATATGACTGGGAGTCATGAGGTAAACATACTAAGCTACTCTTGCTGGCAATTTTAGTCCTTTGGTCAGGAAAACAGAGCCTTCTTGGGCATGAATTAAGACAGAAACCAAACAAATAAAGCAAATATCTGTAATTTCTGGATCGCAGTGATGATACCAATACTCTGGATGTAAGGGGCATGTACGATATAAAGGACTGAACGGACATTCAGGACCGAAATACATAATGTCCTCGAATGCAATTAAAAGTCATGTCAAAGGCACATTCACAGAAAGATACTCAATTGCCCTAACACCTTGTAGTGTAGGGAATAGCGCGTCAACTGTTCCATGTGGCCCAGTAAGTTGAAAGTAAATGGATTAACATGAAATGCGTTTGCCAGTCATATGCCTAAAAAGCCGATGAATTCATCGCTCTTTTTGCGTCATTCGGGCCCAGCCCAAAACTTATTCCGATGCACCGACTTTATTTCAAATTTAAGTAAACTGAAGTTCGGCGTGGTAATGTAAAACCATGGTTCGGACAATTCGAAACTATGAATGAGAAAAAGTTTAGAAGCAAAAAACTTCAGTTTTAGGCGTCGGAGGCCGGTTCTGTTATAATGAAGTCCGTGGAGTTAAAATTTGGTATTAATTGCACCAAATTGTTTCGGGTGTTGTTCTATTATTAAAAATTTTATAAGCACTCTAAAGCAGTTCTGAAATTCATATCCGGGTCCTTCCTCCATAAAATGCAAAAAGATGTGATATGGCCCAGAAACAACCCGCTCTAGCGTATCATGTTGAACCGTGATTAAATTAGTTAATTTCTTTTAACGCTAGCTTAAAACAACAGATAAGTTAAACAATCTGAAGAACATGGAATGATTTTATTGCATTGAAAGGTTAAGTTAATTAAAATGTGCTCAATAAAACGGAAAATGGAATTGATTAAGGTGAAGAACGGAGTAGAAAATATTGACTGCGTTTTTTGCATGCATTACACTAACAACCAGAGTAATTTTGTAAGTGTAACGCGTGCAATTGTTGTTCTGCTCTGAACTGCGTTGCACACACAATACGGCTATTGTCCATTGATGATTTCTGGCCTGAAGTCCATTTCTTAGTCTTATAAGACGGGGCGGTTTTATAAAGAGATTTCGGCGAGAAGACAGTACTTGGCATCAGAGCTTAAGCTAACAAAGCTCCCCGCCAATAAGCGTTAATAGAAATTAACTAATTTGCGGCTCATGAGTTTTGTTTTTGCGGGAAACTTTTTACAACAGGGACAGGACTTGAGTGCAGAGCCGTGTTTACCGACTTACCTTTCCAATAGACATGTTGCGACGAGGATAGAAGACAATCAATCTCTCCAATAGTTTAAATGCCCAAAGTAAATTCAAATCTCAACCCACAAATTGTTTTTAAGCGGAACCTGTAACATTTTTAGCACGGCGGATAGCGAGCGGACCGTTAGCCAAACTGTGTTGCCATTTGCCAAGCCAATCCACTCCGTGCTCACGTAAATGTGTCATCGCGGTGTTAGATGTTACATTTTCGGACAATAAAGTCCAGTTAAGTTTTCAGATCTATTCAGGTGATAATTTATTGAAATTATACAAATGCAATTGTACACAAATCACAAACACTGGCATTTCGCCGTTTTATCTTAGAAACTAAACAATGGGAACTTTGTCCTCGGCTTTCGCCTTGGATCCACAATCATTTCCCTTCAATTCTTATTCTAACATATTTTACGACCTCTAGCCAAATCTAATGCAACGCCGATAACAGTACTTCACCATACATTGAGTACTTATAAAATAATATTATCAGAAGAGTTTCGTTATAAAAATATTAAAATTTAAAATGCACTCACTTAGCTCGGTCTTCAATTATGTTGCCAAATGGCAAAGTTGATGGTCTGTTCGCGTGGTCGTCGATCCACTCGAATCCATTCGTCAAAAACGTTATTAACATTGTAGAAATCTTCCAACTCGGCAATGGCCGTCTCCTCGATCTGCGTCAGAACAAGCGATTTCGATTTCATCCGATCGAAGTACTCCTTCTGACGACGCTCGCCTTCGATAATCTTCGAAAATGAATTGTCCGCCGATCGATACGTACTGGTCGACGGTGACGATTCGGCAAACGACAAGTTTCGACTTACATTGCTGGCCTTTGTGGGTGTGGACGATTTCACTGATATGCGTGAATGCGATTTTTCAATAGACGAAGTTTCGAATTTGGGCGTAGATGATGGCGATCTCATAATAGCGGCAAATGAAGATGATTTGTCGTTGGACGACGGGCTTTGTACAATTCCCCATGCGTTGGGGGTTGTGGGTATGGGGATGGGTTTTGAGGTGTTGATGTTCGGCGATTCGGGTTTAGATTCAGAGCTCAATCGTTTGCGCTGTTTTTGAGATAGTTTTTCGCCTTTAAGGGGCGTGAAATCGGATAGATTTAAATTAAAGCGGCTGTTCGGGGAAAGAACTGTGTCTTCTGCAATAGATGGGTCGTTCTTAACAGGAGTTTTAGACAAAGGGATCAGGTTAGTTGCGGGTATCTCTTTAGCTTTGACCTCTTCTTTAAGTATTTCGTTGGCTTTCATGGCGGCCATCAAGGACTTTATTCTGCTATCCTTGCTCTTGTTATCGGACGACACTTTCATCCAACTCTTCGCCTCGGAATGAAGTTGCTTGTCCACTTCACTACTTTCTGAAGTCTTTCTGTCCTTGTTTTCCATGCGTTGCTGCTTTTCGCCAACGATCAATTCTTTCATTGATTGAATCGCTTCCTTTTCATAGTTTCGCTTACAAATCGCCGACTTGTTGGCCCTCGCCTTACTCTTTACTTTCGACTTCCCATCAACCCCCTCCATTCTATACTCTAGATCTACACTAAAATCCGTTATATGCTCGATCAATTCTTCGTCCGATATCGCATCCGAAGTGGGCGTAATAACACGGTAATCTAATTTTTGCTTATACGTGCGACGATAGAACTCGTTGATTTTTGCCAGAACCTTGGGTTCACACGCCTCCAAGCTTTTTTGCTCCAGAATCCTGGCCAAATTCTGACAAATGAACTGCAGACATCCTTTCTCCAGCACCTCACAATTGTAGGCACAACCGAAATCTAACATTTCGCCACACTTACTCGTTGATATACGCTCCAGGATCATCTTTTCGCAGACTCGCCGCAAACTATTCACGAAGAACTGATCACATATTACAATCATATTGTAGAGATAGTTTTCCGAGTAGTTTTCCTTTTTGAATGCCTCGACGTCGTGCGAATAGAGGAAATCAATTAGCGGCGCCATGTACTCAATCGGTATACTGGATAAGTTGACGGTTTTAGTTTCAGACCAGCTGTTACTAAACATTAAATTGAAGTACTCGAGCCGAGCGACTAACACGCATTTGTGGGCGAAGACCTCCTTTTCGCCGGCACAAATGATCTTCACGTCGTGCAAGTCGGTGAGTGCGCTGCGTTTGAATTTCTGGAACTTGGGTTTAGTAGGCGATACACCAACAAGGAGACTGCAAAGCATAAGGTGTCGGCAACATTAAGGGGTGGAAAATGGATCATTGTGAGTAGTATACCTTTTAATCCCATTCACCAGACCATGTAGTTCAAATTTAATGCAAAAATTCAGAAATAAGTTTGTTGAATCGTCCAGTGTGCCCATATAACTGGGACCCAATGATTGATGGACTTCATCGAGGTCTGAAAGTCACAAGGGTTTGCAAAAAATAAAACATTGTTGCGCTACATTTCTGCCATTCATGCTACCACTACTTACTTTCCAACACCGGCATATAGTTTGTGTACATGAATTCAAGCATTATCGAAAACATCTTCCCCGACAATCCCTGATAATTCAAGTACACATGTTTGTCCTGAATGTGGCCAACGGCTTTCATGATTCCTTTCGATCGCGAATAGACAATAAAACGATGTGCCGGGAACGTTTCGCCATCCACATGATAAACAACATCATGCACAGCGTCCATTTCACTGACCTCATGCAAAAGCGTCTTGAAAGTGTTCTCAACTTCGGGTAAATCCGTCGTTGAAAAGTATTTCCGTGAACTCTCCTGTAACACGGCGAACGATTCGAAATCATCATCCGCAAATATGTCCACTACTCGATCAACATTCGACATACGTTTCAGATCGATTCGAATACGTGCGGTAGTGCTGACTTCTTTTTTGTTGTATGTATCCTTGTATTCGCTGATATCAATTGGATTGTGGATAATTTGCTTCGCTGCTTGGCCAGTATAGACGTCTCCTCGTGACAAAATTAGCAGTTGATTACCACTGAGGATCATTTTTTCAGTATCTAATTGACGCGTCTGGAGGTAGACACAACTTTGGCAGGAAGCAGAAATAGTTTCGATAACAAGAATGCTGGGCTCTCTTTTTGGTGATGGACTTACCGGACGTATTGCATAGAATCCTCGTACCAGATATACAGGCATTTGGAAATCGTCAGCACTAGCAGTCTTAGGACAGAATCTGAATCCGATTTACCGTCACGTTTAACACAGCCTCCAGTTAGCGACATGCATATCAATGGCTCCAAACTAAAAGGAACCACTATTAAATAATAACGGTGTTTTTTCAACAGTTCAGATCAAGAGCAGAACAACAATCGTTCGCATTACACTAACAACCTAATCTGTATAGAACAATTTGTTAGTGTCACTGGCTCTGATCTGGACTGTTGAAAAAACGCGCCTAATATATAAAAAATCACTCAAGATATTCTTACCTAGGCGTTTTAATTGATTTCATCTTGTAATTATGATACAGCAACACTAGTTTGCACGCTGTATAGCATGCAATGGCCGAGTTGTTCGACTCGACAAGTGCAATTCTTTTGTTGTCCAGCAACTGCAGCTGAAATTGAATATATGTCAGGCATGACTCAATCAGTTCGACGTTCTACTAATGCCATACCTGTCGTGGTAACGTCACATGACTCGTTTCAGCCTTAATACCAAATTGACCTTTGTTGGCTCCCCATATGTACACCTCCTTACTGCTAAAAGCTATCGAATGGTAGTCTCTGGCGATCACATTGGTCAATCCTTCGATACCAAACTGTTTAAATGCTGAGATTTCCTTCAGGACAGCCGATTTTTCAGGCGCCGGCTGCAGACCCAGCTGATGATCCGTATTTATGCCACACGTATAGATAGATCCTTTGTTCGTCAATATCAGTGAATGATTTCGCGATACACTAACACATATTGCACATTCTTTCGAATCGCGCGTTGGCAATTTAAGGCGCTTGGGAACGGGAAGAGTGCTCTCAGATCCACTTCCTGCAGAGATTATCGCTTTAGATTGGGCCGATGAAGCCGCCAAAATACTTACCCAATCGTCCACCCGTTCCATGGCCAACGGAATAAACATTTCCGCCCGTATCAATAAACATACTGTGATACGAGCCGATAGCTAGCGATTCAACTGATATGTTCAGTTTGCGAAATGTTTCAATAGATTGGGGACTGGACGAATTCTGATCGTTGCCCAGGCCAAGATTGTAATTTTTGTTTGTTCCCCATGTGAGAATTTCATTGCGCTGCGGGCTAAAATTATGGACAAGTTAAAATCAAGACAATTGATTTCCGAATTGTTCTTGAAGAAGAATCATAAAATTACATTTCATAGAAATAGTCCAATTCGGCCGGCTTACAGATATATTGTAGCGGATTGCGAAAGTCCTTGTCAGTCAACTCGAAGCTGGCACCGTAACGAAGTAGTAGCACGGCACAATCGATGCAGCCATAGAACAAGGCACGATGTAATGCACTATTTCCGGATTCTTCGTCTTTGCCGTTGACGTTGGAGCCCTAACAGAGAGAACAACATTTTTTCTTCAGACATTATCACAGATAGACATTATGAATTTCAAGGATATTCGAATAGTCGCATAAACGTGTTGAAGATTAGCTTAAGTAGAACAAACGCAGGATTTTAGTAAGTTTAGGAGGCCATTTAATTGCACACGACCAAGTGGAAAAGAAACCGGAAAGTACTATAGAGGGCTTCGCCCGCAATGCGAGGGTTTGTAGTGTCCCATCCCAATAGGAGATGAACTGTCCTACTCTTCGAGATGCTTAACCATTCATGTTAAAACGACATTGCAAATTGCAAATTTGTGTAAAAAAAAAAAAAAAATTAAAGAATATTTTTTTTTTAATAATTATAGAAAGCAGAGCCTAGTCCCCTCCTCTCCCACCAATCTTTACCCTTTCAGAAATAGTTAAGTAAATACATAACTCCAATTCCAATGAAAAATAATAAACAATATGCAAGTATGTATCTATTACTTATACACCTATACATGAGGCCGGTAGGTGCATTTTTTGTATGGATAGTGTCAAACTACCCAACTTTAAATTCATCATCATCGTGGCGCGACAGCCCGACATCGGGCCTTGGCCGCCTGGATCGTTGTCCTCCAATTATCTCGGGAACGTGACCGCGTCCTCCAATCTTGGAAGCCCAGTAGTTGCCCGGCGTCCGCATCTACCGAGCTCTCGGTCGTCCTCGCATTCTCGTTCCGTCGACTCGTCGTCTGTTCATTACTCTCTTTGGCAAGCGATCATTGCCCATTCATTGTATATGCCCTGCCCATTGAAGTCGTTGTAGTTTGATTTTCGAAACTTCCAGCTTGTCTTACAGTTCATACAACTCATGGTTGTACCGGACGCACCATCCATCTCGATCGCAAACAGCTCCGAAAATTCGCCGCAAAACCTTACTTTGAAATGTGTTTAGCATGTTTTCGGAGGCTTGAGTTAGGGTCCATGCTTCACATCCATAGCATAGCACTGGTGGTATAATGGTTTTGTATACGCGGAGCTTTGTGTTTCTGTGCACATGCTTCGATTTCATTATGGGGAGAACCGAGAAAAAAGTCTCATTAGCTAACTGTATCCGTCGCTTGATTTCGTCAGTTTCGTTGGCGTCCCTTGACAAGTTGCAACCCAGGTATATGAAGTCGTTCACGAACTCGATGTTGAGGTCCCCCACATTGATGCTCGATTGTGCAGGTGCCTTTGTCGTCGACTGCATCATTATTTTAGTTTCACCCTCGTTGATACGTAGTCCAACTCCTTTTGCAGCGGTATCGAGCGTACGCAGAAGTTCTTCTGCGTCAGTTAATCTTCGGGACATGATGTTGATGTCGTCGACGTACGCTGCTAATTGTGTCGACATGATCAGTAGCGTCTTGCTGTTGTCCAAATTCATAGCCCGAATAGCGTATTCCAGTGCTAGGTTGAGGAGCGTCGGTGCCAGTCCATCGCCATGTTTCAGACCAGTGCGTGTTTCAAATAGATCAGTAATAGTCCAAGATCCCAGGGCCGCCAGACGTTACTTATTTTCTGAGTAACAAAATGTATGGGATTGAATAGTGTTAGTATGTACTTTGAACATATGGATATGTTGGAGAATGTTAATCCTTTTTTTTAATGTAAATTGTGAAAACTATATTATTTTTTATAGTTATTTAACATAATTATTTTTATTTAAATATCTCTACATAATTATTTTTATTTTTATATCTCTATTAGATTAAATAGTAATATGTATCAACGACAATTGAATTATAATTAAACAAAATTTTATTTTATTTTTTTGACATTTCAAATCGATGGTAAAATAGAATTGTTTTTTTTTTTTAAATTTTAATATTACAAAGTATTTTTGTAAAGTGTTTCAAGAGACGACGCCACAATACTCCCCCCTCAGCGAAGGCTAAATTTCGCGATATGAAAATGGAACGGTCGTAACTCTACCAGAACGAGTTGTAACAGAACGAGAAGGTATAATACTCGTATGAACGGAATTTCGTTTTAAATTAAATGATACGCTTTTTGGAGAAATACGCGGAGATTTATTGACAACATTTTTACAAGATTGTTGTTGACCATTGTTGCAAGAATCCTCTGTACAAGACAAGTAACAAGGTTTAAGCCTATTAAGAGATACATTGATTTCCCGATTTTTAATTTTTAAAGTGAAAAAGTGTTTATCACGTTTAATAATAGGAAATGGACCTTCATAAGGTGTCTGTAACGGAGAACGTATTGCATCTGTTCTAACGAATGCATGAGAACAAGAATTCAAATCCTTAAAAACAAAAAACTTGTTAGACGCGTGATTGGAAGAACTTGTAGGTTTAACTAAAGAAAGATGTGATTTTAAGTCATCGACGAAATCACTTTGAGGCTTAAATTTAGAAGCATTATCAAAAAAATCACATGGGAGACGAGGATTTAGGCCAAAAACTAATTGTGCTGCAGAAGCTGAAAGGTCTTCCTTGAACATAGACCTAAGGCCTAATAGAACAAGAGGTAACACTTTAGTCCATGATGGATTGTTATATGCCATGATAGCAGCTTTTAGAGTTCTATGCCAGCGTTCAACCATGCCATTGGATTGTGGATGATAGGCGGTAGTCCGATTTCTGTTGAACCCCAACAAACGTCCTAATTCTGCAAATAACTCGGATTCAAACTGTCTACCTTGATCGGTCACGATAGTCTGAGGCACACCAAAACGGGAAATCCATTCTCTGACTAAAGCTTCAGCACAGGATTGAGCCGTAATACCAGAAAGTGGTATTGCCTCAGGCCATCGAGTGAAACGATCAATGATGGTAAGACAGTATGAGAAACCTTGGGAAGATGGCAAAGGACCAATGATGTCAACATGAATGATTTGAAAACGTTCCGAAGCTTGAGCAAAGTTACCAAGAGGCGCTTTGATATGCCGAGAAATTTTAGATTTCTGACAAGGTATACATTGGCGAGACCACATGTTTACATCTACATTCATGGATGGCCAGAAATACTTGCTAGTAACAAGACGCCTTGTGGAACGTATACCAGGATGCGCCAAATTGTGTATCGACAAAAAAACTGTTTTGCGGAAAGCTTCAGGCACAAACGGTCTGACGTTTTTGTCTGAAACCTCACAATAAATTTGATAATCAGTACCCGGAAAAGATATATTTTTGAAGGAATAATTAGGATTATTTAAAAGTTCCTGTAAATCGGAATCTGACAACTGGGAATCAGCCATAGCTCTGAAATCTATGTTACTGGGAACCGTAATTTCCTCAAGACGAGATAAGGTATCAGCAGTAACATTATCACGACCAGCAATATGACGAATATCCGAAGTAAATTCGCTTATATAGGAAAGGTGTCTAAGTTGTCGAGGATTAGCCTTATCCGGATTTTGCTTTAAAGCGAAAGTTAGCGGTTTATGATCTGTAGAAATGGTAAATAATCTTCTTTCGACAAAAAACCTAAAGAATTTTATAGATAAATACATAGCAAGAAGTTCTCTGTCATAAGTACTGTAATTTCGTTGAGTGGTATTGAATTTCTTTGAAAAGAAACCCAATGGTTGCCAAGCACCGTCGACAAATTGTTGCAGAGCTGCGCCGGCAGCTATGTTAGAGGCATCAACAAAAACAGCTAAAGGAGCCTCAGAAATAGGGAAGGCGAGAAATGAAGCTTCGAACAACTGTTGTTTAGTGAATTCAAATGTGCAACATCAAATTGAGCTTCCGCTCGTTTAAACCACAGCTCCGGCAAATCTTTCCAAAAAGGTGGAAGTTTAATCGACACCGGACCTATAGTTAGAGGGGTTGAGGAGCAAGCGGTATCCTCCTGAGTTGACATAATGAAACAAACACAAAAACTATTTGTTAAAAAAAATGTTTGTCAGAACTAGATGAAATACCTCTAAAGCTACAATTCGACCACCTTTACAATAATTCCAAATTACTTAATACTTATCTGAATTACAGAACTACGTTACTCAATTTTCATTTGATGATGACGAATGTCTTCTTTCTCCTTGAGATGCTAAAGCTGTATTACTGAGTTATGGGTCGTCGGGGGCCGTCGGGTTTGTCGGGCACTAAATGCTGGGATTTTTGTTGCAATCAATGCTCCAACCATAATCGTTCCAAAGAAACCATGATGCGCCAGTCCCGGATATAAAGCGATAAACGATGTTGAGAGAAATGACAAGAATAGATTGGCTAAGATGAAAACCAGTTGCCTATTTCTTTTTCGGGCCTATTTCCTTTGTCAGGCCTATTCATTTGTCGGGCCTATTCTTTTGTCGGGCCAATTCTTCTGTCGGGCCTATTCTTCTATCGGGCCTATTCTTCTTTCGGGGTCACCATTTGTTGAAGAATGTTAATCCTTTTTTTAATGTAAATTATGAAAACTATATTATTTATTATAGTTATTTAACATAATTATTTTTATTTAAATATCTCTACATAATTATTTTTATTTTTATATCTCTATTAGATTAAATAGTAATATGTATCAACGACAATTGAATTATAATTAAACAAAATTTTATTTTATTTTTTTGACATTTCAAATCGATGGTAGAATTGTTTTTTTTTTTTTAAATTTTAATATTACAAAGTAATCAAGTAAAAAATTAGGGTGTTCCTTATACTGTAAGTTTTTATTTTTGTATAGCATACAATTGTTTCGAAGACCACGTGCCTCCTTCTTCAGTGCTGAAACCTAATCCTAATTACAAAGTATTTTTGTAAAGTGTTTCAAGAGACGACGCCACAGATACTTGTTAGCTTGGGCCGACGGCCAATTTACAGCTAGAAGGTGGCAAAGGTACGTAAAAAAATTAGTAACTTTTCTTAAATTCTGAGTGCTGATTTTTACGTATGTTTTACAGAATATTGTCAAAAGTTAATAATCAACACTGCCAGACACTTCCCGCCGGCGGTTATTGCCCCCAGACGCTTTAAAACTCGCAAAAAAAAATTGAATTTTACTTATGGTCTGATTCTTGATTTTTAAAATTCACGAGAAAATTTTCACGGAAAAATAATTTTGGACCGGTTTAAAATTTTTGTATTAATTTCACGGTACTTTTCATTTAACAGCGGACTGTATACCAGGCTTATAGAAAACAAAAACAAACAAAACATATTCCGTATTTGATGATATGACAACATGCGTCACCAAAGATACTTTAAAATGGATTCAAATTTCAGGCAAATTGGTTACCAGAATCGATGCATAATCGAAGATATTTCGATTTCATCCACATCAGAGACAAACCGATGATAAAGGTCGGTATATAATCGAAAACATTTAGCTTCGGAGGCAAACCGATGAATGGAACCGCTATAGGATCGAAAACTTTTCAATTCCACTGGATATCGGAGACAAATATCTTGCTAAAAATGCACCGCGCTCATACTGACAGCGACATTTTAAATGTGTCTGGACGATTTTTGGCCCCTTAGATTGGTCTGGCAGCTTACAAAAAGTCTTGAAATAGTTCCCTAAGTATCATATTTAAAAATCAAGAATCAGACTATAAGTAAAATTCACAATTTTTTTGCGAGTTTTAAAGCGTCTGGGGGCAATAACCGCCGGCGGGAAGTATCTGGCAGTGTTGATTATTAACTTTTGACAATATTCTGTAAAACATACGTAAAAATCAGCACTCAGAATTTAAGAAAAGTTACTAATTTTTTTACGTACCTTTGCCACCTTCTAGCTGTAAATTGGCCGTCGGCCCAAGCTAACAAGTATCCATATGTTCAAAGTACATACTAACACTACTCAATCACACATTTTGTTACTCAGAAAATAAGTAACGTCTGACGGCCCTGGGATCTTGCTCTATAAGTCTATTATGTATGCTGACCTGTGAGATGGAGTTGGTCATTGTCATCTTTGTCAGTCGCACTAATTTTGCCGGTATACCAAATTGCAGCATGATGTTGTACAGTACACCACGATCGATACTGTCGTATGTCTGCCTGAAGTCGACAAAGATTTGGTATACATCTACGATGTACTCCCAGCACTTCTGGAGTATCAGTTTGACCGTAAAGAGCTGGTCGGTTGTGGAGCAACCCGGTCTGAAACCGCTTTGATAATCGCCAATGATTCGTACTGCGTACAGTTTTATTCTATTTTTCAGAATTTTTGTCAAAATTTTATAGGACGTACATGCTAGTGATATGCCCCTGTAATTCTCACACCGCAGTTTATCTCCCTTTTTGTGAATTGGACAGATGATGCTTTTGCGCCAATCGTCTGGCATCACCTCGTCCTCCCATATTCGCAGGTGTAATTGACGTATGGAATTAGCTAAACCCGTTCCACCGAATTTTAGCAATTCAGCTGAAATCTCGTCGGCGCCCGGCGCTTTATTTCGTTTTAGTGACCGCAACGAGAGATCAACTTCCTCTACTGTCGGGGGTTGTATGGGTGGGCCTAGATCAACAGTATCGTCAAGAGCTTTTTGTGTGGGGATGTTAGATATTAGGTTCAGAAGCTCTTCAAAATTAGAGGCCCATCGTTTGTTAATGCCATCGGTGTCGCTGAATGTGGTTCCCATCCTTGTCCTTACAGAGGCCAGCCCTGATTTGATAGCCGTTCTTACTTGTATTTACTAGTTTGTACGCTTGTCTGTGTTCCTACTAGCTAAGTTTTCGTTAATATTCAGCAATTGCTCGTCGAAGTATTTACGTTTCTTACGTCTAATTATTCTATTCGATATTCGCCGTAGCTCGTCATATTTTTCTCTTTTGGCACTGGTTGCTCATTGAATCCGTTGTCTGTAGGCCTCGTTTTTCGCGTCAAGTGAATTTTTGCATTCTTCGTCGAACCAGTCATTTCGCGCTCGCCGGGCTTTATATCCCAGGACTTTCTCTGCGACATCCTTGATGGTACCCTTGAGTTCTTCCCAGAGCCCATGGACGCCTGTGTTGCTGATGTTGTGTAGCATCGGTCTTTCGTCAAGGACGGCAATATACGCCACCGCTGTAGAATCGCACAGAAGTCTATCAACCGCAAAGATCTTGGGAGGGCTGATTCTCGAAATTCTACATCTGTAGGTCGTCTTCACCAAGTCGCAGTTTGCTTTTCGATAGGACCGGACATCCATTACACTAGACGCCCATCTCTTGCAAATAAGGACGTTATCAATTTGGTTGACGGTATGTGCATCTGGAGATTTCCAGGTCTGCTTGTGAATGCGCCGATGCGGGAAACACGTACAGCTTACGACCAGATTCCTGCTGCAGGCGAAGTCGATTAGTGTCACCATACACTGTCGAACTCGATCTCGAACCTGGTACAAATATCCTCTGACACACACATACACTTCACATAGGTGTGAAGAAATCCGGTCCACTTGTACTAGGTTCGTGTTCGAGTTCGACAGTGTATGGTGACACTAAGTCGCTGGCCGTTGTCGTTACATTTCTCTGGAAGCCACAGTCTCCAATGGTCCCCCGGTGCCAACTTTCATTTCAGACTTTCGCATTAAAGTCTCCCAGCAGCAGTTTGACGTCGTTTGTTGGAAGTGAGTCGAAGAGAGTCTCAAGGCGGGCATAGAACTTGTCTTTTACTGCGTCTTCAATAACTTCAGTGGGGGCGTGCACATTGATGAGCCAGAGATTGAAGAACCGAGCCTTAATGCGAATCGCACACAGCCGTTCATTTATGGGTTTGAAGTCATTGTTTGAGGTGATTGTTCAATATAAATGCTACTTCAAATGCCTTGTGGCCCGATGGTTTGCCACTTGTAAAAATTGTTTGCGGTTTCTTGTCATTGATCTCTCTACCAAGCCAATTTATATCCTGGACTGCAGTAATGCTCAATTTGTACTTTTCGACCTGTTGAAGGAGAATCTTCTCGGCCCTCGTTTTGCTTAGGGAGCGTACATTCCAGTATCCGAAAAAAGAAACCGTTAGTCGTTTGCGTGGTCGTCGTTGTTGACCCGTCCAATCCGAGGTTTTTGTTCCAGGTTTCTTGACGTGGAGTAGTATTTGCAAGAAAAAGTTCTCAGCACATCGCTTAGCTGCTTCAGATGGTTTAATAAATGTGCTGGAGTTCACACAACTAAGTTGCAGGTCCAACTACACAAATCATTCCATCATACTAAACCTGAGACGCTTGTCTATACCAAACGAAAAAAATTTACCTTCATTTCCCCTCTGTGGCGACCCCCTCCAGAGTATTGAAATACTTTTACATATTTCCACCAAATTTTATGCATGTAGCTTCAGCTATTCGTGAGATATTTCATGGACAGATAGAGGGACGTTTGATCGATTTTATAACGGTTTTGTTTTTATTACAAAACCCTAAAAATGTAATTTTCGAGTTGCCGTGCATTGCCGTAAAAATCGGAAAAGACAAGGAAACTTTTGTCATGAGAATCACATGGAGAAAAGACAGCTAGGGAATTTTTACCGTAAAAATTGCAGTGAGGCAAGGCAAATTTTACCATAAAAATCAGGAGTTAATGCAATGTTTACCAAAAAATTCGAATGAGACGCAAAATTCAACGATAAAAGCCACATGAATCAAGGCAACTATCTTACTATAAAAATCGCATGAGTCGAGGCAACGTTTACTATAAAACCGCATGATCAAAGCCAATTTTACCATAAAAAAGGTGAGTAGTTATAGTAAAAATAAGGCAACTTCCGCCAAAACGCCACGGCAGCCGGTTCTACGCACCCAACCGACCCGTTCATCAGCAACATACAAGGATACCCCCTCAACGCCAGCAGGGGTTGCTACAACCTCTGCCATAAAAATATTAATTTCACCATTAGGCCTAGTACGCACTACGATTCTTTGAATATTCTTTTGCGTCTCACCAGAATCTCGCCTGCTTCGAATCATTGTCGCCGTAAATTTTGTATGTATTTTCGGCATCCGGCAATGAGTCGAGCCAGGTGAGATTTTGGCGAGACGCAGAAGAATCTCTTCAAGAATCGCAGTGTGTAGGCGTTAGAACTGCATGACAACTAGGCAACTTTTGCTATAAAAATCGTATGACTAGGTATGTATGTATTGATGATTAGTGACAACTTCCAGCTTCTGCGAGGATGTAGACATAGATCACACATTTAGGAAGTACATATTTGCAAGGTAGCTAAGGATGTCAAACAACCTTTCTGAAATCTCCTTTTCCACTGACTGGTCAGGCAATACACCACCATGATCACTACTTACGTGATTCAATAACCATTCCACTATCGCGTATCTATCAACCGATGAGGCCAAATGCAACGCAGATCTTCCCTAAAAAACAGAAAGCACTCAGTCAGTTTCAGTTAGAAAACACTATCTTGAATCCCTACCTCATGATCCAGGACCTCGGCAAAGTTTCGGCACACTTTGGCGATGTAGGCGGCCAAGTTTTCGTCAGAAACTCCTCGCTTTGTCAATGTTCCGGTAATCTGATGACCATGATCCCGACACCTACACTTTTTCGTGCAATCATAGTCATAGGTGTCGATAGTGAACATTATTATTGTCCTTGTCGGCTTTCTAAGATCCGCTTCACTGTTCGACTCAATCCTACCGAGCGTCCTAAATAGCACTGGGAGATGTGTTGTAAACACTCTTGACTTCTTGGCAGCAACCACTTGCAGACACCGGTGACGATTGACTAAGCACAGAATGCACTTCTTGTACTGCTAGTGCGGTGGCACTTGGCAATATGTAATATCCTTGACACAGCTGACTGCCCACGGAAATTTCGCAATAGTCGAAAATCGGCAGTAGTCGCGTACACGCATACAAACCGGACGACGCAGCACTGCAAGTGCTACCAAAGAGTAGTGATTTAAACAAGAGAAGGTATTTAATTTTACCTTTCTCTTTCAAGAAATGTATGGCTTCATACAAAAGGCCGTTCACCAATTTAATAAAGGAAAGTATATCTTAGGGTCACCACACATGATCGTGCAGAACCACGACCGAACTTCAATCGATCAAATATCATAGAACGGTGGACTCTATTGAGTTTGACGTGGTTCGATACTTGCTCTACTAGCATTTGATGAAAAGTTGAGCACCGTCCAACTACGATTTGACAGGAGAACAAGACTTCAAACCAGTTTGACAACGGGTTCACACGTTCAAATAGGTGGTTTGTCAAACCACAGTTTGATCATGTCAACGCGTTTTAAGGCTCAGGTTCATGAAAGCGACTGGGTGATTGATGATGCGGAAGTTAAATGAAGTGTCCAATGAGGACCATCTAAAATATTTAGAAATCTTGAAGTCAATCCAAGCTAAAGGCCGCCACCCATGAACGAGCACAACCACGACCAAACTTCCATCGAACCATCAATTTCATAGAACGTGTGGAAAAAAATTCCCCTATTTCCACCGTTCTGTGATATTTGATGGTTCGATGGAAGTTTGGTCGTGGTTGTGCTCGTTAATGGGTGGCGATCTTAACTAAATAAATGAGTAGTATTACAGAAGCCTTTTTCAATTGGAAATTTACTATTGAAAATCAGCATAGTGGGCAATCCTTGCACTTGAAAGCTATTCTAGTTAATTTGTGAAAAGTGCACACTCTATCTGTTCTTACTTTTTGACTTGTATCAGGGAGATTGACAGTTCCTATAAAGAAGAAGATGAATAGAAGTATCTTATTCTTCATGAAATAGTTTCGGACATGTATTTGGAATAAAGGGGCTACTTGGAATTGTGGAATGATTGTCGGTTGTTGTTGTTTCACTAGAACGTAAATTCACTCGAGAAAACTTCATGATCTAGAAAATAATTAAACACCTAGAGCTTTAAAAGTGGACCTGACGGCTGTTCCATCTTCAAATCAATTTCCCACCGACCCTAAATCACCACCTTCAATTGAAACAAGAAGAAGAGACACGTGTGCATCAAGTGAAGTTTGTTTGTGAAATTGGCATTCACCGAAAGTTTTGTACCTGGATTTTTCGGGACAGATGATCTATAAAGTTCATTTCACTTCTATCGCTTGTAGTATTGTCTGAGAAAAAAAAGCCACGAACCGACCATCATGGGAGTTCCAAAATTCTTTCGCTATATGAGCGAACGTTATCCGTGCTTAAGTGAATTGGTTCGAGAGGAACAGGTTGGTGTCTGCAATGACCCCAAATTAAGTGATTATACTGTTTCGTGCCGCTACGGCGCTGTTCTTTTGCAGATTCCCGAATTCGACAACCTCTATTTGGATATGAACGGGATTATACATCCATGCTCGCATCCGGATGATGGGAATGTTCATTTTCGCATCACTGAGGAGGCGATCTTTCGAGCTATTTTTAATTACATCGACAAACTATTCTTTTTGATTAAGCCGCGCAAACTGTTCTTCATGGCAGTTGATGGTGTGGCGCCGCGAGCTAAAATGAATCAACAGAGAAGCCGAAGGTAATCCAATAATGCATAAATATATACGTACCTAATGTATTTCAGAACCAGCTTTAGTCCTTATTGCAATCATCTTAAGACTTAAGATTCTTCGTTAGATTTCGTTATGATTGCTCTTGGTGGTTTGAAACAAAACCTCTATATAAAGCCTAGAACCACCGAGAAAGAGAGAGTTGAGAAAAAAATTTGGGAAAGTCATCATAAAATCCGCAAAAAAAATTATTCCGGTAGGATGTATGCTTGGTTTTCGACCTAATTTCCCGACTTCAGCTACAACGAACATCGAGACTAGAAGGGGCACTCAGTACAAGATGCCCAAAGGTTGTTTTCTATTCCCGTAATTGTCAATGTGTTAAATTTCATTATCCGTACACAATCGCTTTGCGAGAGGATTGCGGAAAATAGATATATACCTCTTCATATGATCCCGTGAGTCTGAAAACGAAGTCGAACCCGAAATGCATGAAAAATAGTACACACACCACTGCAATTGCGGGTAAAAGTGATACCAATACAAATATAAACGAGGGCTGTTTTCTCTCAGGCTACCAATACATTTAAAAACGTGGGAAGCTTGTCGTTTGAACAGCTAATTATGAAGTGATGCTGTCCTTATCTACCCAATGCATTTTCCCGTTTAGGTTCCTGTCAAAAATGGGTAATCATGTGTGGGGCTGACTATTTGCATCCCGCTTCACAAAAATTAATGTACTGAGTGCCCCTTCTATGTGAATCCATGTTCGTTGTCAGCTACAAGATTAGCAGACGAAGGAGACACAATCCGCAATAGTAACCCTAATCACCCCAGAAATAGAGAACTCGACGCCGAAATCATTGATCAAGTCGATTAATTAACTGCAACAGTAAACTCTCGTCCACTGTTAGAGCCCTGAAAATCCCACAAAACAACAAGGGAATGCTGCTTTTCAGTTAGGTAACATCATGATTAGTGATTCTACACAATTCGCTAGTGATTTTAACCGACGATTCGTTGAACATCCACCACCTGCAAAATTTGCAGAAAAATTCGAAACAGCAATCTTGACCAGAATCTCTAGTTCACCTGCGACGAAGTTGCAGCAAGCAAGAGGTGCGTTTTTTTTTGTACAGAGCGAAAAATGCTGTAGCGCAGATTAGGGTAGCGAAGACGAAAAAGGGGCATGTCTTTGCTGGGAGTGTGTCTTGGTTTAAGGTCGCCACACAACCACGACCGAACTTCCATCGAACCATCAATTTCATAAAACGGTGGAAATGAGGAGAATTTGTTTTCCGCACGTTCTATGAAATTGATGGTTCGATGGAAGTTCGGTCGTGGTTGTGCTCGTTCATGTGTGTTTGTTAGTTTTAGCATTAAAACGTCAACTCAAATTCCAAGAGGAAACTTAAATCCTTAGTACAGATACAATCGGACAAATTTCCTTTAGGAAGCAGGATCATTTTGTATGTCTACTATTCCATGTAATTACACAAAACGAACATTTTATTGACAGGAAATGAATTTTATGTGCTTCCCAAACCGTAAACTTCCCGAAAACTTCGACACATGCGCCGCCTGCATTTCAAAACATGGAAATACGTACTGAGCAGCATTCTTGCACTAATCTTCTATCCAGAGCAGCTCAGATCCAATTGTTAGCGTTATTGTCGTAGCAATGTTTGATTCAAGTAAGAGTGTAGTAGTCCAGTATTTACGGGTTAATGAATCCGGATTTCAACTTTGCCACCTCGAAAAGTTGATGCTTTCCGAGAAAACTGTGCGAAAATCGATATTTTTTCGTTGTTTTTTATTTTGCTTATATCTTCGGGACTATCGACTTTTCGCCAAAAAGTCATATTACAAAAATAAACTATAGAAAATTTCTAAAATCTAGGAGTCAGGTGCGTGGGTCAGCTGGGCAGTTAAAGATGTGGTTTACGCCGTGAGGGGCTGCATTACATGCAGGACAGATGTTTGGGACGTCCTGGTCGATGCGGGATAGGTCGTTCAGTCGTGAACACCAGCCTGACCGAAGTTGGGCCAGTGTCGTTCTCGTAGCTCTCGGAAGTCTTTCCTCTTCCGCAGATATCATTGGTGGTATGGACGAGAAAACTGGATTCGAAGCTAAACCTACGATTGACTGATGAACCTCCTCCCGATGTATCGCTGCGATGGACAACCTGTGTGCGCTACTATCAAAGGGTACCTTTTTGTACCTCTGGACATCCATTTCTAAGTCCCTCAAGTCGTACCTGACATGTCTGGGCGGCGGCGTCTTGTCCATGAGGTTGGAGTTTGGGTGATCACTTCGGTAGCAACCCA
This sequence comes from Chloromyia formosa, assembly GCA_964017055.1. Lineage (NCBI taxonomy): Eukaryota > Metazoa > Arthropoda > Insecta > Diptera > Stratiomyidae > Chloromyia > Chloromyia formosa. Next base: position 64,375,013 of record OZ024818.1, read on the forward strand.
TCAGGTATTGCTTGGCAAGAAGCTGGTTATGGTCCCTCAAAGGCATCATCCTGGTTTCCTGATGCAGATGGTCCTGGGGTGACATCAGGAGACAGCCAGTAACAGTACGAAGAGCGGTATTTTGGCACGTTTGAATCTTTTTCCACTGTGTGTCACAGAGATTCTGCAACCACACAGGAGCCGCATAGTTGGCCACTGATCTTCCGACTGCTTTATACGTGACCAGTAGAGTTTCCTTATCCTTGCCCCAGGTACTACCGCCCAAGGCTTTGAGGATTTTATTCCTACTACGCATCCTGTCGCACACGGGTGAGGCATGGGGTGATGATGTGGCCCTGCTGTCCAGCGTGACTCCTAGGATTTTAGGATGGTTTATAGTGGAAATAGGATGATTCCCGATCGAAATTTCAAGCTGCATCTTGACCTCCTTCGTCCAGGTGGTAAATAGGGTTGCTGAGGATTTAGGCGCTGAGACGTTAAGGTTCTTGCTTATGAAGAACGAGTTAAGTTCTTCAAGATAACCGTTGATGTTTTCGCACAAATCCGCTATGTTATTTCCTGTTGCCAGAATGGAGCAGTCGTCAGCGTAGGAGATGATGTCGATCCCTTCAGGCGGTGTTGGGAGTCCTGATGGCCTGCACTTCCATGGTGTTATCATTACTAATAATATCGATTTCCCGGTATTGCACGGAATGGTGAATAATGAAGGCAAGCCCTCCTCCAGCGTTGGTCAACCTGTCTTTCCTGACAATTGCGTAGTTGCCATATGTATTGAGGGACGAGTTGGAGTGCAGTTTCGTTTCCTGTATGGCTTCAACTTGGATGCGATATCTGTCCATAAATGATGCGAGTTCGGCAATCTTGTTCTGCAACCCATTGCAGTTGAGTTGAACAAGTGAGAGCTTATTGAAAATGGCAGTCGGTGGTGCAGGTGTAAGATTGTGTTGAGAAATCCTATGGGAACTGTTAGCAGGAGTCATCGGGGATGGCTGTAAACTTGTCTGAGCGCTCGATGGTTTTGGATGTTGGGGCGTGTTAGACGAGGTTGCTATTAGTTGTCCTCTGTTCCTACACTGACTGGCAGTAAAGGAGGAATTCCAGTGCCTGTGATGGTTGAGTCCAGAGCAGTAGCAATTGCATCTCACCGTAGTCGCGTTTGGGTGCAGCACTCTGTCGCATACGCAGCAGATCCACGGTCCTGGGTTTCTCTCAATGCCGGCGCGGAGAAGTAACACTGAGAGCAGTTGCGTTCCAGCGGCAGCCGGTTCTACGCACCGAAGCTACCCGCTTTACAACGGCCAGGAGCTGCCAAAACCCTTCAGTACAAGAAGGAAAGTGTGTTTGTATGTTACATTCTCTTACCATCAAGTTCTGCAGTGGCTGGGTACAGAAAAACTAGAAATGTTTGGATGGAAAAGGGACGAAAAACGAGCTAATGCCAATCATCACATTAGATGATCTTATCAGACTCCTCCAGGGAATTACTTGCAAATGTAAGAAGGACTGCAAAGGTAATTGCGGCTGTAGGAGGGCTGGCATGCAATGCTCAAAATTGCGCTAAACTTGCGAAGGAACCTGCGAAAATACCCAACAGTATTACGCCGATGAAAATGAAGAGATTTTTGACAGTGAACCACCGATTCAAAATGAGTGCCTGTAGTACCTATATAACATTTTACATCCTGTGAGAAAGAGAAGCAGCCCAGATCTTCAATTGCTAAACGTCTTCGTCAAAACTGAATCTGCCATTACTATCACAATAAATTTCAGTATACATATGATATTTTTACACGAGTGCTCCCAGTGTAGAGTTCTAATAACTTTATTTTTTATTTTTTAAATATATTTGATTTTATAATATATTTTGTTTCGTTAGAGATTGACAAACCACCTAACGTCCTAAACGTTAGGTGGTTTGTCAATCTTGATGATGATTGGTAGATGGTCTGAAGACAGCGTTAGAACTGATTCGCTGAGCATCATTGATGAGTCCTGCGATGCCAGGAGAACTGGAACAAGTTCCAGCAATGCAATTGGGTGTGTCATTGTTCAAAGGACAAAATTTCAAGGTATCTAGTTGTTCTGCTTTAGAAACTTCTCTGGCATCTTTATCAATCCTAGAGTGCCATAATTCATGGAGAGCGTTGTAATCGCCGAGCAGATGTTGAATATGTCTATGTCCACATTATCGGATGTGACCGCAACAGCTTGGACTTCCAAGGTGTTATCGACTGTTGGTACGTTAATCTCACGGTAAGGCACGTATTGGTGGATGATGATAGCTAGCCCACCTCCAGCATTAGCCAGTCGATCCTTCCTGATGATATTGAAGTGACCGTAGGAGTTGAGGGACGAGTTTAATTTGGTCTCCTGGATAGTAGCAATTAGTATACGATGCCTGTCCATGAACGCAGCCAGTTCTGCGATTTTGTGCTGTAGCCCATTGATGTTAAGTTGTAGAATTGCTATGGCGTTGAGATTGGCGGCAGGTGGTGCTGGTGTTAAGTTATTCTGCCCTGGTTGTCTTATGGTGGAACTGTTTGCTGGTGTTATTGGGGACAGCTGAGAGCTCATCTGAGTCCTAATTGGTAATACATTAGGAGTGTTTGTTGTCCTTTATTTGTGCATCGATCAGCTGTGAATGAAGAGTTCCACTGTTTGTGATGAGTTAAACAAGAACAGCTTTTTAGATGGCACCACCCGCCGTAGCAGTTACATCGTACAGAAGTTATGTTTGGGTGCAGGGTTTTATTGTAGACGCATAAATATCACTGGAACGGGGTTGAGTTTGATGCCGGCCCGGTTGAGGAGGATCGAGAGCAGTTGCGCCGAAGTGTGTTGCTCCCAGAACTCATAAAAAACGAACATGTAAAAAACGTAATACATTTATATACTTTCCTTCTACATTGGGGGGGGGGGGGGGGGAGCTCTTGGCCGTTGAAAAAAGGGGTGGCTCCGGTGCGTAGAACCGGTTGCCGTAGGAACGAAATTGTTAGCGTGATTGTGTGGTGTTAACCTGCTCTGCTCTTCATGGTTGTTAAAAACAAAACTCTCCTAGAAGCCAAAAGCTCTAAAGATTTACGTCCTGACGAGATTTCGATGATAATGCTCAAAAACCTTGATATGCCAGTCCTCCAGTATCTAACGTCCATGCTGAATCTATCCATCGCCAAGTTAGTGATTCCCGAAATGTGCAAAATAGGTAGTATAATTTCTATCCTTAAACCCGTCCGATCACTATTTTATCCCCTTTTGTCAAGGCGCTTGAAGCGCTACTCCTTCCGAAGGTTACGGTCCACTTCAACTTGGCGAACCATCGACAAGGCTTCAGACGAATGCACAGCACAATGACAGTTTTGGATTACTTCCCAAATATGTAATGGCCTCAACCAATTCCAACTTTGCCGATTCTAGTGGCACTTGACTTCTTCTTCTTCTTCCTTGCCCTTTCATACCACTCTGCGGCTTCGCGTTGCTCTGCCTGTGGTGTTGGCACTTCGCCCATTCTGGCGGTATAATCTCAGCTTCCTTCTGCAGGCAGCACGGTCTTGGATCGTATCATCGCCAAGATTAACGCGTTGTTGTTGCTTTTTCATCTGATCGATCCATGTGTGTTTCCGTCTGCCTCGGCGTTTGGGTCCAGCAAATGGAACATTCGTTGATAGTGCCTTCATGACAGGGTTCTCAGGCGGATGCCTTAGAACGTGGTAATACCAATCCATACGACGATCTTCGAGCTTTTCAGTGATCGGTTGCTCAACGAACAAGCTGCCTCGGATGTAGGTACTTTTGATATGATCCTTTTTGGTCACACCGGCTGACATCCGTAGCATTTTCATCTCGGTCGCAGTCATTTTGCTTTCATATGTCTTGTACATAGTCCAGCATTCAGACGCATACATGAGTGCGGGACGTACGACCGTTTTGTACAACTTGCCCTTAAGCTTTCGTGACATTTTCTTGTCGCAGAAAACTCCAGAGTTTTCTCGCCACTTCATCCAACCGACACTGATGCGATGTTTGATGTCGTCATCGCAGGTAGCCCAGGTATTTGAGCCTTGTACAGGATTTCAACTGCTCTCCTTTAATGTAGATATCTGGTATCGGTCTGTCTGGATCTGAGAGGGACAGTAAAGATACTCAGTCTTTGATATGCTAATCCTCAGTCCATGATCCTCCAGTATCTTACACCACTTATTCAGTGCAGCCTGCAAAGCAACGATGTCTTTGCTACCCAGGACAATGTCATCGGCGAAGAGAAGGGGCCGCCAGAGATGAGTGTTAGTAAATAGAACATGATGATGTTGAATAGCAAGGGCCTCAATACACTGCCTTGGTGAACTCCGACTCTAACCGGAAATTCTTCAGACTCACCAGCTGTGCATCTAACTTTAGTAGTTGCCCCATCATACATGTCTTGTATCATCTTGACATATGCCTCGGGGACTTTAAGTGCTCTTAGGGCCACCCATATCAGATCACGAGGTACTCTGTCGAAGGCTTTTTCCAAATCGATGAACACAAAATGCAAGTCCGTACGTGCATCACGATGCTTTTCGATCGCACTGAATAGCATCGACTGTGGACCGACCCTCCACAAAGCCGCATTGATTGTCATCCAACCGTACAATTTCTTTCAATCGATTGCAGACAACCCGCTCGTAAGTCTTCAATGTGTGAGATGTTAACTTGATTGCCCTATAGTTGTTGAGCTTGCGTGAGTCACCCTTGTTCTTATAAAACGGGAGAAGGAAGCTTTTTCTGAAAGCGTCAGGCATCGGTTGCCCTCTTTTCATTTTGTTGAAAAGAACAGAGCCATCTAAGCCCGACATGATTCATCTTCAACCAAAATTCCAAGGGAATTTTATCCGGTCCGACTGCCTTTCCGCGTTTCATCTGCATCATTGCCTTCATCACCTCCTCCACTGAAAAATCAGCGATATCAATGGTGTTTGGCTCCACAGCTTGAAAAGCTTCTCGCGGGAATTCTTCGCTCAAAAGTTCGTCAAAGTACTCACGCATTCTGCTACAGATATTGGCACTGGACTTATCAAAAGCCTTTGATGCAGTCAACCATTCGTCACTTTTATCGGACACTTCCAGTTCAGTTAACCAAGTGGATTGCTAACTACCTCGCTGGAAGACAGTCATTCACGAAGTTTAGGAACAAGAAGTCTAAACTCAGATGAATTAAACAGGGCGTTCCGCGTGGATGAGTTCTATCACGCACCCTGTTTAATGTCTATCGATCAGGACTCTCAACACCACCTGAAGGACTTAGAATAATAAGCTACGCGGATGACTTCGATTCAAGTTACGGGTTACGAGCAAATGTGTGATATGATCAATCGCTATGTTGAGGAACTTAACACCTTCTTCAATAAAAATCTGCATATATCAGCTCCTATGACCTCGGCTACTCTCTTAACATCGTGGATCACGGAGGTCAGAATGCAGCTTAACATATCAGTAGGTGATCAACTTATCCCTATCGTAAATCACCCCAAAATCCTCGGCACTACTCTCGATAGCATGGCCACATTTTCTGCATACATCAACAATCTTTGACAAAATGAGAAACAGGAACAAAGTTCTCAAGGCTCAAGCTGGAAGTTCCAGGGGTAAGGATTAGGTATCATAGAAAGCCATCCATAGTCAATTATGCACCATCTGGTCTCAAAATGTGAGTTGACACCCAGTGGAACAAAATTCAAACCTGTCAGAATGCACCACTACGCCCGACACAGCAACAGGCTGCCTCCTGATGTCATCACTAGACCATCTACATCAAGAGACCCAAATGCGACCTTTAAGATGCCACAACAACCTCCTAGCAAAGCAATACCTTGTGCGATGCTACAGACTTGACCATCCCAGCACAAACCTGATGGACAGAATGCCACCACCTCGTCACATCCGTTGCAACTTAATAGACCTCAAAAGAGGAGAAGTCCAACGCGAGAGCCATTCGATGACACCATCTACAAAACTGGGAACATTTCTGTTTCGTGAATATTAGGAGAATTCTCTTTATTGCATTTAGAGAGAATTCTTAAAATTCTTTCATTGCGGCATTTCCGCTATAGGTAGTCAATTTCCGCTTTAGGTGGTAAGAACCTAAAACCCACTCGGGGGGATTTGTAGGTCCTAAACCGGAAATTTCTGTGGTTTTGTGAAAGTTCTCTCTAATCAAATAGAGAGAATTCTCCTAATTTTTCCGAACCAGGAATGTTCCCAAAACTGCTATTGCTACTCTACATATAGAGAGAAAGCTCATGCGACGATTGAGGGACTTAAGTCAAACCCTGTACTAGCAGCGCAACCACTAACCATATCAGCGGATGAAGAAAGACTACCAAAAGCAACTAGGACGAGACTTAACTCAACTCCGCTCACGTTGGTGTTTTCGCTTAAACTCGTACTTGTCCCGAATCAACCTGGATCATTTTTCAATTGTCCAGCAGCACCAACGCAACTAACACCATTGAGATGGCCATATTCCTTAGCCTCGACAAGGAGAGCATGGAAAATGAACTCTAAATATTTGACACACACACACAATTGAACTTCTCAATTTGCTCCAACAACAACCGAGAGAATTAAGGTCGCCACACACGACAACCATTTTGGTCGCGAGCATGCATCGAACCACATCAAACTCAATAGAAAAAAATCTCCTCATTTCCACCGTTCTAGGATATTTGATGATTCAATGGAAGTTCGGTCGTGGTTCTGTGCGATCATGTGTGACGACCTTCAGAGAGATCGGCCTACTTATGATATGTCTTTCCCTTTCTATTAAGTACAATAAGTAAGGGTCGGGGATAGAGTAAATAGGTCTACTTACATTATTTACTTGTTATTTAGATGGTTTTGGTTTCAAACCTTAATGTATTTCTTGTGCCAACTATAATTAAATGATCTTAAGATTTAGCAAGCAAACACTACGTTTCGATCGCACGACTTAACTATGGATTTTACTTCTGTCAAAATCCATATAAAAACCACTTAATTCGGATTAAGTGGTGCGGTCTGCGTACGGTGAATAATAACAAAATTTAATGGGGAATCTTATGATCATTGTCGTTAGACTCTCCGTTCTCAATCGTGCATGACTTAACCACCTCTTAATCAGGTTTCGATCGGCCAAAGAAGCCGAAGTTCTTGAGAAGAATGCCATCGCTAAAGGCGAAAAACTGCCAGATACGGCTCGTTTCGACAGCAATTGTATTACGCCGGGAACTGAGTTCATGGTGCGTCTACAGGTTGCCCTAAAATATTTCGTCAAACAGAAGATGAGTACAAACCCGTTGTGGCAACGATGCCGGATCATTCTAAGTGGACACGAGGTAGGCGGAATGTGTTTTCAAGTATACATTTTCCCTTCATATGTTGCTTCTGGCTGATTGCAGACACCCGGCGAAGGGGAGCACAAAATCATGGAATATATTCGCTACATGAAGTCACAGCCCGGTTACGATATTAATACCAGGCACTGCTTATACGGACTGGATGCCGACTTAATTGTTCTCGGCCTCTGCACACATGAAATGCACTTCTCGCTTTTGCGCGAGGAGGTAAGTGCCATTGGATCCAGACAAGGCAGTAAATGATTGAAATGCTCATCTCAATTTCAGGTCAGCTTCGGTAAAAAGGCCAAAAAGGCATCGGTCGAGGAAACTCGATTCTTCCTTCTACATCTCAACTTACTTCGTGAATATCTCGAATTGGAATTCGGTAGCCTGAAAAAGCTAGAGGGTCGAGAATTCAATATAAACAAGATCATCGATGATTGGATTTTGATGGGATTTCTGGTCGGTAACGATTTTATTCCACATTTACCCAACTTCCATATAAATACTAATGCTCTTCCGACACTGTATGGTGTCTATAAGAAAGTCTGGCCGACAATGAACGGTAAGATCAGCATCATCTCAATACTACTCTCTATGTCTTACCGACATTTTTTTCGCAGGATATCTGAACGATAATGGTCACTTAAATTTGGATAATTTCGAAATATTCATGGAGGAATTGGCGAAACACGACTTGGAAATGTTTAGAGACGTATCGGCCGATTTGAAATATTTGGAAGGGAAACGAGGCGCAAATGGGATGGTAAGTTGTCGTGAATGGATTTTTGAGTGGATTCCTCAAAATGTCGTACCTTGAAATGCTTTCAGCTCGAAATTCCCGAGGCGTTTGATTTCGATGTGAACGACATGGAAGAGGGAGATCTCGATGGCGATCTGGCGAAAATGATTGAAGAAAGCAATAAAGTAAGTGCTCTCACTTTATTCCAATTTCCGCTTGCAGCCAGTTCATAGGCACTTTCCTTAATTTTAATTTAGATGTTTGGCAGTGATGAAGATTTATCAGACGAAGAAGCTATGATTGAGAAAGAATTCTTAGCCCATAAGCGAGACTACTACATAACAAAATTAAATTATCCGGAAATGACGCCGTAAGTTGCAGTACCTCTCCACATTTATTTTTGCTTACTTCTGGCTTTGTTTGTCCATTCAGAGATGTGCTGGTCGAACAAACGGAATGCTACATAAGGGCATTACAATGGATCTTATTTTACTACTATCGAGGCGTGTCGTCATGGGGTTGGTTCTATCCACACCATTATGCACCCTATACAAGTGATGTGAAGAATTTCAAACATCTGAAACTCGACTTTGATATGGGAAAACCATTTTTACCATATGAACAGGTACATGGATTTGAATTTCGGTTTTACAATAATTATATTAGCTCACGAACGATTGATTTCCTTCCTAGCTATTAGCCGTACTTCCAGCTGCAAGTAAGGAATTGCTGCCAGCCGCCTTTCGTGATTTGATGACCCATTCGGAAAGCGAAATTATCGAATACTATCCGAAGGAGTTTCAAACTGATTTGAATGGCAAGAAACAAGAGTGGGAGGCTGTGGTTCTCATACCGTTCATAGACGAGGTTTGTATATTATTTGGTAATTGTCATTACAGATCTGCAAGTTGCCAAAATAATTGTGAACGTTTTGCCTTGCTACAAGTGACTGGTCAACAACGAACTAAGCGTTACAAAAATTTAAGATAATGACCATCGACCGGCTCATGCAGACACACACGTTCAAGTCTAGATGCTGGATGTCCTCGTGTTGTCCTGAGCGTGACGTGATGCAAAATTCGGTGTGACCCCCAGTCAAAAGACAAATCCATGTTAAAAAGATTTTTGTTTTCCTAGGGCAGACTAAGATACCCAAACGTGGGCACTGCGACCATCAGATTTATTGTGCCATAGCCTTAACTAATCTAAAAGACCCTCAACCAGCCTGATAAAGACCAGTAAGCCCTTTGAAGATGTTTGGTGGACTCAGTGTCCTCTAGGCCGGCATTCCGTCTTAGTGGACAGACCCAGACCACAGTAACGATCAGGCCCGCGAAATTTCGCCGAGGAGTCTTGTCTAGCGAGTTCGTTGTTGTAGTAGCGATGCGCCGATATCCGATGAGTGTGTGTGTCACGAAGTTTGGTTGTCCATGTCTTCCTCGGTGTCCAGGTGTAGAGATGCAGCTGCTCAATAGGATTATCCCATAGCGCAGTAGGTGTTAGACGCGTTGGGAGCTGCAGGACAGTTAAAGATGTGGTCAACATTGTGTGGAGTGAGGCCACAGGCTGGACAGTAGTTCTGTATGTAGTTATCAATGTGGGATAGGTACGAGCTCAGACGTGAGCACCAGCCAGAACGAAGTTGGTTGTGGTCCTGGTTGCTATAGGAAGCCGTAGCTCGTCTGAAGATATAGCAGGTGGTTACGCATTTAGTACCACGTTTGATTTCATGTCCACGATTGAGTATAGCACTTCTTCACTATACATTGTTGTGACGGTCGACCTGTAGCTGGCGTTATCGAAGGGAACTCTTTTAAACCTTTGAATCTCCCGCTCGCGGTCCCTCATATTACGTCTTACATGACGTGGCGCCCCATCACTGTCCATAAGGTTAGAGTTAGGATGGTCACTCCGATAACAGCCAACCAAATATTGCTTCGTTAGAAGTTTGTTGTGGCATCATTTTGGTTTCTTGGTGAAGGTGGACCTGCGACGACATCAGTAGGCAACCTGTGACAGTCATAAGAGCTGCATTTTGGCGGCTTGGACGTTCTTTCCTTGAGTGTCGCATAGGTTTTCTGACCAAATGGGAGCCGCATAATTGGTCACAGATCTCCCGATAGACTTGTAAGTCGCTAGTAGGCCCTCTTTGTCTTTCCCCCAGGAACTGCCAGCTAGAGCTTTGAGGACTTTGTTCCTGCTTCTCATCTTGTCACAAATGGTTGACGCATGGGCTGAGGAGGTAGCCATGCTGTCAAGGGTGACACCGACAATTTTAGGGTGGTTAATGGTGAGGATAGTTTGACCGTCCACTGCAATATCCAGTTGTTGCCTTACTTCTTTGGTAAACAGTGTAGCGGTAGACTTCGGCGCAAACAGTGAGATTTTCGCTGACGAAGAAGGTGTTCAGTTCGTCGAGATACCCATTTATCTGTTTGCACATTTGAGTGATGTGGTTGCCGTGCACCCATCAGCATAACTGACAATTTTGAGTCCGTCAGGTGGCATAGGGAGTCCTGACATGTAAAGATTAAACAGGGTGGGAGATAGATAAGACTCCTCCTTGTTTAATTCGTCTTAGTTTAGATCCCGGATCTAAATTCTGTGTAGGACTGTCTGCCGCCAAGATATTTGGCGATCCACTTTGTAATATGCGATGGAAGCGAGGTACTGCAGATGTCAGACAGGAGAAACGATTGGTTGACAGTGACAAAAGCCTCTGACAAGTCTAAAGCCTTCAGAATCCTTCGTTAACAAGGACGTGCTTGGTTGAGGCCATTGTGTATTTTTGATGTAATGACATCCAAAGTCATCGTGGTGCTGTGCATCCGTCTGAAGCAATTTTGGTGGTCGGCCAGCTGAATGTGAGTTTCAATTATAGGGTAGAGCAGCGTTTTTAGGGTCTTGGCTATAGGAGACAAAAGTGTGATGGGACAGTATGATTCGCCTAGTGTTGGTTTTTTCCCGGTTCTACAATAGAATAGGGATCACTCTTCCTTTCTTCCAAAATTCGGGAATGATAGACGATGAGATGGAGAGCTTGATCGTGGCCGTTATGTATTCAATTGCTCGTGTGTCAAGGTGTTTGAACATGACCATCGATATACTGTCTGGTCCAAGCGGGTTCCAAAGCGTTCTTTTTATCGCTGCTGCAACTTCTTTAGATGTTAATTGAAGTTCCTGGTCAACTGGACGGTTACGAATGCTCCTAGTAATGATGCGCTTAAGTCTATCAGGAGGTTGATGTTCCATAAACTGTTTATTAAAGTTGTTGGCGCATTTTGTTGGATCGTTAACCGTAATGTTGCCGAATTGGATTGCAACATGCCCTTTGTGTTTGGTTGGGTTTGTAAGGGCCCTAACCGTTGAACAGAGCTTATTTATGCCCGTTGTAAGTTGAAATTGTCGAGGTGAGAGTTACATTTCCTTCTCCTGTGGCATTGGGCGATCGGTAGCGCAGTGTGTTGAGGCATCAGTCTCATGTTTGACTACCGGCGTTTCGGGTTCGAATCCCGTCCACGACGACGTTCGTGGCCATGGATGTGCAGAAGGTGCATGCTGGCAACTGCATTCTCCGAAACCAGTTTATGCCGAGAAACGTCAACTGGGCCACATGGAACAGTTGACGCGCTATGCCCCACAAGGGATTAGGGCAATTGAGTGAGTGAGTGAGGGCTTAACTCCTTGGTCCTTGGATCATCCGGGTTAATGATACGTATGCGGTCTCTATCATCTGCCAATCTAGCTGCTGAAGTTGGTTGAATTTTGGGTATTCGACCTGCTGGGATTAACTTTGTAATCGCTTTCTGGCGTATGTGCCTTACATTTCGTTCGGCCGTGTGCACGTCAGTTGGAATTGGTAAGGCAGCGAAGGTCGTGTTTGTGTAGGATTTGAAGCCATCCCAATCTGCTTTATTGTGATTGATGAACGTGCGGTGATCAGCAAACTGAGTACTTGATGGTTTGTCCAATTTTATTAGGATTGGCAGGTGATCCGAGGATAGCGTCAGGACTGGTTCCCATTGAGCATCATTGATAAGTCCAGCGCTGGCAATTGAAATATCGGGCGAGCTGGAATATGTTCCAGCGATACGAATGGGCATGTCATCGTTAAGTGGACAGAAGTCTGACCCGTCAAGTTGTTCGGCTATGGAGACCCCTCTTGCAGCGTTGTCGAGGTTAGACTGCCACAATTCGTGATGGGCGGTAAAGTCACCAAGCAGGAGACGATATTGGCCAGCTAGCAGTGGTGTGATATTGACACTGTATCCCAAGGGACAACTGGATACAGGTGGAATATAGACGTTGTACAATAGATTTCAATATTGATATTGCCCGACTGAATGGGAATGGCCTGTGCCTCCAAGATGTTGTCGGCGACTGTGACGTCGATTTCACGATATGGTACTGATTGATGGACTAGAAATGCAATTCCACCACCAGCATTGGACACTCTATCCTTTCTAATGGTGTTGTAATTGCCATAGGAGTTGAGGAACGAATTGGCGTTAAGCTTCGTCTCCTGTATAGCTCCAATCATGACGCGGTGTGTATCTATGAAGTCCGATAATTCTGCAATTTTTCGCTGTAACCCATCGCAGTTAATTTGTACAATTGATACAGTGTTGAAATTCGCAACAGCTGGTGCAAGTGTCAGGTTGTGTTGCAATGGAATTCTGTTGGTAATATGGTTCACTGGAGTCGAGGGGGAGGGCTGGGAGCTTGTGTTTGCACTAACAGGTGGTGGTACGTTAGGTGTTTGCAATGACGTTGATGCTTGTTGTCCTCTGAATCTACATTGGCTCGCAGTGGAGGAGGAATTCGATTGTCAATGGTATTTCAGCCCGGGTAATTTTTAAGGTGACACCAGTTGTTGCAGCATGTACATCTTACTGTGGTAGCGTTGGGATGCAGCATTCTATTACATACGCAGCAGATCCAAGGGCCCGGATTTGAACCTGGATTGAGCTCGATTCCGGCGCGTTGAAGAAGTATTGAGAGCAATAGCGCCGACATGTCTTGCTCCCAATTCCCAGAAAAAATGGGCAGTCAAATTGTGTGACACACACACAGATCTTCCTTCTTGCATCGAAGGGGTTGTGGCAGCTCTTGGCCGGGTGACAAGGTTGTTCCAAGTAACACGGGTTTCACCGGCTGCCGCAGAAACGACTAATAACGGTTTCGACGTGAATGCTCCAGTTGAGCCTCTCTCAATTGCCCTAACCCCTTGTGGGGCATAGCGCGTCAACTGTTCTATGTGGCCCAGTTGACGTTTCGTCGGCATAAACTGGTATCGGAGAATGCAGTTGCCAGCATGCACCTCCTGCACATCCATGGCCATGAACGTCGTTATGGACGGGACTCGAACCCGAAACGTCGGTAGTCAAACATGAGACTGATGCCTCAACACACTGCGCTACCGGTCGCCCCCCGGTCGAACGTAATGTTCAGGCACTTGACTTCGGTGGAGAACTAAAGTACCGGCCTCCCTAGGCTGACCAAGCTTAAGCTACGATTTTTCCTTCGAGTGGAGGTAACTAGGGTTGACGCTCAGACCAACTTCAGTGCAGCAGTGAAGAGCTAGGTTGAGTGCCGCACCCATCACCTCAGCGACGATCGTTTCAAACTTACCTTTGGTTATAATAGTTATATCATCGGCACATCCGATAGCATCATAACCGCAATGACATAACCTAGTTAGTGACTTATCTACGACCACTTGTCGTACCACCAGAGAAGTGGGGAGAGAATCCCACCCTGAGGGTAACCCTTTACAGCATTAACACAAGTTGAGATGCCACCCAACGATGAGTGGATTTCGCGTCCGCGAAGCATTGCGTCGATCCACATGATTGTGGCTGTAGATATATCTCCGAGCTCAAGTACTCATGATATACAGTCGTAGCCCGTATTGTCGAAAGCACCCTCAATGTCAATGAAGGCGCACAGACCAATTTCCTCTTCGTTAAGGATTTTCTCATCATTCCTACGAGATTGTTTAAGGACACCGCGGTCGACTTACCTTTTACGTAGGCAAACTGATTGCGATGCAAAGGTGACGTGCATTCCAATTGTTGTCTAATATGCATGCAGATCCAATAACCTCTTCATAGTATTCAAAAGAACCGATGAGAGACTTGTCGGTCTGTATGATTTCGGTGGTTCCTCCGGCTTATTTCCGTTTTTCCGAATAAATACAACGTTGATCGCTCTCCATAAACATTGAATATAGCTCAAGTAGCAACTGGCTCTAAACAGAAAGGTCAAGGAGGTGAAAATAAAATCGAAGCTTTTCTGCAGCAGAGCAAGAAAAATACCAAATAAAGGATTCAAAGGACTCTTCGGTCCATTTGACCCTTTCTTAATCGAAAATAACCGCAGAAAGGTCACGTAACCGGATAAGTGAGACCCGGAATAGTGGGTGTTTAGGAGGAGCTCAAGAGTTTCCTCTGGACCCTCAGTGAAGGATCCGTCCTGCTCGTTAAGCATTCCGATACCATCGCCAGTTTTTCGTTCCATCAACGAATCTTACGCGCCATACTAGAGCCACGTGCTACAGTACTATCTTGTCAGGAGGTTATAAGGACAGTTAGCTGTTCTGCAGCTGACTGTAACTCACTGGTCGTACTGACGGAGTTTAGCAGCTGGTCAGCTTTGGAGCTTCTAATTCTCGAGAAAGTTTCCAATTTGTCTTGTTAGGACAATAGAATGCAGAGTGGAGTTCGGAACAACCAGGAATATCAAATCGAACTAGACACTTCGTCCGATACTCTCCACTCTGTAACTGACTCCGATGAAACCCTGCTGGCAAGGGTGAGATCAGGCACCCCCCTCGTGGCCGCAGTGACAAAAGTGGAGGAGTGCATGCTGGCAATTGCATTCTCCGAAACTAGTTTATGCTAACGAAACCTCAACTAGGCCACATGGAACAGTTGACGCGTTATAGTACCCCACAAGGGGTTAGGGCAATTGAGTAGTAGTACACATTGTTGAGGACGAACACTTCTTTACACATAAGAAAGTCAAGTAAGAACTTACCTCTGTCGTTAACGTCGCTGCTCCCCGCTGGTGGGCCTTGGCGTCACAGCCAATGATGAATTGCCAGTTAGATTTCTTGCAGAAGTCGACAAGTCGCGAATCATCCGAGGGGAAATAAGCGGATGCTATTACCGCCTTCTGACCGTTCCTGCGGCAGCCGGGTCTATGTACCGGGGCGGACTCAGTTTTACAACGGCGAAGAGCTGCCAAACCCCTTCAATGCAGAGGGAAAGTATATGTGTGTGTCATGTTTTCAATGTATCAGTTTTTTTCGGAATTTGAGAGCTTCACATCTCGGCGTAACCGCTCTCAATTCTCCTCCACCGCGCCGGCATCGAACTCAGCCCTGGTCCATGGATTTGCTGCGTCTTCAACAGAACGCTGCTCCCAAATTCAATCTCTGTAAGATGTAACTACTGCGACGAGTGGTGCCATCTGAAGGGTTGCATTTAAAATCTAACAACTGGCGTTGGCAATCTATGGTCCGCTGTAAGAGCCCTTACAAACCCAACAAGGCAGAAAGGTTGGTTGCCATTCAATTTAGTGGCACTACACTATCTAGCGTTACTCTTACAGTTGGTGGGCATCCGAAGATGCCCGTGGCGACGGAACCTAAGGTACCATAATGACCGGGAAGGTGGTGCCGTGTCATTTGACGAAGAAAAAATGGGGAATAATAAAAAAAATGGGGCGATAAGGATGGAATGGTTGGCGGACGCCGTAGATGCCCTCGCGCTCGCATCGGGGTCCGGGTGTAGTGGGACCCTAAGCCTCTGGTTGCGTACCATCGAGAGATCACTACTCATTAGGTGCTGCCTTCGATCTGCCGGTAGAATCAGCACTACCAGACCAGAATATGGTTGATTACAGGACAACTTCTACTACGAGGCCTGCGAAGTAGTAGAAGCTGAGTGTGCTGCAAAAATTAAAAAACCAAACGAACTGAGCTCCTGAGCTAGCCGGCAACCATTGAAGAGGAGAAAAGTATCAGAGAGAGAAGAAAAATAATACTGCATCTCCCATCATCCAGATGATCAACAGGTTACAGGGAATTCTGAGGCCAGAAGAGGCGGAACACTGCATTCCTTGCCGTAATTCACTCATAAACTCTATAGGCTGCTGAGCACATTAATCATGTGCTCATAAAAATGTAATACTAGGCAATCAAAAATATTGAACTGACGTGAAAGGACAACCCTGGCAAACAAAAAGGTACCCAGGGCTCCTCCGCGCTTTGTCCGGACACCGAAGAAACTCCGAATGCCGGTAGTTCAAAGCATTTATGGAGGCCTTACGTACGTGGCTAAACCACAAAAGACAAACACAACACCAGGATTGCCTTGTTGAATTGACTCTATAGGAAGGATGAGGGTGCTGCAGAGAAAAGCACAGCTACTTTAGTAAAGATGGCTAAGTCCTTAGACTTAGAGCAAGTAGCCTTAATGTGCTTGTGGGGATACAAATCGGTGGAAGGACTAAAAAGGAACCCGGTGACGTCCTTCAAAGTCTTGTTCTTTACCAGAAATGGATTCCACGTTGGGCGCCAAATATATAGTGGACGAGTTGGTGGGCACCCGAAGATGCCCGTGGGGACGGAGCCTAAGGAAACGTAACGACCGGGGAAGTCGGGCCGCGCCATCTGACGATAAAAAGACCCCTCAACGAGGTAAGCAGCGGCCTATGCTTGCTGTAGTTCAGTGCGGAAGACGTGAGCGGAGCTTTCGCCGCTCGTTGCCTCCTTTACGCATTAATAAAAATTCATAGGCCTGAGGAAGATAACACAAACATGGGAGGCAAAAATGGGGAATAATAAAAAAATGGGGCGAGAAGAATGGGGGGCGACCGGTACCGCAGTGTGTTGAGGCATCAGTCTCATGTTTACTCAATTGCCCTAACCCCTTGTGGGGCATAGCGCGTCAACTGTTCCATGTGGCCCAGTTGACGTTTCGTTGGCATAAATTGGTTTCAGAGAATGCAGTTGCCAGCATGCACCTCCTGCACATCCATGGCCACGAACGTCGTCGTGGACGGGATTCGAACCCGAAACGCCAAACATGAGACTGTTGCCTCAACACACTGCGCTCGAAAGAGGAGTCCAACGATTTAAGAGGGTCCCCTTCGATAAGACCAGTTATAAATTTGCCATTGCTATGCTGCACAGAGAGGAGGTATTGTACATACGGCGATAGTGGACCTTCACAACAACAATGTATCTGGCGCTATAACCACCAGAAAATTCACCGGAAGAACGAAACCCGCCTAGACCAGATTTGCACAGCTCCGTTCAGGCTGGTGCTCGCGCTTTAACTCGTACTTGTCCTGAATCGACCATAGCTTCCAAAGCACTTGTCCCGCATGCAACAGTTCTCCTCAGGACGTTGAGCACATCTTCGATTGCCCTGCATCACCGACGCACCTAACGTCTATAGCGCTTTATGTTGATTGCCTTGACCCTTCCAGGGGCATGGGCGCGACAACATCTCTAGCATTTCTATGTCTTGTTAACGTTTCGATAGCATATCTACTTTTCGGAAGTGGAGTTGCTAGCATGCACCTCATATCCGCGCCGTCTTTATACTGACAAGCTCGGAGCACTGTGAGAGTTCTACAATATTAGTACCCACAGGCAGTTTTTGATCGTGCCGAGATTTGAACTCCGAGCTCTAGATTAGTATCGTAGCGGTGACCGAACGACCACGGCCACCGAACGCTTTAGGATAACCATATTGAAGTGGCTACGATCCTGCAACTTCCTACGGAGGAAACTGATTCGAACGCGCTAATTTTATGACACACTCACACTTAACTTCTGTATTGCTACAACAACAGCAACCGCCTTCTGGCTGCCATGTGGAGTGGAGATGTCTACTAGAACCGCAACTACACTAGCGGTCATGAAAACTGCACCACCATCAATTTCACAGAAATTGATATATGTAACTTTGTTAGAAATTCGAACTATTCGCTCGAACCGAAAAAACAACTTATTCAACACATAAAATAACTCTATTTTCATTATAAATTTGATTCAGCGTCGCTTCCTTATTTAAAAAACATGGAAAGAATCCTTATCATATATTTATTCATTGAATTTTAAATAATATCAATTGAAAATTGTTTATTTACTACACATGCTCCTATCTAATTTTTCTATGAAAACGTATAAACATAAGACTAACAACATGAAACTAATTATTTAATAATGCGTCGATCCTCCCTTGGCGTCAATTGTGGCTTTTATTCTATCTGGCATCGATTCCACCAAAGCTTCTCGCAATTCAGGCTTTATTTCCTCGAACCAGGCTTTTTCAAGTGCATATTTGAACGCTTGAATATTGTTCGGCTTGTGCTGCTTAACCTTAACTTTTAAAAATGACCAAAGATTTTCGATTGGATTCAAGTCTGCAGAATTACCCGGCCAATCCAGCGTCTCGATTCCCATGTCGTTGATCATTTCTTTAACCTGTAATAGGATTTTTTAATTTTTTTTTTTTTTTAAATTAATTAGTGTTTTAGAGTAAACCTCTTAAGGTTTCGTATTAATATTACACTTACAGATTTCGCACGTCATCTTGGAAAATGACTCTATCTGCATGGCCTAGGTGCTCTTCTATTGATGGCAACAAATTATCATTTATTATTTGCCGATATCGTTCAGCATTTACAGTGCCATGTATAAACTCCAGCTGACCGGGAAAATAATAAGAGAAACATCCCCATACCATTTGGCTTTGAGAATGCTTCACGGTCTTCACTATGCATTCGTCACTGTATCTTTCAGTGGTGCATTTTTTATGACCGCTAGTGTATTATAAGTTCTTAGAAATAAAGTTTGTTAGCGGCAAATGACTAAAACGTGCCATACACACACCGATCGATCGGCCGATCCGTCGCCCGAAATCGATATCGGCCGATGGATCGGCCTGTGTATGTGGAAATCGCACCGATCGGCCGATCAATTTTGATCTGTCGATATTTTTGTGCGATTTTCGTGCGATCGATCGGTGACGATCGATTGGATAGTGTATGTGACTATCGCAAGTGAATGTCAAATTACCAAATTATTAAATTATGAAATTTCAAGGATTCTTATAATTTAAATGGCACTGCAATTGAAATATCAAATATGTGGTATACGAAAATACCACACACATCCAAATAGTTAACAAAAATGAATCTAGGTTGGATTGGGAGTGAATCATAACCTATTTTTTGAATTGTCATTCGTTATCGCATCGCACCAAAATCGCTCAGTGTGTGTGCAGTGGACATCGGCAGATATTTTGTGGCGATCCATCGGCCGATCGATCGGACGACGGATCGGATAATGTATGGCGGCTATAACGCAGTTGTCTATCAAAACTGCTGCCTAGGGCGATCCGATAGTCATATATCAACTTCACTGCTTACACTGCTGATACCGCAAACTCGGCCATTGACCACCTAGGGCTCCTGGTAAAGTGCTAGCGTTGTCCTTTTTTCCTCAAACAACCTGCGTAATGTGGCCGATGTTGCTTCCACATGGTTCAGGTTGCCTTAATGGTGCTCATTTCGGCTAGAGAAGGTTGAGCGGTTGACACGGTTGTCAAAAAGATAGGCTTTCACCTCATCATGTTAGGACCTAAATTTACGGGTTAGAACTCTGAATTGAACTATCATTTAATCGAATTTCACTGTTCACAGTTAAAACTACTGGCTGCTATGTCGAAACGTTTCCCGGAACTTTTGCCCGAGGAGCAAGATCGAAACATTCACGGACCAATGTTACAGTACGACTATACGTCCAAATCGCAAGGAGAATGCCAAGGAGTGTTTTCATTTAAGAAAATTCCAAATGTATATTGCACTGAAACGGCCGTTTTTCGTGATCAAATTCGTGTCTCGTCCAACTTTTCGGAAACACAAATTTCAAAGTGGCCAGAAAGAACGTGCCACTTGCCAGGCTTTCCTACCATGAAACATTTGAACTACACCGTAAGTACTCTGCATAAACCGATGCTAAGTCGCGAAAATGAGTTATTTAAATGTACAACTGATTTCTTTTCACAGGGCGAATTACAACGGGCACGCGTGAAAGTATTCGAACAGCCCAGCCGAAATGATACGATGATCCTACTGCCGGAAATAAAGAGCTTCGGTGATTTAGATGAACTTGCACGACAATATCTTGATAAAGTTGTTTATGTTGGATGGCCACATTTGGTAAAGTCCAAAGTCACGGCCCTGCTGACACCCGAACAGAAGGTGACGATCAGTGGTGTCGAGGAGGCCGATAAAAAGTTGTTCGAAATGCATTTGAGAATCATTGGGGAACAGTAAGTACAAGTAGTTGTAAGAGAAGTATTTGATAAGCAAAATGCGTAACTGAACATTTTCCAGCACGTTTAATCGAATGGGAATAAAGTTCCGTGACACAAAAATTCTCGTCTATGTTAAAACGTTGGCCAGTGTGGAATACGTTGTGGGAAACAAAGGGAAAATGATCTCAACAAACATTTGGAGCAATTCGGAAATTTCGTATCCGTTACAGGTACACTAGTGCGAAGTTGAACGGGTGACGTTTATTCACGCCTTTGTCTTTCCAGGGCGTCGTTATGAACATACGAAAGGAAGATGAGTTGGTCGAGACTAAAATTGAAGATTTCTATCCAGTGGGCACGCCCGTATTTATGCTAAGTAGTCCATATTTTGGCTGTGAGGGTAACATTCTTGACCCAAAATTAGTTTATAGTTGCGGACGTATACAAGGTAACAGAAAAAAAAATGATTTGCTAAATATTAATCGTTCCGTATTGACGCACAATTTGAATGTTCCAGTCAACATAACTGTGATACCTGAACCACAATTAGCCGAAGCACGAGAGATTCACTCGAAGGCCGAACAACGTTACTATAACACTTACGAATTTTCCGTCAAGTCTGGTTTACCAGCGAACACTATCGCTCGTATAACGGGCTGTGTATTTATAATACACGGTGCGGAACGCGGTGAATTGGCTGAAAATACGCCGAAAACCAATGTTGGTTTGAATTTGAAATCCAAGAAGACGGTGAGTGGTATTGTCGGTGATTTGGTACGTTCCTACGACTTTAACGTTCTTCTAAATGCAGGATCAACAAGTGGCTGGCTATGTGCGTAAGAAAGGAACGACATGGCAGTATTCAGAGAAAACACTGGATTTGATTGTATCGTACTATGAAAACTTCCCGGAAGTGTTCAATTTGCTTAGCAGCAATGCGGGCGGAAATGATGAGTTCTACGAAACGACGCTTTTCCCACCACAGGTATTTAGAGTCTACACCACATTTCGTTTAAACCTGTTTTCTTAATGTGTACACTTCTGATGTAGACAACTGAAAAGAAATTGTCGGATATTACCACGTGGCTCAAGCAGCAGGGACACAACAATGCCGATAGAGTGCCATGCAATACAAAGTGGGTGGAAGGCGAGGCCGTTGAAGTCATCAAAAAGGCAGTTGACGACCTAAAAGTGAGATTCCATTTCCATACATTTACGTCGTCTATAGCATATGTAAATAACGTTTCAGAATCAACCGGTGAAATGCATAAAACTGCAGGTGAAGCCACACTTTCTGTTGAAGCATGGTTTGGAAATACCCCAAGCGTTCAAGTCAAAGTCGAAAATTCGACTCTTCGACCGAGTAGTCGTTGTGAAAAAAACGTATCAGGTAACTGATGATTCACTCTCGTCTGTCGTTCGACTGTTATCACATTTCCTTATAGATCCCGGTTGGCTATAAAGGCACTGTGATAGCTATCCACCCCATGTCGGATCCCAACCCGGTTCGAATTGAGTGTGTCAAACAAGTGGAAACATTTATCGAAGTCCTTTTTGACAAGGAGCTGCCCAATTTTGGGGACGACGATGAAGTCGAGTTGAAACGTGTAGCTCGTGTTGCTCAAAATTCAGTGTTGGTCGTATATCAACCGTTAGGTGAGTCGAGCGATCCTCGTGTCATTACTTTCACAATCGCCAAATTTTCATTTTGATGTCTTTCTGAACAGATGAACAAATCATTGAACCCGTTGAAGATCCGATTCAACGAAACAAGAATCTCAGCAAAGATGATATGAATCGTGTCGTTGAGGTTCAACAAACAGCGTTCGATACGAATCGTATGAAAGATGAAAGCATGCCATTTTTTGCGGACAACCGGAACGCCGGTCAGCCACGCTACCCCGAAATAAAGTCGAATCGGAAATCTGGCGATATTCGAAATAACGCGCACAATTCGAACATATCAGCAGGATTTGTTCAACCGCCACCAGTACCGGTTCAACAAATTCTGCGAAATAATGCTGCCAACTTTGTGTGTCCACCACCGCTTCCGCACATGGTACAATCACGAACGTTTACAAATTCGAAACAGATTGCAATCAATACGACAGAGACGATTGGGGCACCTTTTGTGCGTCCTGGGCGGGCCAATTCGAATAATCAGGATCCCTTTGCAAATATAGCTGCAGGCTTGGGCGATCTAAATTTGAAGCAAGTGAGTAAATTGAATTGGCAAAACTCTCATTTAATGCAACATATGTACATTTAAGTCCATGCAGGCGCCCAATGTGGTCGAGAGCACTGAAACGTTGCGAAAACTACTGGGCATGACAGGTTTCGCATCGAATAGCAATCCTGCTCCTCCGCCACCGCTAAATCAGGCGAATTCTATAAATTTTCCGAAACCGCCATCGAATTGGACAAAGGACGCTTCCAATGTGCAGCCCAAGCGCAAAGATATGTCACACTTTTTGATGCCGTCCGTTGGGCAAATACAACAGCAACAGATACCGCTCAATAATGTGCAACCAATTCAGCCACATAATAGCACTTACCTGCCAACAACAACAAATATGCCGTTGCAGGTTGATATGAAGTATCCATCATCCATATCGGCGCAGAATTATAATAATAATAATAAAAATGACGCACAGGTAAGAGTGAATAGATAAATGTAGAAAATAAATGTGCTTAGTAACAATTATCTAGATGTGTCCGTCGCGAAAGACGCGTGTCAGTAACATCTCGTCGGGACCGAGTGCGTTTATACCTCTCCAAGCAATGCGGTCGATAAGGAAACAAGAGGTAATTGAGAAAAATTTGATTAACACATTTTATTCACTGGACTCCCTTAATCCAGCAAAAGGATGGAAATGCCAAGTTCAACGAATCGTCTAGTCAAAATGTCGCCCAGGAAAATATTCTCCATATGGCATCGACAAGTGACACTGGCAGTCAGGATAAAGGACAAACGGCAAACATAACTCAGAATCAGATGGACGACACGACGAAGGTATTTCTTTTCTGGCTTTAGTAACAAACAGATGGACGATACCCTAACAATTTTGTTTTCTATGAATCGTTTTAGACGAAATCGACACAACAGAAAATTCGCAAACCGAAAATTGCAGCGAATTTCAATTTTAAGGGATAACGACATTGAATTGAATGTACATGGAAAACATAAATGATCATGATGTGTTCTATGGTCTTTATTACACATAAATTCTACAGAGGACGATTTTATATATACATTGTATGATGAAAGATGTTTAATTTTATGAAAGATGAAAAAGAAAAAAGAAATGACTACCGAAATATATTTTCGAGAATTGAAATCTATCGAGACGTTTGTATGTTCTGAATGGAATTCTGAGTTTGTAGACTTACAAATTGTCGCAAGAAAAATGGATGGGGAATTTAGAAGAAAATCAATCTGATAAATCTGAATTTTGAACAGAGTTGAGTTCGGATCGTTAAGAGGAACAGACGTGCCCGATATCTTTCCTCAAATTTCTAAATTCTAAAAATAGAATATTTGTACGTGCAGCCTGGCTGTAGCCACATGTGCGCGCCACGTTTAAGTCTCGCCTGACAATATCGTGTGTGCAGTGGCGAAGCGTGAGTTTGTTCCTTTTAGACAATCAACAAGATGTCCATTTTCGAAACTTAATGCAAATGCACTAAATTCAGAATAATCATTGTAATAATTGCGACAATAGGTAGTCGTCGATCCAATCATAACTAACAAGTAAGCATAACACTACTGTTAGCTACGATCGGCCATTGCTGCTTGGTTCAACTATTAAGTGACCAAATCCACCCACGTTGTACGTTTCTACACGGGAACATGCAAGAACTCATATTTGATGTCTGCAACATTCGTGGAATAAGGGCGAATCATACTGCGGTGCATGCTCATCTGATGTTGCATAATCCAGCAGTTATGGCCTTAAGCGAAACGAAAGTTTCTAGTGATTTCGACATAAGCCAATATCACGTCCCTGGTTATCGCTTTGTAATGGGTCATATTTTCGCGCGTGACGAGTACGTTTTGTTTGAAATATTTTTCGCAAAAATATTTGTTTTGGTTTTTTCAAAATAAATGTATTTGTGAAAAATTGTTTTAAATTCTAAATTTAGCGGTCGCGCACAAGTTCAACCCGGGGATCTAGGATCTACATTGAAACACACAACTTGCCTCGTTTACAACCTGGTGGCATTAATCTTAAAGATGACACTACGCAAATCTATCTGAAAGTACAAATGGTAATTGCAGCTTCAACAGAGCCAAATATTTTAGGTTGACGCCCAGCCTTGAGTGACCCTTATTATGGGAATTTAGGTGTTTGTTTTGGGAGGTCCCCACATTTTTATCGACCATGGGACCTCATGGTGAGGTGGGTGTAGACGGCCGAGGGTCCAATAAGACCCGGACCAAGATGGCAAGGCCTGACCTACACGGTCAATATGCCACCTTAGGCTCCGTCCCCACGGGCATCTCCGGATGCCCATCAAACCGTCCATTACAGTTTCTTGCCTGTCTTCTCACCCCAAAGGGGAATTGCAATCTACATTAGAAATAATATCGCCTATTCAACCATCAGCCCCAGTTCACTTTATCTAATCCAGAATTCACCTACACTTGGATTAGGTTCAATTTAAAACCAGACCGAAGCTTCCCTAGACTTGTACAGACCTAGTGGTGATGCCAAATGTACCAATTGGCGACCATATGCATTAAAAGTGGGTTTTTTTTATATGGCCAGTTTATAGGAGAAGTTGGCACTCATTCAGGAGGATCTTGACCATTCTCAAAATCAATTAACTAACCCATTCTACAAATATTTGTCGAATTTTTCATGTCGCTGGCTTTAATCTATCCAAAGTTATTACATATTTGAATTCCCACTTGTAGGGGAGGTAGAGGTTTTTTTCGTCAAATCTTGCGCATTTATAATAACAACCAACTAGATTAGACTAGTACAAATATTTGACCAAAATTTTAAGTCTCTAGCTTCATTCTATTGAAAGTTATCGTAGGTCAAGGAATATTTCATTTTTTGAAATTTTGCAGAGGAGGTAGGCGTTCCTTTGGTCTGATTATGGCCATCTTACCAAAACTGAAGCAACTTCTCATCTGAAGGCTATATGCCAAAAATCAGGTGTCTACGTCAATTGGTTCAAGAGTTCTAGACAAAAAACGTGAAAAGTAGGGTAGCAGGGGGCTCTTTGTAAGATAATTACCGTTAGTTTCCAACTGATCGATTTTATTTTCCCAGGAGAATATAAACTGAACTTTTGGAGCCATCTACCAAAGCTAGATCACACTACCAACATTTGACCAAACTTTCAAGGAATTCTATCGAAAGTTATCATGCGAACGGACAGACAGACATAGCTAAATCGAATCAGGAAGGACCCTGATCATTTATATGTATACATACATTGCTATACCTCCGGAGCCTCCTTTAAGGTGTTACATATTGTATTTTCGTCGTGACAAAAACAATATACCCTATACTATACGTCTAGGGTATAAAAACACATTTGTTAAAATGAAGGAGTGGATTCAATACAACACCAACTGCGACTAGCAAAGTCCAACACAAATGTGGAATGCTTTGGAGGAAATGTTAGTAGGTGAGGCTGAAAAGACACTGGAAGTTTCGAAAGGCCCACTCCACAGGAATAAGGAGACGTGGTGGTGGAATGACGAAACTAAACAAGCAGTGCAGGCCAAATCGAACGCATTCAAGGCTTGGACGACATGCACGACAGGCAGTGAAGTCGAGAAGGTTTAACTTCGGGAGAAATATGATAAATACCGAAGGGAAGTAAAGCGAAATGTAGCTCAAGCCAAGGCGATCGCAGCCGAGAAGTTCTATCAGGAACTAGAAGATCTGACTGCGGATTAGAGATCGTCATAGCAAGAGAAACCTGAAGACAATGCCAGGATTTATAAGGTCACAGCCCAAAGGAGACGCTCGAGAGATTCAGGCGCCAAAGTACGTTGAAGATTCACAAGGAATGCTACGGGTTGAAGACACAGCAATCTGTAGCAGAATACGTGGGTACTTTGACGAACTTTTGAACGAACAATTTCCGCGAGAAGATTTTCAAGCTGTGGAGCCAAACACCACTGGTATCGCCGATTTTTCAGTGGAGGAGGTGATGAAGGCAATGATGCAGATGAAACGCGGAAAGGTAGTCGGACCGGACAAAATACCCTTGGAATTTTGGTTGAAGATGAATTATGTCGTGCTTAGATGGCTCACTGTTCGTTTAAACAAAATGAAAAGAGGGCAACCGATGCCTGACGCTTTCAGGAAAAGCTTCCTTCTCCCGTTTTATAAGAACAAGGGTAACTCACACAAGCTCAACAACTATAGGGCAATCAAGTTAACATCTCACACGTTGAAGACTTACGAGCGAGTTGTCTGCAATCGATTGAAAGATATTGTACGGTTGGATGGCAATTAGCGCGGCTTTGTGGGAGGTCGGTCCACAGTCGATGCTATTCAGTGCTTGCGTGTTACGATGGAAAAACATCGTGATGCACGGACGGACTTGCATTTTGTGTTCATCGATTTGGAAAAAGCCTTCGATAGAGTTCCTTGTGATCTGATACGGGTGGCCCTAAGAGCACTTAAGGTACCCGGGCCATATGTCAAGATGACACAAGACATGTATGATGGGGCAACCATTAAAGTCAGATGCACAGCTAGTGAGTCTGATGAATTTCTAGTTAAAGTCGGAGTTCACCAAGGCAGTGTATTGAGTCCCTTGCTCTTCAACAGCATCATGCTCTATTTATTAACACTCATTTCTGACGGCCTGGGAATATCCCTTCTCTTCGCCGATGACATGTCCTGGGTAGCAAAGACATCGTTGCTTTGCAGGCTGCACTGACCAAGTGGTGTAACATGCTGGAGTATCATGGACTGAGGATTAGCATACCAAAGACTGAGTATCTGTGCTGTTCTTTCTCAGATCCAGAGAGACCGATACCAGATATCTACATTAAAGGAAAGCAGCTGAAGTCCTGTACAAGGTTCAAATACCTGGACTCGATGGTCAACAAGCGATGACGACATCAAACACCGCATCAGTGTCGGTTGGATGAAGTGGCGAGAAGACTCTAGAGTTTTCTGTGACAAGAAGATGCCATATATATATATATCGATTACCGCTGGTGATATAGGCTTGGCCTAGCAAACCGCCTCGTTACAATTTGGACATTGATGTATGGTAACTCAAACAACGCAGGTCAAAATAAAACTCAATAAATCTAGTGGGGCATAGCGCGACAACTATTCCATGTGGCTTAGCTGACGTTTTGTTTGCATAAACTAGTTTTGGACGATGCACGTTGCCAGCGTGCACCTTCTGATGCCATATAGCCGCCTACCTGCGAAAAGTCGGGAGATGTTATGGCTTATTATTACGCCCCGCACCACAGGGGGAAGACAACACAAACATCCATGGCCACGAACGCACTGGACGGGACTGGAACCTGTAACGACCGTAGTCAGACATGAGACTGACGCCTCTACGCACTGAGCTACCGGTCACCCCCCTTCTACCCGCGCCGTCATTATACTGACAAGCTCGGAGCGCAGTGGGAGTTCTATTAGTAGTAGTTCTTGTTCGCGCCGAGAATTGAGCCTCCATTTTCTAGATCGTAGAGAAGTGACCGAACGAACACGGCCACCGAGCACGTCCGCGTTGACAAACGTAGCTTCGCTCAATAAACTAAAAAAAGCACTCGATCCAATTCAAGTAAAAAAAAAACCTTACTCATACACTTACCGACGCAGTGAAACAACATTACTTGTAATTTACTGTATTTCTTATTATTTATTTGTACCTTTCTCACTGAATCGTTCCAAATCAGCACAAAATATCACCTACAATTATTAAAGATATGGATTTATTTGAGTCCATAAACCACACAAAATTATTTTACCGTTTGTGCCCATCCAGCCAACGGTCCATAGACTTTTCGAAAAACATCGCCAACCTCAACATACGCTTTGCTTGTTATTGTTTTTGTTTTGCGCAAATGCGGAAGATAGTGTAGACCAGCCACTTTGTATATATGAGTATCCACCGGGACGGCATCCAAATGGCCTAATGACATTAAGCATATACAATCGGAGACCTGAAACATGCAAAACAGTCTTGTTAAAATTTTTCCAGATATTTTTCTCCCGCATACTACTAAAGTAGACACAAAACAATTCAAAGGTTTGAGGTTTCAACTTAAATGTCATGCTTTTCCTATTTTGGCTATACATACTATTGTATGCATGGTGTACACCAGACTTATGACACAGACTGTATAAGCTTTATCAGAAACTGGAACAACAAGTCACAACAAAACGAGCTATAGCGGAGTCCCGAGCCATCTGGGACCTTCAATGACAAGTTACAACAGAACGAGCTCTATCGGAGTTTTGAACCATCTGGGACCTTCGTTAAAAACGAAGGTCCCAGATGGCTCAAAACTAACTAGTTGATACACGAATCTTCTCGCAAGCGCTATCGGATAGAAACAGAGCCATCTAGATTATTCTGAAGTCAGAGATCGGCCGGATGTCATCGAGAGCGGGAAGGCAGTCGAAGTTCAGTATCCGCTCGGAAGCGGAAACGGAAAGTTCAGTTGTAGTCGGAAGTTCACTCGGAGTTGAGCTATTATCCGCTCGGAAACAGAAAGGAGGACAATCGCTATCGAGATCCGCCGGAAACGAATAGTTAGAGCTAGTTAGATGTTGGTTGTCGGTTACGCGTTTATATAGTTCCTTTATTAAACAAAGTGTGTGTGAAGGATTAACATTCATCCAAACTAAAAACGACACTACTCTACATACTAAACAATAATAATTGTAACAATAAGTTAATTCATAGCCGAATCAATCAAGCATGGTCTTCTTGGAATGTTTTCCAAATTCGAGCTGACTCACCTGATGTACTTAGATGACATCAAACTATACTCGAGAAGCGACGCCCATCTTAAAAGTCTGCTGCGGATCACCGAAAATTTCAGCCGTGATATTCGGATGGACTTCGGGTTAGACAAGTGTCGAATTGTGTCATTGATGACTTGAGAGAAGGACTGCTGGTTGAGTTCTGGCGCAGGTTGAGATTGGTGCTAAAGTCCAACTTATCGGGAAGGAATAAAATAAGTGCGATCAACTTATATGCCATTCCTTCACTGACCTACTCATTCGGAATAGTCCAGTGGTCTGTCACATCTTTGGCGGACATTGAACGGGGGGTACGCGTTTTGATGTCCAAATTCCGAATGCTACATCCAAAATCGTCAGTGGAGCGAATGTGCCTACCTCGTGACATCGGAGGTAGAGGTTTAGTTGACATTGCCAACTTAAATCATCAGCAAGTCAACTCACTTCGCATTTATTTCCGAGGCAAAGCAACATCGAGTGCTCTGCATGATGCTGTCTGCAAGGCAGATGATGGTTTGACTCCACTGAACTTAAAGGATCAATCATTTGCTCCTTTGAGTCTGGTGAAGTCAGACCAAGAGAAGATCGACAAATGGAAGGCAAAGGCGATGCATGGTAAACATGCGAGTTGCCTTTGGCAGCCATTTGTCGATCTTCACCTGTCTAACAGGTGGCTTCGTGCAGGGTACCTCTTAGCCGAAACAGAAGGTTCAGTGGTTGCCATTCAGGACGGCGTGGTCCCCACCCGTGCTTATCTTAAGCATATATGCAAGCAAAGGGTGGATGACGACCGGTGCAGAATGTGTGGTTCAGTGTTGGAAACACTTGACCATCTCATTTCTGGTTGTCCTGTAATGGCGCCAGTAGATTACACGGACAGACACAATGCTGTATGCAAGGTAATCCTCCAACACTTTGCATACAAGCACGGGCTGATCAGTGAAACAGTACCGATCTACCAGTACACTCCACAAGCAGTGCTTGACAGCACTCGCTTCACGATGTACT
Source organism: Chloromyia formosa (assembly GCA_964017055.1). NCBI lineage: Eukaryota > Metazoa > Arthropoda > Insecta > Diptera > Stratiomyidae > Chloromyia > Chloromyia formosa. The sequence goes on from OZ024818.1 coordinate 64,405,422, forward strand.
GGGATCGCCAGGTAAACACTGATCACCCGGTCGCCCACAACAAACCTGATGTACTCCTAGTCGAAAAGACGAGTCGCTCTGCATAAATACATAATCGATGTTGCAATCCCCCATAATAGCAACATCGAGAGAAAGCATGCGGAGAAAAGGGCAAACTATAGTGCACTGGCCCAAGAAATCAAACAACTTTGGCATTTTGGTAGTGTACGAATAGTGTCTGTAATAGTGTCGGCTACCGGTATAATACCCAAAGACCTTCTGAACTCCCTCACCCAATTAAACCTGCCGCACAATCTCATTGACGTTATGCAAAAATACGTAATTTTGCATACGTGTGCAATAGTGCGGAAAGTGCTCGGCGACCTCCACTAAATTATATTAGCTTCAGGATGCCGGCACAACCTGCCCAAGGCATCCATATCCGTCAATTTGATGCGTTGCATCCGTTGCAGGTATACAAGTACATACCGGGCCAAAGGGGCTGAGATCTGACAAGCTACATCTGACAACAGGCACTCCGAAAGGACAAGCGAGGTGAAGTTGAGCCATTGGCTACTTCCCTACTTGGCTGCCAGAAGTCAAGCTCTAGTAGCTACTTCGGCGTCAAGATTGGTCCCCTACCTGGCTGCCACAAGAAACGTATTCAGCCACATGGCGACCGTGACAGTTTAAAGACAGATCAATTGATGGGACATTACATCCGTAATTCCGGCATCGAACCTACTCTTTGGACGTAGAGACGAGTCGCGGAACAGAAAGGGTCGTATTCATAGCCGATACATCGAAAAGAGCAGCCAATCGAGGAATTCCCGTCTCTGGGTACGAGGAATTGGAACGTCTCCGCGAATTCATAAGAGCCCGTTGCCTTCAACGAAGAAGACTAGGAGCTTATAATGGACGAACTGGACAGAAGGTTTAACAGCCTATTTAGCAGCATCAAGGAAGACCGGCAAGGAAGCAACAACCAGCCAGAGAGCAATACTGCGAAGCTGACCTTATATGCTATAACATCAGCACCCCCCCCCCCCCCCCCCCCCGCACCCAAAAAGCTGTCAGTGGAAGACTACTGGAAGCGCCCTGCACTTCCGAAAAGTAGATATGCTATCGAAACGTCAACAAGGCATAGAAATGTTAGAGATGTTGACGCGCCCATGCCCCTGGAGGGGTCAAGGCAATTAACAAGATTCAGTAAATATAGAAAATACTGAGATTTTAATTCTTTTGCTAATAATAACAATTATCAAAATAGCTGAGTTCATCTATCTAATATATAAAAACCATAAAAGGGGACTGAAGAAAAAAATACTTAAGTACACCCCTTAACTTAAACGTTTAACAATTAGTGTGAGAATAGTCTACACTTTTGCTTTTCCTAAATGGAACAATTAGAAAAATTCAAAGCAACCCTACAGAGTACCTTAACCAATTTCGGTAAGAGCATAAATCGTCCGTATACAGAGAAAACATTATATGAAAAACACGAACAGACTAAACAAATACTGACAGATACAAAACTCACAATACAGAATTTGCAAACGGATGCAAAAACAGCAATCCAAATAAAAGAAATTTATAAAGAAATACAAGAACTAGGGAACGAAATACTTTCAATCATTGATAGCCAACAACCAAAAACTATGGCTTTCGACATTAAAACAGTCACCGCGCTACTAAAGCATTTTGACGGTAATACAGAGGAAACAGAATCATTCATTGAGTCAGTGACGTTACTTGACGAACTGACCTCAGCAGAACACCAAGCTATTCTGCTAAAATTTGTAAAAACTCGTATAACCGGCAAAGCCAAATACAAAGTGTCTGAAGACTTAAACACAGTCAATAAACTAATTGACAAACTCAGAGTGAAATTCTCAATTTAAATTTCCTCTAAAGCAATATTGGCACAGCTTAAAAGTTGTAAACAGGGAAACATGAAACTGGTCGACTTTACCAACAAAATAGAAGACCTGTCAAGACAATTGACAAGAGCCTTTATATCAGAAAAAGTCGCTGTAGGGGATACTGCTGAAAAGTTAGCCAAAAAATTCGCTATACACTCTTTAGCAGAACATGTTTCGAACAGCGAAACTTCCCTTATATTACGCGCAAGTAATCTGACAAACCCCCCCTCGGAACAAGTCACCAATCAAAACCGGTTGGGAGAAAAAATTATGCTATTGTAATTCCACACTATAAATCCGTCACTTACAAACTTTGTAAAAGCATTTGTTAACATGTGCAACACAACGTGCACTTTTATTATAGATACAGGGGCTGATATACCAATATTTAAAAGGGGAAAAATAAACTATCCAGAAAATACATGTACGATACAGGGCATTACGGGAATAAAGAAAGAATCAATTGGCGCAATAGACGCATATAGGTCTAGATTTTCTGACCAAGTACAAACCAATAATTGATTACGACACATGGATACTAACAATAAATTTCAATAATACTATTCACCAAATTTCTATTCTAGATGGTCCTACAGGGAATACAATCTTAATCCCACCCAGATGCGAGAAGTAATACGCAAATTAAATATCCAAATTTTTAACGACGTTGTTTTCCCAGGACAAGAAATACAACCTGGTATATTCATAGCAGGATCAATTATTTCTCCCCAGAACCCACTAGTTAAAATTCTAAATACTACTTCAAATACAATAGCAATTAAAAATCTGCACCCCCAATGGGAACATCTTTCCGATTCTTCTAAATATGGTAATACTGATGAATTGCGTAACCCAGAAAGAACATAGCAATTGATAAATAAACTGAACGTCGAAAACGTTCCAGCCTATGCAGTAAAAGATCTCAAGGCAATATGTCGAGGATATGCAGACATTTTCAGTATGGAAAATGAGCCTTTAACCACCAACAATTTTTATAGTCAACATATTCTATTAAGCGATAAATCAGCAGTATACACAAAAAATTACCGTATCCCTGAAGCCCACAAATCCGAAATTACAATAATAACCAAGTCACGCAAATGCTAAAGGACGGTATAATCGAGCACTCAATATCTCATTTTAACTCCCCAATGCTGATAGTTCCTAAAAAGTCATCAACAGGAAATAAGAAATGGCGTTTAGTAGTAGATTTCCGTAATTTGAACAAAAAGGTAATAGGAGATAAATTCCCACTCCCCAGAATAGACGAGATCCTTGACCAAATAGGTCGAGCAAAATACTTTTCAACCTTAGATCTGCTATCAGGATTTCACCAAATACATACCACTAAAACAATCTTCACGAAAATATACGGCTTTCTCTACAAACCAAGGACATTACCAATATACCCGCCTACCATTTGGACTGAATATCAGTCCAAACAGTTTTCAAAGAATGATGACAATAGCAATATCAGGTCTACCAGCTGACACAGCTTTCCTTTACATAGACGACATAATAGTCATGGGTTGTTCAAAGAACCACCATTTAAAAAATCTTACTTCAGTATTTCAACGCCTACGAGCCAAAAATTTAAAACTAAACCCTGAAAAATGTAAATTCTTTCAATTAGAAGTAACCTATCTCGGACATAATATCTCAGCAGAAGGAATACAACCCGATCCTTCAAAATACGAAGTAATAAAACAATACCCTGTACCAAAAAACCAAGACGAAGTCAGACGATTCGTCGCATTCTGTAACTACTACAGACGTTTTGTTCCTAATTTCGCAGATATAGCCCTACCTTTAAATCAATTACTGCGTAAAAACTTTAAATTCGAATGGAAGCTGCTTTGCAGCACGACATTTGAAACACTAAAATCAAGTTTGATATCTCCGCCAATACTCCAATACCCTGACTTCACAAAGCAGTTTGTAATATCCACAGATGCTTCTGATAGTGCATGTGGGGCAATACTGTCACAAACTGTCGATGGAGTCGAATTACCAATAGCTTTTGCAAGTAAAACATTTACAAAGGGCGAGAAAAATAAATCAACTATAGAAAAAGAACTAACAGCAATTCATTGGGCTTTAACATATTTCAGACCGTATGTCTATGGAAGAAAATTTATCGCTAGAATAGATCATAGACCACTCATTTATCTATTATCTGGGGGGGCAAAAACTCCTCTTCCATAGTCCTCCACGTGGGCGCCCCCTGGAACGGCAGTGGTCACTGACCATTGCCAACCAACGTCAAGCCGCCAGTGATGGCGGTGCGATGATTTGGTTGAGGTACCCCTGTGGTGTGGGGTGTGAAAAAAAAATACCACGGCCTTTCCCTTTGAGGGCCTGTCGTTAAAACCGACAATCAAAGGACAGGATGTGTATGCCAGCAACTTGCACTATCCGAAATCTTTATATGCTAACGAAACGTCAACTATGCCTCGGATAAGGACTGACTCAATGGTTACGACTTTTAGCTATCGTACAATGACAAAGATTGGATTCTGGAATGTGCGTACTCTCCTGGACAATGGATCAGAAGGTCCCCAGAACGCACGATTTCTTCAATTAGAGAGTGAATTTCTGAGGTACAAATTAAATATCTTAGGAGTTAGTGAGATAAGATGGTGGAACAGCGGAGAATTCATCTCTCCAACGGGCAGCACTGTAATGTTGTACTCCGGTAAAGCTACCGGTAGTCGCCGTGAGTCAGGTGTGGGGCTCCTTTTAACCAGAGCCGCGCGAAACTGTCTCTTATCCTGGGAACCGGTCTCTGACAGGGTCTTGACCGCCAGGTTCCGGACCAAAATGAGGAACATCTCAATAATACAATGTTATGCCCCTACTGAACCCGACAATGTCTTGGCAAAAGACTCCTTCTACGAAGAACTAAACGCCGTTCAGAGCAGAACACCTAAAGGTGACATTATAATGGTTATGGGTGATTTGAATGCGAAAGTTGGCGCTGATAACTATGGGCTCAGACATGTGATGGGGAGACACGGTCTTGGTGATCGTAATGACAACGGTGAAAGATTTGTGGAGTTCTGCAACTTTCACAGTCTCTTCATCGGTGGTACTATGTTTGAGCATAAGGACCACCACAAAATCAGTTGGTCCTCTGTTGATCGGCGCAGAACACAAAATCAAATCGACCATTTTGCCATTAGTAAAAGATTCAAGAGTTGCCTCCTGGACGTGCGAAACAAGAAGGGTGCCGATATTGGGATGGGAAGAGACCATTATCTTATGATCGCTAATGTTCGATTGCGTATTGCAGCCGTGCGCCGCCCCAGCGACGAAAGATCCAGGCCCCGCAAATTCAACACCGCTCGACTAAAAAATCCAGCTGTCTTACAACAATATAATGACCATCTTGCGCAAAAAGCGGCTGAGATAACTAGTCACCCAGATAGTGACATAAACGAAAACTGGGATGCCATAAAAAATGCGTACATTGATAGCGCAAATACCATCCTTGGCCCAAACCCGGATTGCCGGAATAAGCCCTGGATGTCCGACGCTTCATGGCAGCGGATTGTTGAAAGAAAGGAGCTGAAAGTTCGTTTGGCTGCAGCCTCAGACGACAATCGAAGCAGCATCGAACTCCTTTACCGTCAGAAAGCTCGAGAAGTTCAGCGTAGTGTGCGACGCGATAAAAGAGTGTATGCCAATTCTCTTTTAGCGTCAGCAGAAGAAGCCGCTAGAAGTAACAACTTAAACGCCGTATACGCTGTCATCAAGGAGTTTACAGGTGGTCGTAACTCCTGCCAACATCCGGTGAAAGATAGTGATGGAAAGTTACTTATCTTGGAAGAAGATCAAATGAGGCGGTGGAAAGAACACTTCGCCGCGGTCTTGAACCGTGTAACCTCTGGTGAAGTTCCCCCTCATATAGATAATCTAGCTAACCATCAAAATGTGCGTATACGGTCCACTGCCCCGACTAAAGAGGAAATAGTCACTGCAATTATTGCACTAAAACGAGGAAAGGCCGCCGGACTTGACGGCATCCCTGCCGAACTTTATCAAGCAGCCCCAAGCGTAACTGCCGATTTGCTGCACCCACTTGTTGATAAAGCGTGGAATACAGAGACCTTTCCCACTGAGTGGAAGGAAGGTTTGATCATCAAACTTCCAAAGAAGGGTAGCCTCACAGACTGTAATAATTGGAGAGGCATTTGTGTGCTTCCTGCCGTTGCCAAGATAATAGCTAAAATCGTCCTGGAGAGACTAAAGGCCCACTTAGAAAGCACAATTGATGAAGAGCAGGCTGGCTTTCGATCCGGATTCTCCTGTGTCGATCACATTAACACCTTGCGAATCATCATCGAGCAATGCGCTGAATACGATTCTCCGCTTCACTTGCTTTTCATCGATTTCGAAAAGGCTTTCGATAGTGTGAACCGGGATTCTATATGGGCCGCCTTGCGCAGGAGAGGCATCCCTGAGAAGCTTGTGGCTATTATTAAGGCAACCTATGACGGCGCGAAATGTCGCGTTCTGCATAAAGGTAAGGTGTCGGGGGACTTTGAGATTCGCAGTGGAGTTCGGCAGGGGTGCATCCTCTCACCGATCCTATTCCTCATTGTGATCGGCGATGTGTTGCATGCAGCCCTATCCGGACTCGACAGAGGAATTCAATGGACTTTGACATCTTATCTACAACATCTTGACTACGCTGACGACATATGCCTACTCTCCCACAAAATCATGGATCTGTCCGCAATGGCGTTAGATCTCGAGAGGGAGGCAAGCAAGGTTGGGCTAAAGATTAATACCAACAAGACCAAGGTTCTTAGCCCGCCGTTGCGAAAAAGAAATCCGACACCTATTGCCATCAATATTAATGGGCAGCCTGTGGAGAAGGTGGACAACTTCGTCTACCTGGGTAGCATTGTTGCCGAAAATGGTGGTACGGAGCAGGACATCGCTCGTCGTATCAACCAGGCTAAACGTGCATACGGCATGCTGTCCAAAATCTGGCAGGGCAGTTATCTCAGCATCAAGACCAAGCTGGGCCTGTTTCGCTCCCTGGTACTATCAGTACTTTTGTATGGGAGCAGTACATGGAAAGTTTCCGTAGGAGTTACCAGAAAGCTGCAAGTTTTCGTCAACTCATGTCTTCGTCGAATTTTAAGAATTTTCTGGCCCGAAACAATATCAAATGAAGAGCTAAGTCGGCGTACGGGTCAGATGCCAATCGACGAATTGATACGCAGGCGAAAATGGCAGTGGATAGGTCACACATTGCGGAAGAGTGATAACTGCATTGCTATGCATGCCATGAAATGGAACCCCATTTCCAACCAAGGCCGACCAAGAGGGGGTCCTCGAATCACATGGCGTCGATCTGTGGCAAAGGAGTGTCAGGTACTGGGTAAGTCTTTTGGGGAGTTGCGCCCCATTGCCCAGAACAGAGTACGATGGCGCGCAGGAGTAGTTGACGCGCTATGCCCCGCTAGGGGTTAAGGCAAAGTAGTACTCATTTATCTATTTGGAATGAAAAACCCATCATCCAAACTAACACGAATGAGAGTTGACCTGGAAGAATACGAATTTGAAATACACTATATAAAAGGTAAAGAAAACATCGGACCAGATGCTCTATCAAGGATAGAACTGGACATATCCGACCTGAAAAACTTGAAAAACGTCTTGCAAGTGCAAACACGAGCAATGACCAAAAACAATAGGCGTGTTTTTTTGTACTGCGGTGAAGGTTAATTGGGGGCTATCCGGGTTAACTTACACACATTACACAAACAACTAGGGTATGTTGGTTTTGTAATGTGTGTAAGTTAACCCGGATAGCCCCCAATTAACCTCCACCGCAGTACAAAAAAAAACACGCCTAATGACGAATCAAAACCCATTGACAATACTTCAGAAGATACAAATACCAACCGAAACTCGCAGCCTGATCAACTGCACGTTTTCGAAGTACTTTCACCCTATGAAGTAACACAATTACCAGAATTTAAATTCGATATTGCGCAATATAAAAATAAAAATACTGATATAAAAATGGAGGTTATACATACTAAAAAAGTTCAAAATAAGCGGTATATAAATCTAACTGGGGGACAAAGACCTTTTCCATAGTCCTCCGCGTGGGCGCCCCCTGGTAACGGCAGTGTATCAATTCGCTGACGGCCAATGTCTTAGCGATAAGACAGTTTGGAATAGGCAGATAGCTGTAGCCTGAATGGCTGACGAACACCTAAGCGTCTCAGGTTTAGTAGGATGGATTGACTTGCGTAGTTGGACCTGCTACATAGTTGTGTGGGCTCCAGCACGTTTATTAAACCATCTGAAGCAGCTATCTCCGAGGCCATCCCCTGAATGGGGTTAAGTGACGTGCTCACAACTCGTCCTTGTAAAAACCATTCATGTCAACAAACCTGGAACAAAAGCCTCGGATTGGACGGATCAACAACGACGACCACGCAAACGACCAAAGGATTATTCTTTCGGATCCTGGAATGTACGCTCCCTGAACAAACCGGGGGCCGAGAAGGCCCTCCTTCAACAGGTCGAAAAGTACAAACTGAGCATTACTGCAGTCCAGGAAACAAATTGGCTTGGCAGTGAGATTAATGACAAGAAATCGCACACAATTTTTACAAGTGGCAAACCATCGGGCCGCAAGGAGTTTGGAGTAGCATTTATAGTGAACAACCGCCTCAAACCGCATATTACTGACTTCAAACCCATAAATGAACGGCTGTGTGCGATTCGCATCAAGACTCGATTCTTCAATCTCTGGCTCATCAATGTGCACGCCCCCACTGAAGTTAAAGAAGATGCAGTAAAAGACGAGTTCTACGCCCGCCTTGAAACTCTCTTCGACTCACTTCCAACAAACGACGTCAAATTGCTGCTGGGCGACTTTAACGCGAAAGTCGGAAATGAAAGTTGGCACCGGGGGACCACTGGAGGCCACAGTCTCCATGAAGAATGTAACGATAACGGCCAGCGACTTATCGACTTTGCCTGCAGCAGGAATCTAGTCGTAAGCTCTACGTGCTTCCCGCATCGACGCATTCACAAGCAGACCTGGAAGTCTCCAGACGCACATACCGTCAACCAAATTGACCACGTCCTCATTTGCAGGAGATGGGCGTCTAGTGTCATGGATGTCCGCTCCTATCGAGGAGCGAACTGCGACTCCGATCATCACTTGGTGAAGACGACCTACAGATGTAGAATTTCCTCAGTGCACCTATCAAGAATCAGCCCTCCCAAAATTTTTGCCGTTGATAAGCTTTTGAGTGATGCTACAGCGGTGGCGTATACTACCGCCCTTGAGGAAAAACTATCACCTATGCTACACAACATCAGCAACACAGGCGTCCATGGGTTCTGGGAAGAACTCAAGGGTACCATCAAGGATGTCGCAGAGAAGGTCGTGGGATATAAAGCCCGGCGAGTGCGAAATGACTGGTTCGACGAAGAATGCAACAACTCACTTGACGCGAAAAACGAGGCCTACGGACAATGGACTCAACGAGGAACCAGAGCCAGAAGGGAAAAATATGACGAGCTACGGCGAATATCGAATAGAATAGTTAGACGTAAGAAACGTAAATACTTTGACGAGCAGTTGCTGAACATAAACGAAAACTTAGCTAATAGGAACACCAGACAAGCGTACAAACTAGTAAATATAATTAAGAACGGCTACCAACCCAGGACTAGCCTTTGTAAGGACAAGGATGGAAACATCATCAGTGACACCGATGGTATTAACAAGCGATGGGCCTCTTATTATTTTGAAGAGCTTCTAAACCGACCATCTAACATCCCCACACAGGAAGCTCTCGACGATATTGTTGATCTAGGCCCACCTATTCAACCCCCGACAGCAGTTGATCTCGCCTTGCGGTCACTAAAACGAAATAAAGCGCCGGGCGCTGACGAGATTCCAGCTGAACTGCTAAAATTCGGTGGAACGAGTCTAGTTGATGCCATACATCAATTACTCCTGCGAGTATGGGAGAACGAGGAGATCCCAGACGATTGGCGCAGAAGCATCATCTGTCCAATTCATAAAAAGGGAGATAAACTGCGGTGTGAGAACTACAGGGGCATCTCACTAGTTTGTACGTCCTATAAAATTTTGACGAAAATTCTGGAAAATAGAATAAAACCGTACGCAGAACGAGTCATTGGCGAATATCAAAGCGGTTTCAGACCTGGTCGCTCCACAACCGATCAGCTCTTCTCAGTCAAACTGACACTCCAGAAGTTCTGGGAATACAACGTAAACGTATACCAAATCTTTGTCGACTTCAAGCAGGCATACGACAGTATCGATCGTGGAGTACTGTACAACATCATGCTGCAATTTGGTATACCGGCCAAATTAATGCGACTGACAAAGATGACGATGACCAACTCCGTCTCACAAGTCAGGATCCAGAATAGACTTACTGATCTATTTGAAACACGCACTGGCTTGAAACAGGGCGATGGACTGGCACCGACGCTCTTCAACCTAGCACTGGAATACGTTATTCGGGCCATGAATATGGACAACAGCAAGACGCTACTCATCAAGTCGACACAATTAGCAGCGTACGCCGACGACATCAACATCATGTCCCGAAGATTGGCTGACGCAGAAGAACTTCTGCATACGCTCGATACCGCTGCAAAGGAAGTTGGATTACGTATTAACGAGGGTAAAACTAAAGTAATGATGCAATCGGTGACAAGGGCACCTGCACAACCAAGCATCAATGTGGGGGACCTAAACATCGAGTTCGTGAACAACTTCATTTACCTGGATTGCAACTTGTCAAGGGACGCCAACGAAACTGACGAAATCAAGCGACGGATACAGTTAGCAAATAAGACTTTTTTCTCGGTTCTCTCCATAATGAAATCGAAGCATGTGCACAGAAACACGAAGCTCCGCGTGTACAAAACCATTATACGACCAGTGCTATGCTATGGCTGCGAAGCATGGACCCTAACTCAAGCCTCCGAAAACATGCTAGACACTTTCGAACGTAAGGTTCTACGGCGAATTTTCGGGGCTGTTTGCGATCAAGATGGATGGCGCATCCGGTACAACCATGAGTTGTATGAAATGTACGATGAGCTGCAAGTCTCGAAAATCGTCAAACTACAACGACTTCAATGGGCAGGGCATGTACAAAGAATGGACGATGATCGCATGCCTAAGAGAGTAATGAATGCAGAACGAGTCGACGGAGCGAGACTGCGAGGACGACCGAGATCTCGTTGGGAGAGCTCAGTAGGTGCGGACGCCGCGCAGCTGCTGGGCTCCCAAAATTGGAGGACGCGGTCACGTGACCGAGATAATTGGAGGACAATGATCCAGGCGGCCAAGGCCCGACGTCGGGCTGTCGCGCCACGATGATGATGATGATAAATCTAACTAATAACCAATCAATTGAACCAGCATTAGTGCAGGAATTCACAGAGTTGGAAAAGGATTTACATAACAGGTTTCAGACCAAGACTCTGAAACTATCGGCCGAAAGTGAAATTTTCACTATAATACATACAACCGCATTTGAGGAAAGTACTTCCCACCTCCTTTGTACCTGTCCTGCCTTGGCGATAAGGAGGAAAAGGATTCTTGGGTCTTTCTTCTTTGAAGATTTGGATGACTTGAAGGATATGGATGTCAGTAGGATTTTTCGCTTCATTATCAGTTCCGGCTGGTTTAATGATTAATTTTGCAGGTTGTTAAATACCGCGGGTATCACAACGGACCCATCTGTGGTCTAAGTGAGCTGTGACTCTTCATGGCAGCCCCTCTAACCTAACCTAACCTAACCCTACAACCGCATTTAAAACGCTAGCTAACAGTATATTAATGAACATGGATATCCAAATATACAAACCTCTTATCACAATAACAGAAAACTCGAAAATTATAGAAATACTACATCAGACTACAATACTACAAACAATCACTCCACACCAACAGCAGGACATATTGGACAAAGTAGAATGTATAAAAAACTAAGAGAAATATATTGTATAAATGGAAAAAAATGAAGAAAACAATAGCTAACTACATTCAAAACTGTCGTTCCTGCGGCAGCCGGTTCTACGCACCGGAGCGACCCGTTTTTACAACGGCCAAGAGCTGCCAAACCCCTTCAATGCAAGAAGGACGTATGTTTATGTGTTACATGCAGTATCTGTTTTTTGTGTTTATTGGGAGCAACAGATCTCGGCGCAACTGCTCTCAATACTACTTCTCCGCGCCGGCATCGAATACAACCCAGGTCCTTGGATCTGCTGCGTATGCAATAGAGAGCTGCATCCCAATGCAACGTCAGTGAGATGCAACTGTTGCGACGAGTGGTGCCACCTGAGAAACTGCTCCGGTCTAAACCATCACAGGCACTGGAATCCTTCGTTTACCGCCAGTCAGTGCAGAAACCGAGGTCCACAAGCAGCGAGCTCATCAAACACGCCTCACCTTCCTACACCAGTGAGCACCCACGCGAGCTTTCAGTCAACACCAACGACTCCTGCGAATAGACCCAGTAGGATTCCCCAACAAAACAACCTCACGCCTGCACCACCGATCGCAATTTTCGATACGCTCTCACTCAAAATGGAGTTCGCATCTGAATGAATGCAACTTAACAACAGGTATTAACAAACTATGGTCGACAGTCCGTGCCCTCTCTAATCCACCGAAACAGATGGGAAATGTCGCCATACAGTTCGGAGAAAACTCAATCTCCGACCCTGCCCACTGTGTAAGTCGCTTCAATAGGCAGTTTATTGAACATCCTCCACCAGACAGACAAAAGCGCATAATCCGAAGGAGGATTCACAACCGAACTACCGACAACATACCTGTCTTCACCACGGACGAAGTGGCTGCAGCAATCAGGAAAGCGAACAACTCCAAAGCCTTGGGACCTGATGGAATCTCAATGAAAATGCTTTATGTATTAATGTTCTTGCAAATGTACAAGTGCGAATCATTTTCAATTTAAATTGGAATTGTTTGTGACACTTGGTTTCATTCTGCACACCAACTTAGTATGCGTCTGTAGCTTAGCTCGGTAACGCACCGGGCATTTTTTGCTACTCGAAACACGGTCTCTGCGGTTCGCGCCCCGCAACGGGACCAACTATTTTTTATTCTCAAATTCCCTCTGAATTAATTTCTCCGAGCTTAGTGGTTTCGTATGGATAGTAGCACTCATCATAGATATAGATAGCTGCAAAGATGCAAGACCTGATGAGTGCTACTATCCATACGAAACCACTAAGCTCGGAGAAATTAATTCAGAGGGAATTTGAGAATAAAAAATAGTTGGTCCCGTTGCGGGGCGCGAACCGCAGAGACCGTGTTTCGAGTAGCAAAAAATGCCCGGTGCGTTACCGTCAATGAAAATGCTTAAACATCTCGACACACCAGCTATCGAATACCTCACGGCCACATTCAATCTATCCATCACATCACTGATCGTTCCGGAACTCTGGAAGAAAGGGAGAATGATCCCAATCTTGAAACCTGGGAAAAAAGCGACACTCGGCGAGTCCTATCGTCCCATCACACTTCTATCACCACTTGCCAAAACGCTCGAAGCATTGATTCACCCAGTTCTTGCGGCCGGCATCAGGCTTGCAAACCACCAGCACGGCTTCAGAAGGATGCATAGTACGACGACGGCCCTGGATGCCATTATAACTCGGATCCACGATGGCCTCAACCAACCTCGTCCGTGTCACAGAACAATTCTGGTGGCACTTGACCTGTCGAAAGCTTTCGACACAGTCAGCCACTTCTGTCCGACCTCTACAATGCATCTCTTCCAACGCATATCACAAAATGGATTGCCAACTACCTCGCGGGCAGGCAGTCCTATACCGAATTCAGGAGTAAAAAATCGAAGCTAAGGAAGATCAAACAAGGTGTGCCACAAGGAGGAGTCTTGTCTCCCTCCTTGTTCAACCTTTACCTATCTGGAATTCCAACCCCACCTCAAGGAATCGAAATTATCTCCTATGCAGACGACTGCTCCATCCTGGCAACAGGGAGCGACATCACGGAAATGTGCGAGCGAATAAATGCTTACCTGGAACAGCTTAACTTCTTCTTCGCTGGCAAGAATTTAATCGTATCTGCGCCTAAATCCTCGGCAACATTATTCACCAGCTGGACGAAGGAAGTAAAGATGCAACTTGAGATCCCGATTGGCAACCAACTTATTCCGACCGTGAACCATCCTAAAATCCTAGGAGTAACCCTGGACAGTATGGCCACGTCATCCCCCCATGCTTCAACAGTGTGTAACAGGATGCGCGGAAGGAACAAGATCCTTAAAGCCTTGGCCGGTAGCACCTGGGGTAAGGATAAAGAGACCCTACTGGTCACATACAAAGCAGTCGGAAGGTCTGTAGCCAACTATGCGCCTCCAGTGTGGTCACAGAGTCTGTGACACACAATGGAATAACATCCAGGCCTGCCAGAATGCCGCCCTCCGTACTGTAACTGGCTGTCTCCTGATGTCTTCCCAGGACCATCTACATCAGGAAACGAGGACAATGCCTCTAAGGGATCACAACAAACTTCTTGCAAAACAATACCTGGTGGGCTGTTATCGTGAGGAGCACCCCAATTCTGACCTCATGGACAAGACGTTGCCACCAAGGCATGTCAGGCGTGATTTGAGGGACCTCGAAAGAGACGTCCAGAGGTACAAAAGGGATCCCTTCGACAACAGCGCATACAGAACAGCCATCGCAGCAATACACCACGAGGAAGTACAGGCATCAATTGCGAGACTAGGTCCAAACAAAGTCCTCTCGACACAACCACCAGCCATCTCTCCAGACGAAAGAACGCTTCCGAGAGCAACGAGGACGACACTTGCCCAACTTAGGTCGGGTTGGTGTTCACGTCTAAACTCTTACCCGTCTCGCATCGATCGGGATGTTACGAACACATGCCCTGCCTGCAATGGCACACCTCATGATGTAGACCACATTTTCAGATGCCCAGCTGCACCCACACACCTGACCCCCAGATCGCTGTGGGAGAACCCCGTAGAGCCAGCTACCTTCCTATCACTCAACACCGAGGAGGACGAAGAACAACACACCATGTAACACACTCACACAACGAACTTCTGACCATTGCTACACCAACAACAACATTCAAAACTGCACGTTATGTGCAAGAAATAAACATCAAAAACACAATAGGGAACAAATGGAGATAACAACATCAACTAAAGTATTTGATATCATATCAATAGACACAGTTGGCCCATTTACAAAAACAAACGAAGGTAGCAAATACGCTGTAATTATGCAGTGTGATTTGAGCAAATATGTTATAGTAATACCGATTCCAAATAAGGAAGCGAACACAGTCGCAAAAGCAATAGTCCATGGGTTCATATTAAACTACGGACCTCTTCTTCTTCCTTGCCCTTTCATACTACTCTGCAGCTTCGCGTTGCTCTGCCTGTGGTGTTGGCACTTCGCCCATTCTAGCGGTATAATCTCAGCTTCCTTCTACAGGCAGCACGGTCTTGGATCGTATGTATCATCGCCAAGATTAATGCGTTGTTGTTGCTTATTCCTCTGATCGATCCATGTGTGTTTCCGTCTGCCTCGGCGTTTGGGTCCAGCAAGTGGAACATTCGTTGATAGTGCCTTCATAGCAGGGTTCTCAGGCGGATGCCTTAGAACGTGGTAATACCAATCCATACGACGATCTTCGAGCTTTTCAGTGATCGGTTGCTCAACGAACAAGCTGCCTCGGATGTAGGTACTTTTGATATGATCCTTTTTGGTCACACCGGCTGACATCCGTAGCATTTTCATCTCGGTCGCAGTCATTTGGCTTTCATATGTCTTGTACATAGTCCAGCATTCAGACGCATACATGAGTGCGGGACGTACGACCGTGTTGTACAACTTGCCCTTAAGCTTTCGTGACATTTTCTTGTCGCAGAAAACTCCAGAGTTTTCTCGCCACTGACGACTGATGCGATGTTTGATGTCGCCATCGCAGGTAGCTTCTTTGTTGACCATCGAGCCCAAGTATTTTAAACTTGTACAGGACTTCAACTGCTCTCCTTTAATGTAGATATCTGGTATCGGTCTCTCTGGATCTGAGAAAGGACAGCAAAGATACTCAGTCTTTGATATGCTAATCCTCAGTCCATGATCCTCCAGTATCTGAAACCACTTATTCAGTGCAGCTTGCAAAGCAACGATGTCTTTGCTACTCAGGACAATGTCATCGGCGAAGAGAAGGGATATTTCCAGGCCGTCAGAGATGAGTGTTAATAAATAGAACATGATATGATGTTGAAGAGCAAAGGACTCAATACACTGCCTTGGTGAACTCCGACTTTAGCCGGAAATTCACTCACCAGCTGAAGATTTGTATGGTACATGTCGCCTGATTGCCAGAAGTCGAGCTCTTGAAGCTACATCTGACAACAGGCACTCCGAAAGGACAAGCGAGGTGCAGTTGAGCCATTGGCTACTTCCCTACTTGGCTGCCAGAAGTCGAGCTCTAGTAGCTACTTCGGCGTCAAGATTGGTCCCCTACTTGGCTGCCACAAGGAACGTATTCCACCACAACGTATTCCACCACAGTGTGTTTTCAACCGAAGTGTCTATATTATTCAGCATAAGAATATCTAGCAAACCTAGCTTCGGTCGGAACATTACAATACATTTCCGGCCCACGAAAATCGCCAGTTTCGAGTGCTTCAACTCGTTTTGATTCGCACCTATAGCCAATGGCTATGTGACACATAAGGTTATCCGGGAGCAACGTGGCACTTCGAGAGTTATTAAGTAATGGTGCCTGACGAGTTGGTGGTGCCTCATGTTAGCGGACAAAGCCGCAATTTTTGTGAACTGGAAACATATTCCCAAAATAAGAACAAAAGCATGAAAAAACTCATTCGTCGGATGAGAAATATTAGAACTTTTTTTTTCCTTTTCCTTTGATAAGGGAAAACTAAAGTTTAGAAAAATTCTCCTGGAGCCGGATCGAGAACATGTAAAAAATCTTCATGAAAATTTTTATTTATAGTTTGCCCGAACTTAAGCTTGAGGTTGATGACTAGAGTATATTTACTTTGGGTCCTATTCCTGGTACAGAGATTAGTTCGCGTCGCGCTTCTTTATAGGGGAGCTTTTTCAATTGATCGAACCATGGCATGCCTCCTTTTTCGAGAATAGTCTTCACAGCTTTCGCGATATAGGCAGCACGATACCCGAATTTATTATTTCGCAAATTGGATTCAAGCTGGAAAAGAAAGTGGCAATTCATTGGCCAGTTGAAGAATTTTAAGAATAACAAAAACCTGTTTCACATTTAGCTGCTCCAATTCTGGAAACGCATAATACTCGACATCCTCGTACGTGCAAATCTTTTCTCCATATTCGCTGCACAATTTTTCCACCATTGATGAAATCCTGAAAAGTCTTTCTTTACACTAATCTCCGTAACATCATTGTCCTTACCTATTGATGTGATTATTTTGACTACAAATAAAGGATATCAAATTTTCAACGGGCTCCTGATTCAACACGCGAATAGCGTGAAATTGGTTTGCATTCTGCGCGAAATGATCGTGAGCCGCTTTCCATTCTTTATAGCAATGTCCTAGATCGACGTCCAATCGGAAATAGTTGTGTAATATTTGCTCACAGTGGGACTGGGCACGTGAAGGGTTGGACCCGGCGATGGGTTCATTATTGCCGTAAACTGTATAGTTGAGTTGGCTATCATTTTGAGAGAGGATCCACAAACAACCATGCATCACTCCAATCCATTCATCGGTAGAGTTGCTTGAAGTGTGCTGCTTCCATCTACGGGTATAAAAGTCGTTTACTCTAATGTTAGAGGGAGGGTGAAAGGAATACGACATACCTGAAACTCTGACCACCGGTTAGAGTTATTTTCAAATTTAGATGGGACGGAAGGCAATTTATATTTCCGGTGATTTGTGTGGGCGAATTCATCATTGTGGCTGGTAATTGATTTGATTATTTAAATGGTATTAATACAAGAAACGAAAGAAAATAGGAAATATGTCCTTTAAATTTCCGTTAATTATGAAAAATGCCACATTTAAATATACATTACAGAATTAGTTTTAATATATTTCATAACGTACCAAAGCTGAGCTTCTGTTTTTCTAGTGTCTTCCTAAATTTCGTGAATATCTCCCTTTTTCGGAATACATCTATCCCGGCGTTTGTTATTATTTTCAACATTCAACAACGTTCAACTGTCAGGCGGCCCTTCATTCAACTTTCAATCCCGTTGAAAAGAGAACGTGAATTCGTTCCGAAATGCTTCGAGCAGTTCAAAAGATTTGACATTGCTGTCTGTTTCTTACAAAGAAGAAGATTTTCTGTTGTGATTATTGTGAAGTGTCTTTCTAGCCTTATATATTTTCATCAATTTGGTTGTTTGCTGTGCGGTCCTTGAAATCGACGGGATATTCGGTCTCTGTGAGTGAATTATAGTTCTGCGTAGATATATTCTACAAAATGCCGACAAATGTTGACATTTTTTGTAAATAGTATAGTACTCGCACTATCAGTAATATGGATGCACCATTGCTATCTTTAAATCGTTCATTCCTTCATACAATTTTCCTAGTTTTCTGGACTCCGATCCAGCCCCATGTTCCTTCACGCACGATTTCTCCAATTAGCGTGTGAATATTCTCTCCAACGGGTAGCACTGTAAGGTTGTACTCCGGTAGAGCTACCGGTAGTGGTTGTGGGTCAGGTGTGGGGCTCCTTTAACCAAAGCCGCACGAAACTGTCTCTTATTCTAGGATCCGGTCTCCGATAGAATCATGACTGTCAGATTCCGGACCAAAATGAGGAACATCACACTAATACAATAGGCCTATTCGATTCACCCCGGATCTCGTTGGATCTCCATACAAATTGGCAGACCGGTTAAAGACCGAGCGAATCGAATAGGCCTAATGTTATGCTCCAACTCAACCCGACAAGGCGAAAGACTCCTCCTACGAACAACTAAACGCCGTTCAAAGCAGAACAAAGGTGACATAATGATTATGAGGGATTTGAATGCAAAAGTTGGCGCTGATAACTATGGGCTCCGGCATGTGATGGGGAGACACGGTCTTGGGGATCGTAACGACAACGGTGGAAGATTTGTAGAGTTGTGTAAGTTTCACAGTCTCTTCATCGGTGGTACTATGTTCGAGCATAAGGACCACCACAAAATCAGATCGACCACTTTGCTATTAGTAAAAGATTCAAGAGTTGCCTCCTGGACGTGCGAAATAAGAAGGGTGCCGATATTTGGATGGGAAGAGACCAATCTTATGATCGCTAATGTTCGATTGCGTATTGCAGCCGTGCGACGTCTTAGCGACGATGGATGCAGGCGCCGCAACACCGCTCGACTAAACAAGATACAAAGTATCTACACTGCATGCAGATACATCGGAACATGGATATGTCTATGACTACCGACTGCGTGGAACCTGTTGTGTTGAAGATATCGACGTAAGTTTTATAAAGATCCCAGTGTAGTTATACTGGATGAAATCATTCGAAAAAACACGTCCCACGCTTTGGTAGGCATAAGACATATCCATGTACCCATGTATCTGGTGGCAGTGTAGATACTCTCCATAAATTCTGCTTTGTTTTGTCCTGTCCTCTCGGGCTCCTTTCTCTCGCGGGATCGTTTCGTTTTCGTTTGCATCGCGTGTGTGCAATATTCACCTCCTCTCGTGCACCCTGTTCCATCTACCCGTTCGGTACAGTTTGCAGACTGCAGCCTATCGACATTTCTCTGAGTAAGTTTCTGCTAATCGCAATCACGCTTCCCACCATCTTTTCCCAATCGGACGTGTATCGTGTTTGTGTATCTACTGCAAAATCGCTCCCACACTATCCGCCTCATCCCGCCCCTTTAATCAACAGTCCGGGTCCAGCACACACAATCCGTTTCTCAAGTAACGCGTGCGACTCTATGCGATTGTGTCCGGCAAACAGAAAGGGAAACTAACAAAAGTAAACAAAGCATTCCAACACACGCACAAAGAGAATGCACAAGAAAAATTTTGGAATTTTTGCAGAAGGTGGGGCATTTGATCTTCTGCAGACCTCTGAATGTACATCATGTCACAATGAGCTGCCCGGAACTATAACATCCTGCGACGAATATTTCTCTATTTCGGGGCTTGGGAGATTTTAACTCGCGCAGTACGAATCCGCCATTTTGTTTTATGATATGTTTATTGCACGTGTGGTGGGGGCCCACATTGTGGACCAGTCAGACCTCAAATCGCCGCCATTGCAAATGCACAGCCACAGTTGCAGGATCACCCGATTTGGATAGAATGAACTTCATAAGCTCTCGCTCATCTTCTGGGGGCGGGAACTATGTACACTCTCTCAAATTGCGTCTGCGCATATCCAAATGTTAGTCGAACTGACTACTTGCTACCTTTTCTGGGACCCTAGTGATTCAGATAGTACAATACGGGCTATTTTATTAAATGATGAATGCTAATTGGCGACAATTGAAGGTCATTGAAAGTCCGCCCGTTCACCCGTACACTATGTTATTTCTTGCCGTCCACCACGTCAACCTTTATCGCTATCAAATCAACATCCCAACATGTACACACAGGATCCCCGCAAGCGCGCCGCCCGCGCGGATCTACAAGCAACAGCCATGCACAATGACCACTTCACTCAAACGACATGCACAACCAGAAAAGAAAAATTTTCAATGGGCTTGTTTCCTCTTCTGACCCCCGAGTAGAAAAACAGACATTTCGTGTGACGGACAGATTTTTAGGATGACCCCCAGCTATAAGACATATCCATGTCAAAAATTCAGCTGTCTTACAACCATATAACGACGTTCTTGCGTAAAAAGCAGCTGAGATAACTAGTCACCCAGAGAGTGACATAAATGAAAACTGGGATGTTATAAAAAATGCTTACATTGGCTGCGTTCCTATTTTGGACCGTGTCGGAAGCGCGTCGACACGGTTTCATAGATTCTTTGGTACGATTTCAGACACCGATACCAAAATCTTTTTGAAGGGTAAAAGTATCATGAATTTTTTCCGATCAAATTACTCCTTCAACGATTCCTAGTGTTTTGACAGTTCGCTCTAGACAAGTTCTGTCACTCCATTCGTAAATAACTGTTTGTTGGCCTCAAAGTGCGTATAGTGACCGGATAGTCTGTCCTCGCTCGTAATTTTATTTGAAAATTGTGTTTGAAAGTGGAAATATCCCTTATTAAGTGGCGCATATTTGTGTGAAATATATTCATGGCGGCAAAGGAATCGTGTCGTTCACCGAAAAAATCACGTATCGGTGAGGGACAATGGATAAGTAGCGCATTTACGATACTTTTAGGAACGCACCCATTGACAGCGCCGATACCATCCTTGGCACAAACCCGGATTGCCGGAATAAGCCCTGGATGACCGACGCTTTATGGCAGCAGATTGTTGTTAGTTGCAGTATCAGACGACAATCGAAGCACAGCATCGAACTTCTTTACCGTCAGAAAGCGCGAGAAGTTCAGCGTAGTGTGCGACGCGGTAAAAGCGTGCTGAAATGCCACTCTCCGTACTGTCACCAGCTGTCTTCTGATGTCACCCCGGGGCCGTCTACATTAGAAAATCAGAATGATGCCTATAGGGGACGACAACCAGCTTCCTGCCAAGCAATACCTGGTGGATTGTTACCGAAGTGAGCACCGAAACTTCAACCTCATGGACAAGACGCCGCCGCCAAGACATGTCAGGCGTGACTTGAAAGACCTAGAAAGAGGTGTCCAGAGGTACAAAAGGGTACCCTTTGATAGCGGCACAAACAGGTCAGCCATCGCAGCGTTACATCTGAAAGATCGCGGGTTTAGGTTCGAATCCAGTTCTCTCGTCCATACCACCAACGATATCTCCGGAACAGGAAAGACTTCGAAGAGCAACAAGATCGACATTCGCCCAACTTCGGACAGGCTGGTGTTCACGACTGAACTCCTATCTATCCCGCATTGACTGGAACGTCTCAAACATCTGTCCTGCTTGTAATGGAGCTCCTCATGACGTGGACCACATCTTTCACTGCCCAGCTGCACCCTCGCACCTGGATCTCAGATCGCTGTGGGAGAGCCCCATAGAAGCAGCTAATTTTATATCCCTCGACACCGGGATGACGACGAACCGTAAGCATGTCAGATACCAACACACCGAAATTCCGGCCATTGCTACAACAACAACGCGATAAAAGAGTTTATGCGAATTACGGTGTCATAAAGGAGTTTACAGGTGGTCGTAGATAGAGTGGCAGCCTGACGGCTCCGCATAGAGCGCTGGGGTCCATAGTGATACCACATGTTTCAGGTACTCGTCCCGTGTCGTTGTTAGCCCTTATCAGAAGATCGTTGTTGATCTGGAAGGAACCTGACTCGTTGGCGAAGCTCAAGAGGTTTCTCCAACTGAGTCCTGCAACTTCTTCCTGGTCGTTGAAGAAGTAAGCTCCTAGACACTTTAATCTTCTTTTAGCGAATGCAGGACATTAGCATAGAAGGTGCTTTAGAGTTTCTTTCGTGTTTGGTATCTGACAATTCCTGCAGTCATCGTTAGTTATGAGCTTTAGTCAGTACGCGTGTTCCCGTATCAAGCAGTGGGCCGTTAGTATGTCCACTAATAGTGCACATTGACTTCTGGGTAGTCCTAAGAAGCTTTTGGTTTTCCTTTCGTCAAAAGAACTCCAGAATAGTTTCGTTATTCTGGAGTCGTTTGTGTTAAGCCAGTTAGCGTTGGCTTTTTCGTACATTCTGTCGTCCAGTATCTTCTTGCATGGCGTCGGCAGCTCTTGGGCTGTCCCTCATTCGAGGCTAGCCCCCTGTTTGGCTAGTCCGTCCGCTATTTCGTTACCTAGAACTCCGCATGGCCCGGAACACACCGGAGTTCCACAGTCCTCCTATGTTGATAGTAACAGACTGCAGCGCCTTTAGTGCTGCTTGACTGTCCGAATGTATAACGATTCTACCCTTTTTCGGCCACTCACACAATCGTGCCATTGAGCTGCTAAGATTACGCAGAAACCGGGTGAGAATTATCTGTGGGCTTCTTACGGGTCATTTTACCTTTAGCGGCCATCTATATAGAATGGGGATTGTCTCTGACTCAAGCTGTCGCTTCTGTGAGGATGAGACATCCGAGCAAATTCTCTGTGGTTGTGACGCACTTCAATTCTGCCGCTTGAAAAGCTTTGGCGATGCATTCTCTGAAGCGGAAACGATTGCCTCACTGAAACTCGAGTAGTTGAGCAGATTTGTTGGAATGATTGGCTTTGAAAATTAGTCACAAATCTGCATAGACACCAGGTCGTAGCACAATTGATCTTCGGATTGTTGCTGTAGCAATGCAGAAATTTAGGTAGTGTGTGTGTCTCATAAAATCAGCGCGTCCGACTCAGTTTCCTCCGTAGGTAGTTGTAGAAACGCAGCCACGTCGATGGGGTTCTCCCAGAGCGCTATAGGTGTTAGGTGCGTTGGTGCTGCAGGGCAGTCGAAGATGTGCTCAACGTCGTGGGGAGAACTGTTGCATGCCGGACAAGTCTTTTGGATGCTGTGGTCGATTCGGGACAAGTATGAGTTGAGGCAAGAACACCAGCCTGAACGGAGCTGTGCGAGCGTGGTCCTAGTCGCTCTAGGCAGGATTCGTTCATCCGGTGAGATGTGTGGTGGTTGAGCGTCAAGTACTTTGTTGTTATTAAGGTCCACAATCGACGTATGTACTTCTTCCCTGTGCAGCATACTCAATTGCCCTAACCTCTTGTGGGGCATAGCGCGTCAACTGTTCCACGTGGCCCAGTTGATGTTTCGTTGGCATAAACTGGGTTCGGAGAATGCCGTTACCAGCATGCATCTCCTGCACATCCATGGCCACGAACGGCGTCGTGGATGGGACTCGAACCCGAAACGCCGGTAGTCAAACATGAGACTCATGCCTCAACACACTGCGCTACCGGTCGCCCCTGTGTAGCGTAGCAATGGCAGATTTATAGCTACCGCTATCGGAGGGGACTTTCTTAAATCGTTGGACTTCCCTTTCCAGTTCAGATTTCGCCTGATGTGTCGTGGCGGTGGGGTTCTGTCCATACGGTCAAAGTTCGGGTGATCATTTCGGTAGCAACCAACAAGATACTGCTTTGATAGTAGTATGTTGTGTTTTCTAATGGGCATAGTTTTGGTCTCTTGGTGGAGGTGGTCTTGATGAGACGTCAACAGACAGCCTGTGATGGTGCGTAGGGCTGCATTTTGACAGGTCTGAATGTGTTTCCAATTTGTGTCACTCAGATTTAGTGTCCACACTGGCGCCGCATAATTTGCTACAGATCTGCCGATCGCTTTGTAGGTGGTTAGTAGGGTCTCTTTGTCTTTACCACAGGAACTACCATTTTCGGTTGCTTTGCGGTGGGTATTACGAGACCGTCTACTGATATGTGCAGCTGCATCTTTACTTCTTTGGTTCAGGATGTGAATAGTGTTGCGGTGGACTTTTAAGCTGATAGCTTCAAGTTCTTGCTGACGAAGAGGGTGTTAAGTTCGCATAGGTAGTAATTTATCCCAGCACACATTTGGGTGATGTCGTTTCCCGTTGCTAGTATAGTACAGTCATCGGCATAGCTCACCATCTGGATTCCTGTTGGAGATGAGGGAATTCCAGCGAGGTAGAGATTTAACAAGGTCGGTGACAAGACTCCTCCTTGAGGGACGCCTTATTTAACCCTTCTGAGCTTTGACTTGCTACCTCTGAATTCGGTGTAAGATTGCCGACCAGCAAGGTAATTTGCGATCCATTTCACTATTGGTATCGAAAGCGACGTGTTGTTAATGTCAGACAGAAGTAGGGAATGCTTTCGATAGGTCAAGTGCTACCATAGTGGTTCTGTGACATGGACAGGGCTCGTTGAACCGTTGTGGGCTGTTGGAGGCTTCCGTAATGTAGTAAATTGCAGGCATGTCGAGGTGCTTCAGCATGACCATCGATATGCCATCTGGTTCCAAGACTTTTGGAGTTCTTGGCGTTTTTTATGGCTGAAGCAACTTCGTTCGATGAGATTTGAAGTGTATGGTCTATGTCTATGGTATGGTTTCGAATATTTCTGCAAATTTTACGCTTTAGTCTGTCGAGTGGCAGATGTTCAATAAATTGTCTGCTAAATAGGCAAGCGCACTGTGCAGAATTATTAGTTGAAGTGCCACCGAATTCAATCGCAGCTAGTCCTCTCTGACTTGTTGGGTTAGTGAGGGCTCTTACCGTGGACCATAGCTTGCCAACTCCGGTTGTTAGGTTGCAATTGTTCAGATGCTCATTCCACTTTTGTCTCCTATGTTCCGCGACATGGTGTTGAATTTGTAAAATAGGTTTAGATCTTTGATCCTGGGGT
This sequence comes from Chloromyia formosa, assembly GCA_964017055.1. Lineage (NCBI taxonomy): Eukaryota > Metazoa > Arthropoda > Insecta > Diptera > Stratiomyidae > Chloromyia > Chloromyia formosa. Next base: position 64,430,801 of record OZ024818.1, read on the forward strand.
CGTTGTTGTTGTTTTGTGGTAGCAATGCTTCAAATACTGCAGTTTTTCTTGCATTGACGAGGTTTGGCAGCTCTTGGCCGTTGAAAAACGGGTCGTTCCGGTACGAAGAACTGGCTGCCCCAGGAACGATCCTGGAGCCGTCAGGGTTTGTGCTGCGAATTCTATCGCGTTCATCCGCCAATCGTTCTGCCGAGGTGGGAAAATTAGGCCGTACTGTTGGAATACGACCAGCCGGGATGAATCTAGCTGCTGCCTTCACAATGATCCTTAGTTTGGCCTCAGCTACTCGAACATCAGAGGGTGTAGGTAAGGCAAAAAAAGCCGCGTTCGTTGATATATCGGGGGAACTGGAATACGTTCCTGTCAAGCGAGTGGAAATGTCATCGTTCAGGGGACAGGGATATGATGCATCCACTTGTTCTGCTATGACGACTCCTCTGGCGTCGTTTTCGAGGTTGAAATGCCATAACTCGTGATGAGCGTTAAAATCTCCCAGCAGGAGGCGGTATTGGCCAGATAGGAAGGGGCTTAGGTTTACGCTGAACCCCGAGGGACAGCTTGATACTGGTGGTATGTAGAAGTTAAATATTTCTACGTATGTCCACATTTCCTGATGTAATTGCGATAGCCTGTACTTCCATTTTGTTGTCAACTGCTGGGACGACAATCTCACGATATGGCATGGATCGACGAACGAGGATGGCAAGCCCCATCCAGCATTGGTTATCCTGTCCTTCCTTACGATGTTAAAATTGCCATAGGAGTTGAGGGACGAGCTGCGATTTAATTTTGTCTCCTGTATAGCGCCAATTAGGATGCGATGCCTATCCATGAACGCGGGGAGTTATGCAATTTTACGTTGCAGCCCATTGATATTCAGCTGGACAATGGGTAGGCTGTTGAAAGTAGCGACGGGTGGAGCGGGAGTCAGATTGTGTTGACTCGTAATAAGTCGTGCGGGATTGTTCGCAGGTGTGACCGGAGACAGGTAGGAGCTTGATTGTGTATTCGCCGTAACTGAGGGTGAATCATTTGAGGTGGCTGTTTTTTGTCCTCTGTTTCTACAGAGACCAGCTGTAAATGGTGCGGTCCACTGTCTATGGTGACTTAAACCGGAGAATCCCTTGAGATGGCACCACTCGTCGCAACAGCTGCATCTAACTGAGGTTGCATTTGCGTGCAGCGTTCTATTACAGACGCAGCAGATCCATGGACCAGAGTTGAGTTCGATGCCGGCGCGGTGGAGGAGTATTGAGAACAGCTGCGCCGAGATGTGAAGCTCCCAGATTCCATAAGAAACGGATATGTTGAAAATATGACACACATACATATACTTGCTTCTGCATTGAAGGGGTTTTGGCAGCTCTTGACCGTTGGAAAAAGGGTCGTTCCGTTGCGTAGAACCGGCTGCCGTGGGAAAGGGTGTTTGGTGGCCCTTTGGGCCAATCGCCCTGCATCTAATCTAATCTTCATACAATTCTCTAGTTTTTTAGATCCAGCCCCATGTCTTTTCACTTGACTCTCATGTATTTTTGTTTTGGCACATAGGCTTTGGCATATGTATTCAGGGACTCTGCTTTAATTTAGGCAGAAACATTAATTTTGTAAACTATGTTAGCGGTATTGTCATCCACTCCCGCTACTCTCCATTACTAGTCTCTTCTGCCCGAGCATGTCATCTGGTGATCTCTGAAAGGGTTTCTTTTTGCAGCTTCGGTATCCTTCAGCATTCACATCCAACAGCCAACTTAAAAATCGCGTTCACCGGTTTCGACTGCTGCTGTGAAGCGCGTCTCATCAGACGCCTTTGCTTCGCGCCTCGCACCAGTGGGAGAGGTGTGGCCGGCGATGCAACACCCAACAGAAGGGTCTGACGATGCGCGCTTCGCATCAGCGGTCGAAACCGGTGAACGCGATTTTTGGGCCCCTTTCGGGGGGAAATTCATTCACAACATTTTTATTTTTAAAAATTAATCGATTAAAGGCGGGACGTCCGGCTCTAGCTAAGGGCAGACATCGTGAACTGGGCGAGACCTTCTTCGTCAGCAAATCCGCTATCTCCTTGAAGACGACTAGGGAGATGTTAAGCGTGCTTAATTCGGTGGGATGGTTCTAAGAACACTCTCCGACGACCATCATGGAAGACAAAGGTTTTCCTCCTACGACGCGTGTGGTATTTAAACGGCGCATTATAGCGCTACTTGTGCCCTTCGCTTCAAAGATATGACACTTTGACCAAACGATCAACCATGCAAGTCACTGACCATATGTCCCCTTCCAATTGCCATCTTTCCGTAAAAACGGTCTCGGAAGTGGAGTACTCTATTACACTTCGAACCCCACGTTTTGATTCGGGTAATGGGAAGGGGCGCGTCAACCTCTCTTGCATTACTATGCCTTGTTGACGTTTCGATAGCGTATATTTTTTGGATGGTGCAGTTGCTAGCCTAAACCTGCTATCCGTGCCGTCTTTATACTGACAAGCCCGGAGCGCTGTGGAAGCTCAACGCGCCGAGGATTGAACCTCCGTCTCTCTAGAGCGATGACCGAGACCACACGGCCACCGAGCACGTTATTTGTCTCCATTTTACAAAAAAAAAAAAAATGTAATACATATGTACTAATTTCTATTTTTTCTTCAATCACCAGCCCCTAATGTCGCGTCGCGATAAAAGTCCGTCGCCTGACCGTAAAAAATCGAAGAAACTCAAATATGATCGCGACTCCAAGAACAGAGATCTTGAAAAATCCGAATTCTCCTATCTCCGCTACAAATACAAATTGGATCGACTCCTGAATGGTCATCATCCCAACGATAGGCTGATCGACGACATCTTTGATTTTTGGAAATTTGTCGAAAAATATGAAGCAACAATCAAAAAGAGAGATAAACTCGCCAAAGGTGGTAGCAGGAGGGAAGAAGTCAGTGAAATTGCCCGACGCTCGAATTTCATCCTAATCAGTCCGGAAACACGAACACGTAACGAACATTTGATCGATATAGACGACGAACGTTCTGATTTGACGAGGCGTCGAATTGATACGTTCTACGATATTATCAGAATATATCTGGACTTTAAGCAAAAGCAGCGATTTGCTAAATTGGAAAAGCTGCGACAGTGTCAGAAATCATTGCCCGTCTATAAATTTCGGGAACAAATTCTAGATTCGGTTGCAACCAATCAAGTGACCATAGTGGCGGGTGATACCGGTTGCGGTAAATCCACTCAGATACCACAGTATTTGCATAAGCATGGATTTAAGAATATCGGTAAGCGATTTGTAATTATAGCCCCTTTTCAAACCAGTTTCCCATTCCGATTGTGCCCAAAATAATGACCAATACATTGCTTTGGAAATGCGGCAGGTTCTATTCTAGGCAAAAGTGTATTTGCAGGCAATTTATAAAATGTGTAAAATTGTCTTTTTCAGTATGCACGCAACCTCGCAGATTGGCGTGTATTGCTCTATCGAAGAGAGTAGCACACGAGATGCTATGCGAATATGGCACAAAAGTTGGCTATCAAATTCGATTTGAGAAGCATAAGAACAAGGAAACGGCGATTTGTTTTATCACAGAAGGATTGCTGTTGAGACAGGTATATGCAACCAGTCTACCTACATCCTTCTTCAAACAAACTTCTCTCTGACTAATACTTGCATTATCCCTTGCAGCTGACCTCCAACGAACAACTCGATCAGTATGATGTCATCATTTTGGATGAAATCCACGAAAGAAACTTGCACGGAGACTTTCTGTTGGGCGTAGCCAAGTGCTTGTTGCGTGCAAGACCTGATCTGAAATTAATTCTTATGTCTGCAACAATTAATGTTGAATTATTTGCAAAATTCTTTGAAGAAGAACGCACCGAATTGATTGAAGTGCCTGGACGATTGTACCCGATCAAAACATATTATATGCCACCGGTTAAAATGGATATGGGAACGAAAAGCCGCCAGAAAGACGAACGTCTAAATCCCGAACCCTATATACAAATTATGAATTTGATTGACGAAAAGTATCCGGGTACGTATGAGTTACGAAAAGCGACTTGTGCGTGCTTGCATTGTGATTAAAACTTATATTTTTTTTCAGTGAACGAGAAAGGAGATATGTTAATTTTTGTGAGTGGTGTTAATGAAATTGACACGGTCATTGAGGCTGCTAAGAATTACTCGGAAAAGCAAAATCACTGGCTTATACTTCCGCTTCATAGCGGCCTATCCTTAACCGAACAAGATAAGGTTGGCAAACGTTTAATGGCAATAAACGATTTTTATTTTTTTTTATTTTTTTTTTCAGGTTTTTGCCTATGCAGAGGAGGGCATGCGAAAATGTATAGTTTCGACCAATATCGCCGAAACATCTGTGACGGTGGATGGCGTTCGATTTGTTGTTGATTCAGGGAAAGTATGTTAAAGTTAAGGGTGCGGCAAAAATATCTGACAGTTTTTGAAGGGGGGTGGTGGGGAGAGGGGCGTCGGAAGAAGAGGGGAGTCGGGTCAGTGAACTCGGGAGGTTATGCCATTTGAGTCACCATAGAACAGTGATTCGGTTTTGCTAACCCAGTGTGCGTTCCGACTGCATTTCAATGGTGGTCGTGACGCTAGAGTTCTTTTTCGGAACACGATATTGTTGTGGGTGGAAAACTTTAGGCAGACTGCGCAAACATAAAAACGTAAACAAACGGAAAGCCCGTGACCTGTGAGGACACTTGGAAACGTAGAAGTAGTGCGCCGTGCCATTGAAGCTATCCCTCGCTGTTCAGGGAAAAATTAGAGATGAATATTGATTCCAGTCGGACACATCAGGAGTGTGCTAAACTAATTCATGGAAAAAATCAAACAGGAGTAAGGAATAAGGTTAGGTGTGGGCTGCCATGATGTATCACGGCACACTTAGACCACCAATAGATCCGTTGTGTTACCACCAAAAAGTCACCTATGTATCAAACTAGCCTGTACTGGCGATGTAACGATTCAGCCTAACGGCTGTCATATTCCTAAGGTCATCCAGATCATAGAAGACCCAAGAGCCCAGCAATATCTTTCTCCTGCCACCCAAGGCCGGACAATGACAGAAAAGGTGGAGAACGCACTCATCCACATCTCCACAGCTCCTACAGAAGTCGTGATGCAATGCCCCATGATAACCCTGCCGATGTGCTTTCTGTTCAGCGACAGCAGTGTGGCAGAGCGGCCAAGGTCGAAAATCGGCCAAATCATTCTGTTTGACATGTGTTGCCGCTGAGCCATCTTATATTCGCCCTGTTCACAGCAGCGGTCTTTATTGCCACTTTGCACATGTTAAACGACATTTTGATATCCTCGCGTCTTTCGTCAACCACCCCAGTTGTATCCTCCCGAGTCAGCCCATCCACTTTGCAGTTACTAATAAAACCACCATGCCTCGGGATCCAAAAGAGGGTGATATTTAAGAAGCCACCCATCTCTGCGAGGGCTGAGCGGCAGTGCTCGATGGTTTTAGATGTCAAGACAGGGTCGAGTGAGCGAATCACCGCCTGACTGTCGGTGTAAATAATGATGTCCCTCACAGTAATGACATGAATGCCCAGCCAAGACAGCACTTCAGAGATCGCCGAAATCTCCGCCTGCAGCACACTTCAATAGTTGGGAAGACGGAATGAAAGATCCATGTCCAGTAGTTCTGAGTAAGTGCCAATCCCGACGCCTTCCCCAGTATCTGTATAGAAGAAGACCTTCACAGAGATGGGTCACTTCTTCAACATAACCCTCTGCTGGATACCGCGTCACAGTGGCTTTGCGGGCAACTGTAGGGCGGATGATCTTGCTCGTGAGGGGACAACTGATGATGTCGCATTGATATTAAAATACCAATTGCATCATGCAAATTGGAGTTAAGTCCGCTGCAGTGGTAGTAGTTAGTAGTTAATACTAGATGACTCAACAGCAGCACTTGTGAAACGACGAGAATGATTTGGGAGAAATTCGATTCTAGTCGCTCTGCCTCTTTGCTGTCACTGAATAAGAAGCACATTGGCAGGGTGGTGGGAACTATCACAGGGCACTACCCCATCGACGCGCTCGCGTGGAGGCTCCGTCTTCCTCATAATGGCTACTGCAGGAGTCGTGAGAATGTATATGAGGAAGAGAGTGTATTGCACTTTCTATGCCACTGTCCAGGAGGAAGAAATTTCGGGGCTCCTGGTTTTACTGGGACGTGATACAGCTCAATCGCTGCATTGCCAGAACGGGCTGATTCGGGAGCTAGGTTCTTTTAGCGAGGTGAAATGTTATTGGTAGTATCACAATGGACCTATAAGTGGTCTAAGTGTGCTATGTTGTAGCATGGCATCCCCTTAACCTAACCTAACCATCGAAGACAATGGATTCGGTGTTTAAGGGCATTTCCCCCGTCCATAGGCTCCTCGACGGAAACAGACTAGTGAAGTTTTTGACAAAACGATGTTTTGGGAAAGTGTAGTCTCTCTCCCTGGGGAGATCCAAGTTGTTCAGTATGGAAGAGTGTCCCGCACCCAGCGTATACGCCACTGTCCCGTCTCACGAAGACGCAAGTCCGCGTTTGCCGCGAGTTGTTCGTCCAAAATATCCAACGGGAGCAAAACGAGTATCATATCTAGGTCGGCTGACGGAGTGGTACTAAAAGCCCCCGTTACGGCCAACGCAGCTAGCCTTTATACCTTGCCCAGCAGACCACAGTAGGCCGCTACTCTGAGTGTTGTCCACCAGACACTGATACCATATAAAAATATAGGACGTACACTGTGTATATCCAATATACCGCTTTCGGCTGCAAGCCCCAGTTTTTACCAATGGCCCTCCTGTACGAGTAAACTGCAACAGTAGCCTTTTTACCCGTTCCTGAATATTAATCTTCCAATTTAGCTTCCTGTCGAAGATAAGACCGAGCAATTTAGCTTTATCAGTCGAAACCAATTTAGTGCCCTCCAGTGTAGGGGGTTCGATTGAAGGGATCGTGTGCCTTCTAGTGTAAAGTACAAGTTTTGTCTTATCTGGGTTAGCCTTAAGGCCGCGCAGGTTTGCCCACTCCGTTAGAATATATAGGGCATTCTGCAGCACACACACTTAGGGTGTCAGTAAACCTGCCTGTGACTGCGATGGTGATGTCGTCTGCGCAAGCAATAATTTTACACCCAATATTCTCAAGATCTAAAAGCAATCTGTTTACCGCCACATTCCACAGAAGTGGTGACAGTATGCCTCCCTGGGTGGTTACCCTGCAACCACGTATGCGCATAGATGGTGTTCGCAGGGTTGTATGGACCAGTATTGATCCCAGGAGTGTATTAATGAGTGTGCAAAGTGACTCATCAACCTTCAGACTCAAGAGTGCTTTGATAACTGCACTAGGTTTAGTGTTATTGAAAGCGCCCTCGATACCAAGGAAAGCAACCATCGTGTAATCCTTTTGCTCAAGAGATTTCTCAAGGAAACCAACCAAAGAGTGCAGTGCTGTGTCTACCGATCTACCCTTCCAATACGCGTGCTGCGATGCAGGTAAAAGGTGTAGTGGTACAGCATTCTGCAAATGAACATCAATTAGTCTCTCTAGCAGTTTCAACAGTGTTGAAGATAGACTAATCGGTCTGAGGTCATTCGGGCGTGCGTGCGAACTTTGGGTTTGGCAGTTCTTGGCCGTTGAAAAACTGGAACGGGTCGGCTTCCGCAGGAACGATTCTAATGCTCCACCAGGTTGGTTTTTTTTACCTTGATGCGCGCTACTAGGACATGATGCAGACACCGCCGTATTTTTTTTCCCGGCCGATGTCCGGTTGATCCGGCTTCTGATTAATGCCAAGGCGCGGATAAATAGTCTCCGAATTAGTGGTGGTCTATAAGACATCATGCTTCAATGAATAGGTAGTAGCAGAAGGATTAGAAGCGAGGATCTTACACAGTCTAGAGGCTTCTCCCACCTTATCGATCTGCTTAGAGAAAAGTCTCCAAGAGCTACGCTTACCCCCACCCCTTCTTATACGTTTTTTCTTATATAGGGAGGGCCCAATCTGAGTCCCACCTTTGTGGATTTCGCCTTATTAAAGGATCTCCTACATAGATGTGTCTAAGTTCAGAAATTTGCGCAGTCCACCAGACGGGTTTACTTCTACCCGGCATGATTAGGAAGTACCTCTGTTAAGTGCACCCGTCAGAGTTTGCACCATGTCCAGCTCTGAACTGCTCGACGGCCGGTGAGGCAGAGAGAGTAGTGCCTCCAGTAGAACCCCCCTATACCTGACCCAGTTTATCCTTTTTCGCTTGGGCTCAGAAAGCTCATCAGTGCTGAATTTGAGGTAGTGATGATTAGAGAACGAGTGCTCCGTTGACACCAATCCAATCTTTCACTAAGTTCTGAATAGGCTCCGAGAGAAGCGATAACACAACATAGGGTTTGTATCAATGATAACATCGAAGAGTAAGTGCCCTTTCACACGAAGAGCCGCACGGCTCTCGATTGCGAGTGGGAGCGCGTAAGGCTGAAATGCAAAGAATTTACTGAAGCTTTCACACAGGAAGCACGAGCCTTTACGTCGCGCGAGTGAGAGCCGGTATAGTTCGTGCATTTCGAGCCGTCGCATCTTTTGATCAAAATACGATGCGAAGAGTGCCGATATTCACACGGGAAGAACGCCAATGGCTCTCTTTTGCGTTCAGTCGCAAAATGCGCATTGCATGCAATGGATCCTACACGTACTGTGACCACATATCTTCTCTGCCGTCGACGGCGTCTTTGACGATAAAAACGTCAACGTTCTCCGTGTGGATGCCGGCACTCCCCGCTTTGCATTTAGATCAAGAGACGCGACACCTCGAGATGCAGGAGCTGTACCGGTTCTCACTTCATCATCATCATTATCGTGGCGCGACAGCCCGACGTCGGGCCTTGGCCGCCTGGATCATTGTCCTCCAATTATCTCGGTCACGTGACCGCGTCCTCCAATTTTGGAAGTCCAGTAGCTGCGCGGCGTCCACACCTACTAAGCTCTCCCAACGAGATCTCGGTCGTCCTCGCAGTCTCGCTCCGTCGACTTGTTCTGCATTCATTACTCTCTTAGGCATGCGATCATCGTCCATTCTTTGTACATGCCCTGCCCATTGAAGTCGTTGTAGTTTGACGATTTTCGAGACTTGCAGCTCATCGTACAGTTCATACAACTCATGGTTGTACCGGATGCGCCATCCATCTCGATCGCAAACAGCCCCGAAAATTCGCCGTAGAACCTTACGTTCAAATGTATCTAGCATGCTTTCTTCGGCTTGAGTTAGGGTCCATGCTTCGCAGCCATAGCATAGCACTGGTCGTATAATGTTTCTGTGCACATGCTTCAATTTCATTATGGGAAGAACCGAGAAAAAAGTCTTATTAGCTGTAACTGTATCCGTCGCTTGATTTCGTCAGTTTCGTTGGCGTCCCTTGACAAGTTGCAACCCAGGTAAATGAAGTTGTTCACGAACTCGATGTTGAGGTCCCCTACATTGAGCTCGGTTGTGCAGGTGTCCTTGTCGTCGATTGCATCATTATTTTAGTTTTACCCTCGTTAATACGTAGTCCGGATGGCGCAACGGCTAGCACGTTCGCCTTCAACGCACTGGGCCCCGGTTCGATTCCGGGGATTTACGTGTCGGACTATGAGCCCACTCAGCGGTTAAATGAGTATTATGGGGTAAATAACTCGGTTGAGCGTGTTGCTGATCACATACCTCTGCAAAAAAACCGTCACGATCTAGAAAATGAGATGATGCTAACTCATCTCGAGGCCGTGGCTCAAATTGGACTGTTGCGCCAGTTATTTATTTTATTTTAATACGTAGTCCAACTTCTTTTGCAGCGGTATCGAGCGTATGCAGAAGTTCTTCGGCGTCGGCCAATCTTCGGGACATGATGTTGATGTCGTCGGCGTACGCTGCTAATTGTGTCGACTTGATGAGTAGTGTCTTGCTGTTGTCCATATTCATAGCCCGAATAACGTATTCCAGTGCTAGTCCATCGCCCTGTTTCAGACCAGTGCGTGTTTCAAATAGATCAGTAAGTCTATTCTGGATCCTGACTTGTGAGACGGAGTTGGTCATCGTCATCTGAGTCAGTCGCATTAATTTGGCCGGTATACCAAATTGCAGCATATGATGTTGTATAGTACTCCAGGATCGATACTGTCGTATGCCTGCTTGAAGTCGACAAAGATTTGGTATACGTTTACGTTGTATTCCCAGAACTTCTGGAGTATCAGTTTGACTGTGAAGAGCTGATCGGTTGTGGAGCGACCAGGTCTGAAACCCCTTTGATATTCGCCAATGATTCGTTCTGCGTACGGTTTTATTCTATTTTTGCCAGAATTTTCGTCAAAATTTTATAGGACGTACAAACTAGTGATATGCCCCTGTAATTCTCACAACGCAGTTTATCTCCCTTTTTGTGAATTGGACAGATGATGCTTCTGCGCCAATCGTATGGGATCTCCTCGTCCTCCCATACTCGCAGGAGTAATTGATGTATGGCATCAACTAGACTCGTTCCACCGAATTTTAGCAGTTCAGCTGGAATCTCGTCAGCGCCCGGCGCTTTATTTCGTTTTAGTGACCGCAACGCGAGAACAACTTCCTCTATACTGTCGGAGGTTGTATGGGTGGGCCTAGATCAACAGTATCGTCGAGAGCTTCCTGTGTGGGGGTGTTTGATGGTAAGCTCAGAAGCTCTTCAAAATAAGAGGCCCATCGTTTGTTAATGCCATCGGTGTCGCTGATGATGTTTCCATCCTTGTCCTTACAAAGGCTAGTCCTGGGTTGGTAGCCGTTCTTAATTGTATTTACTAGTTTGTACGCTTGTCTGGTGTTCCTATTAGCTAAGTTTTCGTTTATGTTCAGCAACTGCTTGTCAAAGTATTTACGTTTCTTACGTCTAATTATTCTATTCGATATTCGCCGTAGCTCGTCGTATTTTTCTGATTCTCGATTGGTGCACTGAGGAAATTCTACATCTGTAGGTCGTCTTCGCCAAGTGATGATCTGAGTCGCAGTTTGCTCCTCGATAAGAGCGGACATCTATCACACTAGACGCCCATCTCCTGCAAATGAGGACGTGGTCAATTTGGTTGACGGTATGTGCGTCTGGAGACTTCCAGGTCTGCTTGTGAACGCGTCGATGCGGGAAACACGTAGAGCTTCCGACTAGATTCCTGCTGCAGGCGAAGATAAGTCGCTGGCCGTTGTCGTTACATTCTTCATGGAGACTGTGGCCTCCAGTGGTGCCCCGGTGCCAACTTTCATTTCCGACTTTGGCGTTAAAGTCTCCCAGCAGCAATTTGACGTCGTTTGTTGGAAGTGAGTCGAAGAGAGTCTCAAGGCGGGCGTAGAACTCGTCTTTTACTGCGTCTTCTTTAACTTCAGTGGGGGCATGCACATTGATGAGCCAGAGATTGAAGAATCGAGTCTTGATGCGAATCGCACACAGCCGTTCATTTATGGGTTTGAAGTTAGTAATGTGCGGTTTGAAGTGATTGTTAACTATAAATGCTACTCCAAACTCCTTGCGGCCCGATGGTTTGCCACTTGTAAAAATTGTGTGCGATTTCTTGTTAATCTCGCTGCCAAGCCATTTTGTTTCCTGGACTGCAGTAATGCTCAGTTTGTACTTTTCGACCTGTTGAAGGATGACCTTTTCGGCCCCCGGTTTGTTCAGGGAGCGTACATTCCAGGATCCGAAAGAATAATCTTTTAGTCGTTTGCGTGGTCATCGTTGTTGATCCGTCCAATCCGAGGCTTTTGTTCCAGGTTTCTTGACATGGAGTGGTTTTTGCAAGGAGGAGTTGTCAGCACGTCGCCTAACCCCTTGAAAGATAGCTGCTTCAGATGGTTTAATAAACGAGCTGGAGTTCACACAACTATGTTGCAGGTCCAACTACGCAAGTCATTCCATCCTACTAAAACTGAGACGCTAGGTGTTGGTCAGCCATTCAGGCTACAGCTATCTGCCTTTTTCCAAACTGTCTTATCGTTAAGACATTGGCCGTCAGCGATTTGATACACTCCCGTTACCAGGGGGCGCCCACGCGGAGGACTATGGAAAAGGTCTTAAGCGAGAACCGCACCGGTTCTCGCTTGCGCGACTTAAAGGCTAGTGCTCCCTGTGTGAAAGCTCCAATGTACTCTTTTCATTTCAGTCTTATGCGCCTCGCTCCCACTCGCGAGCGAGAGCCGTGTGGCTCTTTGTGTGAAAAGGCACTAACTCTACCCGATCATTTGTATTAGCGCTCCTCATGATGGCAAAATGGGCATTTGAGTCGCAGCCCAAAATAAAACCCATTTTCGACGTATAAGCAGTGGTTGATATAATCCAATAACGCCTGGTCCTAAGTTTTAAACTAATTGCCATAGAGTCCTTGTCGCTGAACTCTAGAATAAGAAATGCTTTCAGAGCCTTTTTCACAATAATGCAGGGCCGGAGTCTACCCTAGTCGACAACACAGAAAATTGTATAATATAATCTTGCATTGGGCTCCAGTACTATTAGGAGAATCGCCATCTGACCGATTTCTTTTGGAGATGGTTGGCTCAGATTAATCTCCAGAAATAACGTTTCAGCATGGAAAAGGTCCGTTTCCCCGATGCAGAAGAGACAGGAAGAATACTGTCGCTTTACAGATTATATATTAGAGAAACTTGTTTCTTTTAAAGTCGTCCGAGTCTTAATTTAATTTATTTAGCGCTACGTGCAAGCACCTGAATTTCCGCGCCGCGTGATTTTAAAATTTTCGAAGAAAACAAAAATCCACAAAGTTGGAGGCCTCCGCAATTCACGGAACTGGGTATGTGGATCCTCTTTTAGTGAAAATTACTGCATTCAGTAGGAATCGAACCGGTGCATAGAATGTGAACGTGCTAGCCGTTGCGCCATCCGGACTACTTTACCCTTTCAAACCCTCAGATATTTCTGCCGCATCCTTTATAAGATGTCTGTAATTCAGGAGTAGTTTAGTGACAGATTAGTAGACCGGATAGGATAGCGATTATAATACAAGCCAAAATAATCGAATCTATCCTATTTCCTACAAAGTGGAGCGTAAAATTGCTGAAGTCTTTAGTTTTTCTTACTTCTATTGTATTATTTCCAGATGAAAGAAATGATCTATGACGCTTCAAGTAAGCTGCAACGACTCAAAGAATTTTGGGTATCGAAATCATCAGCTGAACAGCGAAAAGGTCGTGCTGGACGTACGGGACCCGGAGTAATATCTTCAACTTGCGATAAAAAAATATGATTTCATTAATTTAAACTCTTGTACTCGTAGATATGTTATCGGGTTTACTCTCAACAAGATTTCGATAAATTTGAATCGTACTCAACGCCGGAAATATGTCGAGTTCCATTGGATTCAATGCTTTTGCAGATGGTTGCAATGGGACTGCCGAATGTAAGACTCTTCCCCTTCATTGAGTCGCCAACGAAAGAGAATATCGAACAGGCCGTCCTGTCGCTGAAACAACATGTAAGTACATAACCTCGAAATAACCATGAAATTAGTCATTTGGAAATTAGCCATTAATGCACATTTTCGTTCTAAAGCGAAATTGCGAAAAAAAAATGGTGTATATATTGTATATGATATGCTAGGACGAAAAGGATGCTGTTACATGTAGAGCGGGTGAAACGAGTGACCTAGGGCTATGTACTACTACTATTTTGCCTTAACCCCTAGTAGGGCATAGCGCGTCAACTACTCCTGCGCAGCATCGTACTCTGTTCTAGGCAATGGGGCGCAACTCCCCAAAAGACTTAACCCAGTGCCCTACACTCCTTTGCCACAGATCGACGCCATGTGATTTTAAGACCCCCATTTCATGGCATGCAAAACAATGCATTTAGCACTCTTCCGCAATGTGTGACCTATCCACTGCCATTTTTGCCTGCGTATCAATTCGTCGATTGTCATCTGCCCCGTACGCCGACTTAGCTCTTCATTTGATATTGTTTCGGGCCAGAAGAATCTTAGAATTCGACGAAGACATGAGTTGACGAAATCTTGCAGCTTTCTGGTAACTCTTAGTGGGACTACACACCTTCAGTTTATCGCTCAGTTTATCACGTGTGACATCATGTCTGAACGATAATCCGTGTAAACTGCACAGTTTTGGCAGATTTTTACGCAGATCTGAGATCTGTGCATTCGGACCCTGTTTTGCAACGATAATCTGTGCAGATTACATAGTTTACCGTTCAGTTTTATCAGTTTTATCAGTTTTCTACCAAATTTCACAATGACCATGAAACCACTAGTTTGTACAGAGATTTCGCTCTCGTACTGATATGTGAAATGTTTCGTTTTGGGTGAGGATGATTGAGGACGGCCAATGGTGTAGAAATGTATCTTTTCTTTGGCAATATACAATATTTTTTTTGGCAATATATCTTTTTTTTTCGCGTTTGCGATTTGTATGGCTGTGAATTACAGAATTTTTGTAGGCGAACGTATGAAAGAGGAGAATGTACTAGAGAACAGGGTGGCCATTCTGGGTTGGGCAACCCCAATTTTTTTTTCTTTTTTTACTTCAGATTCGGAATCAGCGACCCGAAATTACCTTTTAGTTCGAACCAGCCCAAGCTGACGAGTATTTCCCCACGAAAACAGGGTGTCCATTCTGGGGTGGGCAGCCCCATTTTTTTTTCTTTTTTGACTTCGGATTCGGAATCAGCGACCCAAAATTACCTTGTAGTTCGAACCATGGCGATGGGCCATTGTCTGTAGCAGACTTGATACGTGCTTTTACGCGAGTGGCACTCGCGGTCATGATCGCATATGTGTAGTTTCACTTTAATGTGAACTTTGCGCGAGTACGTTTCAAGTGAAGATAATTTTGATGGGAAGCACTCGTCCGACCTGGCTGTTTTCATGGGGAAATACTCGTCCGATCGGGCTGATTCGAACTATAGGGTAATTTTGGTTCGCTGATTCCGAATCTGAAGTCAAAAAAAGGAAAAAAAATTTTGGGGCTGCCCACCTCAGGATGGCCACCCTGCTTTCGTGGGGAAATACTCGTCCGATCGGGCTGGATACCAATCTTTGCACCACTTCCCACGGCGTTTTCTCCTCTTTCTTTTTTCTTCTTCTAGCAACAAACTTGCAATTATACAATAAACTGCGGCTCTCTTTTTTCTATCGTCCATTGTTAAACAGCCACGTACGATGTGAACACTTCGTTAAAACTGATAGAACTGAAGAAAATATCGGAACTAATTTAGCGAAAATTTAATTTAGCCTACATACCTTCAGCCAGATAACTGCGCAGATTTTTTCACAGATATTTAGCACAGATATCTGCACAGTTAAACTGAAGGTCTGTAGTGTCCATTACGGAAACTTTTCATGTACTGCTCCCATACAAAAGCGCCGACAGTACCAGGTTGCAAAACAGGCCCAGTTTGGTCTTGATCCTGAGATAAATGCTTTACCAGATTTCGAATAGCATGCCGTATACGCATTTAGCCTGGTTGATACGACGAGTGATGTCCTACTCCGTACCACCATTTTCGGCAACAATGCTACCCAGTTAGACGAAGTTGTCCACCTTCTCCACATGCTGCCCATTAATATTGATGGCAATAGGTGTCGGATTTCTTTTTCGCAATGGCGGGCTAAGAACCTTGATCTTGTTGGTATTAGTCTTTAGTCTAACCTTGCTTGCCTCCCTCTCGAGATCTAACGCCATTGCTGACAGATCCATTATTTTGTGGGAGAGTAGGCATATGTCCTCAGCGTAGTGAAGATGTTGTAGATAAGATGTCAAAGTCCATTGTTAACACATCGTTGATCACTATGGGGAATAGGATCGGCGAGAGGATGCACCCTGCCGAACTCCACTGCGAATCTCAAAGTCGCCCGACACCTTACCTTTATACAGAACGCGATATTTTGGGCCGTCATAGGTTGCCTTAATAATAGCCACAAGCTTCACAGGGATGTCTCTCCTGCGCAAGGCCGCCCATATGGAATCCCTGTAGACACTATCGAAAGCCTTCTCGAAATCTATGAAAAGCAAGTGAAGCGGCGAATCGTACTCAGCGCATTGCTCAATGATGACTCGCAAGGTGTTAATGTGATCGACACAGGATAATCTGGATCGAAAACCAGCCTGCTCTTCATCAATTGTGCTTTATAAGTGGGCCTTTAGTTTTTCCAGGAGGATTTTAGCTATTATCTTGGCAACGGCAGGAAGCACACAAATGCCTCTCCAATTATTACAGTCTGTGAGGCTACCCTTCTTCGGAAGTTTGATGATCAAACCCTCCTTCCTCTCAGTGAGAAAGGTCTATGTATTCTACGTTTTATTAACAGGGTGCAGCAAATCGGCAGTTACGCTTGGTGCTGCTTGATAAAGTTCGGCAGGGATACCGTCGAGTTCGGCGGCCTTTCCTCGTTTTAGTGCAATAATTGCAGTGACTATTTCCTCTTTAGTCGGGGCAGTGGACCGGATACCCACATTTTGATAAATAATAAATAACTGGCGCAACAGTCCAATTTGAACCACGGCCTCGAGATGAGTTAGCATCATCTCATTTTCTAGATCGTGACGGTTTTTGTGCAGAGGTGTGTGATCAGCAACACGCTCAACCGAGTTATTTACCCCATAATGGGTACTCATTTAACAGCTGAGTGGGCTCATAGTCCGACACGTAAATCCCCGGAATCGAACCGGGGCCCAGTGCGTTGAAGGCGAACGTGCTAACCGTTGCGCCATCCGGACTACCCCACATTTTGATGGTTAGCTAAATAATCTATATAAGGGGGAATTTCACCAGAGGTTACATGGTTCAAGACCGCGGCGAAGTGTTCTTTCCACCGCCTCATTTGATCTTCTTCCAAGATAAGCTTCACTACCCTTCACCGGATGTTGGCAGGAGTTGCAAACTCCTTGATGACATCGCATACGGCGTTTAAGTTGTTACATACTTCTTGCGGCTTCTTCTGCTGAGGCCAAAAGAGAGTTCGCGTAAACTCTTTTATCGCGTCACACACTACACTGAACTTCTCGAGCTTTCTGACGGTAAAGGAGTTCGATGCTGCTTCGATTGTCGTCTGATGCTGCAGCCAAACGAACTTTCAGTTCTTTTCTTTCAAGAATCCGCTACCATGAAGCGTCGGACATCCAGGGCTTACTCCGGCAATCCGGGTTTGTGCGAACGATGGTATATGCGCTATAGCATCCCGTTGTCGTTACGATCACCAAGACCGTGTCTCCCCATCACATGCCTGAGCCCATATTTATCAGCGCCGACTTTTGCATTCAAATCCCATATAACCATTTTAATGTCACCTTAAGGTGTTCTGCTTTGGATGGCGTTTATTTGTTCGTGGAAGGAGTCTTTCGTCAAGACATTGTCGGGTTCAGTTGGAGCATAACATTGTATTATTGTGATGTTCCTCATTTTGGTTCGGAACTTCATAATTCGGTCGGACATCGGATCCCAGGATAAGAGACAGTTTCGTGCGGCTCTGATTAAAAAAAGCCCCACACCTGACTCACGACCACTACCACTAGCTTTACCGGAGTACAAGATTACAGTGCTACCCGTTGGAGAGATAAAGTCTCCGCTGTTTCCCCATCTTATCTTACTAACTCCTAAGATGTTTAATTTATACCTCAGAAATTTACTCTCTAATTGAAGAAATCGTTCGTTCTGGGGACCTTCTGATCCAATGTCCAGGAGAGTACGCACATTCCATAATCCAATCTTTTTTCATTGTACGATAGCCAAAAGTCGTAACCGTTGAGTCAGTCCTTATTCGACGCATAGTTGACGTTCCGTTTGCATATAGAAGATTTCGGATAGTGCAAGTTGCTGGCATACACATCCTGAACTTTGTTTGTCGGTTTTAACGACAGGCCGTCAAAGGGAAAGGCCGTGGTATTATTTTTACGCCCCACACGACAGGGGGAAGGTTAGCCTCAACCAAATCATCGCACTGCCATCACTGGCGGCTTGAAATTAGTTAGCACTGGTCGGTAACCACTGCCATTCCAGGGGGCGCGATAAAGTTCGGCAGGGATACCGTCGAGTTCGGCGGCCTTTCCTCGTTTTAGTGCAATAATTGCAGTGACTATTTCCTCTTTAGTCGGGGCAGTGGACCGGATACCCACATTTTGATAAATAATAAATAACTGGCGTAACAGTCCAATTTGAACCACGGCCTCGAGATGAGTTAGCATCATCTCATTTTCTAGATCGTGACGGTTTTTGTGCAGAGGTGTGTGATCAGCAACACGCTCAACCGAGTTATTTACCCCATAATGGGTACTCATTTAACAGCTGAGTGGGCTCATAGTCCGACACGTAAATCCCCGGAATCGAACCGGGGCCCAGTGCGTTGAAGGCGAACGTGCTAACCGTTGCGCCATCCGGACTACCCCACATTTTGATGGTTAGCTAAATAATCTATATAAGGGGGAATTTCACCAGAGGTTACATGGTTCAAGACCGCGGCGAAGTGTTCTTTCCACCGCCTCATTTGATCTTCTTCCAAGATAAGCTTCACTACCCTTCACCGGATGTTGGCAGGAGTTGCAAACTCCTTGATGACATCGCATACGGCGTTTAAGTTGTTACATACTTCTTGCGGCTTCTTCTGCTGAGGCCAAAAGAGAGTTCGCGTAAACTCTTTTATCGCGTCACACACTACACTGAACTTCTCGAGCTTTCTGACGGTAAAGGAGTTCGATGCTGCTTCGATTGTCGTCTGATGCTGCAGCCAAACGAACTTTCAGTTCTTTTCTTTCAAGAATCCGCTACCATGAAGCGTCGGACATCCAGGGCTTACTCCGGCAATCCGGGTTTGTGCGAACGATGGTATATGCGCTATAGCATCCCGTTGTCGTTACGATCACCAAGACCGTGTCTCCCCATCACATGCCTGAGCCCATATTTATCAGCGCCGACTTTTGCATTCAAATCCCATATAACCATTTTAATGTCACCTTAAGGTGTTCTGCTTTGGATGGCGTTTATTTGTTCGTGGAAGGAGTCTTTCGTCAAGACATTGTCGGGTTCAGTTGGAGCATAACATTGTATTATTGTGATGTTCCTCATTTTGGTTCGGAACCTCATAATTCGGTCGGACATCGGATCCCAGGATAAGAGACAGTTTCGTGCGGCTCTGATTAAAAAAAGCCCCACACCTGACTCACGACCACTACCACTAGCTTTACCGGAGTACAAGATTACAGTGCTACCCGTTGGAGAGATAAAGTCTCCGCTGTTTCCCCATCTTATCTTACTAACTCCTAAGATGTTTAATTTATACCTCAGAAATTTACTCTCTAATTGAAGAAATCGTTCGTTCTGGGGACCTTCTGATCCAATGTCCAGGAGAGTACGCACATTCCATAATCCAATCTTTTTTCATTGTACGATAGCCAAAAGTCGTAACCGTTGAGTCAGTCCTTATTCGACGCATAGTTGACGTTCCGTTTGCATATAGAAGATTTCGGATAGTGCAAGTTGCTGGCATACACATCCTGAACTTTGTTTGTCGGTTTTAACGACAGGCCGTCAAAGGGAAAGGCCGTGGTATTATTTTTACGCCCCACACGACAGGGGGAAGGTTAGCCTCAACCAAATCATCGCACTGCCATCACTGGCGGCTTGAAATTAGTTAGCACTGGTCGGTAACCACTGCCATTCCAGGGGGCGCCCACGCGGCGGACTATGGAAGAGGAATTTTTGCCCCCGGTTCATTATACAGTCCCTTGCGTGGCTCCGCTCGCTTTGTGTTCAAGGGATTGCAACCCTCAGTATCGCACAAACATGAACGCTCGCTTTGCTCGCTCTGAGTGGGCACAATTTAGTTGGAACGCTAAGCGACATAAATCGACGCCACCTTGCAAAATACATATGATAGAGAAATGCCGTTTGGTACGAATGTTGGTGGGGCCCATACTTTCAATTTAAGAGATGGAGCCATCTTGGACCCCGCGGCAGAGCGGCTGTGCGGGCGAAAAACCGCGAAATTTGAGCCCTGTTTTTAATATTGTCCTAATAATTTGTAAACAGTGCCTCGGATCAAAAAACTTAATAGGATATAAATTAAAGAACGTCAAATTCTACATCCAATGCATTGCTCAAAGTTGAAATTTAGTTTAGTAGTATAATCAAAGTCGATAGTCGAAAAACGTCACTTTTTGAGGCTTTGGAGAAAAATCACACTATATCGCTTTTCAAGGGGGGGGGGGGGGGGGGGGGGGGGTTGGATGGCGGCATATGATTAGGATAGCGACGTTAAATATCCAGGATGTTGATATCCTTAGGAAAAAGTTTAATAATAGTATATTTCGATAATTTGATTTGCTACTCTCTGCATATCCCGTATGTGACCTTAAGAGATACTCGTAAGTAATAATGCCAATCCGTTAGCAAAGGGTGCAGGTATCTTGTTATAGATACAATTTACATAGTCGTAATTCATCATATCTTTTGAACTAATGGTCGTATGGAATTGCGGTTAGTTTCATTCTACTCAAAATGATCAAATACATTAAGAGCTTAGTTAAAAGTGGCATAAAAGCTTTTTATTTTTAACTTATTTAATACGAAATCACAAAAGCTGAAAAAATGTGAATATCTTTTGATTTAATGATCGTATGGAATTGCGGTTGATTTCATTCGACTCAGAATGACTGAATACATTAGGAATCAACCTATTTTTAACTTATTTAATAAAGCAGCTTACCAAACTAATATCTTTTTTTGTTTAAATGAGAATATCTTTTGAACTAATGATCGTATGGAATAGCGGTTGATTTCATTCGACTGAGAATGAACAAATGCATTAGGAATCCACCTAAAAGTGGAATAAAAGCTTTTTATTTTCAACTTATTTATTAAAAAAAATCTGGAAAAATGTGAATAACTTTTGAACTAACTGTTGTATGGAATTGCCTTTAGTTTCATTCGACTCAAAATGACCAGATACATTAGGAAACAGCCTAAAATTGGCATCAAAGCTTTTTATTTTCAAATTATTTAATAAAAAAGCTTCCTTAACTAATTAAAAAATGTGAAAAAATGTGAATATCTTTTGAACTAATGGTCGTATGGAACCACGATTAATTTTATTCTACTCAGAGTGACTAAATACATTAAGAACCAAACTTAAACTGGCATAAAAACCTTTTATTTTCAACTTACTTAACGAAAAAGCTCATTTAACTAATAAAACAATCTGGAAAAATGTAAATATCTTTTGAATTAATAGTCGCAAGGAATTGCGGTTGGTTTCATTCGACTCAAAATGACCAAATTCATTAGGAACTATCCTAAAACCGGCACAAAAGCTTTTTCTTTTCAACGTATTTAATAAAAAGGCTTATTTAATTAATAACAAAATCTGGAAAAAAACTGAATATCTTTTAAACTATTAGCCGTATGGAATACCGGTTGATCTCATTTGACTCAGAATGGCCAAATAAAATACGTTGGGAACCAACCTAAAGTCTCATATAACTGAACTTTGAAATTATGGAAGAAATTGAATCATTTAATTAACTAATTATTATTTTTTTATTTTAAATTAGTCTAACAAAAAACTTAGCAAAACTTTTATAAACAAGGTTAAAGTATCTACGAATTGAGGCTAATTGAGGCTTTAGCTGTTATATTTATCGAGATAGAGCTACTAAGGCTCAAATCGCTTAAAAACCATTTTTGAATTTTCGCTCACAACTACACTAAAAACCGGCCAATTTGAAAAATATTGGGCATGTTAAACCGGAAATCAAAATATCTTCAACTTTTGCTCAAAAGGTTTTTCATTTGGAGTATCCGTTACAGAGATATGTGAGCTTGAAAAGCGATATAGTGTGATTTTTCTCCAAAGCCTCAAAAAGTGACGTTTTTCGACTATCGATTTTGATTATACTACTAAACCAAATTTCAACTTTGAGCAATGCATTGGATGTAAAATTTGATGCTCTTTAATTTATATCCTATTTAGTTTTTTGATCTGAGGCACCGTTTACAAATTAATAGGACAATATTAAAAAAAGGGCTCAAATTTCGCGGTTTTTCGCCCGCACAGCCGCGGGGTCCAAGATGGCTCCATCTCTTAAAATGAATTTACGGGGACCACAAACAATCATACCAAAAGGCATTTCTCTATCATATTTTGCAAGGTGAAATCGCTTAGCGTCCCAACTAATTGTCAATTTGGCATTTCTACGATGGGCACTGCATGGCTATTTTGGTTTTTTTTTTTTTCGCATGCCTTTCCATTTGAAACCGGCTTATTTCGTTTATTTTCCGATGGACACTTTCGGTCCAAAACGCAAGTATCCATATGGATTATTTCGGATGGCCATTTTCGCCATGGCTAATTTCGATGCCCCCATAATTTCTTATTATCCCAAAGATTGCAGCCGAATGAATGATATTTTCCATAGGGAGCAATAGGACCAGACGAAAAAATCACAACGCTTG
Source organism: Chloromyia formosa (assembly GCA_964017055.1). NCBI lineage: Eukaryota > Metazoa > Arthropoda > Insecta > Diptera > Stratiomyidae > Chloromyia > Chloromyia formosa. Next base: position 64,453,284 of record OZ024818.1, read on the forward strand.
GAAAGGCCCTATCCAAACTTCCGGTCGATATATCGATCGGAAAAATGTTGCTAATGGGCTGTGTATTTGAGGAATTGCAACGGGTTTTGACTCTTGCCGCTGGCCTGAGTATACAGTCGCCATTCACAAATCGCGCATTTCGTAGCCAAAAGTGTGAGGTATGTCCATTTGCTTTTGATTGTATCGGTTCAGTTTGAAATTATTGAACCTTGCTTTTTTTACAGATACGAAGGAAGGATATGCAGTCCGATCAAGGTGATCCTTTGACTTTGCTTAATATGTTCAAAGAATGGCTGGATATTAAGTGGCGTACAAATGAGAACACGCGGAAATGGTGTCATGAAATCGGAGTGGAGGAACAGAGGTAGTGGAAACACGAGTATAAAAAAACAAAAACAGGATTATACAGGGTGCCGCGTTTCTGATGGTAAATACTTTAGTGGTAGATAGAACTGTTCATTTGTTGAAAATTGTCACCTGACATTGACACTTTATTTCGCCGTTACTTCAAAGATACAATTGTTTCAACAAGAAATTTCAAAATTGATTTTTCATTGGAAATTCAAATGATTATTTAACAACGGTACTTTGAACTGACAAAACTGCAAAGTTGACCAAAGTTGACCCATTGTGTTAGGTTTCGAACGGCATATAAATTTCAAGGACTTAGATTTCAAGACAGTCGATGCTATGAATGAAAAATAGGAAAAAATCGTATGTTTTTTTCAAATTTGGCGCAATTGATTCGGAGAATCCCCTGAATATATGCTCCAAAGTCCCCGTTGATAGGGGGTCCGAAAGTGTAGGATAAGGGCGTTAAAGGTAATTTTTTACATTTTTTCTTGATATTTCGATTTTTAGTGTAGACGTCGATATAATCAAAGGAAAAATTCGTGTAGTTTTGAAATTTGCATTTTCCACCACCAGCGCCAGATTTACATTGACCACCGTCCTGGGTAGAAAAATCTGCCACCCCATTTTTTTTTTACTACTTACTCTTGCCAACATAACAGGTAAGGTGCCTCCCGAATTTGCTGAGAGAAGACTCATATAGTACATATAATGCACACAGTCATTGTGCAGACCATTGAAGATATGCTTGGTGTTGCTCCTGTGTCATCTGTTTTGAGTGGAAATTTAGAGCCCGAGATAAGAAAAATTACAGACTCTGTCTTTATTTATATATTATATAAAAATGTGCTCATTATCGTTTCCGCTGTGATGTGGGGCGTAGAATAAGCCACACCCTTTGCGGGCTTGTCGCTGTGTGGTCATAAGGGGAATGACTCGGTGCGTGATAATGGTTCGAAGTAGGGTAATGTGAGTAGCTGGCTTTTGAAATCAAGTGACATCTCTGCTAACCATGTCATGATGAAAACATCAATGAGCCATCATGACCATGCCGCGGGACTAAAGTCACTTATGTACTTTCCATGTATGTGATGAGATCATACATAACCTGCTACATGAGTGGCACTGAGGAGTTCATCAGGCCGTAGCTGATGAAATACTTGATGAGAGTCACTGATAAATTCATCAAGTCGGAGCTGGTGAAATACTTGATGAGTATCATTGACCAATTCATAAAACTGTCGCCAGGCAAACACTTGATGAAAGTCTTCGACGGGTTAATCAGGCCATAGCTGATAAATACCATTGACCATCAAACTGCAGCTAATGAAATGCTTGATAAAGGACATAGGAAATTCAATATGCCGTCATCAGAAAAATCGCCACTGTAAAAAAAATCCTTGTGGTAGAACTTGAATCTAATATAAGATCAACTCTCTACCGTTGAGCTACCACTGCTCTCTTCTAAAGATAATTGAGCAAATATTAAAGCCATGGAATAGTGCTTCGATAAAAAATGGAAAAAATCATCAGTGAATTAGCTGATGAGTTTATCAACGACTCTCATTAAGCATTTTATTAGGCACGACCTGATAAATTCGCTAATGAAGCTCATTTACAAGATCGTAGGTGATTATGTATCGTTTCACCGAGTGCAATCAATTCAACAATGGTCCATAAGCGAAACAGTGGGCATGTACGAGTACGTCTACAAATATCTTCGCATAATTTTGCTTTCCCCGCTACTTCGTCTGGAAAAAATTGCCGACTGGTGATCGATGGTTTACAGGAATGGGTTAAACAGTGCAAGAAGCTAGAGAATGTTTTCTCGGCTCGCCATGGTTTCCTGCGTTACCAACCTGTTACATTTTTGCGTGCGCGATTTTATAAATTGAGCATTTAATGCTCCGCTAGAAATCTGTCGTCCTTAGAAATTTGCCTCCCCTAGGCGACGCCCTAGGCATCCGTTTTTGTTGCTAGTATAGTAAATAAAGTTAACTTGTGTTGTTTTTTTAAATTATATTAAAAAAATTGTGGTTTCTCAAAATTTGCCACCTCCCCTCCAATTTGCCGCCCTGGGCAATAGCCCATGCTGCCCATGCCTAAATCCTTTACTGTCCATCATAGTGACATCAATGTTGTAATGGACGGAGGAGGTAAAAATGGGGAATAAAAAAATTAGGCGTAGGCGTATACGGCGTAGATACCCTCGCGCTCGCATCGGGGTCCGGGTTTAATAGAACCCTTGGCCTCTGGTTTCGTACCACCGACAGATCATTACTCATCAGGCGCTGTCTTCGATCTGTCGGTGGAAGCAACACTGCCAGACCATAATATGGTTCATTACAATGTCATCTTCCAAATTAGATTCAAATGTCACATTCAATAAGGATGGTGACGTAATATCCTCCAAATTATTTGGGTCGGATGATAATGATATATCATCCCTTATCAGTCTCCCGAACCGAGCGCGCAAGAGATGGGTAAGCCGCAGTCCCTGTTGCCTTTTTTGTGCTCTGTACCATAAACTCCATCTAGAAACGGGGCACATATTTTGTCCATCAGCGTCTTTTTTGTCCTTCTTATAGGCCCGCAGTGTCACCGTCATGAAGCTGTATTTGATGACGCCATCGATCACGATAACCGCGCATTTAGAGTTTTCTATGGGCTTATCAAGCTTTACTAACCAACAGTTGTTAGTGGAAAGGTCGGGATTACTGGCCCTAATGATTCTTATTATATACTTCCCACCAGCGGGGTTAGCTCTTGGCCTTATTTGAGTTTGGTTTTTCGAGACAGTTTCCAGCAAGGCGCCTGGCCAAGGTTCTCCCACATTCTGAATAACGATTTTAAAAAGGTCCGGTGACCTCTGGTCAGCGAACTTCATTAATTTAACGCGGCCTTGAAACCAGCAGCCGTCAGTGCACTTATTTTTCCCTGATTTTATAGAAGTTCAAAGCCAATTTGCACTCGGCCTTCTTCTATTTTTGAAATGTGACGCTGCCATCAGCATCACTCCTATCGATGACCGTCAGTTCTACTCATATTTTTCGAGCATCGGCATATAAAGTAGCTAACCCCCCCGATACTGCGACAGTTTTTTGTCGTTTAGAAACGGACGGCGAATCATTCTCTCACCTAATTCTTTTTGAGACGTCAGTTTCCTGATCCTGGCCATCATGCATTAAAATTCCGCCCACAAAAGCAACGCCTTCTGTTTCTCAGTTCTTTCATTCTTTGGGGTTTTCCCACGAAATTAAGAATGCGCAGGTCGTCACGCTTCTGCCTAAAGCGGACTTCCGAAGGAGGCACGTGTCTTGTGTTATCCTTCCTAAGGCCGACGTTCTTCGACGCATGCGTTCCTCTCCGGTGGGTCCCAATCCTGCACAACTAGAGTCAGGTTTGTCAAAAGCCGTAGTTGTTCGATTATTTGATCCACCCCTTATTGCTCAATTAAAGCCAAAATAGTGTAAACAAGTTACGTTGTCCAGAGAAAATTTTTGTTCGTCTCGCTATTGGGAGAATGTGATAACGCTGCTAACTTATCTGCCACAGTACACATACCACACTTTTTCCCCTTACACGCGTAATTGGAGCACAACTTGAAACCGACATCCGCAGACCCGTGACACTTCACAGTTTTAGGCGCAGAGGGCGGAGAGATAATATTATAACTTAGCGTTCGGTCCGGCTTTTGGATCAGTGCCCCGAAAAAACAGCGCTTTTGTTGATCCCGCAACATCATCGACCCTACCGGCCAAGCGCCTTTCGTTTCGTCTTAGCGATCGTAACATTTGCAAATTTTCAAATCTAAGTCCTTGAAATTTGGTTCGAAAGCAAACGCAATGGTGCAATTTTTGTAAACTTTTCAGTTTTGTCAGTTCAAATTACCGTTGTAAAATTATCATTTGAATTTCCTATGCAAAATCGGTTTTGAAATTACTTTAAAGTTGTATTACAGTTGTATCTTTGAAGTAACTATGATCTTTGGAGCTGTGAAACAGCACATTTATATGAAATTTTATGTAGTTTCCGAAAGTGAGATCAAATCTCGGACTAAATGATCGGGAAGTGGAAAATTTTGATGTTAAGTCCACCTTTTTGACACAATTTACAAAAAATGCTATCTGCTTCTGTAACGGTTAAAGAGAGGTCCCCATGTCAGGTGTCAATTATCCACAAATGAACAGTTCTATCTACCATTAAAGTATTTACCATTTGAAACGGGACACCCTGTATAACAAAACTTAAGTTTTCCTCTTTGTGTTTTTTAAAATAAGAATTTTGGTAGTTGTTGGTGTAATCACAACTCAAGAGTGAACGACAGCAAGTAACTTTGAAAATTTAAATTTGTTTGCATTTACAAAAATTCAAATATCATATTTAACGATATATGAATAAAATTTGTTTTTTTTTTTTTAATAATCTAGAAATCAATTATATTCATATACACCTTTTCCCTCTACTCAGATTCTACGAACTCTCCAAACTGCGCAATCAGTTTGAGAACATTCTCAAGGACTGTAATATAATTAAAGAAAATCCCCACGATAAGAATTTGTCGAGTGCTGAGAGAGCTGCCCGACACGGCGAAGTGCGAACATTGAGAGCATTGAAACGTGCTCATGCAATGAGCTCTACGAAAAAGACGAAAATTCTTAAGCAAAAAGATGTGGACGGTGACGAGAATTTTGATGATTCTGAGAGAGATATACGCGACGTTGAATTCCGATTGAGTAACGATAGTCGCAGGTTGGATGTAAGTTTCGTCCTGCATTCTAGATGTCTTGGATATTCCACATGTGATTTTTTTTTAGAATTTAATAAGATCCGCTTCGGCCCGAAGTCATAGAGAAGTGCTGGTACTGAAATTGATTTTGGTTAGTGGTCTTTATCCACAAATTGCAATACCCGATGAATTCAACTATTGCAAGGTACATTTTTAAGACAATTCCTTTTCTTCTATGTCCACATTATTTTGAAATTTAACATTTTTGCAGAGTGCTAGTCAACAATTTTTTCACACTTTCTTGAAACCGTTCGTTTCGATTCACCCCAACGGACAATTTGCCAATATGACGGATATTTTAAAATTAGCAGACAGTGATATAATCGATAGGCCGCCGTACTACACTTCCAAATCACCGTTGAGTTCAGCCCATCAAATTCTCTGTTATCAGTAAGTTTGGTTTTTTTACCAACTTTTAACATCAAGTTTTATAGACAATTTTCATTTTATTTGCATCAATAGAAACTTGCTGGAAACGACAAAACCGTATCTGCTCAACGTGATCCGGATGCCAGCTGCTCAAACCTTGCTACTTTTTTCATTGGCAATTGATACCAATTTAACAGCCAGCAAGATAGTATGCGATTCCTGGCTGTGCTTGGAGTTCCCATTTCCTGAACAGGGGTTGCATATTTTGGAGAAGGCAATTCATATACGAAGTGTGTGGCATAAAATGCTTTCGGAAAAGCTGAGCGGTAAAACGAATAATGAAACTCACCTTGAAGATTCGTAAACAAAACACTTAAATTTCATTCTACCATTTTTAGAACCGCTTAGCGCCGAGGGCACGCCTGATAAACGGAAATCCCACTCGTCTCATCGGGAACAAGCGGACTTCATGAACGATCTGGCGACTTTTATGAAAGTCGATATTTGTTACACTTTGAAAAGATTGCTGCCAGCTGATTTAAAAGTAGGGGAAAATATGTTTTTTTTTATCCACATTCTTTAAATCTCAATAATTTTAGGAAATCTACAGGCATGATTTTTCCGACGAGCATAAATTGTCACTCAATCCGTTTGTAGAGTCATATGAAATGACTCCAAATACGAACAAGGGTGGTGTGAATGTGACTGATAATGTTGTTTATGGATGGTGAATATGATAATATAAGATAATTCATCTAATTTTCCTGAGACTTAATCTACTATTATGAATTTCATTTTGTTTTTGTTGTAGTTTACGTGAAACACCCTGGAGTCTATCATTACAGGAGGAACTATTACGCATTGAATGGTCATGTGAAAATTGCGGACAAGAAATTGAACTTATTGGAATATCGAAACTTGTACATAAGAAACGTAAGTTGAAGAGGAATTCTTAGCAATTAATTCATTTGAACTGTAGTCAATGCATTTTTCCAGAATGTGTAAAACCTGTTCCATCTACGCAAGACGAAGAGGAGAAACAAATAGACGATAAACAGGCGAGCACTTCAGGAAATTTGAAGAAGTATTCATGTGATGTGTGTAATCGAACTTTACACATGACTAGTATAGAAATTTTAAAGCATAAACGATCATGTAAAAAGTAATTTTACCAAGTTCAAGTATGTATTAAAACGTTTTTATTAAATCTTTAAATTCCTAGAGATTTGATTGAATTTCTTCGCCCGTAAAATGGTAATGAACGATTGAAACGATACTATGAATTTTGTCTATGTGTCGGCGCTTCATTCAGCAATGTGTTAGTTGTAGGTGATTTTCTAGAGGTGAAAAAGAAGATAGATTAAATATAAAAAAAAACTTGGAACCGTGCACACAGGCTACCTATCGGGATGAACGAGACGGTTCAAATAAGTCTCGCCTTAATGCATTGATTTGGCGGTGAAAATTTCTTGTAATTTGCACAGAATATTGGAGTTGTTTTCTCTATACACAGTTAACTTATACAATTCTTCTTCCTTGTTATTTGACAGGTAAATAAGATTGCATATGACGAGAATGTTTCCTTTGATTTTCTGAAAGTGGTGAATAATTGTACATAAAAGGGGCAATACAGTATTTAATAATCCAAAATAACCTTTTCGCTGCACTTTTGACATTGATTAATGCATTTTTGTTTGCTGACCTTTCTTTGAGTCGGAGTATTCTAAGGCGTGCAGACAGAAAGGTGAGAATAGAGGAAATGCAAGCAGAATAATATTGATTTGAACAAGAAAAATATTTTAATACCGACCTGCTTTTCCGTCGATACATTGCAATTCCTTCATCATGCAATTCCTTCATAATTTGTATTCCCTCAGCACTCATGACAGCTGTGTCACCATATCCTGACGACATTAAATTTTCTTAAAAAGAAAAAAAAAAACAGTTAATATACCATATAATCCACCAACTTCCAATTTACCCGTACCATAAACGTGTCCATGGCGCTTTGATCGTGTGCTCCATATTCAACGAATTCAAGTTACGCAGCGTTATGTTCCCGGACGAGTCAACTGAATTCTTCCTCAGGATCATTCACGCACTGTCCACGTACGTCTAAAGGCAATTCACAAATCATAGATCAGTACATCGACGCAAATCCCGAGCAGAATTCATACCAATTTCGTTTCTATGATAGTGGGTACATTGAAATCGATATTATTCCGGTAGCCACAGCCACAAGTTTCCCTTCATCTAGGTCGGCGACCTAGAAGAGTAGGGAGGGAGACTTAGTCTGCCAACAATTGATAGGCCAGCGCTTTGTTTATTTGTATGTGAACTTTGGCATCCCGCGCCGTATCTGATGTCGCAATGTGTTTTGTGTCAAAATCCCACTGTCGATATCTGTCGTACAATATCCGCTGCATGCACCTAGAACGAAGTGTACTTTCGCATCCTTCCATCGTAGTAAGATGTTACGTATCCCTGGAAGTTAAAAAGGTCGTCGGCAGGGTTATCAGTTGATCCTCTGCAAAGTAAGACTCACTCCCTGGTTGCCCATCCAGAGCAATTCCTCGTAGAAGAAGAGCTCCACATATTTCGGATCCGCCTAAGTTATATGGTCAGAGATTCGGTGAGAACTGATTGGAATGATTTGGCGCCTCGTACATACTACTAGTATATATAGACAGATGTGGTGAAACAAGCAAATTTGATGAGTGTTTAGGCGCACGCCGGCTAGGTATCTGTGACGGGGAGGGGGACAAGTGCCCAATTGGACAAACACTGGCAACTTTCTCAAGTTCTCAAAGTTCTTACTTGGAATTCGCATCAAACATCAAGTGTTCTCCAGGGCCATGGGCGCGACAAGTACGACTTTTTCTACCCGAGCCGCCCTTTACTGACAAGTTTGCAGTGCTGTGGTTGTTTGTGGTTTTTCTAAACTAAAATTCAGAAGGCTAATCATCTTTGCCTATTTGTGTACTTATCATTTTTACTTACAGGGTCGACTTCCTGTCCAACAACAATTCGGCCATGCGCGATAGCCAAAAATGCGAAAACCACTTCCCCGGGATTCAATGGACAAACTTATAAAAACATGAACCAACGGGGTTTGCAGTTTGTGTCCAAATGAGAAATATTCATGAAAATAAATGCAGCTGGCATAGAATGCATCTACATCTATCGAGGCATCTATGTACATCCATTTCCATTTCATGTGTATTGTACATTCTATCCAGTTTATATTTTAGCGCGATTTGCAGGGAAAAAGCACAATCATGTCGGTGCAACACTTAACGGTATAAAAGAACTGCGTAGCACATTACCTTAGGTCGCCACAAATGATTGCGCACAACCACTATCGCATTTCCACGAATCATCAATTTAATAAAACACCCGAAGAAAAGAAACTAATTTCCGCCGCTCCATGCAATTGCTGGTTGGGTGGATGTTTGGTCTTAGTGATGCGCGATCGTGTGTGGCGATCATTACACGCAACCTCATCGCGAAATATGGGCACATGCACTTAGCGAATAGCTTCAGCTAAGTTTAAACCTCTCGGTGATTGAGCTCCATGGCTCAACTATCAGTTCGCCACACACGACAAGTATGTTGGTCGCGGGCTTGCATCTGATCACTTCAAAATGAATAGAACAGTGGAAATGAGGAGATCTTTCTCTGTTAATTTAGACGTGCTTCGATGCATGCTCACGACCTAAATGCCTGTCGTGTTCGTGTTGAGCTTCAATAGCTGAGTCATGGCTAAGTCGCTAATGACCGCCAGACACGATCGAGCAGAACCACGACCGAACCACCCGTGACAAATGCGTGTTAGTTGCGTGTGACCAACTGGTGGTTTTTTGTTGGTCGCACGCAACTCGAGTGCATTGGTCACGAACAGTTCGGCCGTGTTTGCGCTTGATCGTGAACTGCGTAGTTATACCGTAATACCGCTACCAGTTATCAATTGACATGACGACTGTCATCGATTACAAACGAATTTCCCAATATCAATGGCTGCGTTCCTGAGAACGAATCAGGATTTAGCATTTCTCGAATTCTCCTCTAATTGCTTCCCCCTCCGGTGGAATTTGTACAGACAACTGTCAATTTTCAGTGATCCCAAAGACGCATATAAAAATTCGATTAGGGACAGCTGTTCTACTTGATTTGCCATGTCATTTCTACCCCGGTAGTCACGGATGCCGAACGCCACAAAAACTATATTTCTGGCGGCATTGACGGTTCCTGGAACCGTGACGTCAATGCCGTCACTTAATACATTTACCAATAATATTTTCACGGGGCGCCTTATATTAATTTTGCTGACTGTACCTAATGCACCTAACACTCGCGACTTGATAACGTACATACTTTGATTTTCTGTTCGCGCGGAGCTGGGAGATAGATACACACTGTGTAGTGTACACACAAAATGTATCTTTTAACGCATTCTATGCGCAGTCCAATATACGTGTGTACACGCAAGCGAGTCTATTTTTAGAATTCTTCCACAGCTGATTGCAATAAAGACAACGTCCGAAGCAAATCGGCCTTAGAACCTTACAACTGTTCTCAATGTGTCCAGTATTACCGGAATCCCAAAATTCAAATCAATCGTTCCCCCCCCCCCCTGCGCACGGCCCTGCGGTTCCAGCACACATTTCTGTAGTTTTTACATACCAGAAATCTGTGCTGGCTGATCCGTTCTGGCCTGCCGCAATATAACGTTTTAACTGTGTTCTTTTGCGGTTGCTTCATATTCCATCGGAGGCATTGAATGCACGTCACTGACGTGCGATATTCGTCAACGCTCACCACTTTGGGCTTACTTCAATGGCGTTTGAAGGCAACTTCGATTGCATTGAAGCTCGGCTTCTTACGGCGGCCCTAAGAGACGCCATGGCGCAGGGAACCATCCCCCAAGCAGACGAGGTTTTTGTTCCCACCATCGCGTAAAAGTCTTCCAACTACTAAGTCTATGGCTCGCCTTCGTTGTATGTAGGCGTCCCACTTCAACCGCGTCACAGTTCTCCATCCATACCGCCATTGGCATTCTTTCAGGAGCGCTTGCTGTTCGGTTGCGAATGTGGAATAATTGCCGGAACACTTACGCGAGGCAGGCTCCGGCGTCTCCCGCCTCTGTCGATCGCGTAGTAACTTCTTCTCGTACCAACCGATAATTTTCTGCCGTCTTCGCCGCCTAGCTCTCTTCCCGCACATTCCTTATTTCAATGTTGCGCCCTTCAACAGAAATTTCCTGTGACACTTTGCCCGAAAACTACACACGCCGATGAAGTTTTTGACGCCAGGGACAATACCGATTATTTGTTTGTAAGCGGTAGCGTTCAAAGTGCCGGCGTCAGAAGTCGCGGGTTGTAAAGCGGGCAATTTGGTTCTCGTTCTCTTTGATGTTGATGGCATTTGGGTAGACTGTGGGGGATGATTGGAGTACCGATTCATCAAAAGAGACACGTCTACACCATTGGTGTAACGTTGTGCGTCCACGGATTTCATTGGTGGCAGTATTCAACCAGCCACATTGTTTATAGCTACGCAGGTTGAAATACGTCCAGAATATTGGTTCTGGACTATTTGCGTTGAATTCACTTTCCTTGCCTCCCATCTTGCCTTGTGAGCTTAATAGCTGCAAGATTTCGGAGCTTGTGAAGCGAACGTGTTTCCTTCCCCACTTATATACCGGTATGACCGAGAATGATTTCTATATCCTTTCGTCTGGAGAGACAGTTCTTTACCGATACGGAACATTATCGGTTCCAATGCCCACCAATTGTTTTCAGTGTTTAGGAAAAGGTTTTCCTTTTCCAAACATTGGAGGCGCGTCAACTACCGGTAAATTTTCTCCGACATGGGATGATGATGATATCGATGGTTAAGCGCACAAATGTGTTAAGTGCACTTTTGGTCAAAAATGAGTTAACTGCATTTTCCATTCCCTTAGTATCATATCTATCTGGTGTACACATATTGTAAGTGTCTGATCAAAAATAACGACTCAAAACACAATACAAAAATCGGTGTTAAGTGCATAAAAATGAATAATATGTGCAGCAAATGTGTTAAGAGCACTTACAACATTTTGACTCCTCAGAAATATAACGTCCTTGTGCACAGATGTGATAACAGCACTTACCACATTTGTGCACATAACATGACATTTGAAATAAGGGAAGAGGTTGTAAGTTTTTGACTTCATTTATGAGTTAATGGCCAGAAATAATTTTTTATTATGTCGTCGAAAATAATTCTGTCTCCCGCCGTATATGCCAGTCCCGCATGGTCATGAGTTCGGACTTCTTACGCCCTTCCCTCTCAGCTTGAACAATTTCGGCGTGAAGATCGGCGTTCACGAGGTAATACCCAAACCTCGCGAGCCGCTGGCGTGCGTGCACGACTATGGAAAGTCGATAACACCTTAGAAGTCCAAGCTGCTGCGGTCACATCCGGTAATGTGGACATAGGCATATTCAACATCTACATACTACCAATATCTAGTTGTCCTTCAGGGTACAATGCGAATATAAGTCCATTCCTTGTCGGCCAATACCGACTCCTGCTCGGCGATTTCAACGCTCATCATGAATTATGGCACTCTAGCATTGATAATGATGCCAGTGGAATTTCTATTGCAGAACAACTATATGTCTCGGAATTCTGTCCTTTGAACAATGACACACCCACTCGCAACTTGCTCCTGGTCCCCTGACATCTCAATTGCAAGCGCAGGTCTCATCAATGAGGCTCAGTGGGAATCAGTTGTAATGCTGTCTTCAAACCATCTACCAATTATCATCAGGATCGACAAACCACCTAACGTCCTGCGCGCTGAACGTCGTACTTTCATAAACTACAACAAGGCTGATTGGGACGGCTTCAAACAGTACACCAGTGCGGATTTTCTTGCTGTACCTACACCTACAGATGTCCGCGTAGCCGAACGGAACTTACGGCAAATCTTTATAAAAGGGACGGCAAGATTTATTTGCTAGACGTATATCTTCAGTACGACCTAATTTCCCCACTTCAGCAGCCAGATTGGCAGAGCGCGATCGTATCCGCAGCAATAAACCAAATGATCCAAGAATCGAGGCACTGAACCTTAATATTCAAAAATAGATAGCTAATCACAGGAGACGGAAATTGAGTACACACTTACTCTAAGGTCCACGGTTAGAGCCCTTACCAATCTATCAAAACATAAAGGTGAAGTTGCCATTCAATTCGGCAACTCTATGGCAAACAATTCTACACGCAGAACCATCCGTAACCGCTCCAGTGACCATACGCTTCTCTTTTTCCCAGTTGTAGTTGTTGTTGTAGCAATGGTCAGAAGTTCGGATTCTGAGTGTGTTACATGTTGTTATTGTTCTTCGTTTTCCTCGGTGTTAAGCGACAGGAAGATAGCTGCCTCTACGGGGCTCTACCACAGCGATCTGGGGGTCAGGTGTGTGGGTGCAGCTGGGCAGTTAAAAATGTGGTCGACACCGTGAGTTGTATCATTGCAGGCGGGGCATGTGTTCGTGTCATCCCGGTCAATGCGAGATAGATAGGAGTTAAGACGCAAACACTAGCCCGACTGAAGTTGGGCAAGTGTCGTTCTCGCTGCTCTCGGAAGTATTCTCTCATCGGGAAAAATGGCTGGTGGTTGTGTCGAGAGAACTCTTCCTCAGTCGAAGTTACCACTGCAATCAAGGGAGCAAAGAGCTCTAAAGCATTAGGACCAGACGGCATCTAGATGGTCATGCTTAAAAATCTCGACTCGCCTGCAATTGAGTACATAACAGCAACTATAAACGTCCGTTATTCCCGAGGTATTGAAGCCTGGGAAGAATCCAACACAAGGCGAATCGAACCGCCCTATCACTCTTCTGTCTCCTATTGCGAAAACACTCGAAGCACTAATACTTCCTTTACTCACGACTCATTGTCAACTTGCTGACCATCAACATGGTTTCCGGAAGATGCACAGTACCACGACGGCTCTGGATAAAATTACATCCAACATCCACATCGGTCTCAACCAAGTCCGCCCGTGTCACAGAACCATCTTGTTAGCGCCTGACCTTTCAAAAGCGTTTGATACCGTCAATCACTCCCTTTTTCTGTCCGACATTAATGGTACATCGCTCCCGACGCTAGCAGTGAAATGGATCGCAAATTATCTTGCTGGCCGGCAATCGTATACTGAATTCAAATTCAGAGATAGTAAATCAAAGCTTAGAAGAATTAAACAGGGTGTCCCTCAGGGAGAAGTCTTATCACTCACCCTGTTTAATCTCCAGGAATCTAGGTCATCAGTTATGCCGACGACTGTTCTATCCTAGCTAAAGGAAATAACATCCCCCAAATGTGCGAAAGGATAAACAGCTATCTTAACGATGTCAACACCTTATTTACCAGCAAGAATTTAAGGTTGTCAGCTCAGAAGTTGTTGCGAACCACGGCTTTTGTCGAGCCGCCGTCACTGCAACAAGAATATTTTTTTAACCAGGATGCTTTTGGCTCGGTGGCTCAGGTCCCGGCTAGACCAACGGAGGTCGTGGGTTTTGAGCCAAAGCACCCTGATCCTAGATCAGCCACCGTAGAAAAACATAAATTGCACATGGGAATTAGGAAGAGGGAAGGGGTGTGTCCATCCTTCGGGACACGGAAGAACCCAACGTAAGAAAAAATTAATTATTCATTTTTTCTAGTTTATATTACTAATTAAAAATATAAAAAAAATTCCATATAAAAACAAGAAAAAAAAATAGTCTGCCGAAAGTCCAAATGAAAATATCAATTTACGAATTCAATAATCGAACAATGTAAAATATTAAATTCAAATATGTTTTTTTCCCAGTGAATTATTTTAAAAAAAACAACAGAGAATAAATACAATAGTACTTACAGTGTATGTTCCACCGATGAGCGATCGATCGTTCTTCAGTTGGAATTCACTACTAATTATAGCTATAAATTCAAATTTAACAAAAATTTAACTACTGATAGCCATAGAAACGATTATCTAAAGAAATTGATAATGTAGCATCTAAACAAAGCAAACTGGGCTTGAGATCGATGACTTTCCCGGAAATCGCTCAGAATTTTGTGCACTCTTCAGAACTTCCCGTTTCGAGCATTCGTTTTGTTCAATTTAATTCTTTATAAGCTTCACACAAAGTCAAAAAAGGTAGCAATTGTATAACATTTTTGGATTTAGTTCACCATGAATGAAAGAAAGATCTTCACTAAAACCGACAAATCAACAATTTTCCAGCATATAGATAAATCTGTTTGTAACAAGTAATTTCTTTCGCAATGCTATTTCCTCTACAACTTTATCATGTTCTTTGTCGTCACAGTCTCGTTTATTCTTTCATCCGCAAATGTCTCAGGTAAAATCGGTTTTCACTTTTTACTTTTTTCGCAAACTAAACAAACTTTCTTTATTTCGTCCACAATGTTGTCCACACAAGAACAATCTTCAATCACTCAAATACCACCGACTTTTTTTTTTCGAAAACCAAAAATCCAACCAACCAAAAACTACACCAAATTTCTTCTCCCAATCGAACCGACTTCCTCGGCGAACCCAATCAATCTCCCCGTTTCCAACTCACGAACCCAAAAAAAAACCAAATTCGCAAAAAAAACAAAAATCCCAAGGACCGCTTGTCGTTCTCACAAAAAAAATGTCAACGACCCCACTCACCAAAGTAACTGCCTCCCATCCCACAGTACCACCGTCATGAGCAACCAACTATGCAGAACTATGTTGTATAGACATGACGTCATCTATGCAAAACAGTACTGCATACGAAGATCGATGACTGTCCGCTTACACGGACTCATCACCCGCATCAAAAATTCCCTCTGTGTATCGTTATGTTACACGACACAGAGACAATTGCCTCTAATGCAGCATAAACGATACACAGACACGATCTCAGCATATGGCTCTCAGCTATAGCGTCCCGATAGCAAAGCATTCGTACTTTGATACGACCTTGCAGCATATCTTGCAATCGGGAACGCTAGCCGGTCAACGGAATGTCATCAGCTGGACGGCAATACTGTGAAATGGAATAGCAGTCACAACAAATCTCAGTGGTTCGCAACATTCGTGGGGACGACTCCGACCCAAGAGAGAGAGTTTCATAAAGCCGGGCTAAATAGAGGACAAGAAAGAAATACCCAAAATGGTCAATGACGAATATCGTCAGCTTGGAAGACTCCTATGAGTTTTCCTTCATTGTTTTCCAATTCATAGGAGACCTGACCGACCTTACGGCGTACCGTTGCGCCAATAAATTTCGGGGCAAGTTTAGCGGCGAAACGGTCCACGGCTCGGCTAAGAGTATGATTGGAGACGAAGACTTTCTGACCGGGGTTGCTTTGTACCTGAATAACGAGTTTTTTATATTCAGGATCCTGGAAAGCTGAATCGGGGATGATCTCATCTATATGCGAATGCTCGGGGAGGCAACAGATATTGCCTGCATGCGCTCTTGAAAGTGCGTCCGGGACCACATTCTGCGTACCCTTTCGATGCTCGACGGTGAAGTTAAATGACTGCAGTTTCAGGCTCCATCGTGCTAGTTTACCACACAAGTCTTGTTGGCTCATTAGCCACTTCAGACTTGCGTGGTCGGTAATGATAGTGAACGGCAGCCCTTCGATATATGCCCGAAATCTTTTAACACTTTGCACCGCAGCTAAGCATTCCAGTTCGGTAACGCTATAGTTGCGCTGCGCAGCATTCAACTTTATGGACATATAAGCGATGGGATGCTCACCACCATTATCGTCCTTCTGGAACAAAACACTTCCAACTCCAGTACAACTGGCATCACACTGAATATAGAAGTGCTTTGTAAAGTCGGGATTGACTAGCACGGGAGCGGAAACTAGCAGTTGTTTCACTCGCTCGAAGGAATCACTGGCTGCTGCTGTCCATTTGAAGGAACGTTTACCTTTTAGCAAATCCGTCAGGGGTGCAGTAACGGATGAGAAATTCGGGATGAAACGTCGATACCATCCTGCCATTCCCATAAACCGTCTCACGTCTTTTGCACTTTTGGGCTCTGGGTATGCGATGATACCGGAGACCTTGTCAGGGTCAGTCATAAGGACACCATCACTAACCACATAGCCAAGATATCTGATTTCTTTTTGGATAAACTTGCTTTTCTCTACGTTGACGGTTAGACCGGCCTCCTTGAGCAAATTTGCAACCCTCGACAGGAGTTCCAAATGTTCCTCAAAGGTGGAACTAGTGACAAGCAAGTCATCCAAATAGACAAATACCTTGTCTTGTAGCTCATGAGGTATAACCTTATGCATGAGCCTGCACATGGTCTGCGGCGCATTACAGAGACCAAAAGGCATTACCGTGAAATGGTATAAGGGCCTGCCAGGTACGGTAAACGCAGTCTTCTCCCGAGATTCCACATCCAACGGAATCTGCCAGAAAGCGTCCTTCAAATCCACAGCCGAGATGAATTTTGTGGATTGCATCCTTGCCAGCAAACCCTCGATGAGCGGCAACGGATACGCATCTTTGATGGTAACCTCATTTAGCCGCCGAGCATCGAGACACAAACGCACTTTTCTCAGGTTTCCTCACTAGAGTCACTGGAGAACTCCAGGCGCTATGGCTCTCTTCAATTACCCCCAGGGATAACATACGATCGAGTTCGTCATACATCAGTTTCTGAACCACCGGCGAAACAGCATAATGCCTTTGCTTAATTGGTTTTGAGCTGCCAGTATCAATATGGTGACTTACAAAACTGGTCTTACCTAAGCCATTTTCATTGTAGGAAGGAAACTGACGTTTGACGAAGTCGAGTCGCTGTTGGTCAACTGGAGATAATTGAAGGGAATTATCTGAAACATCGACATGTACCTGTTCGACAGCGGCTACCTGCATTGGCACGATTCTAAACAAGTCCCAAAAATCCATTCCTAAATACAATGGATTTGTGAGACTTGGGACGACTAGTAGTTTTAGAGATTTCGTCCTGTCCTTAAATCGCACCAATGCACGTATGTATCCCAACACAGAAGCCTTCTGACCTGAAGCGGTTCTAACATCAGCTTGCATCGTGTGTAGATGCAAACCAAGTTCATCTATTAGGTCTAAGGCTCCTGCACCCAGGATACTCACGCTGGCACCACTGTCAAGTAAGCCTTTGATCTTCCGACCTTGCAAGACAATCTCAGCAAATGGCCGATTATCTTTGTCGGAAGATATGATGGAGGCGGTGCATGCCTGCTTCAGGAGACGCCTGTCTTTAAAATATCTCCAGGATCGAGAAAACCGTTTGTTGTGTCCTTTTAATGTTGGAGGGAGCGCAGCTCCGGATCCACGTTCGTTGCAACGTCTGTTGTTGTTGGTCGTCTCCAGACTTGTTGAGGGGGAATGTGAGAGCTCCCCGTAGGTCGCACATTCCCTCTCCCATTTCCCGACCTACTACAACATCGGGAACATTTGGGTTTAACTGTTCCTGCCAAACCACATCCAAAGCAAAACACATGTTGGACCGGCAGGGGACAATCCATGTAAGCATGCCCCATGTCCTTGCAATTCCAGCAAAGTCGGAACTGATTGCTGGGAAATGGTTCCCCAGGGGCTGGTGATGACGTGGGCAAGGCAACAGCTTGTACTTCCAATTCAGAGCTGCACTCCTCCATATTTAATTCCTGTACACTTAAACGACCTTGAGTGGGTTGCCTGAGTGCTTCCATTCTGGAGAGGTTCCATGTTTCTTCGACTGCGATACAATGACGTATCAATTGTCGAGCTGTATTGAACGTAAGTCCCGCCAAGTGATCACGCATACGACGGTTTATGTTTCGCAGCACGATACACTGCATATCCGTGTCACATAGAGGAACTTTAAGCTCGCAATTGAGAGCATCAATTGCATCGCAGAAGTCCCTTATACTTTCACCGGACCGTTGAACACGGGCATCAATGGCACGGCGAATGTCGACGTCAGACTTGTAGGTCCCGAACCTCTCCAGAAACTCGTCTTGAAATTCCCTCCAGAGTAAACAATGTCTCTGAGATCGGAATCGCCAGTACCAGTCGACAGCCGATCCCTTCAAAAGAAAATGGATATCCATGGCGATGACATCATCAGACATGGCGTAACTTTTGGCCAATGAGTTTACGCGAAACACGAATTGTTGGGCAGTGAGGCCATTGGACGACCCATCGAAATAAAAACCCCATTTCGACATACCTACAACGTCTCGTTGAGGCAAGGCACTTAAAGTGCTGGAAAATGGACGAGAGACACTGGGCGTGTCCTCAAGATGTAAATTGGGGGACAATTGACCTGCTTGGTCGTTATTCGCCATGATAGCAAGAAAATATTGAATTAAAAGAAATAGAAAAGAGAAAAGATTTTTAGGAAAAGAATAGAATGAAAATAAAATGAGTATTAAAAAAAAAAAATAAAAATATAACTACCAACCGAAATGATGCGCAAGAAAATTATCTTTTGAGTACGTTTAAAATCATGAAGTATTGGGTTCTTCCATGACCTCCAGATGAAAACACAATATTAGGACGGGAAAAGAAAGGTTGAAATTTGAACGAGGAAAAAAAAAGAAAGGAGGTAGGATTTGCGTCGTGCTGTAGAATTGCAGTCCCTCGCTGATACTAAATCTACAAAGTTAACAAACTCAACGGACTTAACCGGATATAGAACAAGAAGGACTGCAAGATTCCACAAACGCAGATGGTCAACTATCGAGTTGCTTCCTAATTCGCGAATGGCCAACTTTCGGCTTTATCCCATCCGGGGGATATAGGAGCAGTCTCGATAGTCGAAACCATCCTACGACGAGACCCTCCTCCTGTTAAAGACACAGTGTTGGACGCCATTGTTGCAATGACGACTTCCCGACGCGTGGCTCGCACCTCCGGACCACTCACTTTCACTCGAAGCTAACCAGCAAATCCTTAATCAAACAATGGCAAAGCCATCGGAATAAAAAGCTCATATTTTGGGCGCCATATGTTGCGAACCACGGCTTTTGTCGAGCCGCCGTCACTGCAACAAGAATATTTTTTTAACCAGGATGCTTTTGGCTCGGTGGCTCAGGTCCCGGCTAGACCAACGGAGGTCGTGGGTTTTGAGCCAAAGCACCCTGATCCTAGATCAGCCACCGTAGAAAAACATAAATTGCACATGGGAATTAGGAAGAGGGAAGGGGTGTGTCCATCCTTCGGGACACGGAAGAACCCAACGTAAGAAAAAATTAATTATTCATTTTTTCTAGTTTATATTACTAATTAAAAATATAAAAAAAATTCCATATAAAAACAAGAAAAAAAAATAGTCTGCCGAAAGTCCAAATGAAAATATCAATTTACGAATTCAATAATCGAACAATGTAAAATATTAAATTCAAATATGTTTTTTTCCCAGTGAATTATTTTAAAAAAAACAACAGAGAATAAATTCAATAGTACTTACAGTGTATGTTCCACCGATGAGCGATCGATCGTTCTTCAGTTGGAATTCACTACTAATTATAGCTATAAATTCAAATTTAACAAAAATTTAACTACTGATAGCCAAAGAAACGATTATCTAAAGAAATTGATAATGTAGCATCTAAACAAAGCAAACTGGGCTTGAGATCGATGACTTTCCCGGAAATCGCTCAGAATTTTGTGCACTCTTCAGAACTTCCCGTTTCGAGCATTCGTTTTGTTCAATTTAATTCTTTATAAGCTTCACACAAAGTCAAAAAAGGTAGCAATTGTATAACATTTTTGGATTTAGTTCACCATGAATGAAAGAAAGATCTTCACTAAAACCGACAAATCAACAATTTTCCAGCATATAGATAAATCTGTTTGTAACAAGTAATTTCTTTCGCAATGCTATTTCCTCTACAACTTTATCATGTTCTTTGTCGTCACAGTCTCGTTTATTCTTTCATCCGCAAATGTCTCAGGTAAAATCGGTTTTCACTTTTTACTTTTTTCGCAAACTAAACAAACTTTCTTTATTTCGTCCACAATGTTGTCCACACAAGAACAATCTTCAATCACTCAAATACCACCGACTTTTTTTTTCGAAAACCAAAAATCCAACCAACCAAAAACTACACCAAATTTCTTCTCCCAATCGAACCGACTTCCTCGGCGAACCCAATCAATCTCCCCGTTTCCAACTCACGAACCCAAAAAAAAACCAAATTCGCAAAAAAAAACAAAAATCCCAAGGACCGCTTGTCGTTCTCACAAAAAAATGTCAACGACCCCACTCACCAAAGTAACTGCCTCCCATCCCACAGTACCACCGTCATGAGCAACCAACTATGCAGAACTATGTTGTATAGACATGACGTCATCTATGCAAAACAGTACTGCATACGAAGATCGATGACTGTCCGCTTACACGGACTCATCACCCGCATCAAAAATTCCCTCTGTGTATCGTTATGTTACACGACACAGAGACAATTGCCTCTAATGCAGCATAAACGATACACAGACACGATCTCAGCATATGGCTCTCAGCTATAGCGTCCCGATAGCAAAGCATTCGTACTTTGATACGACCTTGCAGCATATCTTGCAATCGGGAACGCTAGCCGGTCAACGGAATGTCATCAGCTGGACGGCAATACTGTGAAATGGAATAGCAGTCACAACAAATCTCAGTGGTTCGCAACAAAGTCTACTGCTACCCTATTCACCACCTGGACAAAAGAAGTGAAGATGCAGCTAGACTTCGTTGCGCTCGGTGGCCGTGATCGTTCGGTCACCGCTCTACGATACTAATCTAGAGCTCGGAGATCAAATCTCGGCGCGATCAAAAACTGCCTGTGAGTACTAATAGAACTCTCACAGTGCTCCGAGCTTGTCAGTATAAAGACGGCGCGGATAGGAGGTGCATGCTAGCAACTGCACTTCCGAAAAGTAGATATGCTATTGAAACGTCAACAAGGCATAGAAATGCTAGAGATGTTGACGCGCCCATGCCCCTGAAGGAGTCAAGGCAATTAGAAAGAGAGAGAGATGGCTACCTCCTCGGCTCATGCAAATAGCCGAAGCGTATATACCCTAGACTTGTACAGACCTAGTGTTGATACCAAAAGTACCAATTGGCAACGACCATATGCATTAAAAGTGAGTTTCTTATAGGGCCGATATAGGGGAGGTTGGCGATCATTCACAAGGATCTTGACCATTCTCAAAATCAACTAACTAACACACACTACAAATATTTGTCGAATTTTTCAAGTCGCTAGCTTCATCTTATCGAAAGTTATCGTTTATCGGAAGTCTCACATGTAGAGGAGGTAGAGATTTCCTTTGTCGAATCTTGTGTTTAAGTTTAATTTGTAGGGGAGGTGGAAGTTCCTTGGGTCGGATCTGGCCCATCTTTAATACCAACTAATTAAATTTTACTTCCAACATTTGGCCAAAATTCCAAGTCGCTGGCTTCATTCTATCAAAAATTATCACTTATTTTAAATTTCATTTGTAGGGAAAGTAGGGGTTCCTTGGATCGGAGTTGGCTATTTTCATTACCAACTAACTAGATCTTACTACAAACATTCTACCAAATTTCAACTTGCTAGTGTCATTCTATCGAAAGTTATCGTAGTTAAAGGAATATTTAATTTTTTGAAATTTGTAGGGGAGATAAGCGTTCCTTTGATCTGATTATGTCCAACTTACTAGAATTCAAGCTTCTGATTTCAGGGTTACATGGCAAAAATCAGGTGTCTACGTCAATTGGTTCAAGAGTTATAGACAAAAAACCTGAAAAGTATGCTAGAATGAAGCTTTAAGAAAATTACCGTTGAATTATCAGTTGAAAACTGATCAATTTTATTTTTCCAGGATAGTATAAGATTACCCTCACGAGCAATCTACCAAAACTAGAGCTTTCCTTTTTTTGTTTATTTAATCGGGAGTTATAGATACATTTAGTTATTTTACATACATATGTAGGGGAAGTTGGCGTTCTCTTGGTCCGATCATGCCCATTTTCAACAGACAGACATGGCTTAATCGAATCAGGAGATGACCCTGATCATTTATGTGTATCTGAAATGTATAAATATTATATCGTTGCGTTGTTACGAGCAGAGAGAGAGAGTTGAAATTGAGATTGTAGGTACACCATATTTTATAAATGTTGAAATAAAGATCCGTGTTGATTAATCAGCGTTTTAATGGATATATGTAATCTAGGGACACGGAAGCGTCCCGCCCGCCAAAGAAAAAAAAAAAAAAAAAATTTAAATCGTAAAAGTGACCAAGACTATATTTACGCCAAACAACAAGTACGGGTTTTCGGACCTCTGTTTCTTGTTCTCGTTGTTCTTTGACAGCTACAGCCTCGTAGGGAGCGTATCGAAATCTGCTTTCTTTTCTCATGAATTGACTGTGTCTCAAGGGTGTGCATAGGCTATCATTTGCTCTGATCCGTGCAGTAGATAAAAAGATACATCCAAAAATGTGAAATTTTATAGAGTTTCTTGCTTAAGTCTTTTCAATGATTTTAAAGGAAAAATTTAGTAGTGTTTTTAATGATTTCAAAGAAAAAATTTTCCAGGCATTACCCGTGCTCCGTGGTTCAACTAAATTTGGTACATACTCGTAGCTTCCTTTGGTTATTAGTACTACACGGTTATATTTTGGCGCTGCTGTAGATGTGCGTCAGGACAAAAGGACTCTCCTAATCACG
Organism: Chloromyia formosa; assembly: GCA_964017055.1. Lineage (NCBI taxonomy): Eukaryota > Metazoa > Arthropoda > Insecta > Diptera > Stratiomyidae > Chloromyia > Chloromyia formosa. The sequence goes on from OZ024818.1 coordinate 64,476,525, forward strand.
AAATCAAACAAAAACCAAACTAGTAGGTATGTGTATATTCTGAATCGTGGTAATGCAACCAATGCACTGGAGTTCTGTTAAAGACATTTGGAGTCCTTCGGTCAGGACTGATGGCATTTTCCATCTTTTGGAGAGGAAAAAGGATATTGTTGGATAAGAAGTGATATCAAGGGATGATGGGTATGGGACTACTGTTGCAGACATTTTGAGTCATTTGGAGAGGAAAAAAGGATGCTCTTCGCAAGGAATCGATATATAGGCAAGATGAGTATTATAAGACGGGAGGTGATGAGGCGAACGTAGTAGACTACTGTTGAAGGCATTTTGACTGGAAAAATGGTATTCCTTGCAAGGAATCTAGGTAGGATGGGTATCATACGACTGGGTATATGTCGTGGTGCGAATGCACTAGAGTACTGTTTAGGGGGTTTTTCACTATCCGGCACTAGTATCTGTTCTTTAACCATTAAAAATTCGACTCATAGTATTGTATAAAATCCAGTATACAAAAAACTGGGTACAAAACCGACCTGAAGAAACCGGCTCATGGTTAAAAAAAAGCAAAAAACCCGTTACTGAAAAACCGTTACTCGTCGAGATTGGTACCGGTACTGAAAAAAACCGGTGTGCCGGTTTTGGGAACAGGCTTACACCGAACCTGAACCAAGCAATATTGTAACTTTTCCATCAACTGTGGAGGCACTTGCAACAAACCCAATAAAACGAATCGTCGTTCTCTTAATTATTTATTGATATATTCTCACCTTACAAATGCGATATACACAGAACAATATGACAATATAGAGTATCTGTGTAGTATAAGCATGTGCAAAAGCATTCAAATATTTTTTTTTATAAATACACATTTATATCAAAACTATATAGAAAAAAAGAACAGACAAAAAATGAAATGCACTTGCAGTGCATACGTATTTATGTTACCCTTCTATTTATCTACTCTTATAATATTCTTTAAAAATATCAAATACAAAATGTATTTGGACTTATTCTATAGGTGGTGGAAATGGAGCGTTCTCCTCATAAATCATCATCAATTTTGCGTATTGTATCTTTTTCTTTCTCCTAACCACCATTGAATCCTCTTCGCCGCTACTACAACTGCTCGAGTTTGTATCGCTCAATTTCAATTTTGCCGATAGACCTTGTAATTCTAGGTCTAAGTAGAGCTGATCTAGTTGTTCGTGAACCATAAGAGGCTGGAATATAAGAAAACGGATTTAATAGAAACTTTAAATCAAACAAAATTCATTCACTTATTCATTCACTTTGGAAGAATGTTAACTACATGCCAAATTTGCATACTTTACGTTGAACGTACAACATGAATAAAATCGATGATCCGATTCTCCGAGAATGAATAGGTGAATGTATTCGTCAGCTTTTGAACACAACGCAACACAACAAAATGTGAAGCAGATAATTTACCTGTCTAATATATTGAAGCGCAGTAAGATCGGCTTTTAAAACTTCCGTAATTGTACGTGTATTGATCTGGTATCGATAAATGAGTTCAGGCGTTATGGTTACTTTATCGAGCCATGGTGGTTCGGGTCGTCTAAAAGGTCTTCTAAATTGGTGATGGGTCTTTTCCCACTGCATTTCCTACGGATAGTAAATTATGGCCGGTTATTTCTCGGGAATGATTATGATCAATTCAAATAAATTACATTTGATTCTTTTGTTTGAAGTTTGTCACCATCCTGTGGTCCGTCCGATGATCCGTCTGTTTTGAGGAACGATGAATAGAAACTTGAAAAACTCGATTCATCCATATCGTCACTGTTACCTTGCTCAAATTCATTCTGTATAAATCAGAATAATTAGTATTTGTTGTTCACCGTTAGTATCACTTACCACGTTATGAGTTTTAACTTCGGTATCATTGGTTTCTTCGGCCAGTGGTGAACCAGCTACACCCTTTTTTGATGATTCTGATGGAGCCTGTGTAATATGCACCATTAGTACATGCAGAATTAGTCGGGGAAATGTTTAATAACTTACCAAAATTGAACCCGGTTCCGCTTTTACAGAGGTTGCTTGCGATGAACGCCGCTGAAGTGGGCCCAGATTAGTAGAACCGAATTGGGGTCCCGTTGATTTCGATGCTCCCGGCGCGGACATCATATCCACAATTTGATTCTGAAATGCGTAAAGAAGATGAAATGTGAGTGAGGCGATAGTCTCTCGAAATTGAAATACATAAGTACACTCTTAAGCTCCGTATTCATTATAGCACCCTAGTATATACAATCTGAACTTGTATACTGAAAATAGATGACCGGGTGATTGCAGCTGTAGATGAGCGAGAAATAACTAAAGCGTAATTTGACATTACGATATTTTTTTAGTGCTAAGGAGTGGATGGTTCGTGAACAGCAGCTTTAGATCGTATGTTGAAAATTCAAAGTAGTGGAGCTATTAAGCAAAGCTCCACTACTTTGATTTTCAACGTATATAAAATGTATAAATGGAAATTTATGCAAAATTGAAGAACGTCCGATCAGGGAAACGAAGCTAGTGTTTTGAGATTTGGTATTCAGTCTCGGAGACCTAATGGCAGAAATTACATACGAGTATGTATGTACAATACTTACGAAATAAGTAGGATTATTAGCCGCTGATGTTGGTGCTGTTGAGTGCTTTGGCATTGCATCTGGAAAAGCCTTTGTTGATGCCATTGGTTGGAATGGCATTGGCTGGTACATGACTGCTGGATGTGGATAAAATAGTGTTGGATTTGGATACATAAGACCAGCCATATACTGAACTGAAAACGATCCCGTTGATGTTGGCGGACCGGGATGTTCGCGTGGCTGATTGGCACCCTGCGTGGTGGGAATGTAGTAGACGGCAGGAAAAATACTGGTCGGTGGCGTTGTAAAATTATTTGTTGTTTGTGTTTGTGTCGGTTGCATTGTGGTCAGAGAGACGGAAAATGGTGGCCAGAGTTCAACGTTACGAGCACACTGTGCTCGTCCAAATCGATCGCCGGCCAATCCGTTTATTTCGGCACATGTATTTTGATTTTCCGCCATATGATAATGTTTAGTGGCTTTGTGTGCCTCGCCTTCGTGTGAATGTGATCCGCTTCGCTTGACGCCATGACTTGGAACATGATCCTGATTTTTGTCGGGACCTTTCTTCATTTTATCACCAGTACGAACTCTATGCTCGCGATGTTTCTTCAGCATGACCTTTTCCATGTCGTCGTTATGTTTTATGAGAAGCTCTTCGGTTAGAGTGGGTGGTTGATAGCTTCCAGATGATGTTCCCGTCCCGGTATTGCTCGTATTAGTTATACTTTCCATTTGAACATTACTTCCCAAACTTAAGTTGCCAGCCGATCCACTTCTGCCGCTATCCTCAAAACACTGGACGGGACTTAGACTCTGCTGTGGCTCGCCGTCGTTATACGATTGATCCACTTTCATGGACTCCTCCTGTGTAACGGTTACAGGTTTGCTATTGAAAAATCTCATCAAATTATCATTATAATTGAGCTGTTTGTAACTGGGCGGTGTTCCGCTAGAGCTCTTACTATCGTAGTACTCGTGATGGGGTGAAATTTCACCAAGCATCACTGAATCCCTTTCCGACACAGTTAGCTCAGTTTCTTGAGGTAAATCTTGTTTGAGATCTTTTCGAGTGACATCGTCCATTAACGTTTCCATGAACGAGGCGAGAGCCTGACAACGTTTTGAGACTTCCTGTTTCGCAGTATCCGAGGTACGCGAAACTGTCTCAGAAAGTAGCTGTAGGATTTCGTCAATTAGACGCTGCGTTTTATTGTTATCAATGTCCTCGCCATAGAGAGCTTGTTTGTCCACGTGCGGCGTGGTTTCAAATACGTCGCATTTAGCAGGACCTGGAAAGAAGAAAAAATGGTCCAACAAATTCGTGACTTTCTACAATAGCTAGATCGGAAAGTTTTTTTTTACCTTGGTAGACACGATGATAGCCGATAACAAACTCCAACTTTCGCGACCAGGGATTAATAAAGCTGGTCCACTCCGTTTCCAGGGAAATATAGCAACCATTGTTAGCTAAAAATCGATACGGTTTACTGCAAAATGAGGCATCCGTTGTCTGTCCGTATTTCATGACTGTCTCATAGATGTTTTTTATAAATTGCAAATCGTTCGGATGATAGAAATCTATTATCGACTTCCCGATCATGTCCTGTGGCAAATAGCCTAGTGCCGGAACGGCAGCTATATCCACATGTGACAGAATTCCGGCAGCAGTGTGTCTGGTTGAGAACTTCGGTGTACGATGCGAGAGAAGTTCATTAGGAACTGAGATGAAATTTATATTTTAATGGAGAATGTTCGAGTCAGACGAGGAAGTCATATTGGTCATACCTTTGTAAACACTGGTCATTCGTGTTGCATTGATTACCAACAACATGCTGGCACCATTTGGCGTTAGATTTGCCGAATTATCCGATTTCGTGTCTTCGGGCGCTTCGCGAAAGGTCAGAACTAATCGAAAGGGTTCATAGGTAACTGCTTTGCTAGTCACTCCATAGCCTTGGGATCTTAGACCTCGATAGCGACGAAGCAGCACACAAAGTGTACTTCGTGCCTCTTTTTGACAGCCTCCACGTGTTTCGGCTATTGGAGCCGCCACACCCGTTGTTATCTGACTGCCAAATGTTGTACGATCCTTGGGATGTACAAAATCTATAAAAGATCGTCCCAACCACATGTCTGGGGGAAAGCCCAATATGTCTGTAATGGTGGGTGTGGTGAAGAGAACGATACCATCGTGCATAGAAATCACACAGCAAAAGGAATCCTAATGAATAAAATTGTTAAAAGTTAGTACTGAAGGCTACTAACGCGCACACACTGTACCAGATTTGAGTCGCTTACTTACAGTTGCAACCAACAGAAAACGACTCAAAACTAAGAAGTATGAAACTTTCAATGGAACTTAGAAAGTGTAGAAAAATGCATACTGTCACTGGGATTACCTCTTTCGGCTTCTCTACTTTACATGTCACCTCCGGTTTTAAAACAGTCGTTTCGGTTGCCCGCTCAGGTGTCCTTTCTTGAGTACTTTTTGTATTATGCGCTGAAAGTGAAGAGAAATGGACGTTATATAGATCCCCACGTAAGAGTCTCATGTTGTAAATACGGCTTACTTGGAAACGGTGTGGGCAACTGTGAATTATCATGGATTTTCTCATGTGCCCCAGCATCAATACTAGGAATATCCTTGATTTCACTACGCTTCTGACCAATCACACTATCATCTGAAATTCAAAACGCCGTACTAACATTTCGCGGTAATATTTTATGAAAATTTACCTGCATTCTGATCATTTGTAATTAAAGTTACATCTGTATTGCCATCCAAATTTGTGGTTTTATCTTGTTTCTCGCCAGTTATAGTTTGTAGGACATTTTTGTATTTCTTCTTCTTGTGAGACTTATCCTGGTCACGATTGGCAGGAACGATGATATCACTGTCGAAGAGAGAATAAGTCGAATGTGTTTACACTGAGTCGATGTGGTGGGAATAAGTTGCAACAACAGTTGTCTTTTGTAAATCGCCATTTTGAAGGAAACACAAGTAATAGTGTAGTATAGTATAGTATATGTAGAATTAGTGGCGAAATGACCAAGTCGACCGAGCTCGTTTTTTGACGAATTCCAAAAAGTACAAATTGTACTATTATGGAAACTCGAATGATAGGAACGGCGTTGGCGTTATTCTGTCATCGGCTTTACTTGGCAGCATCATGAGTATCTCGAAGATAAGCGACCGCTTGATGAGTATCAAATTGGTTATCTGCGGAAGAGTGTGGAACGTCATAAGAGCCTACGCTCCCCAAGTGGGTTTGCAGCAAAGCGAAAAAGAGGCATTTTGGAACGACGTTGACACACTGCTGCAAAGTATACCAGATACCGAGCTGGTTTTTTTCGGAGGGGATTTCAATGGCCATGTGGGAGAATCGAACTGCGACTACGAAGATTGCCATGGTGGGAAGGGTAGCCAATCTACAGCTAAATGATGAAGGTGAGGCTATCCTGACTATGTGCAGATCACACGGTCTGGTCATCCTCAACACATTGTTCATCAAGAACCAAAGGCACCTGATCACATATAGCAGTGGAGCTCACGCGACGCAGATAGACTATCATCTGTGTCTAAATTTCATGAGGCGTTGGGTGAAAGACTGCAAAGTGATCTTGGATGAATCTGCGCTCACCCAGCACCGGTTGCTCCTGACAGAATTTATTTTGAAAGGAGGAACAAGATCGCAAGCAATCCCCAAGCCAGTCGAGAAAATCAAGTGGCACAATCTCAACAACGAAAGCTATGAATCTGTTGTAACTTCACTCATTGTTAAAATGGAGGAATGGCTTCAAAACAATATCAATTGCCACGAGCAAAGTCCAACACAAATGTGGAATGCTTTGGATGCAATGTTAGTAGGTGAGGCTGAAAAGACACTGGGTGTTTCAAAAGGCCCACTCCACACAAACAAGGAGACGTGGTGGTGAAAGAAGCAGTGCAGGCCAAATCGAACGCATTCACGGCTTGGACAACATGCAAGACAGGCAGTGAAGCCGAGAAGGTTCAACTTCGGGATATAAATATGATAAATGCCGGAAGGTAGTAAAGCGGAAGGTGGCTTAAGCAAAGGCGATTGCAGCCAAGAAGTTCCATCAAGAACTAGAAGATCTGACGGATATGAGATCGTCATTGCCAGAGAAACCTAAAGACAGTGCCAGGATTTATAAGGTCGCAGCCCAAAGGAGAAGAAACGCTCGAGAGATTCAGGCGCCAAAGTACGTTGAAGACTCACAAGGAGTGCTACTGGTTGAAGACACAGCAATCTGTAGCAGAATGCGTGAGTACTTTCACGAACTTTTGAACGAAGAATTTCCACGTGAAGCTTTTCAAGCTGTGGAGCCCAATACCACTGATATCGCTGATTTTTCAGTGGAGGAGGTGATGAAAGCAATGATGCAGATGAAACGCGGAAAGGCAGTCGGACCGGACAAAATACCCTTGGAATTTTGGTTGAAGATGATTCATGTTGGGCTTAGATGGCTCACTGTTCTTTTCAACAAAATTAAAAGAGGGCAACCGATGCCTGATGCTTTCAGGAAAAGCTTCCTTCTCTCGTTTTATAAGAACAAGGGTGACTCACGCAAGCTCAACAACTATAGGGCTATCAAGTTAACATCTCACACACTGAAGACTTACGAGCGAGTTGTCTGCAATCGATTGAAAGAGATTGTACGGTTGCATGACAATCAATGCGGCTTTGTAGAGGGTCGATCCACAGTCGATGCTATTCAGTGCTTGCGTGTTACGATGGAAAAATATCGTGATGCACGGACGGACTTGCACTTTGTGTTCATCGATTTGGAAAAAGCCTTCGACAGAGTTCCTCGTGATCTGATATGGGTGGCCCTAAGAGCAGTTAAGGTCCCCGAGGCATATGTTAAGATGATACAAGACATTTATGATGGAGTAACTACTAAAGTTAGATGCACACCTGGTGAGTCGGAAGAGTTTCCGGTTAAAGTCGGGGTTCACCAAGGCAGTGTATTGAGTCCCTTGCTCTTCAACATCATCATGCTCTATTTATTAAAACTCATATCTGACGACCAGGAAATATCTCTTCTCTTCGCCGATGACGTTGTTCTGGGTAGCAAAGACATCGTTGCTTTGCAGGCTGCACTGACCAAGTGGTGTAAGATACTGGAGGATCATGGACTGAGAATTAGCATACCAAAGACTGAGTACCTTTGCTGTCCTTTCTCAGACCCAGAGAGACCGATACCAGATATCTACATTAAAGGAGAGCAGTTGAAGTACTGTACAAGGTTCAAATACCTGAGCTCGATGGTCAACATGAAAGCTACCTGCGATAACGACATCAAACATCGCATCAGTGTCGGTTGGATGAAGTGGCGGGAAAACTCTGGAGTTTTCTGCGACAAGAAGATGCCACGAAAGCTTAAGGGCAAGTTGTGCGTCTGAGTGTTGGGCTATGTACAAGACATACGAAAGTAAAATGACTGCGACCGAGATGAAAATGCTACTAATGTCAGCCGGTGTGACCAAAAATTATCGCATCAAAAGTACCTACATCCGAGGCAGCTTGTTTATTGAGCAACCGATTACTGAAAAGCTGGAAGATCGTCGTATGGATTGGTATTGCCATGTTCTAAGGCGTCCACCTGAGAACCCAGTCATGAAGGCACTATCAATGAATGTTCCAATTGCTGGCCTCGGGGAGGCGGAAACACACATGGATCGATCGCAACGTGAAGCCGCAGAGTGGTATGAAAGGGCAAGGAAGAAGAACCCCACCCCTCAAGGTGGTGTTCTCTCTCCCCTTCTCTGGAATCTGATAGTCAGCAGACTTCTTCTAAGTCTGGAAGGGTTGGGCTGCAAAGTTATCGCTTATACGGACGATATTGCTATTGCAATCTCAGAGAAATTTCCCTGTGTCCGATGTGTACGATATAATGCAGAATGTCCTCTTTATCTTGGCTGGAAAACGAACATTCAGAAACGTGTGACAAAGGCAACCGTTGCATTATACTTGTGTAAGAAGACTATAGGCAAGAAATGGGACTTACATCCCAAAGTTGTTTACTAGCTCTTCGTATCGGTACTACGTCCCATAATGATGCATGGGATCAGCGTCTGGTGGACGGCACTCAGCATCGTGTCGTACAGAATTTTGTTGGAAAAGGTTCAAAGACGACACCGACCGCTGCTTTAGGCGTATTATTCAATTTATTTTCCTTGAACATTTTCGCAGATCAGATAGCGGGAAATACGGCTGTTCGCCTCCTGGAAACCGGTCAGCGGACCGACTCAATCGTAGGTCACTCGGCAGTACTGAGGAACATTGACATTTCTGGAGTGACGGAATACATTTCCGAGGTACCTGCTCGACAAGTGATTTACAAGGCTGATCCCATGGAGGAATAAGTGGTCAAAGAATGCTATTATGGGATCTGATGCCATTAGCCTTCTCACTGACAGCTGCAATACCGAGGAAGGGGTTAGAGCTGGGGTTATATTGGTTTGTCGTTCCGCCTTCCGGAATACAGTAGCGTTTTTCAGGCGGATATAGTAACAATTTCCGAGGCGCTAGTCTTAGTTGGGACGCTAAGCGAGTTGACCTTGCAAAATATGATAGAGAAATGCCGTTTGGTATTATTGTTGGTTGTCCCCATACATTCATTTTAAGAGATGGAGCCATCTTGGACCCCGCGGCTGAGCGGCAGTGTGGGCGAAAAACCGAAAAATTTTAGCCCTTTTTTAATATCCTCCTCATAATTAGTAAACGGTGCCTCGGATCGAAAAACTTAATAGGATTTAAATCAAAAAGCGTCAAATTCTACATTCAATGCATTGCTCAAAGTTGGAAGTCGGTTTAGAAGTATAGTCAAAACCGATGGTCGAAAAACGTCACCTTTCGAGGCTTTGGAGGAAAATCACACTATTTCGTTTTTCAAGCTTACATATCTCTGAAGCAGATGCTACAAATAAAAAACTCATTTGGCAAAAGTTAAAGGTATTTCTATTTCAAGTTTAACTAGTCCAATACTTTTCAAATCCGCCCGTTTTTAGTGTAGTTGTGAGCAAAAATGCAGAAGTGTTTTTTTTTAGCGATTTGAGCCTTAGTAGCTCTATCTCGGTAAATATAACAGCTACAAGTTTTGGTTTAGCCTCAATTCGTAGATATTTTAACTTTGTCTATAAAAGTTTTCGTAGGGACGACCGGTAGCGCAATGTGTTGAGGCATCAGTCTCATGTTTGATTACCGGCGTTTCGGGTTCGAGTCCCGTCCACGACGATGTTCGTGGCCATGGATGTGCAGGAGGTGCATGCTGGCAACTGTATTCTTCGAAACCAATTTATGCCAACGAAACGTCAACTGGGCCACATGGAACAGTTGACGCGCTATGCCCCACAAGGGGTTAGGGCAATTGAGTTCGAGTAGTATAAAAGTTTTGCTAAAAAAAAAACTTTTTATTTTTAACTTATTTAATAAAAAAGTCACTGACACTGATTAATCGGGGAGCATGCTAGAAGAGTTTGACTTTCGCACAATGATTACTATAGAAGCTGCGGGGACGAGGAGGAGGAGAAAAGCTGCGATCACCATCTGTGCACTTGCCCCGCTTTGGCGGAACGTAGAAGGGACATCCTTGGGTCCTACTTTTTTGTCGATCTGGATGACCTAAAAAAGGTTAGTGTCGGTCGACTTCATTCGTTTCATTGCCAGCTCTGGCTGGTTTAATGAATGAGATAGATTCAGGTAAGCTGAATCTAGGGAGTATCACCCAGTCGTGGTCTATGTGCGCCTTGCTCTTCAAGGCAGCCCATCTAACCTAAATTAACCAAAGGTAATATTTTTGCAAAAAGCCGAGTCTATGTTTTCTTTCTCCAAAATAAGATTGCACGAAAAAGCTAGGGAAATTTGTAATGATTGATTTTTCTGATGTCTGGTTTACTATAGTGTCAAGTGATAACTATGGTCCTTAATCGAAAATTTTCCTAAACGGCAACTGTATTCGTTTCAAGCATAATTCTGTCGTTTGGTCATTGATTTGCTTGAGGGTTTTCAGTGCATCATAGAAGAATTTATTTGAAATGATCTGTGAAACTCATGAAAAGTTCGGTTGGCTGGGTGCATAATCTATATATGTATCTGCTGGTGCCTTAACGTCGCTACACGTGGTCGCGCGCAACCACCATCGAACTTCGATCGAACCATTAATTCCATACAACATGCGGGAAAAAATTGGAACATTTCAGTTTCAAATTTCATACTATCATATTTTACATCTATGTAAAACGAGCTCGGTCCTTTATACTCGTACATACATACATACAAAAATCTGTGTGTGACAACTTTCGAATGTATTGTATTTTATTCTCAAAGATAGATACTTTAAGTTTAGCTTAAAATGAACTTAGGTTGGAAATCTTCTCAGTTTGAACTCATTGAATTCGAACGAAATTTATAAACCCAATTAGTATTATTTCCATCATCATCATCGAGGTGCAACAGCCCAACGTCGGGCCCTGGCCGCCTGGATCAACATCCTTCAATTTTCTCGGTTAAGGGGCCCAGTAGTTGTTCGGCGTCCTCATCTACTGAGTCTTTTCAACAAGCTCTCGGTATTCCTCGCAGCCTTGCTCCGTCGACGCGTCGTCCATTGAATATTTTCTTAGGCATGCGTTCATTCGTTTTATATGTACACGTTGTGGTTTGACGATTCTCGAAACTTCCAGCCTATCGTATAGTTCGTACAGCTCATGGTTGTACCGGATTCGCCATCCATTTCGGTCGCGAACTGCTCCGAAAATTCGCAGAAGAACCTTACGTCCAAATTTGTTTATCATATTTTCGGAAGCTTGAGTAAGGGTCCAAGTTTCACAGCCATTGTATAGCACAGGTTGTATGATGGTTTTGTATATGTGGAGCTTAGTACTTCTGTGCCCAAGCTTCAATTTCATTATTAGGAGGACCGAGAAGAAAGTCTTATTTGCCAGCTGTATCCGTCGCTTGATTTCGTCAGTTTTATTGGCGCTCTTTGACAGGTTACTATCCGGATATATGAAGTCGTCTAGGAATTCGATACTGAGTTCCCCGACGTTGATGTTCGGTTGTTCTGGCGTCCTTGTTCTTGATTGCATCATTACTTTTGGCAAGGCACACCATTTTATCAGTATCTTTAATAGTTTACGAGATATTCTCACTTGAAAAAGACTATTTTTCATGATTCTAAAATAGTTTTTATCATTTGCTTCCACAAAAAGAAAAATGATCGCTTTTGTGATGTATTTTCCCAAATAACGAAAAAAGTACACATCCTACGAGGAAAATTGTAAGGGATCAGCTTTTGGTTAACTTAACAAGCTTGCATTTGAGATAAGTGATAAGTGCAATTTTGTGCAATAACCTTCAAAACGTGCAAGACACGTGCAATTGCACGCAAATCCGGTCTTTAGTTATAATATTTGAATTTAATTAAGATTTAACTCATTCTTCTGTGTTATCAGACAAAAATCAGTGTTGTCCCATCTACAAATGCTTGAAAAATCAACCTGGATGTCAATGATTCATTCTTAAAAACCGTACAACTCGAGATTTGACGAATAAATCGGTTCCAAGTTGGTTCCCCTCAATCGTGAGACCATTTTGATTGATTGACAATCAAAAACATATGAAAAGTTTTTTATTTCGCTCCTCAGCATGATCGGACATATATATTGTTTTAATTCAGAAGCCTTGGATCGTTCGCGATTTGGTGAAGGGTTTGACGTCTCTTTTTACGTTAAAGATCTGGGTAGACACCGATCGTGTGTACTTGTTAAAAAAAAACTTTAAGTGCGTTCCTTGTATCGCCTTTTAGTTTCATAGATAACGTAGTGGTCAGCCTGGAGATCGGAAATAGGGTTTTTTGGCTAATATCATCCTATTCACCTTCGGATGAGGATATTCCATCTGTTAACTTAACGCATGCTATAGCTTCAGCCAAGGTAAGCAATATTAGTGTCACTATCGGCTCGGACTGTAATGCACATCATGTCGTGTGGGGTAGCTCTGGCATAAATGAACCGGGAGAAGCGTTCTTCGAATACTTGATGGGAACAAATCTCCTCATTTTTAATGTAGGTGTCGAGCCTACCTTCATCACCAGGAGTAGAAATGAAGTCATCGATATTACCCTCGCTTCAGAGGATTTACAGCATATGATACGGGATTGGAGGGTCTCACCAGATCATTCCTTCTCAAATCATAGATATCTGCAATTTAGTCTGGACGTTAAGCCTGGACCCTACCCGATTAACGTAAATCGTAGAAGGACCAATTGGAGCACCTACAGGAAATGTCTGTAGGACTCATTACCCTCTATCCCATGTCAGCCAGGCAATGAACAGGAGCTGGATACCTTGGTGGGAATCCTTACAAAAGTGCTTACAGAATGCGCCGCTAAATCGTGTCCTGTCACAAAACCAAAGGGAAGAGCTCAACCAATGTGGTGGAGTCCTCAAATCGGTGAGCTCAGAACAACATTCCGAAGGTGCTTCAATAAGGCTAAATCGTCTGGGCTGAGCACTGATTGGTCGCTATATAAAAAAACAACTCAGCTTGCATAAGAAGGAACTTAGGAGATCTAAGCGCAGCTCGTGGAAACTCTTCTGTGAACGAATTGAGGAATCTAGCGACGCATCTAGGCTCCGTAAAGTCTTGTGCACGGTCCCGAAAATGCCCACTTATTTGGTGAAATAAAACGGGACTTGGACTTCCTCTAGTCAGGAGACTATTGCCTTGTTGCTCGGCACACACTTCCCTGATAGCTCTACCCTTACTCCTCTCTGTAATGGTTATTCAGCCAAAGTTACTCCGTGTGTCCGCTGGACCTGACGGTATCATTCCCGCAGATCTACAGTTTGTGCTGGATGTAGTGTATCCTTGGATCGAATCCATTTTCAGGGGATGCCTGGAGCTGGTTTATATTCCCTATTTATGAAGGAAGGTTAGGGTTGTTTTTATTCCGAAAGCGGGAAAAAGTTCGCACGCGCGGCCGAAGGACCTTAGATCCATTAGTATATCCTATCGATATCTACCGGCGCAGCACTATTCCTGCTCAGTTGCTGTCTGCCTCCCAGCATGCTTACTGTGCATACGGCGATACATGCCTTGATAGGTTGCATCGAAAAGTCTCTTGAATACAAGGAGTACGAGTATACCTATACGTTGGTTGCTTTTCTGGATATTGAGGGTGCTTTTAATAGTATAAAACCGGTGGCTATCATTGACGCACTTGCAAAGCTTGGTATACATAACTCAATCTGCAAGCTTATTGATCTGTTGCTGACTTCGAGGGTGATCTGCACAAAACTTGGCACGACGTCTGCGAGAAGGTATGTGAGCAGGGGAACTCCTCATGATGGGGTCCTCTCTCCCTTTCTTTGGAATCTGGCGGTCCATAAGCTACTTGTGGAACTGGAGGGGCTGGGGTCTAAACCAACTGCTTATGCCGATGACATTGCAATTGCTATCTCGGGTAAGTTCACCTGTGTTCTCAGTGACTCAATGCATATGGCCCTGTATGTTCTGGTAAAGTGGGCGAGTGAGGTTGGGGTTAGAGTGAATCCGACCAAAACGGAACTTGTTCTGTTCACCAGGAGATATAGGGTTCCTTCCTTCGAACCACCGTTAACGGAAGGCATAAGGCTTGTTCTCACTGATAAGGCTAAATTTCTGGGGCTCATCCTGGATAAAAAATTATGCTAACATTCGAGCGAGGTAAAAAGGCCACTGTTACATTGTACTCATGTAAAAAGGCGATAGGCGCTTAGAATGGCATCTTGCAAAGGCTTATTGGAGAAAGTTCAAAGGCTGGCTTGTGTTGCCATCACGGGAGCTCTAAAAACAACACCCACTGCGGCTCTTGAAGCTCTCCTGGCCCTGGCTCCTTTGGACATTCTTGCCGAACAGCTTCCTGCTGGTGTGACCATTCGCCTTCGTGAAACAAGTCATTGGACCACATCCACCACTGGACAGTCGGCCATTCTGAACAGCTTGCACGTTCGTCCATACCGTGTCGAAACTTGAGTATGAAAGGAATTTCTACCGCCTAATCCCCTCTCGTGAGGAGTGGGCGGATAGCACCGCTCTAGAATTTGATGCCATAATCATCTATACAGACGGCTCCAAGAGTGATGATGGCGTCGGGGCTGGTGTTTATTCGGAGATGTTGAATATCAGACTGTCCTTCCGTTTCCCTGATTACTGTAGTGTGTTCCAAGCGGAGGTTACGGCTATCTACGAAACTATATCATGGCTGGGGCGTAATGTAATTTCGGCTAGTGATGTAATCATTTATACTGATAGTCAATCAGCAATTAGATCGCTGGATTCTACTGTGACCTTCTCGAAGGTACTTGCGGAATGTCGTGCGTTAATTCTACCAATGGGAAGCTCTCTCAACATTACTCTTTGTTGGATTCGGGGACACAGTGGCTTTGATGGCAACTGTAAGGCTAATGAACTGGCTCGCAAAGGTACTACTAGTGAGGTCAGTGGTATATAGTTGGCATACCTCTGACAACTTGCAAATTGGCCTTAAAGCCTGAGGCGACGGTGAGGGCTAACTTTAGGTGGAGTACTGGTAACACATGTCGCGTAGCCAAGCAAATATGGCTTAGACTGAATCCTAGTCGCTCTTCGGGGTTGCTTTCGTTGGATAGAAAGCGCATCAGCAGTGCCGTGGGGGTTTTCACTGGCCATTGCCTAATTGGAGAGCATGCCAGGCGACTTCGAATACCGTACAATGATTACTGTAGAAGCTGTGGGGACGATGATGAGGAGAAGTGCTCGACTTGAAGGAGATGAGTGCGGATCAGATTCATAGATTCATTGTTCGCGGATTAAGTACTGGTCGGAAGGGCTCTGTGTTGAGTCCATTTTAGTGGTATTGTTGTGTATTATGTGCATCGCACGCACAATACAACGTTGGCTTACAACGGACCCACTGGTGGTCTATGTATGCCCCTATAACCTAACGTAACCTATGATCGGACATCCATCACGCTTGAAGCCCATCTTTTGCATTGAGGACGTGGTTATTTCCACAATATGTGGCAAAAAAAAACTTTAATGTCAATCATGCAACCCAGTTACTGAGGCAGCTACTAAGTTTTACCTGTTGGGCAATCAAATGCTTCGTCCATAATCCAATCTTACAAATTTTCGGAACTGTAAGAGTGCCTCGTTCGCATTATTTATAGAAAGTAAAACTTTCACGTTTCCAAGGTTTATGTTGAAACATATTATCTTATCTGTATTTTAAAAATAGCAATCATTCCATTGAATTTTACATAAATGTAGAAAAGCACCGCTAAGGACATATGAAAAGTGCAAACTATAGACGATCCCTTCAGGGCAAATAATAATAATACAAACGAGCAATTTATAGAACATGATGTCGGTCGTAAACGTCTTCGTCTGTTAAAGAAAGGTTTTGTTTCATATCATTGGAATTTCCTTATATAACACGTTGCACAACATGCCTGTGAATACTTGTTACAGTCTAAAACTCTATTTTCATCTGAATTTCTGGAAAGGAAAGCGGATTGATGATAACATAGAGGGAGGCCAAAGAATATTTCCGGGAGTTTTGGAAGAAAAACGTAACATAAAATGTTTATGAAGTAAGAAACATCCCTTAGGCAATCCCAGAAATTCGGTGAGAATAGAGAATTAGTCAAATATCATTGCAGAAATGGCAGTAAAGATTTGGAGGAGGTTATGCATAAAATGTACACTTCATATTACTTTAGCCTTAGGCTGCCCGTATATCGGACCACGTTCGTAAAGATTTTGTCAAAGTAACAGATTAACGCCTTTGCTGGACAAACCATAATTATCTTCATAAAACAAAGCAAAGATCTGACCCGTTGACCGAAAATACGCGAACGCCATCCAATATGCCAGCAGCCTTAAAGTGCGTTGTGCTAGGCTGCGTCGATCGCAGACGACGATGAAAAACATACACTACACACAAATAGTGTTCCGTGTTCCATGTGTTGATCGGTAATCGCGAAGAATGTGCGACGATCGTGTGCCTAACAAAATATACAGACAGTTCAGTAAGTTAAAGGGTGCATTGCATAAAATCGTTGCACAAAAGCATATTTCTCGAAAGTTAATGTTCATAAGTGATATGCATAATGGCAGTGGAAAATCAACCAGGCGTAGGCGACGCGAAATGGTTTATTTATTTATTTCATTTACTAAACATGATCCTAATAATACAGTATTGCATGATAAAAAAAATAGTAGTCCGGATGGCGCAACGGTTAGCAAATTCGTCTTCTACGCACTGGCCCCGGTTCAATTCCTACTAAATGCAGTAGTTGAACGTGTTGCTGATCAGCATCACACACCTCTGCACAAGACAAACCGTCACGATCTAGAAAATGAGATGATGCTGACTCATCTCGAGGCCATGGATGAAACTGGACTGTTGCGCCAGTTATTTATTTATGATAAGAAAAAGTAATGAATATAAAAAAAGGAATTAAAACAGAGAGAGAGAGAGAGAGGAAAAAACGAGCTAGCCTTGGTTGTGATTTATGGTGCATTTGCCACTTTGAAATTAGTAGTAAAACTTGTTCCGATTTCACTGTTCCTATGAGAGATATATGAAATAGTGGGCCGATTTCAGCCAAATTTAGGATCGTGGTTTGCCAGTCAATATAATTGTATAATATGAAATTTGGTAAAGATATCAGATATTAGAAATAAAAAAGTTTTTCTAACAAACATTTGCTTTTAGAGCGGTCGTTCCTATGACAGCTATATGACAGAGTGATCCAATTTCAACCAAATTCAGAAATGTGATATTACTAAAGATACTATTGATTAGTGCGGCATTTGAAAAGGATATCTTTAGAAATAAAAAAAAAGTTTCTCACAAAGACGAATTTTCGGACCGGTCATTCCTATGGGAGCTATATGACGTAGTGGTCCGATTCCGTTGGTTCCGACTTATATAAAGCGTGCAATAAAAAGAACGCTTGTTACAAAATTTCAGCTCGATAGCTTTAAAACTGAGGGACTAGTTTGCATAGAAACAGACAGACGGACAAAGCTTAATAGACTCGTCTCATCACATAGACCAAGAATATATTGTATATAGTTTATATGGTCGGAAACGCTTCCTTCTATGCGTTGCAAACTTCATGTTAATATACCCTGTCACATCGAAGGGTATAAAAGGAATTAAAAACTAGATAAAATATTAACAGAAATTTCAAAGGTATAAGCGAAAAGAGTCATTTAATTCATATGATGTAACTTTAAGTAACAGTAAGCGTTTGAAAGTATTGTATAAATTGAATTGGGCAAAGGACTAAGACCTAGTCTATCATAAATACGCATGGTTCTAGGTAACGGCGAGTTCATACGGATATAAACAGAAAGTTGGGCATTGCGAGGTTCGAAAATGACTACCGATCGTGTGTTATAAGAAGGGAGGCGGAAATTGGTGTCTTCAGAGAGCGATGAAAGTAAAAGACCCTGACAAATCTTAAAAAAAAAGCATTCGTCGAAATAAAGTCTTCTTTTACACAAAGACAACAAAACAAGTAAGTTCAAGCGATCAGGATATGGAAGGTATGGTAATTTGAATATAAACAGTAAGGATCTGGTGAACTTACGTTGGACGTTGAGGTATTTAAGAATGCTCCGGACAAGTGAAACAGGTTGGCATCAGTGCGTAGGGAACGAAAATTACCCGAGCAACGCAAAACGAATAAAGAAAGCTTGGATGCCTTATTGATAACGATAGAGTAATGCTCAGTAAATCTTAATTTGGAATCAAAGAAAACGCCAAGATCATTAAACGAGGAAGTCTGTTGTAGTGAGTGGAAATTAATTTTAAATAATACGGAAACGAAGTTGGAGAAGATTTCAAGGATAAATCATGACCGAACGTTTGGAGATATTCAGATGTAGTTCATTTGAAATGCACCTAGAATATAAACAGTCCAGGTCGGTTTGTGGAGCGAAACAATCAGTAAAGTCAGATATGGTAGTAAAAATCTTGCAATCATCGGCAAAGAAAGACAACTGAGAAGCGGTGGTAGGTCATTGATAAAAAAACAGGAAGAGAAGGGGTCCGAGAAAAGAACCCTGAGGGACTCCAGACGACGGACAAAAGGGAGAAGAAAATATACTTTTGAACACTACTTTAGAGGAACGGTTGAGGAGGTAGGAGGAGAGCCAAGACACAAGGTAAGGAGGAAACCCAAGACCAAGTAATTTATTCAGTAAAATTCTGTGACTCACTGTATCAAAGGCTTTAGAGAAATCGGTATAAATTCCATGAACGTCGAGGTGTTTATTAAGAGATTTGGAAACATAGTCAACGAATTCAACTAAGTTGGTGACGGTAGATTTACTTCTGCAGAAACCATGTTGGTTGGGACAAATGAGATAGCCAAAAAGGTCGTAAATGTATTGTAGTTGAAAACAATCCGCTCAAGAGTTTAGAACATGACGACAACAGTGAAATAGGTCGGTAGTTTGCAACTAAGTTGGGGTCCACATTATTGGAATAGGAACAACATAGGATGACTTCCATTGAGTTGGGAAAAGACCTTCTTCAGTACTTTTACTAAATACAATAGCAAGAGGAACGTATTAGCGGTCAGATTATCGTGCGAAAGGGTAGATAGGTGAAAGGAGGAAGACCGCATATTCCTGACATAAGACCAAAAGAGCTTACTCTCCTTGTTGTTGACACTGTTTTCGATGCTTGAGAAGTATGCAGAGGGCACTTTGAATAAGTTTTTTGGTCTTAGATCTGAGAAGAAGAAAAGCTAAGAAGTCAGAATGACGTTGAGAATGCTTGAAGCGAGAGTGAGCAGGATTCTTTCTTCGGGTCTAAAGCAGATCGGTCCCTTGCGTATTTTATAGGCACGAAGTGGGACGAACTCATAGATATATTATAAAGGAGGTTGTAAAATGTTGATACAGTAGATTCACAATTAAGATCGAACACAACACTACTCCAGTCTATTTCGTTCACCTTTGATTGATGGTTGAGTATTTGGCTTTCTTAAAATCAAGTCGTGTATGAAGATTGCTCGAACGGGAGGGTTTAAAGGGAATATTGAGGTTATTCACGAGAGCCGGATGGTATGGATCCGTTGGCAAATAGGCAATGTGGCCCTAGAGGATGACAAACAGGACATAGGCAAATTACTTAGGATAAAGTCTAGCATACGGTCCATGAAATTGCGAATGGTATTAAACTGTAATAGATTGCAGATCTCGATAAAAGATGGTAGTGATAACAAAAGGGATGGTTAAGACGAAGATAATGGAAGACCTCGAGAATCAGGCCAGCGTACATGGAGGTTGAAGTCACCACAGATAATAATAGTAGAACCTCGATAATCCGTCACTCTCGGGACCAGAGGGTAGGTTGGAACGGCCAAAAAGTCGGATTAACCAGAGATTTATAGAAAGGCGTATTTTGCGATAAAGAAAGTATACTCGTGCATAAAAATTTATATATTACAAAGATTAGTACTTCGAACGATTAATGTTGAAAGAACTCTGTTATTTCTTTCTGATGTAATCGTCATTCCAGGGCTCTGGCAGCTTTATCTCGCCATTTTTTAAGCATCAAAATATCAGCAGATTTCGAATCTTCGTGTACTCCAATATACCGCAGCGCGATATCAAAAGCTTATTTTGCAGAGACGTGACTGATTTACAAGCTTTCTGATGTTTCCTCTTCAGTTTTCTTTAACGTTAAGGTGATATGCTTCCTTTTTATACCCTAGACTTATAGTATAGGGTATATTGTTTTTGTCACGACGAAAATATGTAACACCTTAAAGGAGGCTCCGGAGGTATAGCAATGTATATATATAAATGATCAGTGAGAGTCACCTCCTGATTCGATTTAGCCATGTCTGTCTGTCTGTCCGTTCGCACGATAACCTTCGATAGAATGAAACTAGAGCCTTGATATTTGGTCAAATGTTGGAAGTATGATCTAGTTGGATTATATTGAAAATGGGCATGATCAGGCCAAGAGAACGCCTACCTCCCCTACATATGTAAAATACTTAAATGCATCTATAACTCTCGATTAAATAAACATGAAAAGCTCTAGCTTTAGTAGATTGCTCGTGAGGGTAATCTTATACTCCCCTAGAAAATAAAATCGATCAGTTAAAAACTAACGGTAATTTTCTTACAAAGAGCCCCGTACTACCCTACTTTTCAGGTTTCTTGTCTATAACTCTTGCACCAATTGGCGTAGACACCTGATTTTTGGCATGTAACCCTGAGATGAGAAGCTGCCTGAGTTTTAGTAAGATGGGCATAATCAAATCAAAGAAACGTCTACCTCTCCTACAAATTTCAAAAAATTAAATATTCCTTTAATTACGATAACTTTCGATAGAATGACACTAGCAGGTTGAAAATTTGTTAAAATGTTGCTAGTAAAATCTATTTGGTCGGTATTGAAAATGGGCAAGATCCGACCCAAGGAAACCCTACCTCCCTTACAAATGGAACTTAAAATAATCGATAGCTTTTGATAGAATGTAGCCAGCAACATGAAATTTTGGTCAAATGTTTAAAGTAAGTTTCAGTTAATTGGTATTAAAGATGGGCCACATCCTACCCAAGGAACCCCTACCTCCCCTACTAAATGGAACTTAAAATAAGCGATAACTTACGATAAAATAAAGTTAGCGATTTGAAATTTTGGTTACATGTTGGTAGTAGGATTCAGCTGGCTGACATTGAATCCGACCAACCAAACCCCTACTTCCCCTACAAATGAAGGTTAGGTTAAGTGGCGGCCTCACGGCCCCTCATAGACCACTTGGGTCCATAGCGATGCCACAAGGAAAAACAACAGGTATCGTTAGGTGCTGTTATCAGTCGTAATCAACAAGTCCTTGTTGAACCCGAAGGTTTTCGTCGCGCTTGCGAATCTTAGAAGATTCATTATGTTAAGGTTTGCAACCGCTTTAAGGTTGCGGGGAAAGAAGTCTCCAAGATATGTATGTCTTGTCCTTGAGAGTGCCGGGCATTCGCACAGGAGGTGCTCCGAAATTTCTTTGGTATTTGGCAGCTTGCAATTCCTGCAGCCGCTGTCTGCGATCAGTCCCAGTCTGTGTGCGTGCTCACCTATTTGGCAGTGACCCGTTAATAAGCCCACTAGCATTGCACATTTACCCCTAGAGAGGCCTAAGAGTATATCGGTTTTCTTAGTGTTGTATGAGTTCCAGAGTTCTCTCGTAATTCTGGAGTTAATGGTTCTGTTCCAATTTTGGTTGGCCAGTTGCATCATCTTAGAGTCCATTTTTGTCCTTAGTGTTTGTATTGGAATAGGAGTTGCTATTGCCATTGTGACATCCAATGCAGCTCCCTGCTTTGCGAGTCCATCCGCAATATCGTTGCCAAGGCAGCCGCTGTGACCTGGTATCCATCGGAATTCCAGCTTCCTTAAGGTGCCCAATCTCTGAAGAATTGAGAGACAGTTAAGCACTGTCCCTGATCTGATAGTGTCTGACTGCAGCGCTTTCAACGCAGCCTAACTGTCTGAGTGAATGTAGATATTGCCCATCCTGCGTGTTGTTGAGACTAGCTCCGCAGCTTTTTGTATCACTACCACCTCCGCCTGGAAGATGCTGCACTCGTTCGGCAGTCGGAGCTATAGATTGTGTAGGAGCTCCGGCGAATGAGCCGCGGCTCCAACAATTGTTTTGGTCTTAGAGCCATCCGTATAGAGGTTTAGGGAATTCTTAGGTCTGTTCTCGCCTGTGGAGTAGAAGTCCCTTTCCGGTATGGTTACCCGGAAGTTTCTCTTGGAGTCAATTACCGGTTTAATGAGGTCTGTACTCTCGAGAGGCAGTTTGATGTTACGATGACCATAGGGCCTCGTGCTAAATTGCCCCGTTTCCCTAAGTCTTAATGCACATTTGGACGCTGCGTTCATTAGACACAGGTCCAGTGGGGGTAGGTTTGTAAGGGTGTTTAGGGAGTTTGTGGACGTGGTTCTCATCGCTCCTGTGATTCCCAAACATCCCAGTCTTTGGATTCTTTCCATTTTCAGTTTATTGCACCTGGTTTTGTGTGCTGTCCACCAGACCAGAATTCCGTATAGATAACAACAGCTGTATACATCCAGTGCATAATTCGAGGATTGAGCCCCCATGTCTTACCAAGCAAACTTTTGCAGGTATATCCGTACAAGGCAATGGTTGCTTTCTTGGTACGTTCTTCGATGTTACGATTCCAAGTAAGCTTGCTGTCTAGGATCAACCCTAAGTACTTTGCGTGAGTCATCAAAGTCAACTCGGTGATGCCCATCCTTGGGAGGTGGAAGTCCTGAATTTTGATTCTTCTTGTGTAGAGAACCAGTTCAGTCTTTTGCGGGTTCACATTTAGCCCCACTTTACCTGCCCAATTTTGTAGCCTACTTAGAGCCATTGTTGTGAGATCTGATAGAACGCCAGTGTCCTTTCCAGATACAAGTATTACAACGTCATCTGCGTAAGCCACCGCGCGTATGCCTATCGCTTCGAAAGGTACAAATGAAACTTCAAATAAGCGATAAATTTCAATAAAATGAAGCTAATGACTTGAAATTTTGGTCAAATGTTTGTACTGGGATCTAGTTGGTTGTTATTAAAAATGCGCATGATTCGACACAAGAAACCTCTACCTCCCCTACAAGTGAGACTTTAAATAAGCAATAACTTTGGATAGAATGAAGCTAGCGACTTGAAAAATTCGACAAATATATTCTGCAAATATTTGTCGAATTTTTAGATAATTGATTTTGAGAATGGTCAACATCCTCCTGAATGAGTGCCAACCTCCCCTATAAACTGGTCATATAGGAAACTCACTTTTAATGCAAATCGTCGTTGCCAATTGGTACTTTTGATATCACCACTAGGTCTGTACAAGTCTAGGGTATACACTCTTCGGTTCGGTTCCGCTTCAGTTTCATTTCAAAACACGCCTTCTCTGAAGACTCTGTCAAATTCATCGGTCGTCCGGGTTCCCCGAATTTTTAAGAGGTGGCTGCGAGAGGGTCGGATTACCCGAAGAGGCTGACTAGTGGGGTCGGACTAGCGAATTTCAGAAATTTCGAATAGAGAGGACTGGAACTCGAAGCTTAACACCATCTCCTCCAATATTGTTAAGTGGTATACAGACGGATTTAAAACTGAAGAGGGTACAGGGGCGGGCATCGCAGGCCCGTCTCATCAGTTATCCATCCCTATGGGAAAGTACGCTACGGTATTTCAGGCGGAAGTTCACGCAATCGAAACCTGTGCCAACATATGCATTGCAGCCGGATACCGAGGCAAGAATATTGCAATCTTCACAGACAGCCAGGCTCCTATCAAAGCACTAAGCAACTGTTCTGTTTCGCCGAAAATGGTGCTTAGTGGTCGTGAAGCCTTGCAAAGATTAGGCTCTGCAAACAAGGTTACCATCTATTGGGTCCCTGGACATACCGGCATCCCAGGAAACGAGACAGCCAATGAGTTGGCTAGGAAAGCTTCTGCAACCCCTCTCATTGGCCCAGAGCCATACTGTGGAATCCCCTTGTGTAATGTAAGACGAAATATCAGGGAATGGGAGCACTCGGTAACAATTGCGCACTGGGACAGTACGCCTGGACTCAGACAGGCCAAACTGTTTATAGCTGGTCACTCGCGCAGTCGTACCATTGAGCTCTTAAGATTACGCAGAAACCTCGTGAGAATTATCCGCGGGCTCCTTACGGGTCATTTTACCTTGAGGGATCATTTCTATAGAATGGGGATCGTCTCTAACCTAAGCTGTCGCTTCTGTGAGGGTGAGGATGAGACATCTCAGCACATTCTTTGTGACTGTGACGCACTTCAACTCCGCCGCTTGAAATGCTTCGGCGACGCATTTCCTGAAGCGGAAACGATTGCCTCACTAACAATAAGACTCGAGCAATTGAGCAGATTCGTGGGAATGATTGGTCTCGACAACTAATCCCCTTCGGCCCACCGCGCTCCACCTAATCTAATCTAGCGAATTTCAACATGGGACTAAAAGTGAGAGACTCGGATTAGCGGATGTTGGATTAGCTAGGTTCTACTATACCTATATACGAATCAGGGCGCAAAATATTAATAAGGTTGGAGAAGTAGAACTCCGCGGGGTTGTTACCCTCATTATTACCACATTAGAACGTTCGCTTTACTCGCTCTATACGCTAAACCGGGGTAAAGCCACCATAATCCAAGACGCGAACCACATTGCATCGCGTCGCCCGATGAAATAGGAATATACCCAACTTGTTTACAAATGAATAATATTGGGATTTGCCTAAATTGACAGTGGGTGTTCAATTTATTTTAACATTAGCTTTATACTGATAGATATATATGTAGGCCTGTTTTCTCAATTTCTGGTTAAACTTTCAGTTAACTATTCGAGACACTAAATCAAACCTTAGCGTATGCAACACTCAAAATATGATAATGCTGTAAAAAATCAGCTAATGCAGTAGAAAATCAGCTGATTTTCTTGGCGGAGCTCCGCCGCCTGTTCTATTTTATCCTAAGCCTGTACCGTCTGACAGCGGCTGATTTGATTTCAAATCCGCTTCCATCGACTGAATTTTCAGAACTCCGTTGGGTTTAACCAGTTTAAAGCGCGTTGACACGATCAAACTACGGTTTGACAAACCACCTACTTGAACGTGTCAACCCCTTGTCAAACTGGTTTGATGTCTTGTGCTTCTGTCAAACCTTAGTTGGACGGTGCTCAACTTTTCATCAAATTCTAGTTTGTCAAATCGTAGTTTGATCATGTCAACGCGCTCTTAATTGTCTCATTTGAATGTGCAAACGTAAACAGTTCTAGCTGTCAAAATCTCAGCAGCCCGCATCAGCTGTTTGGAAATATCGTCCGTCCGCACCCTCTAATAGGATAAACTTTAACCAGACATTGTGAAAACGGACCACACTCCTATACGAGTAGTCATTGATATTTAGTCTGAATGTCAATAATTTCAGTGACGATGGAATACTACCTTGATTAAGTTCACTTTCAATTTGCCTTCATAATTAAATACTCCCACTGCATAGCTTATTATTAGTGCCAAGACTTTGATTTTTTTCTACTTGTGGCCGAAACATGGCACGTTGCAACGTTGTAACACGAGAGCACGTTGAGAAGCATGCGGACTATTGTTCATATTACGTAGGCCATTCTCTGTGGGATGTATGTACGAGTATGTGCATTTTATGTTGCTGTTATCATCATCAAAGTCCGGTGGTCTCATGTTCTACCATGCTTCTAAAGTAAATTGCAACGAAAGCAATCTAAATAGCTTTCGCTTTATTAAGACGTAATGCATAACTCGTACATTCTACATTATGTTGTAATGTGAGAAATATCCCTGACATTCAAGTGTGGATAATTATAGTGGAAAGAAGATTGCTATATACGAGTACAAGGATATGTAGGTAGTCGTGTGATTCTACAGAGTAATTTTCCATTGTGGGTATCATCTGGTTTATTAACCCTAGATTACCGCATGGGGTGCATTTGCAGCCCAAGCCTATTTTGACCATCTGTTAAATTTCAGTTTCTATTTTTTTCTGCGTGGGGTCTTCAGTACCTTTAAGTTCAACTGTTTTCTATTGTTTTTTGGTGTTTTCTTGGCCGTGGGATTTTTTCTGAAATTTTCAGAATTTTTTTGAAATTTTTTTGACACTTTTATCTTGGGGTGCATTTGTACCCCAAAAAGATTAATATTTTTCGCAATGAAGTCACATATGCATAGTAAGTGGGAATATATCATATAAAGGTATTGGGAAGATATTTAATAAAAATTAATCAAGATCTGCCGTAAAAGCTAAGAAAGTTTTATGAATAAATTATGTGGTGAAGGTGGCTCTGGCTGGCATGTGACGAGGGAAAGCAATTTTTGAGCTAGTATCACATGCATTCCTGGCTTTTCTCTGTTCACTTTCTGGACACTTGTGGCATCTGGCCTGAAAGTTAACTTTGGTAAGCATTCAAAATCAATATATCAATCAAAACACATTTCGTATCTAAAATTTTTTACTTTTTTCGGGGAAGCCTGTCATCAAGTGATTGAGTAAGAGTTGGCCAAATTCTTGGCAAAACTTTAAGAGCATTAACACCGTCTTAGCCAATTACTTGGTTATTCGAAGGATCTGAACGATTTTCTAGTTCCGACTCAATCAATTCCATTGCAAGCTGTTCCAACTTATCATTTCAGTACCAAGAGTTTCTATTTTCAATTGATATATCGAAATTTTTATCTCTCTCTAATTGCCTTGACCCCTCCAGGAGCATGGACACGTCAACATCTAGCATTTATATGCCTTGTTGATGTTTCATTTTCGGAAGTGCAGTTGCTAGCATGCACCTCCTATCCGCGCCGTCTTTATACTCGGAGCACTCTGAGAGTTCTATTAGTACTCCCAGGCAATTTTTGATCGCGCCGAGATTTGATCTCCGAGCTCGAGATTAGTATCGTAGAGCGGTGACCGAACGATCATGGCTACGGAGCGCGAAATTTTTATAAATGATGACAAATGCCAGGGCAACCACGTCCAGTAAGTTATAAAATGCGATCATCGGTCAACGTTGATTTTGGCGAGCATTGGTAAAAGTTGATATCATTTGCTCAAAAACAACAACACCTCCTTTACTTTTGTTATAGTCGCATATGATTTCGGGTTTCCCTTTATCCCCAATTGTATTTTTATTTCTCGTGTGGTGTGTTGACAATAAAACAACCTGTTTATTCATTTTCGGAACATACGACACTTAAGCCATTTTATCAGAGAACTCAAACATTGAATCATAAGCTCGACCATATACTTTTTTGCCGTTTTCCCTTTGGGGTTGATCATTTGTTCTAATCATCTTATCATAACCACCGACATGAAAGGGGTCTTCTTCAACTAATCCCAACAACTGCAACGCTAATTGTTGCCTGTCTGCACTATTCCCCATCACTGCTACGATTAAAACGTCTGAAGGTTTTATTGAATTCAGCCATCTTATTATTGTATTATTATTTCACAATATAAAAAATATTCAACTCTTTCCACGTTTTTGTTTTTTTTTTTACTTTTCACTGTAAAATTTCACCGCACAACACGTAATACTAAATAGCAACTAGCAACGAAATGAATACAGTTCAGTGCAAACGCACCCCATGCCGAAAAAGTAACGTTTTTAGTGTGCGGTAATCTAGGGTTAATGATCTATAGCAAATCTATCAAAACACACAACACACAGAAAATAGATACTCGCGGAGCAATGGGTAGGCTTGGATTGCTGTTGAGACGCTCTTTCGAACCGTATCCGATTTTTTATTTCGACTTGGCTTTTCGACGAATTTAAATTCAAAGAAATGTTTAGTTTTAGTCGGTGAATACCAGGAAGGCTTTCGACCCGGAAGTTTCACAACTGACCAGCTTCATTCACGGTGAAACAAGTGCTGGAAAAACATCTCGAGCTTTCCATTAAATGGTTAGGTTCGCCAAATTTTTGTGGACTTCAACATACGACAGCATCGACCGAAGTGCGCTATACAACAGGCTAGTGCCCATGTTATTTAATCTCGTACCTGAATGCGTGGTCAGAAAGTTACCAGTGGGCCCAACAAAATCCTTCTGGTATCACTCATCCAAATAGTCGAATGAAATGATCATCTTGCCAACATCAGCCAAGGAAAGGAATGAAACGCTGAAAGCTCTAGATCAGGCAGCAAAAAAAGTTATTCTACAAATTAACATGTCCCAAATGAAGGTTCTGAAGCAAAAAAAAAAAAAATTGTTGAAGTATCTACATACACTGGATTCAGATACATCGGTACATGGATATGTCTTATGGCTACCGAATGCGTGAAACATGCTTTGTCGAATAATTTCATCCACTATAATTAACGATACTTGATAAAACTACGTCGATATCTTCGACAAAACATGTTCCACGCATTTGGTTGCCATAAGACATATCCATGTACCGATGTATTTTATCTACATGCACTGTAGATAATCGTCATCAGTTTACTGATGATGAACTACTAGGCCAGGACTAAGCTGTAGACTACTTTCATCATAAAGCTTGACCCGATTGTGCCTTGATTTCGTGTTTGTGATCGCCAACCATAGTGGTCGATAAGGGTGGATTCTGACAACGTGAGTTGTTGAGCTAAGTTGAGAGCTTTCCAACGAGTGGTGAACGATTTTCATAGGATCAAAACTAAGGGAGTTGTCTTAAAAAAATCGTGACATTTTACGTGACGGACAAATTTTCAGGATGACCCCCAGCGATAAGGCATATCCATGTCAAAACAGATATGCCGGAGGTACGGAGGACGATCAGACAATCGGAAGGGTGGACAATTTCAGACACCTTGGAACCAACATTGCAGAGAATGGCGATGAGATCTGAGAAATCAAATGCCGAATCCAGCTCGCAAACAGAAGCTTCTGTGCGGTGCTCAGCCTCCTAAACAACAGCTTTTAAGAAGTTCCAAATCTACAAGACAATCGTTCGCCCTGTGCTATGCCACGGGTGCGAGCCTTGGAACCCTCACTTAGGCATCGAAAAAAAATGATAAATGTCTTTGAAAGGTGGGTCTTCCAACGAATCATTGGAGCAACGCGCAAAGGAAACCAATGGCGAAGACTGCACAACGATGAGTTGTACGAAATATTTGATGAACCAGAAGCGTCCAGATTTATCAAGATGCGTTATTTCTTCAATAAAAGAAATAAAAAATTGAGAGTTGTATTTCATATAATAGTGTATTCAACAGTATTTTGACATCTTATACTATATCCTTCAAATATTTCTTTCTTTTTTGTATGTTTGGGTGTGCAAGTTCTTTTTTTGTAGTTGAATGCAAAACCTTTTGCTGAGCATATAATTTTCAATTTAATTGTTTTTTTATTTATAAATTGATTGAAATAATTTTTGTGAGATATATCGACAATCTTTTTTTTGTCATTCTTATGGTATTACTTTTTCTTTCAATTAAAACAGTGATAAGTTCATGAAACAAATACCTCAGGTGGCGAGTAAAAATCAAGGGAAAAAACTCAAGGAGTTTTAAAACTTATATTAGACCCCACTTTTGTGTTTGTGTGAGCTCGCGCGGGGGGAGAGGGTTAAAGGCGAGTTTTTTTTTGTATCTTGCTTTTATCTGCGTAACTATTAATATTAGGAAAAAATTTACCAAGACAAAATTAAAGAACACAAGAAAATACATAAAAAATGTTCCAGCAACTGTTTCCGTAACTTAAATAGTTTTCGAGATTATCTGACTTAAAAAACACTGAAAAACATTCTTTAGGCGTGTTTTTTTGTACTGCGGTGCATGTTAATTGGGGGCTATCCGGGTTAACGTACACATATTACACAAACAACATACAACATATCCTAGTTGTTTGTGTAATGTGTGTAAGTTAACCTAGATAGCCCCCAATTAACCTCCACCGCAGTACAAAAAAACACGCCTTTTGTTAATTACTCGTTTGTTCGCAATAAGTGAAAAAATCATCGTTTTTGTGATGTATTTTTTCAAATATTGCGTAAAATTCTATTCCCACGAGGAAAATGAGTAGGATCGATTTCTGGTATATATAACTAAATAAGCTTTAATTTGAGATAAGTCCGATGCCCGTGGATATGATGGTTACTTAGAAAAACGAAAAAGAAACCTATATTCTCACAAAAATGATGGTTTTTCGCTTCCCTGAGACGCGGAAAAAGTGGTTATAACATTTTTCAGGTGTTGTTTTATATCCTAGACTTATAGTATAGGGTATATTGTTTTTGTCACGACGAAAATATGTAACACCTTAAAGGAGGCTCCGGAGGTATAGCAATGTGTATATATAAATGATCAGGGTCACCTCCTAATTATACCCTAGTTCGATTTAACCATGTCTGTCTGCCTGTCTGTCCGTCTGTCTGTCTGTCCGTTCGCACGATAACTTTCGATAGAATGAAGCTAGAGCCTTGAAATTTTGGTCAAATGTTGGTAGTGTGATCTAGTTAGTTGGTATCGAAAATGGGTATGATCAGGCCAAGAGGACGCCTACCTCCCCTATAAATGTAAAATAATTAAATGTATCCATAACTCCCGATTAAATAAACATGGAAAGCTCTATCTTTGGCAGATTGTTCGTGAGGGTAATCTCATATTCTCCTGGAAAAATAAAATCGATCAGCTGATTAATGGTGCTTTTCTTACAAAGAGCCCCGTACTACCCTAATTTTCAGGGTTTTTGTCTATAACTCTTGAACCAATAGACGTAGACACCTGATTTTCGACCTGTAAGCCTGAGGTGAGAAGCTGCTTGAGTTCTAGTAAGTTGGGCATAATCAGATCAAAGGAACGCCTACCTCCCCTACAAATTTCCAAAAATTAACTTCATTTAATTACGATAACTTTCGATAGAATGACACTAGCAAGTTGAAAATTTACTAGAATGTTGCTAATAAGATCTACTTGGTTGGTGTTGAAAATGGGCAAGATCTGACAGAAGTAACCCCTACCTCCCCTACAAATGAAACTTCAAATAAGCGATAACTTTCGATAGAGTGAAGCTAGAGACTTGAAATTTTATTTAAATGTTTGTAGGGTGATCTTATTGGTTGGTGCCAATGATGGGCAAGATCCGACCCAAGGAACCCCTACCTCCCCTACAAGTGAAACTCCAAATAAGCGATAACTTTCGATAAAATTAAGCAAGTGACTTGAAATTTTGGTAAAAGATTTGTACTGGGATCTAGTTGGTTGTTATTAAAAATGCGCAAGATTCGACAAACGAAACCTCTACCTCCCCTACAAGTGTGTGCCAACCTTCCCTATAAGCTGGCCATATAAGAAACTCACTTTTAATGCATATAGTCGTTGCCTATTGGTACTTTTGGTATCACCACTAGGTCTGTACAAGTCTAGGGTATATACGCTTCGGACTCCGAAGCTTCGGCCTGGTTTTGTGTTCTTTAACTTTGTCAGGGATATTAAACAACTGTTTTACAAGCCTCGACGAGAGTTTATGAGATAAAAGCACTTTAATAGCCGCCTGACTATCGGTGCAGATTGCGATATGGACGCCACGAACACTATGATCCAGAATATTCCTG
The DNA here is from genome assembly GCA_964017055.1 of Chloromyia formosa. Lineage (NCBI taxonomy): Eukaryota > Metazoa > Arthropoda > Insecta > Diptera > Stratiomyidae > Chloromyia > Chloromyia formosa. The sequence continues at coordinate 64,508,290 of OZ024818.1, forward strand.
GTGCAGGCCTCAAAGGCATGGATTTAAGCTTGAAAGACGCCGGGCCATACACCCATAGTGATTGAGATCCTGGTGTTTCGTCCAAAGACACCAGCTCCAAATCTCTGCTCCCTTTTTGAGCCATCTGTAAAGCATATTAAAACAACTACAATCTGGACAGGGGTTGCCATTTTCTTCGAAAAGCACTAAAAATTTTCTACCAAAATAAAGTTCAGTGGTCATGAAATCTCATGCAGATCGACATGCCAGGGATTTGTTTTAGAATGCTCATAAAAGTACGTTTAGGTTTAGAGAAACCACTCGCAAAACTGATGCGCGAGGCAAAATTTCGCGTAGTGTTGTAAATGTGTTCCTCACCCGAAATTGTCAGACTGTCCACGGGTGAATTTTGGGTGAGTTTCCTCGCGCAACAGTTTCGCGAGTGATTTCGCTAAATCTAAACGCACCTTATTACCATCTAAGTTCCCATGAGCGTCGGATGTCAGGTGGACTTTGAGAGCATGAAGAGTTGCAGATTCTTGTATGTATCCTGTTATACTCAAGCAAGTTAGTCTTTGCTGGTAGGGTATACCGCTGTTGGGTTTTGAGCCACCATACCAACGCAGCATACATTACTACTGCACTACTGCTACACTAACATCAAACACAACCATTCTGTCATTTTTGAAGTGAGCCCCCATGTTCTTCCCAAGAGATTCCTGAAGGCCCACATGATTCGTGTCAGTGGCGGATCTAGAAATCAAGTTTGGAGGGGGCCCGACTTGGTTTACTACATGGAGCCCTAAGCGTATGGCCACAGCTTTCGGTCCTCAAGAGGTTTACGTCTATTGAGAAATTGTTTCAATAAAATTGTTGCGTGATACGATCCTTCGATTTTTAACATAAATACATCATACTGTTATGTACAGTGCATCTAAACCTCTCCTAAAGCCGGAACTCCTGTCCGGAAATACTGATGAGGCCTAGCCTTCCGGTTTGCCTGTATAATAAGTAAAATAATGAATACACCATACACCATCCGGAATTCCTGCCGAAAAAACTGATCAGGCCCGGCTTTGAGGAATTCTGGATCGCGTATGGCTGCTTCAGGCCTCCTTGAGGCGGCCGGATGAAAATTGAAAATCAATCTTATCGTCAGAGATTCGAGGTATCATTCTACCCACTGAATTTTACGGCATTTTAATTTCCATGGCCAAGCTTCGGATACATTCGTCTATTGAAATAAACTCCAGTGAAAATTCATTCTGGTCACGGACAGTTGGCCTTGAAGCGGTCGAACAGGCTTTTCAGGCGGCCGGATGCACAACTGAAAAAAGATCGCCAGAGATTCAAAGTATCTTTCCATCTATTCAATTTTATGGCATTCTACTTTCCCCGGCCAGGTTTCAGATATGAACATTGGTACATTGAAATAAACTCCTGCATTGGTTCATTGTGGTCACACGACCGGACAGGCGGCCGGATGATTAGTCAACTAAAAGCAACATAAAACGCAGGTCGATCTTTGCATCTATTCTAGCAAGCAATTGTTAATCTCTGTACTCGGAACAGTCTATCAGGTAACTACCCCAATCAGGAGTAAAATAGCTACAAAGAAATTTTGCCTTGTCAGCAAAAACTAGTCTCGCCCCGTGCAGCACAGAGTGTTTGGAAGTATCCTAAACTTATAAAGAGAACAAGTTTTGTTTTGTTTAGATTAACCTTAAGTCCATAGGCCGTAGGTAGTCCGGATGGCGCAACGCCTTCTACGCACTGGGCCCCGGTTCGATTCCCACTGAATACGGTAGTTTTTGATAAAAAAGGGGAATTACGTGTCGAACTATGAGCCCACTCTGCTGTTAAATGAGTACCCATTTACGGGGTAAATAACTCGGTTGAGCGTGTTGCTGATCACACACCTCTGCACAAGACATACCGTCCCGATCTAGAAAATGAGATGATGCTAACTCATCTCGAGGCCATGGTTCAAATTGGACTGTTGCGCCAGTTATTTATTTATTTATTTAAGTCCATAGGCAGTTGCCCAAACCGTTCGTTGTGAGAGGGCATTCTACAATACCTCAATAATAACCCCTGAAAATTTAACATATTAAACAACAGCAATGTCATCCGCATAAGCACACACCTTTCAGCGCGACACTTTCAAGTTTCGAAGCAGTCTATTGACTATCGTTAAGTTCCAGAGAAATGGAGAGAGCACTCTACTTTCCTATCCCTGCTCACAAGTTTTCGTTCCCCACGGTCCTCTTCTGGTCCGCCACTGATTCGTGTTGCTTTGCTGATCACATTCTCAACATTTTGGATCTAGTTGAGCGTGATACACAGGCATTTAACTTAGGTGGAGAACCCGCCCCGTTCATGGAAACTGGACCCAAGTTCATGTTCTTCTTCGTGGGAATCGAACCAGAACAGTTTTCTGGGGGTTGACGCTCAGACCTACTTCCGCGCACCATTGTAGCACTATGTCCAAGACAACCAACTCCATCACCTCGGTGACAGTGTCAAATTTACCCATGATTATAATTGTTATGTCATCCGTATAACCGAATGCTTGATAACCGTGTGCACATAGCCTAGAGAACAACTCGTCAACCACTAGTGACCAGAGTAGCGGAGTATATAACTTTAGAAATTTTGTTATAATAGTTAGGGAGATAAAACAAAGATACCAAAAAAACTCCTCTTTAACCCCTTCGCCCCGCGCGAGCTCACACCTCCCAGGCGGGGACTTTAAGTATATTATAGTCCTAGTACCAACCAACAAATCGCACCAAGTTTCAAAACTCTTTGAATTTTTTCCCCTCGATCACCGAATATTGGCACTCGTCACCTGGGGTAAAATACAAAATGTAAAGCAAAGAATAATGTTTTAAAATAAAGAAAGGATTTCAAATATTTTGTTCCGAATTTTAGTTCAAAATTCAGAACAATGCCGTTAATATTTGAAAATTCAGAAAACAAAGGAAATAAACATGTCATACACATAAAGGATTTTAGATTAAACAGCTACCTAGCCCGTGCGCGATCGAAAAAGATTAAAACACAGCCAAGTCATGACCTTTTTATTGCGTCAACGTTTACGGACTGCGTTTGAAACCTTTGCTCACGGATCAGCTGCCTTCTGCGATCATAATTACATAATTTCTCAGCATCAAACGAACATTGTTTGAGATATAAATATCTCCTTTGTTAAGTGCCAATGCAAAATTTGTGAGGACAGATCCAAATCAGAAATGAGAAATGCATAAAAATGGATGCATAGTGGGGAAAATGTTGGATTTTAAAGAGTGGGTTAAACTTATAATACTATAGATTTTATGCGATGAAAACTGAAAGTTAGTGTATCACACACAAAATAAATTACAAAAACCGCAAAACAAATTAAAATTAATGAGGAATATGTACGTAGTGCGGTCCATGAGTTCTTGGCCTCATATAGTAAATAGAGTGCGTTCGCAAAAACCTTTATGCAAGCGTCAGTGACAAGTCTCGACAAGCTTTACACAAAATTTCAGCATGCTACTTCAATCCGTTTAATTGTAGTAAAGCTCGAACGATCACTCCGGCAAGTTGTTTTAAAAAATTTCTCGAAATGAGTTTCGCGCTGTTATAAAGTTTTTGACTAAAGAAGGATTAACGCCAACACAAATCAAAGAAGGAATGATGGCTGTTTATGGCGATTTGTGTTCATCATTTTCAACAATAAAAAATTGGTGTAAGTTGTTTCGTTGGGGACTAGAATCATTAGAAGATGACCCACGTGCGGGAGGTCCTGTGAAGGTGACTACCCCAGAAAACATTAAATTTGTGGAAGAAATTGTTCTAAGTGACCGACGTCTAAAAACAAAAGAAATTGCAGCACAGACCGGGATTCCCAAAACAAGTGTTCTAAGGATCCTACATGAAAATTTAAATATGGCAAAAATTAGTGCAAGGTGGGTGCCTCGAATTCTCAGCGCAGTGCAGAAGCAGCGTCGAGTAGACTGTTGTGATCAATTTTTAGAGCTTTGCCACGAGGACCAAGAAGGAGTAATCCAATCAATTGGAACGGGTGATGAAACCATGGTCTGTTACTATGATCCGACATCTGGCTACAATCTTTTGGGACTGCGAGGGAATCCTTCTGATTGACTTTAAGGAATCAAATACAACCGTGAACGCAACATATTTCTCTGACTTACTAAGGCAGTTGCGTCAAAAAATTATCGAGAAAACGGGCGGAAAAATCAGCCAAGGTGTGCGCTTGCTTCATGACAATACTCCAGTCCACTTCCAAGGCTACTGTTCGCGAATGTGGCTTCACAGAGATTGAATACCCACCATATAGCCCTGATCTGGCCCCATCCGACTATTTTTTGTTAAGGGGTAGAAGATTCAACAGTGACGATGAAATTAAACAGGCGGTGTACGACCATTTTGACTCTAAAGATGCATCATATTTTTATAGTGGCTTAGAAGCTTTAGTCAGACGTTCTGAAAAGTGTATGCAAATAAAGGGAGAAAGAATATATTGAAAAATAGTCACAGTTTTTTTTATTTATGACTTTTCTTTCTATATATGTGTATATTTTAAAAAGTTATCAAAAATGGGTTTTCTATACTCTACTAATACTAAATCCTATCGATTAAAAAAATAGTCCTTTTCAGTCCTTTTTTATTGACAATAAAATTGAATACATTTTATGCAAGGATTCAGTAATCTTTACATAAAATGTATTCAAAACAATTTAAACATACCTGCTTGCCAGCGTCGATGGTTTACCGCCATAGCCACTGCTACCGGATGAATTGCTACTTCGTCTCGATTTTGAGCTTCCACTGTAAACGATAAATGCAGGCCTTTTAGAATGGCGCCCGTTTGAACAAAAAAAAACTAGGGTATAAAAAAAATCCAAAAAATTTGGGGAAAATTACCTTCTTTGAGACTGGCTATTACTGCAACTGTTGGAATAAGCCGAGTCTGATATTTTGGTGTTGTGCGTTGAACTGTTCCCCTCCATGTTTGGTCTAGAGTTAGAGTTGAAAAAAAATATGAATACAAAAAATTAGAAATTGAGACTATGTACATAATTTCAAAATAGGTTTGACATTCGGCGGCGCTTAAAAAAATTAACCGATACTCAAGGCTCTGCTCTGCCCTCATAAAACGGCTCATTTCTCTCTTTCTCTCTCTCTCTCTCAATTGCCCTAACCCCTTGTGGGGCATAGCGCGTCAACTGTTCCATGTGACCCAGTTGACGTTTCGACGACATAAACTGGTTCCGGAGAATGCAGCTGCCAGCATGCACCTCCTGCACATCCATGGCCTCGAACGCCGTCGTGAACGGCATTCGAGCCCGAAACGCCGGTAGTCAAACACGAGACTGATGCCTCAAAACACTGCGCTACCGGTTGCCCTAATAGTAATTACAATTTAAGTGATGAGGCGGGCCAGTGATTTATGCTTAAAATACACACTATTCCACTAGAAAAACGGGCACGCATATCATCAATCTTCATCCCTATATGGAAGGTTTTCTCATTTCCGTACAATAGCAGGCCGATCTAAGTGCTTGTAACATTTAAGGCGCCCAACGTGGGTTCGGATGGTTTATCACGTTCGCCTTCTGTGCATTTCAATCTATTCTTAATTTTCAGGTCTCCAATCCTGAACGGCGCGTGCTTGCTATATTATTGTTGGACGCAATTAACGCCTAGTGGCTTATGTAAAATCTTTTAAGACCTTTACACCGGGGTATTTCACAGGCCTGGCAGCAAGCGCCAAATATTCAGGGTGTTTTATAATATGCTCTTTTCCTTTTAAGTTGAGATATACTGACGAACCAAATTGCTAAATTTTCGAAGATATTTAAGAATTTTACGAATCGAATTAACAAATTTCCAATTTCCAAATTTTAATTGATTAAGAAATTTGTCATCAACTGAGGCATAAACGGCGGTCAGCCAAAGAAAATAAAACCTAAACGTATTAAGGTCTAAACAAAACACACAGTGCCCGTACCAGGGCAGCGTCATAGTCGCCCGTATACCGGCGATCTACGGTGGGCGAATTGTACAATATAAAACAGTCTGCTGGTTCACACTTACCCACACGGAAAACAGACAGTCACCTGCACATCACAGGGCGGAACGTGCCCGTTTAGTTTGGTTTCATTTTTGTCGCTCACTGTGCGGCACGGAAAGAAATTGGAAACACACATCACCGAACACGGACCAGCCGCCGCAGGGTGGGTCGTTGTGGAGCCATCATACGGCGAAGAAAATGTATAATGTTGAGCAGACAGAAACACGTTTGCACTTCCCAAAAGTAACCGCAAGTCATACACACAATATCGCCTACTGTGCCGATTGAATGGAACTGTGAATTGACGAACCGTCGCCAAACCGACACACGGGGAACATACGGTTGGATCCCGGTTCGGGTAGTGTGCGGTTTCGCTTGCAATATGCGGTTATGCACCCGGTATACGGGGGCTACGGCGCTGCCCTGGTACGGGGACTGTGTGTCTAGACCTTTACCCGGAATGTGACAAAACCTGCATAGGGTAGTACAAAAAGACTGGTTCCCGTTCGCTGAACTCGGTGATGCCAGAAGCCACTAAGTGCCGCTTTTCATGGGCCGTTTTTTGACAGCCACGGTTGGCGGTTTTCCTATGTATGCAAAATGCATAGGAAAACTGCTAACTGCGGCCGTTAGTCATGATATCACCTGCTCCTCTTGCGGATCAGGTCGACCTACTCCGAGTCCGACAACGGAGTAGGTTCAAGAAACTAGGTTCGCAGACCTACTCCCTATATAAAACGAAATTGTCGTCCGTCATGGAGTTGGAGATAGAGTAAAAGAACAGAAGAGTGGGTGAACTAGGTTCGCCGATGTTTGAGTCGTAATTGTAAATAAGAGAATGGAGAACTGAACTACTGACTAGATTAGAAGACATATCTACATATAGCTATACTGCAGTGTAGAATAAAATGGATTGTATTTTCAATTGAATTTTATTGATATCAGGTGGAGGTCAGCTTTTATGGCCGGTTTACGTTCTCACCGAATGGACGAGGCGAGTATATTCGGCGAGAAAGCCCGACGCAAGTATCCTGGGTAAGGTGCGTGTTCACATTCTCGCCCGACTACGAGTACTGTTCTGTTGGGCAATGACAAAAAAAAAAACTGGTGGTGCGGTAACATACGCGCTCCCATTGGAAAATAATGTACGCACTTATGAAGAGCGTTTACTTTAATTTAATTTTTACCAACGACATGTTTCATGTAATTTTCCCCGAAAATCGTTTGCGCGCGTTTAGGTTAAGCGAAACCACTCACCCTACCAGCTTTTTGCAGACTGATTGGCCGTTTCTTCGAAAAAAGGATTACCATTCAGAATCTCCTTTATTTTTTGTTTTTTTCTTTGCTATTTTGACTTCAGATTCGCAATCAGCGACCCAATCGACCTCCTGAAAGTTTTTTCCAGCAATATTGGCCGTGTTTATAAAAAAAAGCGTTGCCTTTCTGAATCCCCTATTTGTTTTTTTTCGCTATTCGGACTTCAGATTTGCAATTAGCGGCCCAAAAAAACTCAACAGCGTTCCCCAGGAAAATTGGCCGTGTTTTTGAAAAAAAAGGGTTGCCGCTCGGAAACTCATTTATTTTCCGATTTTTTGCAATTCTGACTTCAGATTCGCAATCAGCGACCCAATCGACCTCCTACCAGTTTTTTCCAGCAAGATTGGCCGTGTTTATAAAAAGAGTGTTGCCATTCTGAATCCCCTATTTGTTTTTTTGCCATATGGACGTCAGATTCGCAACCATCGACCCAAAAAAAACCCAATCCATCATCCGCCACGACCACCCACAACACAATAAATGACGAAAAGCTTCACTCCACCCAACATCAATAAAATCCAATTGAAAATTTACTCCAATTCGTTCTACACCACAATATTGCGTAGCGACATCGTATACTATACATATGTCACATCATCTAATCTAATCAATAGTTCAGGTCTCTCATCTACTTTTCTATTCCCCCTAGATTTAAACGATCTGATCTGATCATGTTCCGATACCGACAGACGGAACTATTAAACCTATTCACTGTTCATTTTTCAACTGCTCCGACTCCGGCCTGAACTTAAAGGAACCATATGATCTGGGTTCGTTTTCATGCTCCGACACTGATCATTTTTCGATTGCGGAGTAGGTCGACCTAGTCCGGTGTACGGAGTAGGTTAAAAAGAGTAGATTCGTGAACTGGCAACCATGACTAGCGGCCATCGAAAACCTTCCATGAAAACGGGCACTAAGTAGTACACAACAATAGGATGAGGATGAACCAACTTTTGAAAAAGCAAACCAAATTTGATTTCACTTAAAAAAAACTTTATATCTACAGTGTGTACCGTTCCGGATGATAAATATCTTAATGGTCTATCTACCAGTAAGAGTGTTTAGTGTTTTTTGGGAAAATGAACATATGACATGGAAACTCTCTCTTTAACTGTTACCGAGTTGTAACATTTTTTTTTGTAAATTATTGACTTGTCAAGCAAAATCAAAATTTTCCACTCCCCCCATGATTTAATCCGAGATTTGACCTCACGTCTTTCAACTACATAAAATTTCATATAAATGAATTTCTTCGCAGTTGCAAAGATCACCGTTACGTCAGAGATGCAACTGTTCAAACTTTAAAGGAATTTCAAAATCGATTTTCCGTCGGAAATTCAAATGATTATTTTACAAAGGTACTTGGAACTGACAAAACTGCAAACTTGACAAAAGTTGCCCCATTGCGTTAGCATATGAATTTTAAGGACTTAGATTTGAAAATTTACGAATGTTACGCATAAAAGGAAAAAAAAAACATGGTCTGAAGAAGAAACAAATTTACTTCAACCTTGAGTTAACAGATAGTCCATGCTACGAAGGAAAAATAGGAAAAAAAAACTTGTTGTTCTGAAATTTGGCGTAATTAATGTGGAGAGTCCTCTGAATATAATAACAGAAAAAAATTTTGTAGTTTTGAAATTTTGCAAAATTGATAAAAGGAGTCTTCTGAATATATTAACCAAAATCTACGTTGATAGGGAGTCGGGAAGTGTAGGAAAGAGAGAGTCAAGGGTATTTTTCCAGTTTTCCCTTGGTGTAAGGTCTAGGCAGGGTATAACATACCATTTTATGGTCTACTGCTCATGCTCGACTTCCCAAATATACTCGTACCAAATTTAGTTATCCGATATTACGCCGTGCCGCCCTCTTGGCTCTGTCAATCGGGGTTTTACTCTATGTTGTAATATTTTGCATTTCCAAACCACCTTATTTTCCTCCCCGGTCTCTCGAAAGTACTTGTGAAAAATGTCGTTTTCTGAAATGTCGCCGCCCTCTTTGGTTCGGTTAATCGGGGGTTTACTGTATGCGGTATCATTTTGGAGTCGCGAACCACCTTATTATCCTCCCCGGCCTCCCGAAAGTACTTATGAAAATTTTCGTTATGCAAAATGACGCCGCACCCTTAGGTTCGGTTAAACGGGGTTTTACTGTGTGAGATCGCGAACTACCTAACTATCTATTCCAGCTCGCCAAATATACTCCTGCAAAATTTGGCGACAATCGCCCCAGTGGTTTTTGCACGACAAACATGCAAAAACTTTTATATATTAGCTGGTAACAACGTATGTAGTAATTAATAGTATTAGTAAGTCTTGTACAATAAGTAGGTTAAGTGATGATTGTGAATATAAACAATAAAATGTGTTCTTATGTAAGCCAAACACAATGACTCTCGTTAGTAAGATCATAACACGAGTTCCCTGATATAATATGGCGCAGCCGGTGAAAGCAAACCAAAATAAAGGAAGAAACAACATTAGACAGGAGAATTTGTCAACAAGCTAAGTACACGGAGAAGAAAATAGCAGAAAACCGAAAACAGAAGAACATAGAGACCGCGTGTCAGGTAACATAACCTATTAAGTAAATTAATTCGAAAAATAGAAACGGATACGGCATTCGGGCCACTAGGTCCGATGAATTTTGATGGGAATTTGAGTACAGGGCGAAAGTTCAAGAGGACGTTTGAAATCTTTGTGCTGGCGTCGAGAGGTACTCCGCCGAGCGACAATGTCAAGATCGCAATGTTGTTGAATTTGATGGGCGAGAAGGGCATAGAGGTGTTTGAGACTTTCAAAAACCGAAAACAAGGTGTTTCAAAAAGTGATCGACTCTTTCAACGATTATTGCGACCCGAAAACTTAGATTCAAATTTCACACAATCCAATGAACCATTTGATAACTTTCTGACGGATGTCACCCAACAGACTTAAAAGTGTAATTTTGATTATGCATCGGAGCCAATTGTAGATCAAATGATCAGGGATCGTGTTGTCCTCGGTATTAATAGTACTGATTTTCAGGAAAAGTTGTTACGGATGAAGAATATATCTTTAAAAAAAAGTAATCGAAATCGAGTTGCAGAGGTTACGGATCGACAACCAATTGACGTGCAACGCCTACAAGGAGAAACAACAAAAGTGAATCAATTAAAATTTACTAAAGATAATCGTAATAAGTCAAATTTAGGTAAAAAGATGAAAAAGGTAAACATAAAAGTGATAATAGTAGTCGGGCTAGTAATATTATTAATAATTGTCAACGATGTTCATTTAGTCATCCCATACAGAAAATTCCAGATATCGGTAAAATATGTATGAAGTGTAAGAAACGAAATCGTTTTGTTAGCAGGTATAGGGAAAAACAGGTAAATACGGTGTATGGACAGACTATTGATTTGAATTCATTAGTAATTGATAATTTGATACAGTTGAAGTAAATGGAATTCAACAAGAGAATTCCTGGTTTGCGAAGTTGAATTAGAATGGCCAAGAAATTCGAGTCAAGCTTGATTCGGGCGCTGAAGTAAAGAGAATACCGTTTTAAATTTTGACGAAAATTCTGAAAAATATTATAAAATATAGTAAAACTGTACGCAGAACGAATCATTAACCAATATCAAGGCGGTTTCAGACCTGGTCGTCCCATAACCGATCAGCTCTTTACGGTCAAACTGATACTCCAGAAGTTCTGGGAATACAACGTAGACGTATAACAAATCTTTGCTACTTCAAGCAGGCATACGACAGTATCGATCGTGGTGTACTGTACAACATCATACTGCAATTTGGTATACCGGCAAAATTAGTGCGACTGAGAAAGTTGACGATGATCAACTTCGTCTCACAGGTCAGGATCCATAATAGATTTAGAAACACGCACTGGTCTGAAACAGGGCGATGGACTGGCACCGACGCTCTTCAACCTAGCACTGGAATGCACTATTCGGGCTATGAATATGGACAACAGCAAGACGCTACTCATCAAGTCGACACAATTAGCAGCGTACGCCAACGACATCAACATCATGTCCCGAAGATTGACCGACGCAGAAAAACTTCTGCATACGCTCGATACCGCTGCAAAAGACTACGTATCAACGAGAGTAAATTAAAATAATGATGCAATCGACGACAAGGACACCTGCACAATCGAGCATTAATGTGGGGGACCTCAACATCGAGTTCGTGAACGATATACCTGGGTTGCAACTTGTCAAGGGACGCCAACGAAACTGACGAAATCAAGCGACGGATACAGTTAGCTAATAAGACTTTTTTCTCGGTTCTTTCTATAATGAAATCGAAGCATGTACACAGAAACACGAAGCTTCGCGTATACAATACGACCAGTGCTATGCTGTGGCTGCGAGGCATGGACATTAATTCAAGCCTCCGGAAACATGCTAGACACATTTGAACGTAAGGTTCTGCGGCGAATTTTCGAGGCTGTTTGCGATCGAGATGGATGGCGCATCCGCAACGAATGGACGATGATTGCATGCCAAAGAGAGTAAGGCCTTCCGCAGACGACGAAACTGCTTTGCAACTCGAATTGCAAACCCGTTTGCAATGCAACTGATTTGTGACATTGCCTGTATACAGCAATGGGGATCCGCAACGAGTCGACTAGTTGCAAACCGGTTTGCAACGAGTTTCGAACGCGTTGCGTGCGACTGGATTCCCGAGTCGCAAAGAAGTTGCAGTTGGAAGTTGCATATGAATTTTGTTGTTGGCCACAGACCACAAGAAATCTGGTCAGCTGTTCAGTCTGTCAAAATGTGTTAGTTGCGTTCGCGATGGTTGAAATGTGTTCTGTTCCAAATAATTTGTGTTTATTAACATAGTAAAAGGTGGTGGCTGGTGGCCGCAGTTAATTTGACAGGTAAGTAGAGTATAAAAAGTGAAAAGTGCCAGTGTGATAATTGGGATTTCAAATATAGTGTGCAGCTTGTTTGAAAATCGGGTTGCAAATCAATCGCATCATGTGCGGACTGAGGTTGCAAACTGGTTGCAACTGCGTTCGAAACTAGTTGCATCGCAAACTGGTTTCCAACTCGAGTTTCAAACGAGTTGCGTCATGTGCGAAAGGCCTAATGATTAATAAACGCAGAACGAGTCGACGGAGCGAGACTGCGAAGACGACCGAGAGCTTGTGTGATCACGTGACCGAGATAATTGGAGGACAACGATCGACGCACCCAAGATCCGACGTTGGGCTGTCGCGCCACGATGATGGTGATGATAAATTAAATAGGAATCAATATCACTTTCCAGCTTTGTTCATAAAATATTTAATTATCGACGTTTCGCATATATTTTAATAACGCATTTTCATTCCTATAATACTCGTATATATAATATATTCCTGTATAATTTAATAAACCAGTGATATACTATCAACTTGTCGATGATGATAAAGTTTTTAAAACGCTAGAAAATGAAATGAAACCGGAAAATAGAGGGCTGCGCCCGTAATCCGAGGGTTTTGTAGTGTCCCATGCCAATAGGAGATGAACTGTCCTACTTTTGGAGATGCTTAACCATTCATGTTAAGACAATATTGCAAATTGTAAGTTTGCATAAAAAATATTGAAAATAAATTGTTTGAATAATTATAGAGAATGGAGTCAGCGACGAGCATACCCCCTCCCTCCTTCCCCTCCTCCCACCTCTCCTACCAATCATTACCCTTTTGAAAATGGTTAACTCCAATTCGCTCTACGGAAAACAATATGCAAGTATGTTGTACTCGTGGTACTAGTATGTAGTACAAGAGACCTGTTATGTGCATTTTTTGTATGGATGATATCAAAATGACCAAATCTAAATGAATGTACTACTATTAAATTTTACGTGATTATTACGAAATTTGGAGATATTATTGCACATGGTGTTGATTATCGTCGGCCATCAATATTTTCGACCTCGGATGAGTTTTAGAAATGCAGGGGTGTGCTAAGTGTAACTATAGAAATATACTATTATTAACCTATTTTGAGAAGATATCAAAATTCCATATTTTTTTTTGTTTTCTGTGCTAGTTGAAAGCCATCTTCCTGTATGCTTTCATATTTCTAAGTGTAACGGTCTCGAAATGGTAAGGGGGGTGGGACAAATTACAATATGATCTCATATTTTCCCCTCTGCCTCTTTTCCCCTTTCTTTGAATTTGATGAAGTCGCCAAAAATGGAATGTACTCTGTAGTACCTTTCTCATGATACTTGCCTATATCAGATGAAAAAAAAAATGTTGACCTTAATTTCCCCTCTATGGGAACCTCCCTTAAAGCAGCAACCCACCTACCTCCCCCCTTAAACTTCTCTCCCCTACCACTCCTATACCACCAATCTCCACACTTTCAGAAATGGTTAACTCCAATTCACTTTACGAAAAACAATAAACAATATTCAAGTATGCAGTACTAGTATGTAACCGGTTATGTGCATTTTTTGTATGAATGGCATCAAAATCTCAAAATTTAAATGAATGTACTATTATTAAATATTACGTGATTGTTATGAAACTTGGAGGTATTATTGCCTATGATGTTGGTTATCATTGGCCATCAATATTTTTGACCTCGGCTACGCGTAAGGGGTGCAGGGGTGTGCTAACTGCAACTATAGAAATGTACTATTATTAACCTTTTCTGATGAAATTTCAAAATTCTAGAAATCTAAGTTTTCTACGCTAGTAAAATGGCGCTGTTCTGCAAATTTTCATATTTCTAAGTATAACGGTCTCGAAATGCAAGGGGGGGGGGGGATAAACTCGGATGACATATTTTCCCCTCTCCCTCTTTTCCCGTTTCTTCAAATTTGAAAAAAAATCCAAAAATGGAATGTACTCGACGGTACCTTTCTTATGATACCCCACTTGCCTGTACCAAACGAAAAAAAAAACTTCGACCTTCATTTCCCCTCTATGGGGACCTCCCCTTAAAGTTGACCTATTACGAAGATTCGCTTTCTCCGGCGAATTATAGTAATTCTACACATTCCTACAAAATTTCATGTTTGTAGCTTAAGCCGTTCGTGAGATATTTCATGGACAGACGGACAGACAGACATTTGACCGATTTCATAAGGGTTTTGTATTTACTACAAAACCCTAAAAAAGTATTGTTGAGTCTGTCAATTTGAAACTGGAAGCTTATGGCGGGTTTCATTTAGATGTTTTAGCGGCAGTAAAACTGTATGGAGCGATTTTTCATAGCTAATGTTGATTCGTTTCCAATATTAGGACTTGTATTAAGGCTCAAATTAATTAAACGTATAGATCGTTTGAGTCAAGAAACAGATTCGAAGGAAATATTTTTACAGACAAATCAAGCATTATATAATGGATTGGGAACATTTCCGGATAAATGAAAAATTTATATAAATAAAGAGGCAAAGCCAGTCATAAATGCACCACGACGTATAGCGAGTAGTCTGAAAAATAAAGTTAAAAATAAATTAGACGAAATGGAGAGGGCTGGCATAATTAGAAGGGTTAACCACCATACTGAGTGGATTCATAACTTGGTCGTCATAGAGAAACCAGATAAATCAATTAGACTCTGTTTAGATCCAAGGGACATAAATAAATTAAATATACGCGAACCTTTTCAGATTCCTCGTTTAGTGGGTCTGTCGCCACAACTTGAAAACATGGAACACTTTGCAGTGTTAGAGCTAAAGCAAGGGTTTTGGCAAGAGCCACTACAGGGTGGCGCAAAAGAAACGAAGGGGTTTGAATAGTCCATAATTCCTTTATTTTTGAATGAATCGAATTTCTTTTCTTTTTGTAGTACACTTCATAAATGGGGAATTTTGTTAATTTAAACGTGAAAAATAACATCGCGTAATTGGTGCCCATTTCCAGCTTCGCAAATTGCGCTCTTTCTAAACGTTTTCATTATTTTTTCAAGATTTCTGGAGGTATCGCTCGAATTTCTTCTCGAATATTATTGTTTAGTTGGGGTATGGCCTGTGCCTTATTCATATGCTATACACATACTCCAGACCATACTCCAACGAAAAAATAATATTCGAGAAGAAATTTTAGCGATACCTCCTGAAATCTTGAAAAAATTCATGGAAAATATTTTAGAAAGAGCGCGACTATGCAAAGCTGAGGATGGGCACCACCTACGCAATTTTTTTCACGTTTAAATTAACAAAATTCCCCATTTATGAAGTATACTAAAATAAGAAAAAAAAAAAAAAGAAAATCGATTGATTCTAAAATAAAGGAGTTATAGACTATTCAAACCCCTTCGTTTCTTTTGCGCCACCCTGTAGAAGAAGAGAGTAGTGATTTGTGTGTTTTAACACCCCCTCTGGCAGTTATAAGTTCTTGAGGTTGCCATTTAGGTTGAATATGGCTCCAGAGCTGTTTCAAAAGTTGAACATAAAATACAATACTTCGGTCATCTACTTAGAGTATTTATTTATTTTGGCGATGTCCTAGTATTTAGTAAAAACAAATCCGAATATGATTTTAATCTGGCTAACGTCATAGAGATGGCGAATAAAGTTAACATAAATTCCAAAACAGCTTCATGGTTTAACACCTACCATCCTCAGTTCATCTAGCGCTAGCTTTATTGTTCGCGTTAGATTTGATAATTCGCTTGCAGATTGCGAAAGGCACTCCGATGTCCCAACGACCATCCTCAATTGCCCCAGTCGTCCCAGCCCGAGCAAGCTCATCAGCCACACAATTACCAGCATAAGCACTGTGACTTGGAATCCAGCACAATGTGATTTCAAAGTAACGCCCCATCTCATCAAGAAGCGATCGACAGTTCGTAACCGTCTGCGATGTCGACAGAGAAGATTCAAGTGATCGAATTACAGCCTGACTGTCAGTGCAAATAGTGCTTCTGAAATCGCTTAAACCTCTGCCTTCAGCACGCTGCAATGATCGTGTATGCGGAAAGACAAACTAGTCTTTAACGTCTCCGAAAAGATACCAACTCCCACTCCAGTATTCGTTTTGGATCCGTCAATATATAAAACGATGGAGTCTGGGTGAGTGATAGCCCCAGTTTCCCACATGTCCCTTGAGGGAATTTGGCTTCCAAAATTTTTACTAAACATATACTTAGGACAAATGTGTACAGCCACAAAACCACCTTCGGCTGTAGTCCCCAGTTGCGACCTATCGCCCTCCTGCAGGCAGGTGTAGAGTTCCATAGTGGCTTTGTCAACACGTTCCTGAATATTTGGCCTCCATCCCAGCTTCCTGTCTAGGATAAGACATAGTCTTGTCAAGAGATGACAGTTTGACACCCTCCATTACCGGAGGTTCGATACCCGAGGGTAGATTGTGCCTCCTTGTAAAGAGTACAAGTTCCGCTTTGTCAGGATTGACCCTGACACTATTCGGAATAACCCAACTGACCAGAGTCGATATAGCATTCTGCAGCACCTCACTAAGAACGCTCGGAAACTCACCTGGAACTGCGATGGCAACATCGTCGGCATAGGAAACAACCCTGCAATCCAGACTCTCAAGATCCAAAAGCAGTCTATTGATTCCTAAATTCCATAGCAGCGGTGAGAGCACACCACCTTGTAATGTGCCGCTACAGACAAACCTACGCATAGCTTAAGAGAATCAGCTGGACAGTGTAAGCCTAGGAGTCAATAGCTGGTTAATTAATTCACACAATGAATCATCCACGAGCAGGCCCGAGAGTGCCTCAGTGATGGTCCCAGGTAAGATGTTGTTAAAGGCACCCTCAATGTCCAGAAAAATCACCATGGTGTATTCCTTGTGACTGGAGGATTTTTTAATGTAGCTAACCAAATAATGCAGGGCGGTGTCCACCGATCTGCCCTTCTAGTAAGCGTGCTGCGAAGTGGACAGCAGTCGAGATGGAATACTATCACGTAGATGGATGTTAATTAACCTTTCAAAGTCTTAAGAATGGTGAAGGATAAACTAATCGGTCTGAAGTCATTAGTCACTTTAACCTCCCTCCATATATGAGGAATATCAACCCCAGGCAAGCTCTAAAAATGGTCGCGAACCAAGGGTACACGATGTCCGATGCGTGTTGCAGGTCTGTCGGAATGATACTATCCGGCCCAGCGGATTTGTAAGGGTCGAAATTTCGATCGCCCATAGAATCTCTTCCTCTGTAATAATCAACCCTAGGTGTCACCATCCACTGTCGAACTCGAGCTCGAACCTGGTACAAATGTCCTCTGACACACACATATCCTTCACATATGTGTGAAGAAAACCGGTCCACTTGTACTAGGTTCGTGTTCGAGTTTGAGTTCAAGTTCGACAGTGTATGGTGGCACTTATGCGTCTAAATGTTTAACGAATGCAAAACAGCAATACGCCCAAATTGAGAAACAGATGTTAGCCATTCTCTTTGCGTGTGAAAAGTTTCATGACTATATTTACGGAAGAAAAGTCATTGTTTTATCGGATCATAAACCGTTAGTGTCAATATTCAACAAATTAATGTCGCAGGTTCACCCCAACAGACTACAGTGCATTAAACTCATTACAAATTACTATGTATTATGGGATTGAAGTGAGATATCTTCTTGGTAAAGAAATGCATATAGGAGCATCAAGAAGCATCATGGAAAAAGACTCCAAACCTATAGATTCAACATTAAATACATACTGGTGTTCATTCTGACAATGTTGGTGATAGAAGAACTGAAGAAATCCGTAAAGCGATTTTAAATGATGAAGAATTGCAAGCTCTAATAGGATTTGTGCAAAAAGTTGGCCTCAATATAGAACTAAAATTAAAGACTTATAAAAAAAAAGTATTGGGAAAGCGGACTTCTTTTTTATGAAAATAGAATTATAATTGCAAGTGTACTTCGAGAGCTAATTTTGAACAGTGTTCATGAAGGTCATCTCGGTATCACCAAAACTAAAGACTTAGCAAGATTAACAGTTTATTGACCGGGAATAGAAGATTTTGTGGGTAATAAATCGAATTACAGAGCTTCACTTGTTCCTCATGAAATTCCTGATCTGGCTTTTAGCAAAGTGTGATGTAATTTCCTTGACTTTCAAGAGAAGCCTTTCTTAGTTTTAATGGATTACTTCTCCAAGTGGATAGAGGTGAAATTATTAAAAAACAAGCTTCGCTTCGCGTGAAGGGTATCATACCTTTGTTGTGACTTATGTTGCATTTGCCACTTTGAAATTAGTATAGTAAAACTTGTTCCGATTTCACTGTTCCTTGAGAGGGAATTTAGGGACGTGATTTGGCAGTCAATATGATGGAATAATATGAAATTTGGTAAAGATATCTTCAGAAATAAGAAAGTCTTCCTAACAAAAACCTGCTTTTCGAACGGTCCTTCCTATGACAGCTATATGATAGAGTAGCCCAATTTCAACCAAATTCGGAAATATGATTTGACTGGAAATTCTAGTGATTAGGTGAAATTTGAAATAGATAGCTTTAGAAATAAAAAAGGTTTTTCCTCACAAAGACTAATTTTTGGATCGGTCGTTCTTATTGCAGCTATATGACGTAGTGGTCCGATTCTGACATTTTTACAGCGTGCAATAGAAAGAAGATCTTCTACAAAATTTCAGCTCGATAGCTTTAAAACTGAGGGACTAGTTCGCATAGAACCAGACAGACAGACGGACAAAGCTTAATCGACTCGTCTCATCATACTAACCAAGAATATATATAGTTTATATGGTCAGAGATGCTTCCTTCTGTGCGTTGCAAACTTCATGACAAAGTTAATATACCCTATCACATCCGTGAAGGGTATAATAAAATGTCTGAAGAGATTTCAAACAAACCGAAGGAAATATTTTCTCAGTATGGAGTCCCTCATATTGTTATAGCGGATAATACGAGTATGCCTTTTAATTCATATTTAGCTCAAAAATTCACTAGAGAATGGAACATTAGTTTGATAGCTTCTAGTCCACACCAATGGGCTAGTGGAAAAAAATGTAGGTATGTATAGCAAAACAATTATATCGTAAATGGTGAGAAGAAGGAAAGGATTTAGATAGTGGGTTACTGTCATATAGAAATGCACAGATTTCGAATTGATCGGCGTTCCCAGCGCAATTGTTAATGAGCCGTATGCTGCGGCCTAAATTTGCTGTCTGTAAAGATTTATTGAGACCGAAGGTAATTGAAGGTACTTCGGCGAAATTAAAAGTTAGTCAAGATATTAAGAATAGAATAAGATAAAGGGACATGAGAACCAGCTAAGATTGTTGATTTGCACTCAACACCTAGATCGTTTCTCATACAGAATGAAAATAATCAAATTTTAAGACGAAACATCATTAATTTGAGAAAATCAGTGTACACTCCTAGTTTTAAACTAACAGACTCACAATTTTTTGGATTTAAATTAGCAAAATTCGGATTGGCATTCATTCCAAGTCTGTACTAAATGATAATAATCTAGGTGAGGCCTACCTAATTAAAGTAGAGCAAACTTGAATTATTAATAATAATAATGCATATTATACACGGTCAGGAAGGTTGGTAAAACCTATTGTTCGATACCAATGTAATATTAGTATTGAAAGTTATTCTTCACGATTCCAGTCTTTTATTATTTTATTATTTTCGACGTTTCGCCTGGTGGTGCGTCTTTGCGCCTATGAGGTATCATACGGTATCAACGGACCCAGTGGTGGTCTATGTGTGCTGTGTTTGTGCGCAGCTGCCTCTTTAACCTAACCTAACCTAAGCTGGTGCTTAAACAGAAACATTTTAGATGCATATATAGCTTTTGCCATTCAACGTGCATGGTCCATTCCAGCAGAGGCTTTGAATGAGATACCGCTTTCAGAAATATCTCCTAAAAAGATAATGATCAAATGAAGGAACTCCTTGTAATCGTCGCGAGGCTGAAATATTTGTAGTTGATTCTGAGCAAAAAGCAACTATATCTGTCGCGACAGTTTGAACGCAACTCCAAGTAGATGGTTCGGATATCGCAGTCTTGAAGTCTTCCTGATTAATTTTTGTCCAACAGCTCTTAAATCTTTTGAAAATCATAATTTCAGGACCACTGGAGTTTCCAATAGCAGATGGAGCTGATGCTACGACACCTTCAAGTACGATTTCTAAGATGTGATGCCCACATGGAAACCAAATCAATTCTTTTTGCATTTTCTGTTCCAAAAGAATACACGCTGCGTTTATTCGCCCTGTATTAGATGCTGTTGTATCGAAGCACATACATCTTATTTTATCATATAAGTTCCAAAAAAAATTTCTCGAAAATAGCAGACGCCATGGTTTCCCCTTGACTATCTGGAAGTTTGGCAACGGCCAAGAGCTGGTCGGCTCCTTTTCCAAATACTCAGATTGGTTGACGATCTACTATTTCATGTCCCATTATGTCCTCGAGCATCTGTCCATCCCAGTGCACAGTAAGTGTAGTTTGTGGTTGAAAATCAGCTTGTATAAACTCGCCCAGCTGCTTTCTAATATTTATTCTTTGGCGACGTATAGAAGAATAGCTAACGTTATATTCTGACACATTGCAGCCCAGTCTTTGAGTATAAAGGCCAAAACAATAGTTCCTTTTCGGTCACTCAACTTAGCGAAATCAAGACTTGTAGCTAAATTAGAATCTAGGATTGTTTTCAGCCTCGTTTATTAAAAATAAACCATATCCGACATCGCAATAAGTGCGCTATTGCAGATAATTTTTTGACTTTGAGAGTCGGTAGCGACCTCTAAATATTAATCAAAAATTCCAAAATTAATAGCTAATTGATATTTTAGTGGGTAGAATGATATTATGGGTTGAGTGTAAAAGTAGTAAAAAAATAACAACTTGAAATTTATGAATCACCATAATGTATTGTACATTCATGTGTATTAAATGAAAAATAATGATAATTAAATTATTAATTTAATTGTAAAAAAAAATTGTAATAATATAATGCGTTATGAGAATCTGAAAGAAATAAATTAGAATAGAACATGCAATTAAAATATAAAAATATACTATAGAACAGAAAACTAAAATTGAAAAATAAAAACTAATTTAGATCAGTTTGAAAAGGGAGACGTTATATATGGTAACAACGTAGCAATATATATAATAGTAATTACTATAACTATTAGTCTGGTGCAATGAGTAGGTTAAGTGATAAACGTCAGACAATAAAATGTATTCTTATTCAAGTCAAACACAATGGGCGTTATTATTAAGATCATAACACGAGTTCCCTGATATAACAAGGCCAAATTGTATTATTGGGAGAGTGGCAAATTTTGATTTTGTTCCGCAAGTCTAGCTTTTTGACACAATTTACAAAAAATGCTCTGTAATGGTTAAAGAGAGAGTGTCCATGTCATGTGTTAATTTTCCTCAAATTAACACTACTATCTACCATTAAAGTATTTACCATCAGGAACGGTACACCCTGTATAGTAAACAATTTATGTATTTTTTGTTTTCACGGAATAAACAATTCTAGACATTATAGTAAAGTATTACGTTTTAAGTAATGTGAGATCTGCAATTTTTTTAAATGTAAAATACCTGTAGCAGTTGAAGGATTAAGTAATCTAAAACAATTCATTACATTTTCTTGTCCAGAAAGAAATCGCGTGATGAAGACCTTGTCTGGTAAAACTGAGAGACCCTGTGCAATATTAAAAGTACTTTTAGTTTTGGTTCAACGGTCTTCATCCTGCAAAGGTGTAGTGTAGAGCAACTTTGAAGGTTAGTACTTTGTTGATTCGACCGCTAATGTCTGACTGTAAGTTTTAGCTCTTTTTGGGACTCTTCTTGAGAGTCATATTATCTTTTCAGATGGTAACACTGATTATAGATAATTAAAAATAAATTTATAACTATTGTTTGTCACGTACGTTTTGTATCAACTGACTGTTGTTGCATTCAATTACGAACAAAATTTCCTACGTATTGAAAAGTAAATATGGCTGCACTTTTCTAGGTGTTATTTTGCCGCTCCCTCTGCTTTTGTTGGTGGTTTAACAAAACATGGTTTGCGTGTCTGTGAGAGCGAGAGAAAGAGAAACGAGACGGGAATATGAATTTTGGTTAGATCACCTTCTATTACACGTGAAAAGATCTCCGGCAACCGTTTTTGTTGTTTCGCAACACCTTTTTATTATATCTAAAAAACAAATACGTTTTTTTTTTGTAAAAGACAATCCGACGAATTTCGGAATCAATTAACATTACTTAAGGTTCTATTGGATTTTTAAATTTATCACAAAAAAATGTATTATATTGAAAGAGACTTACAGAAAAATTTTATTATCAAGTTTTAATCACTCATGAAGTAGATTGTACACTGTTGCATTAAAATGTTACACACTAAAGGTTTCAATAATTCAATTTATTCACAGAATCAAAATATAAAATACATATTGCCTTTTTAGCGGTTGTGAGTAAACACTTTCACTATAACTATTTGTTTTTCTTTCACCTTTATTATTCACTTAAAAACTCACGGTATATTTTAGCACAAGCGATAAAATCCAAACATACCTTTCTGTAAGTTCTTCAGATACTGATACTGTCTTCCTTGGCAGATATACTTAGTTACTTCGGCAATCATACTCCGTGTATGCATACATTCGCAACTATACATATACTTGGAGTCGTTCTCGTAAGCGTTTGTCTTTTAAATACAATAAGTGATGAAAGTAATTTGCAAGTATCCGATAAATATCGAAAAGAAATCGGTACTCGAGTTTTCATAGAGAATCCTTTAACTATGTATTCGAGTGTTTCGCTACTTTCTTCACCCAGAGATTGAAGTGACAGTTTTTTTTCATCTCAATTCTGGTACATTAACGTGTCCCAGTCACTCCTTTTTCTTGAAGCAACTGCCCCAGAGAAAAACAAAAAAAATTATAACTTACCATGAAAAAGATATCATTAAATATCATTTTTACTTCAGATTTACACACACCTATATAATTTGATCTGACAGAATAGCTGATGTATTCTTGTTCGTTTCAACTGAGAATATTTCTCAATATTTTGCTATTTATTTATTATGACACAGCTGTCAGATGAAGTGTTCAATTGGCATTGGATTTTGCTCGAAATTTGAGCACTTTCATTTGCGTTACATTTGTCATTAAGAGTGTTTCCTTTGTTCTAATTGGGATAGAACCCAAAAGTTTTTTCTTATCGTTCCAATTGTCACCATAACATTTAATTTTGAAAAAAAAAAAAAATTAATTCGATGATGGTTTAGACCCAGTACTAAGGCCAATTTTTCATGGTGTCACCCTCTGAAAAATCGACTTTGGTACTTAGTGCAAGAAAATTATATACTTCTTTTAATTTAAAAATAATGAAATTAATATAGCACTTCGTCAGTATCTTTAGTGTCCACCTTTCATTATTATCTACTCTAACTTGTTTGACGGTTGCCACTTGAAATGTTTTATGCTGCTTTCCGTATAGAAGAACTGCTCTCCGCAGTTCACCCCCAAAAGCTCTTCATCCAGTATGGGGTTTTGTGCCTGGCTAGTGATAGAACGAGATGGAATTTTTCAGTCACGAAACGTGACACGTGAGATTATCAGTCCAACAGTTGTACATGTTTGTACATACTTATATACAATATTTTCTCCCGATTGCTTTACTGGAGCATATTTGCTTCAATATTATTGTAAGCAAAATCACACCTAGAGAGATGGAAATATGTATGTACTTGTGTATTATCGTACGAGCACTTGTTGGGTAAAAGTTACACTTTATCAACACTGTACAGAAGCAGATCGAATAGATTGAATATTACAGTCAACGTCTTAGCATGCTAGATACATAGATGGCGGAACTAGATCTGTTCGGTACTGAAATCTATGTACGTACCGGTATTTGGTATGTGTTTTGAAATACCGGAAGCACAAGCGGTTTCCCCGTACTCACAGGTACTCGTATATCTCGTAGTATCGTTTTTTCCAGCACCGGTACTGAGTACCGGGATTCCGGAATTTGAATACCTGTTCCAACCGACGGTCTGGTGGGCATCCAAAGCTGCCCGTGGGGACGGAGCCTAAGGTAGCATATGTAATGGAAGGGATTGGTGGACATCCGAAGATGCCCGTGGGGACGGAGCCTTAGGTAGCATAGCAACCGCAAAAGTCAGGCCGTGCCATCAATGAGCTAAGCAGCGATCTACGCTTGCTGTAGCTCAGTTCGGGAGACGTGGGTGGGGTTTTCGCCGCTTGTTGCCCCTGTCTTTTACGAATTAACGAAAATTCACAGGCCTGGGGAAGACAACCCTCGGTCGGGCCGCGCAATCTTGCGAAGAAAACGCTCCTCAACGAGCTAAGGCGCGGCCTATGCTTGTTGTAGCTTAGTTTGGGAAACATGGGCGGGGTTTTCGCCGGTTGTTGCACCTGTCCTTTCATCATCATCATCGTAGCGCGATAGCCCGACGTCGGGCCTTAGCCGCCTGGGTCGTTGTCCTCCAATTATCTAGGTCGTATGACCGCGTCCTCCCGTCTTGGAAGCCCACTAGATGCTCGGCGTCCGCATATACTGAGCTCTCCCTACGAGCTCTCGGTCGTCCTCGCAGTCTCGCTCCGTCGACTCATCGTCCGTTCATTATTCTCTTTGGCATGCGATCATCGTCGATTCGTTGTACATGCCCTGTCCATTGAAGTCGTTGTAGTTTAACAATTTTCGAAACTCCCAGCTCATCGTACAGTTCATACAACTCATGGTTGTACCGGATGCTCCATCATTCGAATGTGTCTAGCATGTTTCGCAACCATAGTATAGCACTGATCGTATGATGGTTTTGTACACGCGGAGCTTCGTGTATCTGTGCATATGCTTCGAATTCATTATGGGGAGCTGTATCCGTCGCTTGCTTCCTTTAGTTTCGTTGGCGTCCTTTGATATATGAAGTCGTTCACGAACTCGATGTTGAGGTCCCCCACATTGATGCTCGATTGCCCTGGTGTCCTTGTTCTCGATTGCATTATTATTATAGTTTTACCCTCGTTGATACGTAGTCCAAATTCTTTTGTAGCGGTATCGATCGTATGCAGAAATTCTTCTGCGTCGGCTAATCTTCGGGAGACGATGTCGATTTCGTCGGCGTACGCTGCTAGTTGTGTCGACTTGATGAATAGCGTCTCGCCAGTGTCCATATTCATAGCCCGAATAGCATATTCTAGTGCTAGGTTGAAGAGCGTTAGCGCCAGTCCATCGGCCTGCTTCAGACCAGTGCGTGTTTCAGAAAAATCAGTAAGTCTATTATGGACCCTGACCTGTGAGATGGAGTTGGTCATCGTCATCTTTGTCAGTCGCACTTATTTTGCCGGTATACCAAATTGCAGCATGATGTTGTAAAGTATACCACGGTCGATACTGTCGTATCGTATGCCTACTTGAAGTCGACACAGATTTAGCATACGTCTACGTTGTATTCCCGGCATTTCTGAAGTATTAGTTTGACCGTAAAGAGCTAATCGGTTGTCTAGTGTCCAGGTCTGAAGCCGCCTTGATATACGTTAATGATTCGTTCTGCGTACGGTTTTATTCTATTTTAGATTTTACAGAATTTTCGTCAATAATTTATAGGTTAGTTAATCTCCCTTTCTGTGAATTGGACAGATGATGCTTCTGCGCCAATCGTCTGCGATCACCTCGTCTTCCCATATTCGCAGGAGTAATTGATGATTTTAGCAGTTCAGCTGCAATTTCGTCACGCCCGGCGCTTTATTTCGTTTTAGTGACCGCATCACGAGATCAGCTTCCTCTACTGGGGGTTGTATGGGTGGGCGTAGATAAAAAATGTTGTCAAGAGGTTTTTGTGTGGGGATGGTAGATTTAGAAGCTCTTTAAATAAAAGACCCATCGTTTGTTAATGCCATCGGTGTCACCGTTGATGTTTCCATCCTTGTCCTTACAGAGGCTAGTCCTGGGTTGAAAGACATTCTTAATTGTATTTCCTAGTTTGTTCGCTTGTCTGGTGTTCCTATCAGCTAAGTTTTCGTTAATATTCAGCAACTGCTCGTCAAAGTATTCACGTTTCTACGTCTAATTATTCCATTGGACATTCGCCGTAGCTCGTCATATTTTTCTCTTTTGGCTCTGGTTGCTTGTTGAATTCCATTGTCTATGGGCCTTGTTTTTCGCGTCAAGTGAATTTTTGCATTTTTCATCGAACCAGTCATCACTCGCCGGGCTTTATATCGCACGACTTAATCTGCGACCTCTTTGATGGTACAAATGAGTTCTTCCCAGAACCCATGGACGCCTGTGTTGCTGATGTTGTGTAGCATAAATAAATAAATAACTGGCGCAACAGTCCAATTTGAACCTGGCGTCGAGATGAGTTAGCATCATATTTTCTAGATCGTGACGGTCTTGTGCAGAGGTGTGTGATCAGCAACACGCTCAACCGAGTTATTTACACCATAAATGGGTACTCATTTAACAGCTGAGTGGGCTCATAATTCGACACGTAAATCCCCTTTTTTAGCGAAAACTACCGCATTCAGTAGGAATCGAACCGGGGCCCACTGCGTAGAAGGCAAACGTGCTAACCGTTGCGCCATCCGGACTATTGCTTAACATAGGTGATAGTTTTTCCTCAAGGACGGCAGTATACGCCACCGCGTAGCATCGCTCAGAAGCTTATCAACGGCAAATATTTTGGGAGGGCTCATTCTCGATCGGTGCACTGAGGAAATTCTACATCTGTAGATCGTCTTTATCAAGTGATGATCTGAGTCGCAGCTCCTCGATAGGAGCGGATATCCATCACACTAGACGCCCAACTCCTGCAAATGAGGACGTGATCAATTTGGTTGACGGTGTGTGCGTCTGGAGATTTCCAGGTCAGCTTGTGAATGCGTCGATGCGGGAATTACTTAGAGCTTATGACCAGATTCTTGCTGCAGGCGAAGTCGATAAGGCGCTGGCCGTTGTCGGTATATTTTTCATGGAGACTGTGGCCTCCAGTGGTCGCCCGGTGCCAACTTTCATTTCTGACTTTCGCGTTAAAGTCTCCGAACACAAGTTTGACGTCGTTTGTTGAAAATGAGTCGAAGAGAGTCTCAAGGCGGTCGTAGAACTCGTCTTTTACTGCGTCTTCTTTCAGTGGGGGCGTACACGTTCATGTTGCAGAGATTGAAGAATGGAGTCTCAATGCGAATCGCACACAGCCGTTCATTTATGTATTTATTTTATTTTATAATGCTACTCCAAACTCCTTGTGGCCCGATGGTTGGCCGCTACTAAAAATTGTGTGGGATTTGTTGTCATTGTTCTCGCTGGTAAGATAATTCGTTTCCTGGACTGCAGTAATGATCAGCTTGTACTTTTCGACCTGTTGAAGGAGGGCCTCCTCGGTCCCTGGTTTGTTCAAAAAGCGTATATTTTGGGATCCGAAAGAATAAGCCGTTAGTCGTTTGCGTGGTCGTCGTTGTTGATCCGTCCAATCCGAGGCTTTTGTTCCAGCTTTCTTAACGTGGAGTGGTTTTTACAAGGACGTGTTGTCAGCACATCGCTTAACCCTATTCATGGGATGACTTCGGAGATAGCTGCTTCAGATAGTTTAATAAACGTGCTGGAGGTTAGACAACTATGTTGCAGCTCCAGCTACACAAGTGATTCCATCCTACTAAACCGGCGTCTCAGGTTTGGATGTTGGTCAGCCATTCAGGCTACAGCTATCTTATCCTTTCCAAACGGTCTTATCGCTAAGACTTAGCCATCAGCGGTTTGACCCATTGCCGTTACCAGGGGGCGGCCTCGTGGTGGACTATGGAAAGGTAATTTGTCCCCCCCCCCCCTAACCTTCTGAATACACATGGAAATTTATTAGATCCGGAAATTTATTTATTTCACACGGGATTTTTTTTCGTGTTCTGAAAAATTATCTGTTTGATCCGGAAAGTTGACTATTTGATACGGAGAGTTGTATATTTGATTCTGAAAGTTATTTTTTGTCTCTGAATTTTACGTACTCCAGCTACTAATGCTATATTTGAAATGCATATGCTTGACCTGGAGATGCTATAAATAAATATCCGGGACGAAAAATAAATTCCCCGACATACTCGTAATTTATTGTGTTGAGGCGATTTTTTTGTGTCTTTTTTCGGGAGTTTATTTCAGATCTGGTGACATTTCTTTTTTTGGCTCAGAAATTTGTGCACTTGAATTGGAAAGGCTATATAATATGCCCTGGTAAAACTGAAAGCTGAAGTCAAGCTAATCAGGTGACTGGGGTGGAGTTACACCAGCTGTACAACCTCAACACCCCAACGGGCTAGCAAAAAAGACACTTCTAAGCACTTACCACTCTATATCAGAGATTTTCAATGTATTTTGTCGTATCGACGACGGGCGAGAAATCGAGTATGACCGTAACGAGTTTTGGTTTACTCTTATCCTTACCCTAATATGTCCTTGCTGCTAGAGTATGGGCTAGGCACGTTGTGCCAACTCGTTGGATTATTCAACAAACAACCCATACCATTACACAACATTTATTTTTAGCCTGTTTCATTAACAGAGAAATTGGTTCAGTTCAAGTTCAAAGCGTTAAACTTTTCAGAATAGTTTCAGGGACAGAAAAGAGATTAGAAAAGAGCGAATAACCATCCAATCCGTTCAAGTGCTTAGGAAGGAAGGAAGACTCTTTCAAACGTGATCAGTTTCGTTATATCTGTATGATCCAATGATTATTTGGGGTAAGTCCTCACCGGTCTATTCTAAAAATGTGTATTTTAGGTTTCCGTATGAATACAGTTGATATAATATGAAGATTATAAAATATATAGAACGGATATAAGTCAATATTTTTGATACCCGTTTACACACTGTGACATATTACACACACAACAAAAATGTTCCCCCTACTGTCAAATCATTTGTTGTGATTTTCAATGCCGCAACCGAGGGAGTATCAGCTGATAGGAGAAAATATGCGATGAAAATTTTTTGTCAGAAGCCAACAAAAAATGCAACTGATCGCGCTAAACCATGACCGAACTTCCATCGAACCGTCAAACACACACCGCAGAACAATTAAAGGACCACTTTAAAAAACTCCGAAATCTTCTGATTAATACGAATAAGAAAGTCAAAACTGTAAATGTTAGTATTATTGTAGAAAGAACGAGACATTACACACATACTCGTACTAAAACGTTAGTTTCCAACATAATGGCAAATATGACTACATATAACTAAACATGATTGAGTCTGTTGTTTTTATACCCTAGACTTATAGACTAGACTAAACAACATGCCCTATGTTGTTTTTGTCAAGACACGACGAAAATATGTAACACCTTAAAGGAGGCTCCGGAGGTATAGCAATGTATATATATAAATAATCAGGGTCACCTCCTGATTCGATTTAGCCATGTCTTTTTTAGGGTTTTGTAGTAAAACAAAACCCTTATGAAATCGGTCAAATGTCTGTCTGTCCGTCTGTCCATGGAATATCTCAGGAACGGCTGAAGCTGCATACATGAAATTTTGTAGGAATGTGTAGAATTACTATAATTCGCCGGAGAAAGCGAATCGTCGTAATAGGTCAACTTTAAGGGGAGGTCCCCATAGAGGGGAAATGAAGGTCGAAATTTTTTTTCGTTTGGTACAGGCAAGTGGGGTATCATAAGAAAGGTACCGTCGAGTACATTCCATTTTTGAAATTTTTTTCAAATTTGAAGAAAGGGGAAAAGAGGTAGAGGGGAAAATATGTCATCCGAGTTTGTCCCCCCCCCCTTGCATTTCGAGACCGTTATACTTAGAAATATGAAAATTTACAGAAAAGCGCCATTTTACTAGTGTAGAAAACCTAGATTTCTAGAATTTTGAAATTTCATCAGAATAATAATAGTACATTTCTATAGTTTCAGTTAGCACAACCCTGCACCCCTTACGCGTAGCCGAGGTCAAAAATATTGATGGCCAATGATAACCAACATCATAGGCAATAATATCTCTAAGTTTTATTATAATCACATAACATTTAATAATAGTACATTCATTTAAAGTTCGGCATTTTGACACTATCCACACAAAAAATACACCAACCGGCCTCATAGGTGTGAGTACTACTTTCATGTTGTTTTTCGTAGTGCGAATTGCAGTTATTTAATTAATCATTTTTTAAAGAGTAAAGATTGGTTGGGGGCGCTGTGTCTTAATTGGCCAACTTTACCGGGTAGAAGGAAGGGGGGGGGGGGGGGGGTCCACATAGAGGCGAAATTAAGGTCAAATTTTTTTATCGACTGATATAAGCAAATGAGGTGTCGTGAGAAAGGTAATGATGAGTATATTCCATTTTTTTGCATTTTCTCGAAATTAACAGAAAGGGGAACAGTGGGGGAGGAGAAAATATTAGTTCGTAATTTGACCCCCCCTTGCCTGCATTTTGAGACCGTTATACTTAGAATTATAAAAACTTACAGGAAGTGGGTTTCGAAAAACATATAAAATGGAAAATAGTGGAACTTGTATATCTTCTCAGAATAGGTCAATAATAGTTTATTTGTATAGTTACAGATAGCACACCCTTGCACGCCTTAAACACGTTCGAGGTCAAAAGTACTGATGGCCAACGATAACCAACACCTTAAGCAATAATATGTTCTAAGTTTCGTTACAATCACGTAATATGAATTAGCATATAAAATGTAAGTGGGTAAGACATTTTAATTACGTTTTTTCTATCCATCTGAGTGATATCAATAAGAGCAAGGAGCCGATATTTATATACCAAAATAAGCGCTTGCTACAAAACCCTCGGATTGCGGGCGTAGCCCTCTATATTCCGGTTTCATTTTATTATAGAGGGGGGAAATCTCATTGGTCTGGAGACACTAAAAATAAATAACTGGCGCAACAGTCCAATTTGAACCATGGCCTCGAGATGAGTTAGCATCATCTCATTTTCTAGATCGTGACGGTCTTGTGCAGAGGTGTGAGATCAGCAACACGCTCAACCGAGTTTTTTACCCCATAAATGGGTACTCATTTAACAGCTGAGTGGGCTCATAGTCCGACATGTTAATCTCCTTTTTATCGAAAAATACCGCATTCAGTAGGAATCGAACTGGGGTCCAGTGCGTAGAAGCAGACACTGCCGTCAGCTAATATCAATTGTACGGCAGCGACATGGGACTTTCATCGTCAGTGTGCGACTATTTACCCAGTAAAACCTTTAACCCTCTTTCTCCACCATTCTCCCTTCGGAACTACCTCTCGGTATTACTTCGCAGGGCTGGTTTTGACTAGTTAGTCGTTAATCCATTGCGCCCTTTTTCGTATTTGCTCCTCTTTCCTCAGTTCTCTATGTTTGTCGCATATTGTGCGAGTTACGGTCTCCCAATTGGATTCAGATCTCATTATGTGCTCTACTATGTTATGTGGATTGAGGTCACTGCCAAGTTCGACATCCAGTGCTTCACGCTTTCCCGTAAACCTTGGACAGTCAAAGAATGCATGTTCCGGGTCTTCCGCTATTCCTGGGCACCTCGGACAGTCGGGCGAAACGTCCAGCTTAAATCTTTGTAGGTACTTCCTATATCCGCCATGTCCAGTAAGAAACTAGGTTAGATAGTGGTTCACCTCGCCATGTTTGCGGTTCAGCCACAATTCGATTTGCATTTTCGACGTCCAGTGTCACAACCGCGCAAGATTTGCCATTACGAAGTGCCTGTTCCGCGCGCTCTTCGAAAACCAAACTGTCGGTCCGAAAGTGCTCCCTTTTCCTCTACGACGGCAGCTAGTCTGTTAAAAATTATTCGTTCCGGCACCTTCCCCGCGGTGTCTAGCAGGCAAATTGGACGGTATGAATTTGGTTCGCCCGGTGGTTTGTTGGGTTTTGGTAGCAGAACCAATCTTTGTCTTTTCCATACAGCAGGGAAAACTCGCTCTTGCAAACAGGATTCAAAAGCACTGACAAACTTCCCGGGAACCGTGTCAACTGCTACTTTCAGCACTCCGTTGGGAATGCCATCAGGGCCTGGTTCTTTATTGTCACCTATTCGGGAAACGATCTCCAAAATATCTCTGTCAGTTAATGCCGGTATCTGCTCTTCATGGACCATTTCCTGGTTTTCAGTGTTTTCTAACACATGCTGCGGGAAGAGAACTGAAACTATCCGATTTAGTAGAAGAAGGCACTTCATTTGGGGTGTTTAGTAACTGCTCAGCTTTTTCATAACTACTCTATAGGCCGTTCCCCATGGATTTATATCTGCGCCATCGCAGAGTTGCTTGAAACAGTTCCTTTTGCTCTTTTTTATTGCCTGCTTTAGTAGTCCGCGTGAAGTCCTGTATTCTGATGCCAAGTTATCGTAGTCTGGTGTCTCTCTTGATCGCTGGTACAATCAGCGTGCTCTTAGACAACTGCGCCTCAGGTTTGCAATTTCTTCATTCCGCCAGTAGTTTGCTTTCCGGAGGTTGGAAGACTTTGTTCTTGGCATAGAAGCATCACATGCTTCTACCACCTGTTTTATTAACTACGACGCCTTTTGTTCTGCATGTCCTTCAATAGCTGCCTTCTGATGCAATCGATGAACGGTTCCCCGTCGACGTTTTTAACAGACTATCTCCGGTTTATTGGTGGTTTTCTAACTTGTGGTGTTCTGCTGGCAATGGTGAGGTAAATGGCTTGATGGTTGCTGTGAGTATAGTCCTCGCTCACGCCCCATTCCACTGTCGATGCCAAGGAGCTACTGACAAATGTAAGGTCTATAATGGAGCCCGTATTTCCTCTTCTAAGGGTGTTACTACCGTCTGTATTCATAAGGACGACGTCCAGTTGAGAGAAAGCTTCAAGGAGTACTCGTCGTCTAGCGTTTGTAGCTCGACTTCCCCATTCAGTGGCCCACGCATTGAAATTTCCCGCGATTATTACGGGACTGTGCGTGCTGGCATCGCGTGCTAGTTGAGTTAGCAGCCGGTCAAACTCTTCCAGGTTCAGTCTCGGTGGGGCATAGCAGCTGTAGATGTTGATGCCGTTAATTTGCGCTCTCACGAATCCGTTGATTGGTTCCCATATTTTTTGGAAGGCATGTATTCCACATGACCAAATGGCTTCCTGTTTGTGTTCGTCCGCCACCCAAATTGAACTGTTTAGCCGGATTTAATTTTTCACGGCCGATTTTCCTGCCCAAGGTTATTCTCTATGCATGTTCGGACAATTCACGTTTTTACCCTTCACGGATGTGATAGGGTATATTAACTTTGTCATGAACTTTGCAACGCACAGAAGGTAGCATCTCCGACCATATAAACATATTATTGGTCAGTATGATGAGACGAGTCAATTAAGCTTTGTCCGTCTGTCTGTCCGTCTGTTTCTATGCAAACTAGTCCCTCAGTTTTAAAGTATCGACCTGAAATTTTGTACAGAGCCTTCTTTTTTTTGCACGCAGTATATATGTCGGAACCAACGGAATCGGACCACTACGTCATATAGCTGCCTTAGGAACGACCGGTCCAAAAATTCGTCTTTGTGAGAAAAACTTTTTTATTTCTAAAGATATCGTTTTCAGATTTCACACTAATCAGTAGTATCTATAGTTAAATCACATTCACGAATTTGGTTGAAATCGAACCACTACGTCATATAGCTGTCATAGGAACGACCGTCCCAAAAGCAAGTTTTTGTCAGAAAAACTTTTTTTATTTCTGAAGATATCTTTACGAAATTGCATATTATTCAATCGTATTGACTGCTTAGCCACGTTCCTAAATTTGGTTGAAATCGGCCCACTATTTCATATACCTCTTATAGGAACAGTGAAACCGGAACAAGTTTTACTACTAATTTCAAAAAGGCAAATGTACCACAAAACACAACGAAGGTATGATACCTTCGGCTAGCTTGCTTCTTTTGAAATATATTATATTTATGTATTATTGGTTTTAAACTTTACTTTTAAGTCATGGAATTAGGTGTTTTCGGTGGGGCTACTTCTCCAGCCGCTTTTTTAGCCGTTTCCAAATAGAAAATTTTTCCGGCCGGACTTTTAGCCGTATTTAGAAAAATATTTCCGGCTTTACCGGCTAAATTTAGCCGTTTTGATGATAAGATTTTGGCAACACTGATAGCCATGCTCACTGTAAAATTGGCCTCCCGCATTTCTCCGTTAGCCGGTCCACCTTTCCTTTCGTGTTGCACAAAATCACGGATGTGTGATAGTCAGCGTGTCGTATAGATTGCAGAGTGTATCGAACTTCTACTCATCCCTCTCGACGGCCACGAAAAATTGTTTAACGCCAGTGAAAATCGGAATTTTTTGTGACACTTGGTTTAATCTGCACACCAGCTTAGTATGCGTCTGTAGCTTAGCTCGGTAACGCATCGAGCATTTTTCGCTACTCGTAACACGGTCTCTGCGGTGCAAGCCCCGCAACTGGAAAAAATATTTTTTGTTCTCAAATTCCTTCCCTCTGTTTTAATTTCTACAAACTTAGTGGTTTCGTATGGATAAAAGCACTCATCAGGTCTTGCATCTTTGCAGCTATTCATGTGCAAGACGACCACGAAAGTGTGAGAATTCTGTTAGTATAAGCCGTGAAGGCGTGATTTTACTTGAAAACTCGATTGTAGAGGCCTAGATGGTGTGAAGCATTTGTATTAACTCACTAGAGGGGGTGGAGAGAGGGTGGGAAGTGGAGATATTTGCTCCCTGGCAATTTTACTTTATGTATTCAATGTTGTTGCAATGTGCTTTCTAGTGTCAATTCGTCACTGAAATAAAAAACATATATTCGGAAAAGATTAGTGGAGTATATTTACCGAATTATGGTCTGAAGCTACCGTTTTACGAAGATTCGAATTGGGTCTGTCATAAATTTGGCCCTCATCTCTAGAATCTCGTGTGGTAGAGTGGGGTGATTAGAAAGATTCGTGTGGCTGGTGACAGGTAGCGACAAACATCGTAGATCTGCTCTTTGAATCCCTTGTTTCATCGGCTTCGTCCAGAACCAGCATTTGGATAGATTGCGTTCGCCTCTTGATCGTGTTGAACACTCGTCCAGACGTTCCACTCACAATGTGTTGTCCGTAGTACAGTTTCCGAATGTCCTGGCCGAAGTTTGTGCCATCGATTCAAACGTGACATTGGATGTTAATGGCTGCGTTCATGCGATCGAATCAGTTTTTGATATTTCTCAAGTTCTCCTCCATATGCTTTCCCCTCCGGTAAAATTTGTACGGAAAACTGTAATGAAAAGTTCCCCTCCGTATCAGAATACTTCTCAGATCCGGAGGGGGCAACCTTTTAGTTTCCGGGGCCCCGTCTGGGGAAATCACTTTTCACTCGGATTTTTGTAACTTTTCACTCGCGTCACTCTAAAATTAAAGATTTTGCAAAACAAAAAAAAAAATTTAAAATTTTTTTTTAATTTTTTTTTTCAGATTTTATTTATTTTTTATTTTTAGTTTTTTTTTAATATTTATACTGTATGTTTGGTATATTGGAGGCATGGAAAATTGAAATATTCGAAAATCCCCTTGTGTGCGCTCCGCTCGCTACGCTCGGTCCGCGCTTAAGGGATCGCAACCCTCAGTGTCCATAAACATGAACGCTCGCTTCGCTCGCTCTGCGTCCAACAGCGTTTTGATCAATTTTAAACACACCAAACATTCAGTATAAATCATTAGAAAAAAAAAATAAGAAAAAAAGTTAAAAAATTATGATTAAAAATTAAAATTAAAAAAAAAATTTTTTTTTTTGCAAATTTGAGAGTCCTAGGGTGACGCGAGTGATAAGTGACAAAGAAACCGAGTGAAAAGTGATTTTTTCACCCCGGGCCCCGGAAACTAAAAATACCCCCACCTCCTGCACATCCATGGTCACGAACGCCCTCGTGGATGGCATTCGAACCCGAAACGCCGGTAGTGATACACGAGACTGATGCCTCAACACACTGCGCTACCGGTCGCCCCAGTGTGTGCACCCGGTCGTGTATTATCGATTGGAGACGCACGTGGGGTACAATTTGGCTTCTTACTTTTTTACCAAGCACGTGTATATTAGCGTGCATTTTTGTGTCAAGTGTTTGGGAATGCGAATAAATGTAGGTAGATTTATTGATTCTTAAAAGAAAAACATTAGTCCTTTTAAGAGGAGCTGTTTTGTTAATTCGTAAACCACCGCGGTTTTCAAATACATGAAACTGTCTTGAAACTGCTCGTTATAGAAAATTCCTCAGCTAACTCCTTTAAGTTTAGCCTGGAAGAATGAAGTAACCATAAATATAAGACTATTTCCTCCCATTTTTTCTCTCCGAATGGATTGTGATCAATTTATATTTAGAAAAGTTTCTTTACTTTTGTGAGCATTTCATAGGAAATTACTATTCCGAAATATAGTCTATAGGAAGTTAGAGTAAATACATAGAGTAAAAAACATCATATGGCGTCGATATGTGGCAAAATAGTGTAAGACGCTGGATAAGTCGTTTGTGGGGCGGGGGGGGGGGGGGGGGGGGGGCTTTTGCGAATACCAAAGCCAAAATATCTTTACCTTGAGATGAGTACCACGTTAAAACGTGTTTTCTTCTACATACCGGGACTTCTGCTGCATATTGATTCACTTCAGTTTACATACGCCGGGAGTCCTTTGGCAATATCTATATATAAAAGCATGTCGTGGACATTTCCATTATCAAATTAGTTTGGTTCACTGAAGAAAAGACTTTCGGTGCTATAATGGTCCTGCCGATTTATTTTTATCTTTTGGGGTTATACTATACAAGTAGATTTTAAAGATTTCGACAAAAATACTCGTAGATTCGTTTATTGTATATATTTTTCGTAGGCTTGAAAATAGAAGTGTCGGAGGGAATAGTTCAATTCCTTTCTTAGTACGGTTTTTGTAAGATTGTTTTGTTCGGTTCTAGACATTCTATGTCATGGGGTTTTAACACGAAAATTACTTCTCAAATATTCACTGAAATATGACACGCTTAGCGGCTCACTCATTTTTAATTTCATGCCTACTACTACTTTGCCTTAACCCCTAGTGGGGCATAGAGGGTCAACTACTCCAGCGCGCCATCGTACTCTGTTCTAGCCAATGGGGCGCAACTCCCCAAAAGACTCACACAGTGCCTGACATTACTTTGGCACAGATCGACGCCATGTGATTTTAGGACCCCCTCTTGGTCGGCCTTAGTTGGAAATGGGGTTCCATTTCATGGCACGCAAAGCAATACAGTTATCACTCTTCCGCAATGTGTGACCTATCCACTGCCATTTTCGCCTGCGTATCAATTCGTTGGTTGGCATCTGCCCCATACGCCGACTTAGCTCTTTATTTGATATTGTTTCGGGCCAGAATATTCTTATAATTCGACGAAGTCATGAGTTAACGAAAACTTGCAGATTTCTGGTAACCCTTACGGAAACTCTCCATGTACTGCTCCCATACAAAAGCACAGACAGTACCAGGAAGCGAAACAGGCCCAGCTTAGACTTGATGCTGAGATAACTGCTTTGCCAGATTTTGGACGGCATGCCGTATTTCACCTTTAGCCTGGTTGATACGACGAGGGATGTCCTGCCCCGTACCACCATTTTCGGCAACAATGCTACCCAGGTAGACGAAGTTATCCACCTTTTCCACAGGCTACCCCCCCCCCCCCCCCCAAATTTTTTCAACATGCATTACAGGAGCGGTTTAATAAAAATGAAAATCTTTTAAATGCTTTTCAGATACTCTTTCCTGGTTTTGCATCCCCTGTTTATGCCCAGAAGCTCCAAATTCTGTCCCCATTCTTTGAAAACAAGTGTTCTTTGGCGGTTCTGACAGAAGAATATCGGATTTGGTGTCATAAAATAAAGGCGGTGAACAAAGACACTGAAGTTTTAGAGGCTTTAGAACTTTGTGAATAAAGATTTTTCCCTAATATCAACAGCCTTCTCGTATTTTTGGCAACGATTCCAATCACAACATCCAGTGTTGAGCGCACATTTTCCACAATGAAGCGAGTGAAGACGATGCTCAGGAACAAGACCAGCAATGATAGGCTCAGTGCTCTTGCGCTCTTGTCGTGTCACTGGGATATCGCGGTTGACCCAGACCATGTTTTAAATATCATGGCAAAGAAAAAAGGCCGGAGGATTTTTTTATAATTCTTATATGGTGATATTTACTCAACTTTTGTTTATGCTTCTGTTTCAACTTTTGCTAATATATAATTTTGAATCGATTTAAAATTGATTATAATGGACCCATTCTTCCATATGAAAAAGTTGTTGCATGTGCATTTCGAAGCTTGACCACATGAAGCGTCGAAATGCAAAAGTAACAACTTTTTCATATGGAAGCATGTGTTCATTATAAGCAATTACAAATTTTTGACCAAATGTGACTTGGATCACTCTTGCTCCAAGCCCTTCATATAGTGCTAATACGCCACTAATTTCTATAAACAGTCGCCTATATTTAGTTCCTTTATTACTTCTTCACATTAAAACTCTACATAACATCAGATTAGCAACATACCCCGGTGGCCGTCAAATTCCCAATACGACTGATCTTGTTATTTGCCTGTTCTCGCCGGAATCAGGAAGTCTGACTCTCGCCGAAGCTATATGAAATATTCGAAGATCCCTGCGTTTATAATACTTGACCGCCAATGTCAAATCTATATCCGAAATACCTTGTCATGATTTTTCATAGAGTCTTGTACATTCCTATACGCCCTGCTTCTCCGAACTGTGCCATTAAGCTTGCATCAGTTCAAAATTTGATAATCCAGTTGATCCATAACAATATATTTCTTTGGCTATGTGTCCTCCTTGAATTTATCAATAGTTTTATTAGGTCGCAAAGACTAAGTAGATTTTGCTAGCACACAATTTCGCGAAACAATCTAGCATTATGAGTAAACAAGAAGAGTCCGAAGGTATCCTCATCAAAGGTTGTCAATATGCCTATGTTTCACTAATAACTATCATAAATTTGTCATGAATAACCTCAAATAATAACATATAATAAGCATTTACATTTCAAATTTTGTATTTAGTATTACATTAGTATGTAAGATTAATGATAAATAAAATTAATATTAAATTTATTAATAAATAAATTAATAAATTAATAAAAAAGCAAAATTAATATTAACATTATACGAGTATTAATGTATTAACAATTTTAGTCAGATGAATTTAACATGTACTCGTATAAGTTAATATGTGATTTTGAAGTAATATTTTTTTTATTATATTCTCTATTATTATTATATTCTGGGGGATAGCCGAAGCAGACCACTAACGTTTGGGTCCCTTTTCGCCCCCTCCCGGTCATCAGTGGCTCCCAGATGTCGACTGATAGTTGTCGACCTCTTTCTTCATCACTGAGTCCCGTGTTATTGCTAGCATTTGTTTAAGGCTGAGTTCACTCATGGCTTCCACACTTATCGTGTGCTTGCCTGTGATCCTCAACCTCGTGCTAGCCAGTGCTGGACATTCGCACACAATGTGTGCTGCCGTCTCAGCCTCCTCCAGGCATAGCCTGCAAACGTCATCTTCCCCGTTTTTCATCTTGGCCAGATGAGCCTTAAAATTACCATGCCCTGTGACCAAGGCAGTTATCCAGCTTAGGGTACTCCGTTTATAACTGAGTACCTTTCTCGCTTCCCTGCCTAAAGGGCTGGTCATTGCATTCCGAGCTTGTTTGCTTTGTTTGCTCCTGCCATCTTTGTTGATGCCTAGAGTCCATCCACTCCCCAACCTTCGCTCCAATCATGCCGTTCCCCAGAGCAACTCTGGGTTCTGGGCCAATGAAAGTTGCCGCAGATCCCTGTTTTGCTAGGGCATCCGCCGCCTCATTTCCTGTTGTACCTATGTGTTCTTTTACCCACATCAGCGTAACCTCATTTTCTGAGACACACGTGTTGAGCTTCCGGACACACTCTAGTACCAGTTTAGAGTTTATGTTCGTCTGCTGCATGCGTCTGATCACCGATTGGTTGTCCAGTGCAATAAGGGTTTTCTTCCCCCGCACCTGACCTTCAAGCAGGTGGTCCAAAGCATGCAACAAGCCAAGTATCTCTGCCTGGTATACGGACACATACTCTCCTAGACTAAGCGCACATGCTAGGTTTAGCTCTTAGTCTCCCTGACCTCATCATGAATGATGTCTAGGATGCTCTTATGATCGCTGCTAGTTCCAAAGCGATGCCACATGGCATCCCTTTCCATGCGTATTGCCGAAAGCGCCGCCGTTTTCTTTATAAATAAGTCCAACGGCGGCAGTCCCAGCAATGCCTCCATTGCTCGCGTTGGTGTGGTGCGCATTGCACCACATATGCTTACGCAAGCTATCCTTTGTACCCCATCCAGCTTCTGCTTTGTGGTATTCTGCATGGCTTTTGGCCACCATACCACTGATGCGTAGGCTAGAATGGGTCTTACCATCATTGTGTAAATCCAGTGTGTCGCTTTAGGTGAAATTCCCCACCTACGATTATATTCTCTAAGAAGATGCTTTTTTTATACACCAAATTATATTTTCTTCTTTTATCTTACTTTAAATATTAATATTATATTTTATTTAATTATTAACATCAAAAATGATAACAATACAACTATCGAAACCAATTGTATTGAAAATATTCGATTTGAATTTGTAAAACCTTAAGGGTTCCGTCAGACCAAATGTGGATCCGCAGCGATTTATTCGTCGCGATCATGTATTTAGTCGCGAATTCGCGTTGCCTCGGCTTGAACAACTTTATTAGACATGAACAAATTATTTAATCGGCTACGTACATATATAGGTATATAGCGTTGGCATCAATGAAGCCTAATACATGTATTAAATGTGATATATGTATAGTATATCTACATAAAATATGATTATTATAACATCGAAAAAGATTTTTTTTTATTAGAAATATATTTGATTTAATATTATGAATCTAGGCAATTTGAATAGGCGTATTTCAGCTGATTTTTTTTAGCTTTTTTATTAGAAAAATATTTTCGGTATCCAATGGGTGGACCCCCCCCCCCCCCCCCCCCCCCCCCGACACAAAATCCTGGCTACGTCACTGCAATGGCGGTGTTGGTATTAATTTGTAGCCCAACCTTGATTGCC
This sequence comes from Chloromyia formosa, assembly GCA_964017055.1. Classification (NCBI taxonomy): domain Eukaryota; kingdom Metazoa; phylum Arthropoda; class Insecta; order Diptera; family Stratiomyidae; genus Chloromyia; species Chloromyia formosa. The sequence goes on from OZ024818.1 coordinate 64,549,746, forward strand.
TTCCTCTCGAGATCTAACGCCATTGCGGACAGATCCATGATTTTGTGGGAGAGTAGGCATATGCCGTCAGCGTAGTCAAGATGTTGTAGATAAGATGTCGAAGTCCATTGCATTCTTCTGTTCAGTACGGATAAGGCTGCATGTAACACATCTCCGATCACTATGAGGGGTGAGAGGATGCACCCCTGCCCAACTCCATTGTGAATCTCAAAGTCCCCCGACACTTTGCCTTTATGCAGAACGCGACATTTCGCGCCGTCATAGGTTGCCTTAATAATAGCCACAAGCCTCTCAGGGATGGCTTTCCTGCGCAAGGCCACCCATAAAGAATCCCGGTTCACACTATCGAAAGCCTTTTCGAAATCGATGAAAAGCAAGTGAAGCGGTGAATCGTACTCAGCGCATTGCTCGATTATGATTCGCAAGGTGTTAATATGATCGACACAGGAGAATCCGGATCGAAAACCAGCCTGCTCTTCATCAATTGTGCTTTCTAAGTGAGCCTTTAATCTTTCCAGGACGATTTAAGCTATTATCTTGGCAACGGCATTAAGCATTAAGCACACAAATGCCTCTCCAATTATGATATTACTGTCTGTGAGGCTACCCTTCTTCGGAAGTTTGATGATAAAACCTTCCTTCCACTCAGTGGGAAAGGTCTCTGTATTCCACGCTTTATCAACAAGTGGGTGCAGCAAATCGGCAGTTACGCTTGGCGTTGCTTGATAAAGTTCGGCAGGGATACGGTCAAGTTCGGCGGCCTTTCCTAGTTTTAGTGCAGTGACTATTTCCTCTTTAGTCGGGGCAGTGGACCGTATCCGCACATTTTGATGGTTAGCTAAATTATCTATATGAAGGGGAACTTCAATAGAGGTTACACGGTTCAAGACCGCGGCGAAGTGTTCGTTACACCGCCTCATTTGATCTTTTTCCAAGACAAGTAGCTTTCCATCAATATCCTTCACCGGATGTTGGCAGGAGTTACGACGTTACGTTTAAGTTCTTACTTCTTGCGGCTTCTTCTGCTGAGGCTAATAGTGAATTCGCATAATCTCTTTTATCGCGTCACACACTACGCTGAACTTCTCGAGCTTTCGGATGGTAAATGAGTTCGATGATGCTTCGCTTATCATCTGATGCTGCAGCCAAACGAACCTTCAGTTCTTTTCTTTTAACAATCCGCTGCCATGAAGCGTCGGACATCCAGAGCTTATTCTGGCAATCGGGGTTTGTGCCAAGGATGGTATCTGCGCTATCAATGTACGCATTTTTATGGCATCCCAGTTTTCATTTATGTCACTATCTGGGTGACTGGTTATCTCAGCTGCTTTTTCGCCAGATAGTCATTATATTGTTGTAAGACAGCTAGATTCGAGCGGTGTTGAATTTGCGGCGCCTGGATCTTTCCTCACTAGAACGGCGCACGACTGCAATTAGCGATCATAAGATAATGGTCTCTTCCCATCCCAATATCGGCACACTTTTTGCTTCGTCCAGGAGGCAACTCTTGAATCTTTTACTAATGGCAAAGTGGCCGATTTGATTTTGTGTTCAGCGCCGATCAACAGAGGACCCACCGATTTTGTGGTGGTCCTTTGCTCAAACATAGTACCATCGATGAAGAGACTGTGAAAGTTGCAGAACTCTACAAATCTTTCACCGTTGTCGTTACGATCACCAAGACTGGTCTCCTCTTCAAATGTCTGAGCCAGGGGCGGTTCCTCATTGGAAGCAAAGGAATCAATACTTCCCTTGTTATTTTCACCAAATAATTCATTCAGATTCACGTAGCCAAACCGACATTATACGAAACAAATAGATTTCCATAAAAATAATTAATTCATCCATACATACTATTTTACTTAATTCATCAATTACATTCTTCTACTATTTTCATACGTATTTACTGTGCGATTCGACTTTCTATTTCCTGTATGTACAAATAATACGTTTCTCTTCACTTTGTTTCATACGACTCCCGAACTCTTTTACTTCTATTCGCGAGAACAAAGCGAATAGAATATGAGTGGACAGATTTTCGTCCGGCTAGAAACAATATGCAAGCTATAGACGCACGTACTAATCCGTCGGATTGGTCGGACGTCAACCACTCATACGCGAACCGTATTCATACAATTTTACTCGAGAAAAGTAGTCAAACAAGTCATCGCGAGGCGCTCCGTATAAGTGTACAGCGACAGCCCGCGCGACTACTTTTCTGATCCTATATTGTAGTTGTTGTTTGGGTTGGCTGTGAGTTGGTGTCGAGCTCGATGCTCAAGACAACGAACCCGACTCCGAGCCTAGACCCTACCCAACAACAATTTCAATATAGAGTCCGACCGGTATTTGAATACATAGGCGAATTGTTGTGAATGAACGATTACGGTGTGTGTCGAGATACAGTATGGTCTGCTTATTGACGAATTTTTCAATGCAGAATTTATAGGCATTTATAGGCCAACATCACGGGCAGAGCAACGCGAAGCCGCAGAGTGGTATGAAATGGCAAGGAAGAAGAAGAAGAAGAATTTATAGGCACGATATTATACATACTTATACGTATACATACATGTATGTTCATTTGTGAGTATTGTAGAAGTCTCGTTGTTATTGAGATTGGGTACATCTTCACCGTCTTCTTAATCAAAGTTGCACAGGTGCAAGAACAATTAGAACCTGCAGGTATGTAAATGGGAATTGTGCAATTATACTGATAATCGTGGGGAATATAATTTGTTGGTTGGTTGGAAGTTTATACATATTTGGAATTGTGCTATAAATAGTAAGTGTGGGCTTTATAGCATATCCTATATGGTGTGGTGTATATGTATACTGTGTTATTACTTATAAAGTAGCTTCTTTTTATTCCGAAGTCGTAATATGAGATGCAAAATGTAGTAGAGGACCTCATTTTCGAGACTTTTGTATGGAATGATGGTTATGGGGAGGTGAATGGTATCTCCCCTTGAAGCTACCACAGTTATGTGTTAATTGTCAGAAGGTGAAAAAAAGATACCTACCTGTTAATGATTCGATTTGCACTCGAATTTCTTTGATGGTTTTATTGTTATCCGTGCTACTACTGTCAATGGCTGTTCACGGGTTTCACACATCACAGGTCAACAACTACATCCAAACACTTTCCAAATTATGAATGAAAAACCATTAGCACCCACAAAACAATGCAAAAGACCGAAAAGCCTTAAAAAATCTAAAATATTCACGAATTTATGATCCTCAATGCACCTATCTACACACCGTGCTGTGCTTTCCTTGAATTTCATATAATCATTGTTTTTTTTCTAACTGGCCACTTTCTTCATTCATAATTTAGAATGTGTCTCGTTGTGGTTGTTGAAACTCTGTGAATAGATATTGACAGTGGTATCAGAGATAACAATGATACTATCAAATCGAATTATTGTAATCAAGATACATATTAGCTGGTTGTTAGTGTAATATATGCATTTGGTTTTCTGCACTTCATTTGCTACAAAAAAATTCGATGTTCTGCCGAATTTCTTTGGTAGTTTTAACGTTATCCGTGCTACCACTGTCTCATACAATTAATATGTAACCGTGGTAGCTCCATAGGTCGAGGGTTGGTATGTCAAGCGAGAGGTCCTCACCATGCGATTACCAGTCGACTCAGTTGAAAATGAGTTCATTGATTTCATAAGAACTATTGGAGTATAATAATAATATGTAAATAAGGGCAGGCTGAGATACCCATATGGTGGGCACTGCGACCAAAAGATCTATTGTGCCATAGCCTTGACTAATCCAAAAGACCCTCAATCAACCTAATGAAGGCCAATAGGTCCTTTGTAGGAGCACTCTTAATGACAGCGGAGCTCACTATTGAATCTCCAAGAAACGTAGACCTGGAGCGAGCGATCGCCGGGCATTCACAGAGAAGGTGTTTGGTGGACTCAATGTCCTCCAGGCAAAGCCAGCATTCTGTCTCAGTGGACAGACCCATCTTGTTTAGGTCATATCTCACCCAGTGGTGTCCCGTGAGGTAACCAACCAATATTTCTCTGATCAGTCTTGTCTAGCAAGTTCATCTGCAGCTTCATTGCCATGGATGCCTCGATGCCCAGGTATCCAACAAAGTGTGACCTGGTTAGTGTTTGCGAGACACTGTAGGGTATCAAAACACTTTTTCACTAGTTTTGACGAGAACTTGTGTGAGGAAAGAGTTTTAATAGCTGCCTGACTGTCAGAGCAGATAGCAATGTTACCGCCAGTGAGCTTCTTTTGGAGAATTACTCTGGCGCAGGTCTCAATAGCATGGATCTCGGCTTGGAAAACGCTGGGACAAATGCCCATAGCGATTGAGATCCTGGTGTTCGGTCCAAAGATCCCAGCACCAACTCCCTGTTCCATTTTTGACCCATCAGTAAACCACATGATATACCTGGGATCAGGACAAAGATTGCAAGTATCCCACTCCGACCGGCTTGGGATGGAGACCGAAAATTTCCTACCGAAGCAAAGTTCCGTAGTCATGTAGTCTGATCTCGAGCAGATCGGTATGCAAGGAACCCGCTCCAGAATGCTCATGTGCCCTGATTGTACACATGACCGTCATAAGTTAGATGCACTCGAAGAGCGCTTAGAGCTGCAGATTCTCGAATACAAACTATTGGAGTAAATGCGGGCCGAGCGTGGTTCTGACCATTCAGGTCTCTATTACCATCATCCCGTACAACGGTATCGAAAATGAGCTCCTCTACTACATTTCGCATATATTCGCTACTTTATGAGTAACATAATCTGTAATAGGTAATATACCATATAGGATCCCCTTTAAACCCCACACCTGCCATTTACACCAAAACTCAAAATTTGTGTAAGTTTCCAACCCACATTATTTCAATCATTTCGCAAATTATATCCCACGATTATCAATATAATAATTGCATAATTCACATTTACCTGCAGGTTGTAATTTTTCTTGCACCTGTGCAACTTTGATTTAGGAGACGGTGAAGATGTACCCGATCTCACTAACAACGAGACTTCTATAATACTCAAATATGTACGTGCATGTATACGTATATAATATCGTGCCTATAAATTCTGCATTGAAAAATTCGTCAATAAGCAGACCATGCTGTAGTTCGACACACACCGTAATCGTTCATTCACAACAATTCGCCTATGTATTCAAATACCGGTCGGACTCTATATTGAAATTGTTGTTGGGTTTGGTCTGGGCTCGGAGTCGGGTTCGTTGTCTTGAGCATCGAGCTCGACAACAAATCACAACCAACCCAAACAACAACTACAATATAGGATCAGAAAAGGTAGTCGCGCGTTCTGTCGCTGTACACTTATGCGGAGCGCCTCGCGGTGGTAGAGAATGACTTGTTTGACTACTTTTCTCAAGTAAAATTGTATGAATACGGTTCGCGTATGAGTGGTTGACGTCCGACCAATCCGACGGATTAGTACGTGCGTCTATGGCTTGCAATAGAAGCAACAGAAATCACAGATTCCTTATATGGTGCCTATTGAAGATCGCGCATGGCGACGCAGCGCGACGCTACGACATTGAGTAAAATCTTCTATACTTGTCGTGCCGTTATGATTCGCTCGCTCTTGAGAAGAAGCGGCCAGAATCGTAGCTTCTCGAGCATTTTGTATGAAGGCTTTTGATGTGAAGGACATGTAGATGTTAAGCTTTGGTTTCCCTTGGAATTTTTTTTTACGTATTCTCGTAGAAGTGGACTTACTTTTTGAGTTGGCGATGATTCAATAAATTAAATAAATAAAATATTTGAGGTGTCAAAATTTGATGATGGCATTTAATGAATTCCATGCTGAAACGGTCGAATCCGAACTCTTTTTTCGTGAATTCCCTTGAAAGTTAAATTTTTATATGGAAACAGTGTGATAAGTTTCTTACCGATGAAGATACATATATGGGGCGAATTCTCGCTTTAGATAGTACAAACCTATTGGGGTACGTCGTAAAAATTAGTTTTAAAACTTTTAGGACACTCTCAGATATTATGGCAAAACTTACGATGAACGATTTAATGCTTCGAGGATTGAGCACCAACCATTAAATGATTAGGCGCAAAAAACTCGGAAACGCAAACGGTTACGAATGGATAACATCTAGTCCGAGGGTGAAAGATTAAAATGTATCGTAAAACCTGAGTATCGGAAGTTATTTTGAGTTACACTAATATTGATGTTTAAAATGCGAAAATTTCGGAAACGACTGCTAATGTTCGAAAAAGAATTTCACATTCGTTCTTTTTAGCCTGGAATTTTTTCAAAACCATCGTAAAATGTTGTCCTCTCAGATATTGGAATCGTGCCATTGCGGAAATCAAATCAATGCGTCTTATTCAAAAATTCCCGGGTGCTTCCCTTCCTCTGCAACCACGAACCGCCACTGGTCTGAGCCCATAGTTATCAGCGCCAACCTTTGCATTCAAATCACCCATGAGCATTATAATGTCACTTTTAGGTGTTCTGCTCTGAACGGCGTTTAGTTGTTCGTAGAAGGAGTCTTTCGCCAAGACATTGTCGGGTTCAGTTGGAACATAATATTGTATTATTGAGATGTTCCTCATTTTGGTCCGGAACCTGGTGGTCATGATTCGGTCGGAGACCGGATCCCAGGATAAGAGACAGTTTCGTGTGACTCTGGTTAAAAGGAGCCCCTCACCTGACTCACGATCACCACCGCTAGGTCTGCCAAAGTACAACATTACAGTGCTTCCCGTTGGAGAGATAAATTCTCCGCTGTTCCACCATCTTATCTCACTAACTCCTAAGATGTGTAATGAACCACCTGTAACGAACCATATTATGGTCTGGTAGTGCTGCTCCCACCGGCAGATCGAAGCAGCACCTGATGAGTAGTGATCTGTTGGTGGTACGAAACCAGAGGCCGAGGGTCCCATTACACCCGGACCCAGATACGACCGCTTGGGCGTCAGATCCGTCCGCCAACCATTCCATCCTTATCGACTATTTTTTTTTCATTCCCATTTTTACCTCCCCTGTTTGTGTTGTCTTCCCCAGGCCTATGAATTTTTGTTAATACGTAAAGGACAGTGGCAACTAGCGGCGAAAACCCCGCCCACATCTCCCGAACTGAGCTACAGCAAGCATAGGCCGCTGCTTAGCTCGTTGCCTTTTTGCTTCGCCAGATGGCACAGCCCGACCTTCATGGTCATTATGCTACCTAAGGCTCCGTCCCCACGGGCATCTTTGGATGCCCACCAAACCGTCCGTTACAGATGTTTAAGTTATACCTCAGAAATTCATTCTCTAAATTCGCAGCCATAGCATAGCACTGGTCGTATAATGAGTTTGTACACGAGGAGCTTCGTGTTTCTGTGCACATGCTTCGATTTCATTATGAGGAAAAGCGAGAAAAAAGTCTTATAAGCTAATGGTACCTGCTCGATTGTGCAGGTGTCCTTGTCGTTGATTGCATCATTATTTTAGTTCTACCCTCATTGATACATAGTCTAACTTCTTTTGCAGCGGTATCGAGCGTATGCAAAGTTCTTCTACGTAGGCCAATCTTCGGGACATGATGTTGATGTCGTCGGCGTACGCTGCTAATTGTGTCGACTTGATGAGTAGCGTCTTGCTGTTGTCCATATTCATAGCCCGAATGGCGCATTCCAGTGCTAAGGTGAAGACCGTCGGTGCCAGTCTATCGCCCTATTTCAGACCAGTGCGTGTTTCAACTAGATCAGTAAGTCTATTCTGGATCCTGACCTGAGAGACGGAATTGGTCATCTTCATCTTGTCAGTCGCACTAATTTTGCTGGTATACCAAATTGCAGCATGATGTTGTACAGTACTCCACGATCAATATTGTCGTATGCCTGCTTGAAGTCGACAAAGATTTGGCATACGTCTATGTTGTACTCCCAGCAGTTCTGGAGTATCAGTTAGACCGTAAAGAGCTGATCGGTTGTGGAGTGACCTGGTCTGAAACCGCCTTGATATTCGCCGAAGATTCGTTCTGCGTACGGTTTTATTCTTTCCAGAATTTTGGTCAAAATTTTATAGGACGTACAAAATAGTGATATGCCCCTGTAGTTCTCACACCGCAGTTTATCTCCCTTTTTGTTAATTGGACAGATGATGCTTCTGCGGCAATCGTCTGGGATCATCTCGTTCCTCCCATTTCGTTTTAGTGACCGCAACGCGAGACCAACTTCCTCTTCTGTCGGGGGTTGTATGGGTGGGCCTAGATCAACAATATCGTCGAGAGCTTCTTGTGTGGGGATGGGTGTAGAGATGGTAGGTTCAGAAGCTCTTCCAAATAAGGGTCCCATCGATTGTTGATGGCATGGGTGTCGCTGATGATGTTTCTATGCTTGTCCATCCAAAGGCTAGTCCTGGGTTTATAGTCGTTTTTAATTGTATTTACTAGTTTGTACGCTTGTCTGGTGTTCCTATTAGCTAAGTTTTCGTTTATATTCAGCAACTGATCGTGAAAGTATTTACGTTTCTAACGTCTAATTATTCTATTCGATATTTGCCGTGGCATATTTTTCTCTTTTGGTTCTGGTTCCTCGTTGGATCCATTATCTATAGGCCTCGTTTTGCGCGTCAAGTGAATTTTCGCATTCTTCGTCGAACGAGTCATTTCGCGCTCGCCGGGCTTTATATCTCACGACCTTCTCTGCGACATCCCTGACGGTACCCGTAAGTTCTTCCCAGAACCCATGGATGCCTGTGTTGCTGATGATGTGTGTGTGTGTATTTACCGCAAGGATTCTGGGAGGGCTGACTCTTGATTGGTGCACTGATGAAATTCAACATCTGTACTTCGTCTTCACCAGGTGATGATCTGAGTTGCAGTATGCTCCGAAATAAGAGCGGATATCCATGACACTAGACGCCCATCTCCTGCAAATGGGGATGTGATCAATTTGGCTGACTGTATGTGCGTCTGGAAATTTCCAGGTCTTCTTGTGAATAGGTCGATGCGGGAAACACGCAGAGCTTACGACTAGATTCCTACTGCAGGCGAAGTCGATAAGTCGCTGGCCGTTGTCGTTACATTCTTCATGGAGACTGTGGCCTCCAGAAGTCCCCGGGTGCCAATTTCATTTCCGACTTTCCCGTTAAAGTCCCCCAGCAGCATTTTGACGAGGTTTGTTGGAAGTGAGTTGAAAGGGGTCTCAAGGCGGGAGTAGAACTCGTCTTTTACTGCGCCTTCTTTAACTTCAGTGGGAGCATGCACATTGATGAGCCAGAGATTGAAGAATCGAGTCTTAATGCGAATCGCACACAGCCGTTCATTTATAGGCTTGAAGTCAGTAATGTGCGTCTAGAGTTGATTGTTCACTATATAGTAAATGCTACTCCAAGCTGCTTGCGGCCCGATGATTGCCACTTGTAACAATTGTGTGTGATTTATTGTACTCGTAATTGATCCCGCTGCCAAGCCAATTTGTTTTCTGGACTGCAGTTTGTACTTTTCGGCCTGTTGAAGGAGTGCCTTCTCGGCCCTCGGTTTGTTCTAGGAGCGTACATTCCAGTATCCGAATGAATAATCCTTTAGTCGTTTGCGTGGTCGTCGTTGTTGATCCGTCCAATTCGAAACTTTTATTCCAGCTTTCTTGACGTGGAGTGGTTTTTACAAGGACGAGCTGTCAGCACATCGCTTAACCCCATTCAAGGGATGTCCTCGGAAGATAGCTGCTTCAGATGGTTTAATAAACGTGCTAGAGTTGACACAATAATGTTGCAGGTCTAACTACGCAAGTCATTCCATCCTTTTAAACCTGAGACGTTTAGGTGTTGGTCACCCATTTAGGCTACAGGTATCTGCCTTCTTCCAAACTGCCTTATCGCTAAGACTTGGCCGTCAGCGGTTTGACACTTGTAGGACTATGGAAAGGTGTTTTGCCGCCTTGTTGCGTTTTATTCAACAGTCCGGATCTGAGCAGAACAACTATTGTCCGCATTACACTAACAACGTTTTTGTCGATAACTCTCAATCACTTTCGATGAGCAGCTAGTGCAGGATTTTTGTTCTGAAGTCGAATTTGTAAGGTTGGAATATTCGAGTTCGCTGCGGGCAATGCTGTTCTTTTATACAGTTTGGGAACCAGAAGGAATTAATTTTCTAATGCCTGCTACAGACAACAGCCCATCGCTGTCAGTCGTTATCATGAATCTGGGCAGATAGCGGTTTGTGGCGATGATGGTTGCCAGCAAATTGTTCACAATGACTTTGAAAGTCACTTTCTGTCATCCACTATCGCGACTAGCCGCTATATGCATAGATATACGATGACAATGGCTTCCAATGCCCGGGGAAGGGCCATGTTCTGCAGCAGGCATGAAAGTGTTGATTTTGTATAATTAAATGCTGATTTTGATTTTGCTGTTTAAAGGAAATTTGTCAAATTGTATCTGTACTAAGGATTTAAGTTTTCTCTTCATATTTGAGCTGACGTTTGAATGCTAACTAAACTAAGACACACTCTAAAGCCGAACATACACCGTCCTTAATTCTTGTCCGGAAAAACTGATTAGGCCCGCCTTTGAGGAATTCCCGATCGTGTATGACCGTTTCAGGCCGCCTTCAGGCGTCGAAACACGTATGGATTGTGTGTGATGATAGCCTCTCTCATTACAGGTTCCATACTCTCAGGTTGATATCAATACGCAATGAAACCTTATGTAGTAGCACATGCTAATATAATGGTAGTTACAATTTTGTATACACCTTGTCGTGTATTATCGATTGGAGCCGCACGTGGGGTGCAATATGTTTTCTTACTTTTTTACAAAGCACGTGTATATTAGCGTGCATGTTTGTGTCAAGTGTTTGGGAATGCGAATAAATGTAGGTAGATTTATTGATTTTGAAAAACATTAGTCCTTTTAAAAGGAGCTGTTTTGTTTATTCGTAAACGACCGCGGTTTTCAAATACATGAAACTCTCTTGGAACTACTCGTTATAGAAAATTCCTCAGCTTACTCCTTTTAAGTTTAGCCTGGACGAGTGAAATAACCACTAGGCTTTTGATAAATATAAGACTATTTCCTCCTATTTTTTCTCCGAATGGATTGTCTTCAATTTATATTTAGAAAAGTTTCTTTGCTTTTGTGAGCATTTCATAGGAAATTGCTATTCCGAAATATAGTCTACAGAAACTTACAGTAAATACATAGAGTAAAAAAATCACATGGCGTGGATCTGTAAGAAAAGAGTGTAAGGTGTGGTAAGTCGTTTGGGGGGGCGGGGGGCTTTTGCGAATACCAAAGCCAAAATATCTTTACCCTTTAGATGAGTACCACGTTAAAACGTGTTTTCTTCTACATATCGGGACTTTTGGTGCATATTGATTCACTTTAGTTTACTTATGCCGAGAGTCCTTTAGCAATATCTATATATAAATGCATGTGGTGGACATTTCCATTATTAAATTAGTTTGGTTCGCTGAAGAAAAGACTTTCGGTGCTATAATGGTCCTGCCGATTTATTTTTATCTGTTGGGGTTATACGAGTAGATTTTAAAGATTTCGACAAAAATACCCGTAGATTCGGTATTTTGTATATTTGTATTTTTTTCGAAGGCTTGAAAATATAGGTGTCGGAGGGAATAGTTCGATTCCTGTCTTAGTACGGTTTTTGATTTAAGATTGTTTTGTTCGGTTCTAGACTTTCTATATCATGGGGTTTTAACACAGAAATAACTATGTACTCAAGTATTCACTGAAATATGACACACTTAGTGGCTCATTCATTTTTAATTTTATCCCTGGATTTTGTTAAAGAATAAAATGCAAACGGATATTGTCATTAAACTCTTCCATTTAATCGGTAATTTCGAGAAGGGGGTAAATCCGATTTTTTCCGAAAATGATTTCTTGTTGCCTTTTTTGCTTGCCCCAACGCGCATCTTTTGGGCTTACGAACCGGCAATTCACTCTTTATTTCAAAGGAGAGAAATGGTGGTTGAATTTGCTTTTCTTTCGAAAAGAGGGTAAATCTGAGATATAACCCCTTTTCGAAATACAGATGTGTATAACTAGCCTAAACAGGGCCGTGCGAAGGGAGGGGCGAAGGAGGCGACCTCCCCGTGCGCCATTAGCAGGGGGCGCCAAAAACGGATTTGATATTTGGGAATTTCAGTAACGCATTTCAAATAAGACATTTGTACAAATTTATATTTTATGAAATCCTTATTTATTCTTAAAAATCTATTTCATCGGCTTCGAAGTAATCCCCCTCGGCTGCAATACATTTATGCCAGCGAATTTTCCACTCATCAAAACACTTTGAAAAGTCCTGTTTCGGTATGGCCTTCTTCGATTCGGCTTCAATCTTTTCTGTCGTGTCAAAACTGTGTCCCCGGAGCAGTCTTTTCATTTTACTGAATAGCCAAAAATCACATGGAGCTAAATCAAGCGAATACGGCGGTTGCGGAGCAATATGTGTGCAATTTTGGCGAAATGGTCATGAGTGCATCAACGCGACACTGTTTTTCCAAAAAATTGAGGGTTTTTGGAACCAAACGAGATTTGACTTTTTTTAGGCACAAAACTGCCTTCAAAATGGTGTTGACTGATCTATTTAAAATGGCAACGATAGCAGCAAGCTCTCTAGTTGTCAATCGACGATTTTGGAGCACCAGTTCCTTAATTTTTGCGACGTGCTGTTCGTCAGTTGATGTTCTTGATCCTCTTTGATGTTCGTCTTCAACGCCTTCACGACCCTCTTTGAACATTTTATGCCATTTGTATGCTTGTGTTAGACACAGCCTGTTCACCGAAGGCTTTTTGTAACATTCTGAGCGTTTCCGCAGCAGAAATATCATTTCTAACACAAAATTTAATCGAACTTCTTTGTTGAATATTTTCTGACATGGTAAAAATCGAAAAAGTTAATTTTGGTTGTTAACGAAAACGACCGTCACTCTTCAACTAATCAAGATATTAACCTAAAATTTGACATAGATGACAATAACAGTCCTACCAACTTAAAAATAAAAAAAATTGTGCCCAACGAAATTATCCGGATTTCAGTTTAAATTAATTCCGGGTTATATTTGTACATAGTACTATATAGGTAATGACCACAAGAGTGACATCGGACACCTCGTCATAAAACGCTTTTTGAAATTCACATGCATCTAATACCTTCTCTTTCTGTTTTTAATTATCATAACGTAACATATGGATATTAATGTATATAATAAAATATAATTTCCTATTTTTTTTACAAAGGTTGCACATTTTATGAGTGTATATACGAGTACAGGTGTGTTTCATCGAATATACATGTGCTTAGCAATTTTGTACAAATTTCTGAACGTAAATTTTTATTGAAAAATATGTACAGAGTTTTGCACGATAGTGGGTTTCCTCACACTACTGAAAATTTTTGTTCAAAATTATGTGAAAGAAAAATTGTACAAACATTTTATGGCTTCTTAAAAAAAATAATAACTGACGCAATTTTGAACCAATGAGTTAGCAATCATCTCATTGACAATATCGTGACGGTGTGCGTCGCCTCTGTGTAGAGGTGTATGATCAGCAGCATGCTCAAACGAGCCATTTACCTCACAAGGGTACTGATTCAACAGCTTAGTGGGCTAATAATCAGACGTATAAATCCCCTTTTATCGAAAAAGCTACTTTGCTTCAGTAAGATTTGAAACAGGGCCCAGCGCAAAGAAGACAAACGTGCTAACCGTTACGCCATCCGGACTACATGTCTTCTTGCAGTGGAAAATATTGCATGTTCTGTACTGATCATACATGCGCACTCTTATGCAAGCCATAGACGCATGTACCAATCCGTCGGATTGGTCGCAAGTCAACCACTGATACGCGAACCGTATTCATACAATTTCACTCAAGAAAAGTAGTCAAACAAGTTATTTTCTATCGCCGCGACGCGCTCCGCATAAGTGTACAGCGACAGCTCGCGCGACTCCCTTTTCTGACCCCATATTGTATTGTAGTTGTTGTTTGGGTTGGCTCTGAGTTCGTGTCGAGCTCGATGCTCAACACAACGAACCCGACTCCGAGCCCAGACCCGACCCAACAACAATTTCAATATAGAGTCCGACCGGTATTTGAATAGGTGAATTGTTGTGAATGGACGATTACGGTGTGTATCGAAATACAGTATGGTCTGCTTATTGACGAATTTTTCAATGCAGAATTTATAGGCACGATATTATATACGTATACATGCACGTACATATTTGAGTATTATAGAAGTCTCGTTGTTATTAAGATTGGGTAGATCTTCACCGTCTCTTTAATCGAAGTTGAACAGGTGCAAGAATAAATACAGCCTGCAGGTAAATGGGAATTATGTAATTATACTGATAATCGTGGGAACATAATTTGTTTGGTTGGTTGGAAACTTGTACATATTTCGAATTGTGATACCTATATATATGGTAAGACTTGGGTTTTAAGCGGATCCTATATGGTGTATTATCTATATATACTGTATTATTACTTATAAAGCATCTTCTTTTTATTCCGAAGTCGGAATATGAGATGCAAAATATAATAGAGGAGCGCATTTTCGATACCTTTTTACGGGATGATGGGGTGAATAGTTTCTCCCCTTGAAGCTACCACAGTTAAATATTAATTATCAGAAGGTGACAAAAAGATACCTGTTAATGATTCGATTTGCACTAGAATTTCCTTGATAGTTTTATTGTTATCCATGCTACTACTGTCGATGTCTGTTCACGGGTTTCACATATCACATGACAATAACTACATCCAGACACTTTCCAAATTATGAATGAAGAACCATTAGCATTAGCATTAGGAAACTATGCAAAAGACCGACAAGGTCATAAAAAAAGGTAAAGTACTCCCGAATTTATGGTCCTCAATGCACCTTTCTACACACCGTGCTGTGCTTTCCTTGAATTTCCTATAATCATCGTTTTTTTCCAACTGGTCACTTTCTTCATTCATAATTTAGAATGTGTCTCGTTGTACTTCTTGAAAGGCTGTGAATGGATATTGACAGTGGTATCAGAGATAACAAAGAAACTATCAAATAGAATTATTGTAAACAAGATACATATTAGCTGGTTGTTAGTGTAATTTGTGCGATTGTTGCTCTGCACCTGATCTGGACTGCTACAAAAACGCAGCTATTATGAACAATAATTCGATCTTTTGCCGAATTCCTTTGGTAGTCTTAACGTTATCC
Source organism: Chloromyia formosa (assembly GCA_964017055.1). Lineage (NCBI taxonomy): Eukaryota > Metazoa > Arthropoda > Insecta > Diptera > Stratiomyidae > Chloromyia > Chloromyia formosa. The sequence continues at coordinate 64,564,954 of OZ024818.1, forward strand.
GTGCTACCACTGTCTCATACAATTAATATGTAACCGTGGAGCTCCATAGGTCCAACGTTGGTCGTCAAGCGAAAGGTCCTCACCCTGCTGACAGCAAATTCGAATTGTCGCTTTTCTCGCCGATTACCAGTCGACTCAGTTGAAAATGAGTTCATTGATTTCATAAGAATTATTAGTAAATGCGGGCCAAACTTGGTACTGACTATTCACCTCCCCACTACCATCATCCCGTACAACGGTCTCAAAAATGAGGTCCTCTACTACATTTCGCATATTTGCATATATTCGCTACTTTATAAGTTACATAATCTGTAATAGATAATACACCATAGGATTCGCTATAAACCCCGCACTTACCATTTACAGCACAATTCAAAATTTGTGCAAGTTTCCAACCCTAATTATTTCAATCATTTCGCAAATTATACTCCCACGATTATCAGTATACTAATTGCATAGTTCGCATTTACCTGCAGGTTGTAATTGTTCTTGCACCTGTGCAACTTTGATTAAAGAGACAGTGAAGATCTACCCAATCTCAATTACAGGGAGCCTTCTATAATACTCACATATGGACGTGCATGTATACGTATATAATATCGTGCCTATAAACTCTGCATTGAAAAATTCGTCAATAAGCAGACCATACTGTATTTCGACACACACCGTAATCGTCCATTCACAACAATTCACCTATTCAAATACCGGTCGGACTCTATATTGAAATTGTTGTTGGGTCGGGTCCTGGCTCGGAGTCGGGTTCGTTGTGTTGAGCATCGAGCTCGATACGAACTCAGAGCCAACCCAAACAACAACTACAATACAATATGGGGTCAGAAAAGGTAGTCGCGCGAGCTGTCGCTGTACACTTATGCGGAGCGCGTCGCGGCGATAGAAAATAACTTGTTTGACTACTTTTCTTGAGTAAAATTGTATGAATACGGTTCGCGTATCAGTGGTTGACTTGCGACCAATCCGACGGATTGGTACGTGCGTCTATGGCTTACATTATGCGGAGCGCGTCGCGGCGATAGAAAATAACTTGGTTGACTACTTTTCTTGAGTGAAATTGCATGAATACGGTTCGCGTATCAGTGGCTGACTTGCGACCAATCCGACGGATTGGTACGTGCGTCTATGGCTTGCATTACAAATAATTTTTCGTTGCGTCTGTAGTTTGAGATTCATATACAAGGTATCTAGAAATTGGCGCATAAACGCCCCGCCACGTGATTTCCCATGTAATTTACAGCAAAAATAAATTCCGGAATGTTTTCTCGAATTCTTAACCCTTTAGCTGATATAGGCATTTACATTTTTTATGAAAATTACCTAACTCACATTACTACAAACACAATGGCTAAGTTCATAACACACAGCGGTTGGCATACTGTTGCCAGTTTGTTTTATGAATTCTCTCCACTGAGTTTCTGATGGACACACATGCTGTGCCATATGTCATTTTCTTTATCACAAAAAAAAATCTCCGCTAACTGGGACCAGCATATGCTGATAGTTCAGAAATGACAGCCGTGCTGTCATATTAATTTTTGATTGGCTAAGTTCATAACACACTGCGGAATCGCAACATACTGTGGCAACAGTATCGAAGCACCTTTGCAACGGGTTGTTGTGTTCTGAACTGCACTTGCATCTAGTCATCCATCAATTGTCAAATTTCCAGTTCAAAACTGACTACTGACGAAAAATCGTATGAATACGACAGCGCGAGTGTCATTTCAGGATTGTAATCATATGCTGATCCTAGCCAGCGGAGAAATTTTTGTGATAGAGAAAATGACATTTTTCACAGCATGTTGTGTCCATCAAAAACTCAGTGGAGAGAGTTCATAAAACAAATTGGCAACAGTAGCCAACGGTTGTGTGTTATTTTATGAACTTACCCATTGTTTTGTTTGGTGGAAATCAAACAAGTTTTGTAATTGATTTAAATTTGTAAAGTAAAATTTTTTCTTTTGTTCCGAAAACAACATTTTTTTCAATAATTTTTTTTTCTTTTAATTTTTGCATACGTAACGTACTTGCCCTATTTTAAAAATTAATTCTGTATTTTATTATCGTGTTAACATCATTTCCGATTTTACATTACTAAAATAGCAATAACTGGAAAACTACGCAAGCTAGAACTCTCAAATAAACACCTAATCACAATTACTCATATTACCTTACCCTTATTTTAAAAATGTATCCAATTAAAATCAGGAATCATTATGGATTTGGCTTAAATGGAAGATTTTTCCCTATTACATTTAGAGAGAATGCTTAATTGCGGCATTTCCACTTTAAGTAGCCCATTTCCGCTTTAGGTAGTAAGAACCTAGAACCCACGCAGGGAAATATGTAGGTCGTAAAGTGTAAATTTTTTGAGCTTTGTGAAAATTCTCTCTAATAAATTAGAAAGAGTTCTCCAATTAATGCCAAATGTTCCAAAATCAGAGGAATAGTTTGTTGGTTGTACTTCAATAAAATGTAATTTTAATTTTATAGTTTAAAATCTTGCGCTTTTATCACTTTTTCTGGAATTTTCGCATGCATAATGTGCAAGTTTTATTTCAAAAATCGAATCTCTATTTTCCTATTCTCAGATCGTGCTTAGATCATTTCATCTTACATCTTAATTTCTGGTTTCAGTTGCGGGCCTGTCAAAGAATATCATTTAAGTCCAAAAATCATTGTTTTTCAATAAATATTTTGTATTGCGTTAAAGTACATACATACAAGAAAAAGTGATAAAAATGTGAGATTTAAGAAAATTAAAACAAAAATTTGCATTTTTAAACCAACAAACAATTTCTCTGATTTCTATGGGATAAAATAAAATAAATAACTGGCGCAACAGTCCAATTTGAACCACGGCCTCGAGATGAGTTAGCATCATCTCATTTTCTAGATCGTGACGGTTTTTGTGCAGAGGTATGTGATCAGCAACACGCTCAACCGAGTTATTTACCCCATAATGGGTACTCATTTAACAGCTGAGTGGGTTCATAGTCCGACACGTAAATCCCCGGAATCGAACCGGGGCCCAGTGCGTTGAAGGCGAACGTGCTAACCGTTGCGCCATCCGGACTACTACACTATGGGATAAATTTTCAAAATAAGGGCATGGTACTAGTTGAGAACTATATTTCGGCAGGCTGTAGTGTGAAGGGTGTACTATACTACGTTATTATACTCGTAAATAATCTATAATTTTCCTGCAAATAATTCGTTATTTTATCTGGTATTTACCAGTTGTATTTCCGTATCAACACGGGTATTATACCAGTAATATTTCCGATAATTTATGCGGTAAACTATCGGTCATTCGGAATTTACTAGTAGTAATCCCATATCAAATTGGGCGGTGCCAGTATTTTATCTGAATGAATTCACGTTTTTTCGCCAGTAGATGTACTTTAGAGAGAAAATGACTGTGTTATGTTCGTCAGCTAACGAAGAACAGAGATAAAAAATCACACCCATGGGGCATGGTGAAAAGTAAAAAATTAATTTTTTCTCGATATCCTATATACCTTTTAACTGAAAGATTACCGGTCGTGCGACCAGATCCGGTTAGTTTGCCGAGATTGGTTTTGTAGGGATGCTGTATATTACATTCTTCTGTTTATATATGGGGATGCAATATTAAATCTTCGCCCCGGGAGCCAAATTTTCTTCGCACGGCTCTGAGCCTAAGATTGCTCGTTCATATAAACGGCAGAGATGGAAAGTTTTGCAGACCTTTTTGATTTTTGTGTAACTTTATGTTTTGGGGGGGGGGGGGGGGGGGGGGTGCTGAACACGAATTCGGGGTTTTTCCAACAAAAACTCGGCTGGTAAATTTTTCTATTGGCAAAAATAACGTTTTTTGACTAACCTTTGCGCTGTTTCTTTTAATATAGGTATAACTATTTTTATTTTTTCGTAAAATTTTTTTTATTCCATTGGTATTTTGGTTGCTAAAAACTATTCTGAGGTTTATCAACAAACATTTTGACTTTTAAACCAAAAAAACCAAAGTTTCATGTTTTCATTTTTTTCGTCTAAGTCTTTTTTGCACTTTTTAGGAGTTTGTAGTAAAAACAAAACCCGTATGAAATCGGTAAAACGTCCGTCTGTCTGTCCATGAAATATCTCACGAACCGCTGAAGGAGCTTTTGACAACACTGGTTATAACAGTATATCTAGAGCACTTGAGCTCCAAGATTTTCATACGGCCGCAATCGCGTGGATTGATGCTATGCTTCGCGGGGGTGAAATCTACTCAACGTTGAGTGTTACCTCAATATCCGTCAACGCTGTTAAGGGTTCCCTTCAAGGTGGAGTTCTTTCCTCGCTTCTTTGGTCATTGGTCGTTAACGAGTTACTCGCTAGGCTCTGCGATTATGGTTATCAGGCGATTAGATATGCCGATGATATAACCATCATAGTCAGGGGAAACAACTGTAATGAGTGCCTGCCGCGGTGCACACAGTTGTAAGTGTGCCTGGCAAAAATACTCGCCCGCACACTTGCAACTGACTGTACCAGAGCAAACGGACCGATGGAGGCGTTCTTAAGACAACGCTCAGCGCTCACTCAGCGCGGCTGTGTTACGAACGCAGCCAAATACCTTCGCGAAGCCATGTTGGATTTCGAACTCAGCAAGTGACACTTCGATTCTCGAAATTCCAATAGGAATTCCGGGAATGGAACTGTCATGTGTCAGTTCATCATCAAATAAACAAAAGCGATTCCAACTAAACGTGCCAGGTAGGTGTATTATGGCATAACCGGAGTGACCGGTCCTAATGGGCGTAATTTCAGGTCACCGCCATCAATTCGGCCAACAGTAACACCGCCCGCTGCAAAGAGAGTGACCAGAACATAACCTCCACGGCGGACGGTGTGACTGCCGGCCGGAGGCTGAGAGTCCACAAATCGTCAGCGAGCCGCACCAATAAGAGGCGGCGGGAATAGGAGATATTAAATATTTATTTGTGAGGGGGGGGGTTGCTTTCGTGCACGCGCAGTATCCGTCTCGTAACAATCAAAAAGGTAGTGGGCAAAGTCAGATACATACAAATGAGGATAGGCAGTCGAGAGAGATATATAAATAGAGCAGTGCAAAATCTCAGAGAAGAAAGTTTTTTTTTTGTCTAAACCCAAACAGAAAATACAAATATGCAGGAAAACTTTTATTTAAAAAAAAAAATAAAAAAATTTTCGAAACAAAAACCAGTAGAAGGCAGAAAAGAAAAACAGACATACTCTAAGTGAATATCAGCTGAAGATGCATAAAATGTGCATGCAAGGCTTAAAACCAGGATAAAATATTTGAAACAAACCAGACAAGTGAAAGATCTACTGAACTTTCGTATATTTTGAAGAATTCAACAGAATGATATCCTTATAATGTACATAAGTTATATATATTGATACAAACTATGCATAGATAATCGTACATATACAGGGTTATTGGTTAAGTCGACCTATTCCTTGTAACACGTTATAATAGGGTCAAAATGCAACAAAATGAGGCCATAAATGTTGACCGATTTTCAATGGTCACTGAGATATTTGAATTTTTAGATTTTTTTGAAATAACCTAGAATTTTGCCATTTAAAGTAAAGATAAAAAAAAACTACTAAGGTAATGGGTTAAAACTTATTTTTGAATTTCAGTCAACACTATAGCTGACATTTCTTAATCATTTAAAATTTTAAAAACCCATCACAATTCGAAATTTTTAATTTAAAAAAAAAAATTTTTTTTCTTAAATTTTTTTTAAGTTGATTTTTAATGTAGTATTACTAACAAAAATTATATGGCACGGAGCCTGCAGACCACTGAAAAAACATACTCGTATTGTCAGCTTTCCAAAAAGGTGTCAATGTCAATACAAATATTTCAAATGATTGAAAAAACTAGCTGCAACTTGTTCGGGGACCATCATTTCGCTTGATAAAAAATGTAACAGAAGTATGGTATTATCAGAATTCTTATAAAAAACGCATCTTAAGAATTCTCTCTAAATGCAATAAAGTGAATTCTCCTAATATTCACGAAACAGGAATGTTCCGAAACACGCACTGGTCTGGAACAGAGCGGTGGACTGGCACCGACGCACTGAAACACGTTATTCGGGCTATGAATATGGACAACAGCAAGACGCTACTCATCAAGTCGACACAATTAGCAGCGTACGCCGACGACATCAACATCATGTTCCGAAAATTGGCCGACGCAGAAGAACTTCTGCATACGCTCGATACCGCTGCAAAAGAAGTTGGATTACGAATTAACGAGGGTAAAAGTAAAATAATGATGCAATCGACGACAAGGACACCTGCACAATCGAGCATCAATGTGGGGGACCTCAACATCGAATTCGTGAACGACTTCATATACCTGGGCTGCAACTTGTCAAGGGACGCCAACGAAATCAAGCGACGGATACAGTTAGCTAATAAGACTTTTTTCTCGGTTCTCCCCATAATGAAATCGAAGCATGTGCACAGAAACATGAAGCTCCGACATTATTAATTTGTTAATGGTATCTTGAGGAATTTCGGTCCATTCCTCTATTAAGGCCTCCTTCAATTCGTCGATAGTCGAAGGCGCGGGATCTCTGTGTCGGACTCTTCTTTTGAGCTCGTCCCACAAGTGCTCAATGGGATTTAAGTCTGGACTGCGTGCAGGCCAGTCAATTGTCGCAATATTAGCTTCGTTTAGGAACGGCTGTGCTTGACGCGATGTGTGACATCGTGTTGTCATGCATTAAAGTAAATTTGTCGCGAATAGATGCTGCGTAGGAAACAACATGGTCACGTAGAATACCGGTAATATACCGTTCGGCTGTCAGTCTTCCTCCTCGGCCTCCAGAGGGCACGAATACAGTTATTGTTTTTTGAATCCACAGAGATACCGGCCCACACCATACACGAACCGCCCCAGTATGCTACCGTTTCTGTAATACAGCATAGCGCAAATCGCTCACCTGGACGCCTGTATACCCGACCTCTTCTGTCACTGCCATGTATACACACTCTGGTCTCGTCGGTGAACAATACGGACCGCCATTGCTCGAAGGTCCAATTTAAGTGTTTCCTGGCAAACGTGAGTCGCGCTTGTCGGTGATGTGGGGTCAATTTTCACTGTCCACTCGCTTACAGCTACTCCGCGAACGTCCCTCGGATTCTGCTGCACGTCAACTCCCGTGAGGTGCTGATTTCGTAGCATACTTATCATAATAAAACGATCTTCTCTATCGGAAGTGCACCTAGAGCGGCCGGGTCGGGGTCTCTGATTAAGTCTGGCATTACACTTTGCGTTTTTCTGCAGGAAGAGCAATCCCGCAAAAAAACGCATTGTCGTCCAAGAAGAGAACCCTATAATTACACATTGCGCCTTTCTGCGGGAAGAGCTTGTGAAAGAAATAAATATATCCCAGTGAGGATATTGATGGTTTTATTTTTGTGGCAATATAGTAGGTAAAAGTCGGGAGGCCGATACAATTTCAGCCAATCCTCAATGGATGCAGTGTATGAATTTCGTCACTGGGTGCATGAGTTTCTAGTTTTTTGAACCAAAAAACGGAAGGTGAAATGCGTTCCATATACCACCGTGTGTTCATGTTCTCATTGCGTTTTTTTGCGGGAGAAGTCTTCCCGCTGTCGTTGGACTTGCTGCGGCAAAACAATTCCTGCAAACTGCAGCATTGTCGTTACGCATAAGTGTAAGGCGTTCCATTTAAATGTACACGTTCCTCTTCTTGGACGACAATGCGTTTTTTTGCGGGATTGCTCTTCCTGCAGAAAAACGCAAAGTGTAATGTCACGCTAAAGCTACCTTCCTCCCGAAACCTGTTATACACTCTTGACACAGTAGACTGACTCATTCCGAGCTGACGAGCGACTGTTCTCTGAGTAAGCCCTTCCGATAATAGGGCGACAACTTGAGCCGCTTGCTGAGGCGTGGTACTCATGAATGACAAAATTGTGACTTTTATTGCGTTAAACTTATTCAATCAACCTTCCAGATTCAACAGACCATTGAAAACCCTTTGCGGATGCATTTATAGGGTTAGTTTGCCTTGTAATAACCCTTTCATAAATGTTCAATTTCCGACTTTTTAGCTCCAAGTAGCGTTCATTCATAAAACACTCATTAAATGGTGATAATGGTGCCGAGGGTATGATACCCTTCACGCTTCGCGTACCTTCGTTGTGCCTTATGGTGCATTTGTTACTTTGAAATTAGTAGAAAAACTTGTTCCGATTTCACTGTTCCTATGAGAGGGATATGAAATAGTACGCCGATTTCAACCATATTTAGAAACGTGGTTTGGCAGTCAATATAGTATAATTGAATAATATGAAGTTTGGTAAAGATATCTTCAGAAATAAAAAAAAGTTTTTCTAACAAAAACTTGCTTTTGGAACGGTCGTTCTATGACAGCTATCGATAGAGTAGTCCCAATTTCAACCAAATTCAGAAACGTGATTTAGCTAAATATATTATTCATTAGTGTAAAATAAAATTTGAAAAAGATACCGTTAGAAATAAAATAGTTTTTCTTACAAAAACCAATTTTCGGACCGGTCGTTCCTATGGCAGCTATATGACGTAGTGGTCTGATTCCGTTGGTTCCGACACATTTACAGCGTGCAATAGAAAGAAGGCTTTGTACAAAATGTCAGCTTGATAGCTTTAAAACTTAGTGACTAGTTTTCATAGAAACAGACGGACAGACGGAAAAAGCTTAATCGACTCGTCTCACCATACTGACCTGCCAAGAATATACAATAGTTTATATAGTCGGAGATGCTTCCTTTCTGTGCGTTGCAAACTTCATGACAAAGATAATCTACCCTATCACATCCGTGAAGGGTATAAAAAGGTATCATTGTAAAGCTAAGATCTCAAACTTTCAAATGACATACGATTTGTAGGGATACATAACGTACTTTTGAAAATATACTTTCAAATACACGTGCTTTCGGCTCGGGTTTGATTATTGAGAAATTCAGTAGCGCATTTTAAAAAGGACATTTGTACAAATTTCTACAATGACTACGAGAGTGACATCCGACACCTCGTCATAAAACTCTTTTTGAAATAAACATGCATTTTCTACAAAGGACGCACATTTTATGAGCACAGGTATGTTTCACCAAATACCTAGTCTAGCCATAAATACTGTTACAAACTTTTTGAAGCACTGTTCAATAAAAGAGGTGTTATATGTTAAGAAATCATTGTTTATTTATTAAATGCATTGTCAACAACGGAAATTGCAACAAGTTATTCGAAGTGATTGCCTTTTGCCTTTACACAAGCCTTTAATCGAGCTGGCCACTTATCTATGGAAGCACGCACGACTTCAATCGGAAAGTTGGCGACTGCATGTTTAAGAGACTTCTTTAAGGATTCGATATTAGAATGTCTTTTAGAGCACGTCATTTGCTCTAAGACAGACCATAATTCGTAATCCAGCGGATTCAGGTCTGGGCTAGAGGAAGGCCAATCTTCAGCTTTAATAAAATCTGGAACATTTTCTTCAAGCCATTTTTGGGTTGACTTCGCCTTATGACCTGGTGCAGAATCTTGCTGGAAACTCCAAGGCTGATTTTTGAATAATGACGTGTTGAGAGGTTTCACTACACTTTCAAGGACACTTTCTTGATAAATTTTGGCAGACGTTTTGACGCCCTTCTCATAAAAATGCAACTTTGTCACCCCGTTGTAGCTAACACCCCACCAAACCATTACTGAGGCTGGATGATGACCTCTTTGAACCTTTTGGGCAACTTGAGAAGCTTCTCTGGCACTGTGAGCATAAACCCTATCGTTTTGTTTATTAAATGTTTCTTCGACAGTAAAAATTTTTTCGTCCGTAAACAAAATTTTACGGTGGTTTTGGTTTGCGTACCGGCAAAGTAATCGTTTTGATTTTTCCACTCTATTTTTTTTAACGAATCTGTTAGTAAATGCCCGGTAGATCTACGATAAGCACCCAACCCTAAGTCACTTTTGATGATACGTGAAATTGTTCTTTGGGGTATTTTCATCTCACGCGATAAAATTTTTTGTTTCCGAAGAGGATTACGGCGAATTCTCTCGGGCACGGCTTTAACCGCTTGAGGTGTTCGAGTAGTTCGCGCACGGCCACTTCTTTCACGGTCACTTACTCCAGACGTATCATTAAATCTTTCAATAGCCCGATATACAAACATTCGGCTTATACCAAGGGTATGCAGAGTCTTAAAAATATCACTTGGTTGCATTCCTACTTTATGAAGTGCAATCACAGCAATTCTATTTTCTTTGTCACCCCAATCCATGTTCACTACACTAAAAATTAAACTCAAATGATGACAAATGCATCAAACACAAGCGTACTATAGCGATTAGCTCAATTTTTAAGAAATGCAATATAACGGTTCCTTTCTGCAGGGTTGCCAAACCTTGTAACAATATTTATGGCTAGACTAGGTATATATGTGCTTAACAACTTTGTACAAATTTCTGAATGCAAATTTTTGTTAAAAAAATGTGTAATTTTGCACAACCGTGGGTTTCTCTCATTATCTAAAATTTTTGTTTAAAATTATATGAACGAAAAATTTTACAAGTATTTTATGGCTTTTAAAAAAAATAATATTTGGAACCAAGGCCTCGAAATGAGATAGCAATCATCTCATTTATTATATCGTGACGATGTGTTTTGTCTTTGTGTAGAAGTGTGTGGTCAGCAACACGCTCAGGCGTGTCATTTACCTCACAAAAGTACTCATTCAACAGACATATAAATTCCCTTTTATCGAAAAGCGCTACTAGCTTCAGTATGATTTGAACCAGGGCCCAGTGCAAAGAAGGCGAGCGTGCTAACCGTTGCGCCATTCGGACGACATGTCCCCTTACAGTGGAAAATATTGCATGTATTGTACTGATCATACATGCGCACTCTTATAAATAATTTTTCGCCACGTGATTTCCCATGTAATTTCCGGCAAAAAAAATCCGGAACATCTTCTCAAATTCGTGACCCTTTTCCTGATAACTGATATAGGCATTTACATTTAAAAAAAATAGCCTAACTCATTTTACTTAAAACACAATGGCTATGTTCATAAAACACAGCGGTTGGCATACTGTTGCCTGTTTGTTTTATGAATTCTCTCCGCTGGGTTTCTGATGGACACAACTTACTGTACCATATGTGATTTTCACCATCACAAAAATCTCTCCGCAGACTTCAGTTCAGAAATGACACTCGCGCTGTCATATTCAGATGATTTTTTGTGGTTTTATTTGATGGAAATCAGACAAGCGTTGTAATTGTTTTAAATTTGTAAAGTAGAAATTGTCCTTTTGCTCTGAAAATAACATTTCTTTCCGCCATTTTTTTTTTTCTTTTAATATTCGCATACGTAATAGGCCAGTCAAATTAAGCCAATTTTGGGGCTTTTTAATAATAATGAGGGAAAGATCTGGAAATAATTTTAATCCCTCATATAGATACTGAATACATGGAAACTGAGTTTGCACGGTCATAGAAGGTGAGCTTAACTTTTGGAGGGCGAAAATCCGAGAAATTTGAGCCCTTTTTTACTGTTATCATTATAACTCCTCAACGGTGCCTCGGATCGAAAAACTTGCAGGAGTAAATTAAAGACCGTTGAATCCTGCGTTCCATGCACTGCTCAAAGTTGAAATTCGGTGCAGTAGCGTAGTCAAAATCGATAGTCAAAAAATGACAATTTTCGAGGCTCCGGAGAGAAATCACACTTTATCACTTTTCAAGCTCACAGATCTTTGCAATGGAAGCTCCAAATGGAAAAGCTTTTCTGTAAAATAAATAAATAAATAACTGGCGCAACAGTCCAATTTGAACCACGGCCTCGAGATGAGTTAGCATCATCTCATTTTCTAGATCGTGACGGTTTTTGTGCAGAGGTATGTGATCAGCAACACGCTCAACCGAGTTATTTACCCCATAGTGGGTACTCATTTAACAGCTGAGTGGGCTCATAGTCCGACACGTAAATCCCCGGAATCGAACCGGGGCCCAGTGCGTTGAAAGCGAACGTGCTAACCGTTGCGCCATCCGGGGATAATTTGATTGTGACCCTAACGTGGCCCATATTTTTCAATTCGGGCCATTTTTAGAGTAGCTATGAGCAAAAATTCAAAAATAAATGCTCATCGATTTATGCCTTAAAAGCTCTATCTCGGTAAGTATAACAGCTAAAAGTTTTATTTTAGTCTCAAATTGTAGATAAATTACTCTAGTTAAATAAAGTTTTACAAGATTTCTTGTGAGACCAATTTAGGAGATACTAAAAAGAAACAGGACAAGCCAAACAATTAGACACATTTTCAACATGGTGGCGGGGTCCGTGGTGTTAGGGGGGAAATAGAAAACTCGAATTTTTAAGCAATGTACCAACTCAAACAATATATCAAAAATCGAAACTACCCTAATTAAAGCAACCAGTGTTATAACAATTTGACTGACCAAAGTAATTTAACCTTTGCAAAATCACCGACTTTTTTTTAAATAAAAACGCAATTACTCAAAAACTATACCCGCTAGCATATTCTAGTAAAGAGTGAATCGCAGATAATATCTCACCCTAAAAACAGAAAATTGCCTGTAGAAATCTGTTTTTCTCACAAAGACTAATTTTTGAACCGGTATTTCCTATGGCAGCTATATGACGTGATAGTTCGATTCCGTTGGTTCCGACATATTTTGAGCGTGTAATAGAAAGAAGGCTTCGTACAAAATTCAAAAATCAGCTCGATAGCTTTAAAACTGAGGGACTAGTTTGCATTGAACCAGACGGACAGACAGGCAGACAGACGGACAAAGCTTAATCGACTCGTCTCATCATACTGACCAAGAGTATATAGTTTATATGGTCGGAGATGCTTCGTTCTGTGCGTTGCAAACTTGATCACAAAGTTAATATACCCTATCACATCCGTGAAGGGTATAAAAATAAAAACGATAATTTGCATTTTATTGAGGTAACTAATAAACAATTCCTCTGATTTTTATGGGGTAAATTTTTAAAATAAGGGCTTGGTACTAGGTGAGAACTATACGGGGTGTTCCGCTTTAAGATCGCCATAGGACTTAGGCATATTCCACACTCTGTTTGTGGAAAATTCCGCTCAAATGAATGCGGAAGTGCTAGCGATTGGGGAGGCCTGCCGGATGTTGAGGCTCATCACAGCAACCACAAAGGGTAGCCAGGCTGCCATTATGGCCCTCGAGGCGGCGACAGTGCCATCAAAAATTGGCCACCCTTAACAGAGTCACCCGGAGGAGGGTCCAATTTTGGCCAAAATGAGTTAAGTGGCCTAAGAGAAGCAGAAAGATGTTTTCCTCTTAGTGTATAAATGGCAAACTCATACGTTTGTTTTTAACAGAGTTATAAAGATGTGCTTTTTCGTCCATCTTCACTTTTGCTTACCAGAATGAATTAAGTAAATATAACCAAAAACAGACAGTAAATCCCATTGGGGAATAACTGGCCAAACAAAGTTGTTCAGTTAGTCACATCTAGTGAAATGTTGTCAAGACGAGTTAGCCATTTATGCGCAAATATTTTCCTGGATGTATAAGCATTATTAACAAGTTACCCAGTTATGTACACTCATATCACACATACAAAATTGTGATTCTTCTGGATTGCCGAATTATGTAAATCGATTGTAAACAAGTAATCACTGAATGTACCTATAATTACCTACTAATGTACAATTTCACATAAACATGGTAGTCTAGGATCACGACTATGTCGATTTTCTAGAACAAGTTCAACGTTTAATAAATTTATCTATGCCAGCAAAGAATCTAGCGGAACTTTGGCAATATTGCATTTCACGTACAATCGGAACGGAAAGTTGCAGTTAATCGTTTCCCGTAGCTCCTAAAGGTGACATAGAAATTATCATGGGGGATCTCAACGCCAGAGTTGGGTCTGACTACGTAGGCTTAGAACACCTAATGGGCAATCATGTCCTAGGCAACAGGAACAAAAATGGCGAGATGTTCGTGGAGTTTTGCAACTCTCGTCAAATCGTCATTGACGGTACTCCGTTCAAGCACAAGCGCTACCACTTAACAATCTTTACCTCTCCTGATGGCAGAACAGAAAACCAGATTGACCATATAGCCGTTTCCAAGACATGGAGGAATTGTCTTTCGGACGTCAGGTCGAAGCGAGGTGCTGATGTTGGCAGCGACCACCAACTTGTTATCGCAAAAACACGCTTACGAACGGCAGCGATCCATCGCCCTCAAAATGCACGAATCTTGCCACGTTTTAATGTGCAAAAGTTTAAAGATCCATCAATAAGACTTGCATATTCCACCGCCTTGCACGAGAGAGCTATTGCACCACCACCTTGTGAGAATCCTACAATTGATACTAGATGGAAAGTCGCTAAGGACTCATTTATTTCGTGTGGCGTAACATTTGCGGGTCGATTAGAGCGCGATAGGAGACCATTCATTAGCGACTCTACATAGTCTCTAATCTCAGCACGAAAGAGAGTTAAGGAAAAGATTAACTCAGCTGCTGACGACTCAGCCAAAACCCAACTCAGAGCTGAATACCGTTCACTACAGAAGAGCGTGCAAAGAAGCGTAAGACGGTACAAGCGAAATTATATTAACACATTAGCGGAGAAGACAGAGGAAGTGGCTTACCGCGGTGACAGTGCAACCCTTTTTAAGCGTATCAGCCCACCATCTAATCTGGAAGTAACCGCGGCTATTAAATCGATGGAAGCGGGTAAAGCCCCGAGGATAGATGGAATTCCGGTGGAACTTTTTCAATCGGCTGCAAATGCTACTGCGGATATTCTTCTCCCCCCTATCCAAGAGTGTAGGGTAAGCGAAACTCACCCTAAAGAGTGGAAGAAGGGCGTTTTTATTAAGATCCCGAGAAAAGGCGACCTAAAGGATTGCAATAATTGGCATGGGATCTGTCTTCTCCCAGCAGTATCCAAACTGATGGAAAAAAACATAAAAGAACTACAATTGGGGTAAACCCCAATCATGCAATACTCTAGATGAATTTGAACCTGGTTAAAGCCAATAAATAATTTTGGTTGCAATCTCGGATGCATCGTTAAGACCAATATGTTTTATAGTTTCTGAGAAAATCTGATTATTGTAAATTATCAAAAATGTGTCATTTTGTATGGAAGGGGGTAGACGGAGTAAGGGTAATCGATTACTTTTTTTGAATCTAACTGATATTGTTAATTAAGTGTTAAGTACAAAATTTCAGCCCGATAAATTGTATAGGTAATGAGTAAATTGGCTTAACCTATTTCATGAAATAGTGCAGTTTGTATGGGAGGGGGTAGAAGGAGGGTGAGGATTACAATAAATTTTATAATGTAGGTTACAATTATCATAAAAGTGATATATTCAAAATTTCAAAGCAATATGTTTTATAGTTTCTGAGAAAATCTGATTATTGTAAATTTTCAAAAATGTGTCATTTTGTATGGGAGGGGGTAGACGGAGTAAGGGTAATCGATTAATTTTTTTGAATCTAACTGATATTGTTAATTAAGTGTTAAGTACAAAATTTCAGCCCGATAAATTGTATACGTACTGAGTAAATTGGCTTAACGTATTTCATGAAATAGTGCAGTTTGTATGGGAGGGGGTAGAAGGAGGGTGAGCATTACAATAAGTTTTAAAACATAGGTTACAATTATCATAAAAGTGATATATTAAAAATTTCAAAGCAATATGTTTTATAGTTTCTGAGAAAATCTGATTATTGTAAATTTTCAAAAATGTGTCATTTTGTATGGGAGGGGGTAGAAGGGGTGGAGCGATTTAGCCCGTTCACGAACTTAGCCTTCATTTTTTGTCAAAAATAACGTGTGCAAAATTTGAACTTCATAGCTCAACGCGTTCTCGAGCTAGAGAGGTCACGGACGGACGGACGGACAGACGGACATCCGGTTTTGAGATATTCGAGTGATAATATGAACTTCTGTATCATTCATTTTTTTCTGCGAGCCTTATTTCTTAGCGTTACAAACTTTGTGGCAAACTTATAATACTCTCAGATTTCATCTAAAAAAAAATAAATAACTGGCGCAACAGTCCAATTTGAACCACGGCCTCGAGATGAGTTAGCATCATCTCATTTTCTAGATCGTGACGGTTTTTTTGTGCAGAAGTATGTGATCAGCAACACGCTCAACCGAGTTATTTACCCCATAATGGGTGCTCATTTAACAGCTGAGTGGGCTCATAGTCCGACACGTAAATCCCCGGAATCGAACCGGGGCCCAGTGCGTTGAAGGCGAACGTGCTAACCGTTGCGCCATCCGGACTTTCATCTAGAGTATAATAATCGTGAACCGAATCAAACAAACAGTTTACCGCACATTGAATGATGAAACAGCCGGCTTTCGCGAGGCCTTCTCATGTAGCGACCACATCAACACCCTCCGAATTATTACTGAACAATCCGCAGAGTGTGTGTTCATCGATTTCGAGAAGGCGTTTGACGGCGTTGACCGGGAATACATCTGGAGGGCTTTACGTAGGAGAGGCATACCAGATAAAATAATTTCCATCATAAAGGAGTCCTACCAGGGAGCCCAATGTCACGTCTTACACAAGGGTAAACTATCAGATCCTTTCGAGGTGCGTGGCGGAGTGAGGCTGCATTTTGTCACCTATATTGCTTTTAATTTCCATTAATGATGTACTAAGCGGCGCGCTTCAAGAACACCAGAACAAGGGTATAAGATGGAAGTTGTTCAAATAACTTCAACACCTAGACTATGATGACGATATTTTTCTTCTATCAAATAATTCGGATCAAGTAGCTCAAATGTCTGATGCTCTGCATTGCGAAAGCCGTAGTGCGAGGCTTAAAATCAACGCTGCCAAGACTAGGCACTTGAGCTTGGATCCACAAAGGCAAAGCGGAATTTATGTTTCGGGGTATTCAGTCGAGAAAGTTGATAGTTTTTGCTACCTCGGAAGCTTAGTTACAGCAAATCGTGGAGCGGATGCTGATGTATATAGTCTCGTATCAACAAGGCTCGAGCAGTTTTATGATAACAACTAGGCTGCAAACTTTTGTAAACCAGTGTCTACGGCGCATCCTACACATACGGTGGTCGGAGGTAGTTTCTAACGACGACCTCCTTACTATTACTGGTCAGGACAGGATAGACACTTCCATTAAAAGGCGAAAGTAGCAATGGATAGGTCACACTCTCCGAAAAGAGTCGAACAACATTGCTCAACAGGCTCTCAATTGGAACCCGCAGGGAACCAATGCAAGTCGCCGTGTTGGACGACCTAATAAAACCTGGAGAAGATCAGTTAAGAGAGAGGGTGCCTCAATAGGCAAGTCGTGGAGTGAGCTGAAAGCGATAGCGATGAACAGGACGAGGTGGAAAGTAAGCGTGGTTAATGCCCTATGCCCTACAAGGGGTTAACAGGAACCAGAGAGAGATAACTAGCAATATTATAATAAATAAAAAAGAAGGCAACGTTTTTCCGAATAATTTAGTCGTGTGCATAATCGGTTAAGTCTGTGGAAAAATGTCGGTGAATGATCGGTCCACTCTAATATCTCAATAACCAATAAGTGTAATTGGATTTGCTAAATAACAACTTAAAATTACCAACTTTCAATAATATTTGGCAAAGTTTCAAGGGATAGTTGCGAAATCTCGATTTTGGACAATCGCTCAAAGTTAAAAACGTGCGCCCTGAAAACCATCAAAAATGGACTTAGCCAGTTATTCACCGCGATGACAGAAATAATTATAACAATTATACAATTATAATGATAGAGATAAGTTTATCTGCTGCACTCGGAAAATTCGACACGCTAGTACTAGACTTTTTCAACAATGGCGATACAGTAGAGAAGATGCAGTTGTTTTGCTAGCTAACGGATACAAATCCCGTTACATTAAGTTTGATCATTCAAAATTGCCTGAATTATTACGGAATCATACAGCATCACTACAAAAATGTTCCATAAAACAAATGTCAAAACAAAATTCTCGAACCACTTTTGTTTGATTTACACATAGTTATTAAGTCAAAATCAAATCGATTTGTTCGATTTTCAGACCATGTTCTTCCTTAAAAATCTACTATTCGAAAACTTTCAAATCTAAGTCGTAGATATTTATATGTCATGCGAAAGAAAGAAAGAAATTGGCCCATCTTTTGGAGATGTTGTAAAGCTCTTAGTGCAAAGTCCCGTTATAAAATGTGGGTTCAATTTTCCAATCAAAAGTTGATAACGAATTTTTTCTAGAATTCGAATGTTTGTATCTCGGGTGGTGGAATGAATTTCGAAACTATTGAGGTATCATTCTAACGGGTATTTTGTGTAGTTTCTGAATCAATCTTGTTTTTTTATGGCTTCAATTAGCCGTAGGCCGGAAAATCGGAGTTTTCTCTAGAAGGTCAGACTTTTTGACAAGAATTGGGAAAAAATGTAATAGCTATGTAACGGTAAAAGACAGAGGGTTAATTTGGGCGGCATTTTTCCACAAACAGATTGTGGAATATGCCCTAGTTTTATGGCGATCTTAAAGTGGGACACCCTGTATATCGGTTGGCTGTAATAGCTCGTGGGAAGGGTGTACTATTCCAAGTTATTACATTCGTATATTAAATAGCTCATAATCTTCCGGTAAATAATTCGTTATTTTATCTGGTATTGTACCAGTTGTATTCCCGTATCGACACGGGTATTATACCAGTATTATTTCTGATAATTTATACGGTAAACTATCGGTTGTCATCCAGGATTTTACTATCATAGTAATAATACCGTATCAAATCGGGTAATGTGCCAGTATTTTATCTGAATGAATCCGCACGTATTTTCACCAATGTACTTTAGGGGGAAAAGAGCTGTGTTATGTTCGTCAGCTAAATAAGAACAGAGATAAAAACTCACAAACATGGGGCATGGTGAAAAATAAATAAACTATTTTTTCCCGATGTCCTGTACCTTTTAACTGAAAGATTTGTGGTAGTGCAACCAGATAATTATCCGGTTAGTTACTCGAGAGTGGTTTTGCAGGTATGCTGCATATTATATTCTTCTATATTCTATATTCTTCTTTTCTATTATATTCTTCTAAGAAGATTCGATATTGCACCCCCATATATAATGGGGCGCAGTATTAAATCTTCGCCCCGGGCGCCTTTTCTTCGCATGGCTCTGGAACTAACCAGAAGTTCGTGTGAGCTATTAGTGAATATACTAACGGGCCACGGCTTGATAGGGTTCCTTCCAGCTCAACAACGATCTTCTGTTAAGGGCTAGGGCTAGCAACGACGCGGAGTGAGTACCTGAAATATGTAGTGTCGCTATGGACTCCTGCGGTGTATGCAAAGCTATTAGGCATAGGCTGCCACTCTACCTAACCTAACCTGAGCGAAAAAAGCAAATGTTCAAGTACGTTCTAGCAGGCATCGAACTTCCGACCTCTCGCTTAGTAAATAGACCCTCTAGCCAATGGCCACGGTGGAGTGTTTATACCGACCATACGGAGAGGCACTTCTTCTTCTTCTTTCTCCGTTGACAGCTCAGATAAATTTTACAGATATAAATTTTACGACAGAAAAAGACTTTTTCCTGCCCGTGATCACGCACTACTTTCCTGAAATTGCAAACAAAGCAAACGCTGAACGAAAAAAAACGACAACAAAGGAAACGTTAACCACCGCGTCAACATTAGCGATGACAGCGACATAGTCCCAATTTTTTTAGTCCAGTTCCGCATCGCAAGTAGAGATAAGCCAAGTCCAAAACTAACTAAATCGATACGTTTATATCGTCGAGAGTTAGATCGATTTAGTTAGATCTCGAAGATAGTCCCGCGGTCTAAACGTCGTTAATGATTTACCGCGGCCTCTTGAGCTATACTGAATTAATTCAGTCCTTCTTCACATTGGAAGTGTATCATTTCAATCTTGATTGCCAATCCAAACTAATTGTCGCATCCATTGTTGCATTTTGTCGTTTCAAACTTTCACTCGTCCGACCTGAGGTTGGGAAATCCACTACCATATAGTATACATATATGTATATATACGTATTCAGGAAATCTTTAAATTGAATCGACCCTCTGCACGAGTATCTATAAATGTTTCCAAACGTGTGAACCCACTTTGAAAAGAAGATTGGTCTTCGTTTCAAAGTGGATTTTTCTCAATTGCAAAAATGAGTAGCGAAAAGACATAAAAATGGCATGACAAAAACGACACACCGGTATCAATCTTTTTTTTTAAGAGTTCAGAATAGCGAGTGGTTTTCTTTTTTGTGTTATAAAAGTGGTAACAGGTCATTGTTCCGGCAACAGGCTAATGTAATCATTTTCCCACAATATTATTAAGATTAGAGTTTGAAACAATTGACTGGTGCTGGTTGTTGGGTTGGGTGGCGACGAGAAGGCACGGTCTCAGCTCTCAGGTGGCGGTGACCACGGAGGCCACGACGACCGTATCTTTTTCCAAAGTGGCAAGTGCTAAAAATTAAGTGAACGGTAGGTGTGTTCACGTCACTAGTCCAGGGTTAGGATTTTCGTTAGTTTCGATATTTTTCTTTAAATTTTCAGATTTGGAATTAAATGGTGTCATTTTTACATTGTTGTGTAATACAGTTGTTACTACGAATCGTATTACTTAAGGCTCGAAAGAACAAAAGGCGTTAGTAATAATAAAAATAAGGGTAAACACGTTGTCAAGTAATTCAAGTTTTAAGAATCGTTTATTTCCTAATTAACATTAACTGCGATACTGCATAATATGTATCGCCCTTCTTTATTGCAAACAGAAGCGTATCTGTAACTATTACCCTCGTACTAGGAGACAAAAGTAAAGTCAAAGCGACTGGATTTACTTCCCATCGTGATACGGCCGAAGGAAATCGTGGTCATTGCAAGCCCATTTCGAACTTTAGTGCAAAGATACAAGAATCGCGTTCGGACGCTGCTACTTGTGGCTACCACTTCAATTTCAATTTGTCGTACAATTTTCGTATCCCTGATTCCGACAGTTTATTATTCACCAATAAACATTTCCAGTGATTAGAAGTTGGTAGTCGAACGAGGAGGCACTGTGTTGCTCCTTTCGAAGCAAACCCATATTAGTGGTAGCGTTAACTTTTGCTACCTTTTCGCTACGTTCTCAAGAACCCACTGAAGCGTTAATATCAAAATA
This sequence comes from Chloromyia formosa, assembly GCA_964017055.1. Classification (NCBI taxonomy): domain Eukaryota; kingdom Metazoa; phylum Arthropoda; class Insecta; order Diptera; family Stratiomyidae; genus Chloromyia; species Chloromyia formosa. The sequence continues at coordinate 64,586,199 of OZ024818.1, forward strand.
TAAAAACGGAAAGTGCATACGAAGAGTAGTTTGTCATAATACGGGGGAGTACATGAAGCGGAACTGAATTCAGGGAGTTCCAAGCCAGGTCTAGGCCAGAACTATGCAAAGACTCCCAGGCGGTTGTTGGTTTGATCAAAACCATTCCCGCAGTCGTGTTGTGCAACTATTGCTGGTCGAATGGACGAGTTTTAAGTTATCATTCATTATAAAGCAACACATTCATGTGGGAAAGAATTCACATGGACGTGGACACTGGTTTGGTTGTGAAGTGATATTGTACATGTGTTCTAGGACAAAGAAATGTGACGATAAGTGCCGGAAATTGAACTTTTAAGAGTTTTGAATGGAATCAAGTGGATAAATGTGGGATCCCTGTGAAGTGTGTGCTAGTGAAAGTTGTTTGGTGTTTATGAAGGAAGGACTTGTTATTGTGAAAAGGATTATAGGAGAACATATTAATTGAGAGTAAACTGAATCTCTGCTCGCTCAATGGAATATTGAACAAAGGTAACTGGGTCCCAGTTAGAATAGAACATCGACTTTAAAAGTCAGTGTGAGAATTCCGGCGTTTGGCCGAATCGTCATATAACGGATAGCAGCTGCTCTTCCAAATTCAATAATGATGCTGCTCGCTCTAGCTGATCTAGACTACATCGTTAGTAGCGTAGATAGCTTTCGTCGAATGGGGATGATTCATCGGCGCTAATTTTTTTCCTAAGGTGGGGGAAAATGAGGTTTACACTTGAAATGAACATAAAAAAAAACAAGCTAGCCTTTTGGTACATTTGCCACTTTGAAATTAGAAGTAAATCTTGTTCCGATTTCACTGTTCTTATGAGGTGTTTGAAATAGTCAGCCGATTTCAACCAAATTTGGGAATGTGTTTTGACGGTGTATATGATTGAGTAATATGAAATTTGGTGAAGATATCTTCAGAAATAAAGTAGTTTTTCGAAAGAAAATTTACTTTTGGAACGGTTGTACCTATACCACTTTACCTTTACCCCTAGTGGGGCACAGCGCGTCAACTACTCCTGCGCGCCATCGTACTCTGTTCTGGGCAATGGAGCGGAATTCCCCAAAAGACTTACCCAGCGCCCTACACTCTCTTGCCGCAAGTCGACGCCATGTGATTTTGGGACCCCCTCTTGGTCGACCTTGGTTAGAAATGGGTTACCATTTCTTAGCATGCAAAGCAATGCATTTATCGCTCTTCAATGTGTGACCTATCCACTGCCATTTTCGTCTGCGTATCAATTCATCGATTGGCATCTGCCCCGTACGCCGACTTAGCTCTTCATTTAATATTGTTTCGGGCCAGAAGCTTCTTAAAATTAGACGAAGTCATGAGTTGCCGAAAACTTGCAGCTATCTGGTAACTCTTATGAAAAATTTCTATGAACTGCTCCCATACAAAAGCACAGACAGTACCAGGGAGCGAAGCAGGCCCAGCTTAGTCTTGATGCTGAGATAACTGCCCTGCCAGATTTTGGACAGCATGCCGTATGCGCATTTAGCCTGGTTGATACGACGAGTGATGTCCTGCTCCGTACCACCATTTTCGGCAACAATGCTAGCCAGGTAGACGAAGTTGTCCACTTTCTCCACAGGCTGCCCATTAATATTGATGGCAATAGGGGTCAGATTTCTTTTTCGCAATGGCGGGCTAAGAACCTTGGTCTTTTGGTTGGTATTAATCTTTAGTTCAACCTTGCCTCCCTCTCGAGATCTAACGCTATTGCGGACAGATGCATGATTTTGTGGGAGAGTAGGCATATGTCGTCAGTGTAGTTAGGATGTTGTAGATAAGATGTCAAAGTCCATTGAATGCCACTGTCTAGTCCGGATAGGGCTGCAACAACACATAGCCGATCACTACGAGGAATAGGATCGGTGAGAGGATGCACCCCTGCCAAACTCCACTGCGAATCTCAAAGTCCCCCGACACCTTACTTTAATGCAGAATGCGACATTTCGCGCCGTCATAGGTTGCCTTAATGATAGCCACAAGCTTCTTAGGGATGCCTCTCCTGCGAAAGGCCGCCCATATAGAATTCCGGTTCACACTATCGAAAGCCTTTTTGAAATCGATAAAAAGCAAGTGAAGCGGAGAATCGTACTCAGCTGGTTGCCCGATAATGATTCGGAAGGTGTTAATGTGATCGACACAGGAGAATCTGGATCGAAAACCCAGGCTGCTCTTCATCAATTGTGCTTTCTAATTGGGTCTTTAGTCTTTCCAGGACGACTTAAGCTATTATCTTGGTAACGGCAGAAAGCACATAAATGCCTCTCCAATTATTACAATCCGTGAGGCTACTCTTCTCCAGTTTTTTGATGATCAAACCTTCTTTCCACTCACTGGGAAAGGTCTCTGTATTCCACGTTTTATCAACAAGCGGGTGCAGCAAATCGGCAGTTACGCTTGGCGCTGCTTGATAAAGTTTGGCAGGGATACCGTCGAGTCCGGCGGCCTTTCCTCGTTTTAGTGCAATAATCGCAGTGACTACTTCCTCTTTAGCCAGGGCAGTCGACCCTATACGCACATTTTGATAGTTAGCTAAATTATATATTATATATGAGGGGAAACTTCATCAGAGGTTATTTGAGCTTCTTCCAAGATAAGTAGCTTCTCGTCACTATCCTTCACCGGATGTTAGCAGGAGTTATGATCACCTGTAAACTCCTTGATGACACTGTATATGGCGTTTAAGTTGTTACTTCTTGCGGCTTCTTCTGCTGAGGCTAAAAGAGAATTCGCTTATCGCGTCGTTGTTGTTGCGGCAGTGGTCAGAAGTTCGTTGTGTGAGTGTGTTACATGTTGTTATTGTTCTTCGTCTTCCTCGGTGTTTAGGGACTAGAAGATAGCTGCTGAAACGGACGGTTGGTAGGCATTCGAAGATGCTCCTGTGGACGGAGCCTTAGGTAACATAATTAACGTGAAGGTCGGGTCGTGGTATCTGGCGAAGAAAAGGCCCCTCAAAAAGCTAAGCAGCGGCCTATGCTTGCTGTAGCTCAGTTCGGGAGACGTGGCCGGGGTTTTCGCCGTTCGTTGCCCCTGTCCTTTACGTATTAATAAAAATTCATAGGCCTGGGGAAAACAACACAAACAGGGGAGGTAAAAATGCGGAATGATAAAAAATGAGGCGATAAGGATGGAATGGTTGGCGGAAGGATCAAACGCCCACGCGGTCGAATCTGGGTCCAGGTGTAATGGGACCCTCGGCCTCTGGATTCGTACCACCAACAGATCACTACTCATCAGGTGCTGCTTCGATATGCTGGTGGGAGCAGCACTAACAGACCAGAATATAGTTCATTACAGGGCAGCTTATACTTGGAGGCCTGCAAAGTAGTAGAGGCTGAGGACAGAGTGTGCTACAAAAAAAAAGGAAAAAAAAAGAATTGGGCTCCTGAGCTAGCCGGTAACCATTGTAGAGGAGAAAAATAGCAAAGAGGAAAGATAAAAATACTAAATTTCTCCATTATACAGATGATCAACAGAGTCCAGAGAATCACGAGGATAGCAGAGGCGCAACACTGCATTCCTGGCAATAATTCACTCATTGTCTCTGAAAACTGTTGAGCACCTCAATAATAGAAACAAATGCAAAAATGTAATCAGAAGTATTAATGAAGTGGAAAGACAATCCTGGCAACAGAAAGGTACCCAGGGCTCCTCCGCGCTTTGTCCAGTCACCGAAGATGCTCCAAATGCCGGCAATTCAAAGCATTTATGGAGACCTTAAATACGTGGCTAAACCACTAAAGACAAACACAACACCAGGATTGCCTTGTTGAACTGATTCTAAAAGGATAAGCTACTCTATAGGAAGGATTGGGGTGCTACAGAGGAAAGCACAACTACTTGAGGGGAAAATACGTGGAGTAAAAATGGCTAAGTCATAAGACATAAGAGCAAGTAGCCTTAATGTGCTTGTGGGGATACAAATCGGTGAAAGGACTAAAAAGGAACCCAATGAGGTCCTTTTTAGTCCTGCTATTGACCAGAAACGGTCCACGTTGGGCGCCAAATATGTAACGGACGGTTTGGTAGGCATCCGAAGATGCCCCTGGGGACGGAGCCTTAGGTAGCATAATTACCGTGAAGGTCGGACCGTGCTATCTGGCGAAGAAAAGGCCCCTCAACGAGCTAAGCAGCGGCCTATGCTTGCTGTAGCTCAGTTCGGGAGACGTGGGCGGGGTTTTCGCCGCTAGTTGCCACTGTCTTTTACGTATTAATAAAAATTCATAGGCCTGGGGAAAACAACACAAACAGGGGAGGTAAAAATGCGGAATGATAAAAAATGAGGCGATAAGGATGGAATGGTTGGCGGAAGGATCAGACGCCCACGCGGTCGAATTTGCGTCCGGGTGTAATGGGACCCTCGGCCCCTGGTTTCGTACCACTAACACATCACTACTCATCAGGTGCTGCTTCGATCTGCCGGTGGGAGCAGCACTACCGGACCAAAATATGGTTCATTACACTGCTTCTACGGGTTTCTCCCATAACGACCAGGGGGTCGGGTGTGTGGGTGCAGCTGGGCAGCTAAAAATGTGGTCAACATCGTGAGATGTGCCATTGCAAGCGGGGCATGTGTTCGTGATATCCCGGTCAATGCGACATAGGTAGTAATTAAGACGGAACACCAGCCCGACCGAAGTTGGTAAAGTGTCGTTCTCGCTGTTCTCGGAAGTATTCTCTTATCGGGAGAAATGGCTGGTGGTTGTGTCGAGAGAACTCTATTTGGACCTAGTACTGCGATTGATGTTTGTACCTCCTCATGACGTATTGCTGCGATAGCTGATCTGCACGCGTTGTTGTCAAAGGGAACCCTTTTGTACCTCTGGACGTCTCTTTCGAGGTCCCTCAAATCACGCCTGACTTGTCTTGGTGGCGGTGTCTTGTCCATGAGGTGTTCGCTCAAATAACAACCCACCAGGTACTGTTTCGCAAGAAGCTTGTTGTTTCCTGATGCAGATGGACCTGGGATGACATCAGGAGACAGCCTGTCACAGTACGGAGAGCGGCGGCCTGAATTTTATTCCATTGTGTGGTTCAGACATTCTGTGACAACACTGGAGCCGCATAGTTAGCTACTGAATGCTTTGTATGTGACCAGTAGGGTGCTACCGGCCAAGGCTTTGAGGATTTTATTCCTACCGCGCATCCTGTCACATACGGCCAAAGTGGCCATGCTGTCCAGGGTTACTCCTAGAATTTTAGGATGGTTCACGGTCGGAATAAGTTGATTGTCAATTGAGATGATCCCAAGTTGTATATTGAGTTCCTTCGTCCAGGTGGTAAAAAAGGATGCCGAGGATTTAGGCGCTGATACGGTTAAATTCTTGCCCGTCAAGAAGGAGTTATGTTCTTCCAGGTAATCATTTATTCGTTCGCACATTTCCGTGATGTTGTTTCCTGTTGCCAAAATGGATCAGTCGTCGGCAAAGGAGATAATTTCGATTCCTTTAGGTGGTGTTGGAATTCCAGATAGGTAAAGGTTGGGTAAGGAGGGAGATAGAACTCCTCCTTGTTCAACACTTTGTTTAATTTTCCTTGACTTACATTTCTTGCTCCTGAATTCGGTGTAGGACTGCCTGCCCGCGAGACAATTGGCAATCCATTTTGTAGTTTGCGTTGGAAGAGATGCATTGTATAAGTCGGACAGAAGTGCTGAGTGGCTAACTGTGTCGAAGGTTTTCGGCAGGTCAAGTGCCACCAGAATTGTTCTGTGACATGAACGAGGTTGATTAAGGCCATTGTGGATGCAAGTTGTAATGGCATCCAGGACCGTCGTCGTACTATGCCGTACTTCTTAAGCCGTGCTGGTGGTTTGCAAGCTGGATGTGGGCCGCAAGAACTGGGTGGATTAGTGCTTCGAGCGTTTTGGCAACTGGCGATAGAAGTGTAATGGGACGCCGAGTACCGCTTTTTCCCAGGTTTTAAGATTGGGATTATTCCCCCTTTCTTTCAGAGTTCTGGAATGATCAGTGATGTGATGGATAGGTTGAGTGTAGCCGTGAGGTATTCGATAGCTGCTGAGTCGATGTGTTTAAGCATTGTCATTGAGATTCCATCAGGTCCCAAGACTTTCGAGTTGTTCGCTTTCTTGATTGCTGTAGCCACTTCGTCCGCAGTGAAGACAGTTGTTGTCTGCGGTTCGGTTATGGATCCTCCTGCGGATTATGCGCTTTTGTCTGTCTGGTGGAGGAAGACTTGCACAGTGGGTTGGCTTGGTGATTGAATGTTCTCCGAACTGTATGGTGACATTCCCTTTCTTTTTCGGTGGATTAGAGAGGGCGCGGACTGTCGACCATAGTTTGCTTATACCTGTGGTCAGGTTGCATTCATTCAGATGCGTACTCCATTTTAACCTCTTCTCTTACTACTACTACTACTACTACTAGTCTTCGAATTTCACAGTTCATTTCGTGAATTCTGGGATCGTCTGGGTTTGTGCTCCTGATGTTGTCTCTCTCGTCTGCCAGTCTAGCGGCTGAGGTAGGAAAGTTGGGCCGAATTTTCGGAATGCATCCTGCAGGGAGAAATTTCGCAGCCGCTTTGTTAAGAACTTTCCTGATATTGGACTCGGCATTACGTACATTGGTGGGAGTTGGCAGGGCGAAGAATGTAGCACTAGTATATTGAGTAAAGCTATTCCAATCAGCCTTGTTGTGGTTGGCAAAAATGCGATGTTCGACAGATACGATTTCTGTCGGTTTGTTTAGCCTTATCACGAGTGGTCCGATGATAGTGCAATGACCGGCTCCCATTGTATTTCGTTTATGAGACTAGCGCTGGCAGTCGTGATGTCTGGAGAGCTGGAACAGGTGCCGGCAATACGGGTGGACGTGTCGTCATTCAGTGTACAGAAGTCTGAAGCATCAAGTTCTGATATGGCGATACCTCTGGCTTCGTTGTTAAGGTGTGAGTCCCAGAGTTCATGGTGAGCGTTAGGCGAAATTCACACACACGACACCGCGCTGCACGACTGCTTGAAATTTCAGTCGAGATACACAGCATCAAATGGGCGGATTCACACTCATCGCTCAGCATGCGATACGATCGACTATGCTTGGCTATTGTGCGTGGCTGCGTCGGAGCTGAAAATGTAGCTAATCTGAATATCGCCTTAAAGTCACCAAGCAGGAGACGGTTTTGACCAGTGGGGAAAGTGTTGATATTGGCATGGTAACCTGAGGGACAACTGGATACCGGTGGAATATATATGTCGTAAATTTCAATATCAACATTGCCTGATTTTATGGCGATGGCTTGCACTTCCATGGTGATGTCGTTGTTGGTGACATCTATTTCCCTGTATTGCACGGAATGGTGAATGATGAAGGCAAGCCCTCGTCCAGCGTTGGTAATTGAAGGATTCCAGTGCCTGTGATGGTTTAGACCGGAGCAGTTCCTCAGGTGACACCACTCGTCGCAGCAGCACTGACGTCGCGTTAGGATGCAGCTCTCTGTTGTATACGCAACAGATCCAAGGACCTGGGTTGTTTTCGGTGCCGGCGCGGAATACAACATTGAGAGCAGTTGCGCAGAGATATGTTGCTCCCAATAAATACAAAAAACGAATACAGCATGTAACACACAGACACACATCCTTCTTGCATTGAAGGGGTTTGGCAGCTCTTGAATGTTGTAAGAACGGGTCGCTTCGGTGCGTAGAACCGGCTGCCTCAGGAACGCGTCACACACTACGCTGAACTTCTCGAGCTTTCTGACGGTAAAGGAGTTCGATGCTGCTTCGATTGTCGTCTGATGCTGCAGCCAAACGAACCTTCATTTCTTTTCTTTTAACAGTCTGCTGGCATGAAGCGTCGGACATCCAGGGCTTATTCCGGTTTGTGCCAAGGATGGTATCTGCGCTATCAATTTATGCATTTTTATGGTATCCCAGTTTTCATTTATGTCACTATGCGGACGACTAGTTATCTCAGCTGACAGCTTGATTTTTTAGTCGAGCGGTGTTGAATTTGCACCACCTGGGTCTTTCGTCGCTAGAACGGTGCACGGCTGCAATATGCAATCAAACATTAGCGATTATAAGATAATGGCCTCTTTCCATCCCAATATCGGCGTCCTTCTTGTTTCGCAAGTCCAGGATGCAACTCAAATCACCCATAACCATTATAATGTCACCTTTTGGTATTCTAATGTGAACACCATTTAGTTGTTCGTAGAAGGAGTCTTTCGCCAAGACATTTTCGGGTTCAGTTGGAGCATAACATTGTATTATTGAGATGTTCCTCATTTTGGTCCGGAACCTGGCGGTCATGATTCGGTCGGAGACCGGATCCCAAGATAAGAGACAGTCTCGTGCGGCTCTGGTTAAAAGGAGCCCCACACCTTTCTCACTACCACCACCGGTAGCTCTACCGGAGTACAACATTATAGTGCTGCCCGTTGGAGAGGCAAATTCTCCACTGTTCCATCATCTTACCTCACTAACTCCTAAGATGTTCAATTTATACCTCAGAAATTCACTCTTTAATTGAAAAAATCGTGCCTTCTGGCGACGATCTGATTTGTTGTCCAGGAGAGTACGCATATTCTAGAGTCCAATCTTTGTCATTGTGCGATAGCCAAAAGTCGTAACCGTTGAGTAAATGCTTATCCGAGGCATAGTTTACATTTCATTAGCATATATGTAGAAGAATTCGGATAGTGCAAGTTGCTGGTATACACATCCTGTCCTTTGCTTGTTGGTTTTAACGACAGTTCGTCAAAGGGAAAGGCCGTGGTATTATTTTTACGCCCCACACCACAGAGGGGAAGGTTTACCTCAACCAAATCATCGCACCGCCATCACTGGCGGCTTGACATTGGTTAGCACTGGTCAGTGACCACCGCCGTTCCAGGAGGCGCCCACGCGGAGGACTATGGGAGAGGCATTTTGGCTCCATGATTTCCAGCTTCAAATACAATTTTACGATTCTAAAAGAGCTGTACAAAAAATTTTACAATTTTCAAAAATCAAAAACATGGTTTACGATTTTCTAAGTCAGTTCCGATACAGTTAGCTAATGAGACTTTTTTCTCGTTTCTCTCCATAATGAAATCGAAGCACGTGCACAGAAACTTGAAGCTCCGCGTGTGCAAAACGATTATGCGACCAGTGCTATGCTATGGCTGCGAAGCATGGACCCTAACTCAAGCCTCCGGAAACATGCTAGACACATTTGAACGTAAGGTTCTACGGCGAATTTTCGGGGCTGTTTACGATCAAGATGGATGGCGCATCCGGTACAACCATGAGTTGTATGAACTGTACGATGAGCTGGAAGTTTCGAAAATCGTCAAACTACAACGACTTCAATGGGCAGGACATGTACAACGAATGGACGATGATCGCATGCCAAAGACAGTAATGAACGCAAAACGAGTCGACGGAGCAAGACTGCGAGGACGACCGAGATCTCGTTGCGAGAGCTAAGTATATGTTGACGCAGCGCAACTGCTGGGCTTCCAAGATTGGAGAACGCGGTCACGTGACCGAGACAATTGGAGGACAACGATGCAGGCGGCCAAGGCCCGACGTCGGGCTGTTGCGCCACGATGGTGATGATGACTTAGTACACTTAGGGCCGGTTGCTCAATGTCCGATTAAAATTTATCTTAAGAATAAACTACTGTTTAGCACAATTTCATTTTCTCAATATCTATTCTCTCTCTGGATCCTGTTAACCTATTATGGGGCGTTGGGCATTAACCACGCCGACTTTCCACCTCGTCCTGTTCGCCGCGATCGCCTTCAACTGACTCCAACTTTTGCCTATTGACTTACCCTCGGGCCTCAAATGATCTTCTCCAGCTTTTTCTAGGTCGTCCAACGCGGTGACTTGCATCAGTTCCCTGTGGGTTCCAATCGAGGGCTTGTTTAGCAATGCTTTCCGGCCCTTTTCGAAGTGTGCGACCAACCCATTGCCACTTTCGCCTTTTCATGGTGTTTATCCTGTCCTGGCCAGTAATGAACAAAAGGTCGTCGATAGAAATGACCCCTGGGCAGCGTATGTGTAGGATGCGCCGGAGACACTGGTTCACGAAAATTTGCAAACTATTTGTTATCGCGCTGGTCATCTTCCAAGTTGAACAGCCATAAAGAAGCACAGATTTTACATTGGTTTTGAAGATCCTGAGTTAAGTACTTCTGGAAATGTTGTTTTTCAGAAAGGAGTCATACTGAGAAAAACTGCCCGAGTTTTATTGATGCGAGACAGTACATCAGAATCCGCTCCACCATCTGCTGTAACAACGCTTGCGATGTAGCAAAAATTGTCCACTTTTTCCACTGTCTTCCCCGAAACACAAATTTCGCTCTGTCTTCCTGGATCCAAGCTCAAGTACTTAGTTTTGGCAGCATTGATTTCAAGCCCCGCATTGCGACTTCCGCGGTGCAGGGCATCCGTCATTTGAACTAGATGATCCGATCTATTTGTAAGAAGCCAAATACCGTCAGCGTATTCCAGGTGTTGAAGGTATTCAAACAGGTTCCATCTGATACCTTTGCTCTGGTGTTCATGAAGCGCACTGCAGAGTACGTCATTAATGGCAATCAGAAACAATATAGGTGACAAAATGCAGCCTTGTCTCACTCCGCCATGTGCCTCGAAGGGATCGGAAAGCTTACCCTTGTGTTGGATCTCGAGAGGGAAGCAAGCTAGGTTGGGCTAAAGATTAATACCAACAAGACCAAGGTTCTTAGCCCGCCGTTGCGAAAAAGAAATCCAACACCTATTGCCATCAATATTAATGGGCAGCCTGTGGAGAAGGTGGACAACTTCGTCTACCTGGGTAGCATTGTTGCCGAAAATGGTGGTACGGAGCAGGACATCGCTCGTCGTATCAACCAGGCTAAACGCGCATACGGCATGCTGTCCAAAATCTGGCAGGGCAGTTATCTCAGCATCAAGACCAAGCTGGGTCTGTTTCGCTCTCTGGTACTATCAGTGCTTTTGTATGGGAGCAGTACATGGAAAGTTTCCGTAGGGGTTACCAGAAAGCTGCAAGTTTTCGTCAACTCATGTCTTCGTCGAATTTTAAGAATTTTCTGGCCCGAAACAATATCAAATGAAGAGCTGTCGGCGTACGGGTCAGATGCCAATCGACGAATTGATACGCAGGCGAAAATGGCAGTGGATAGGTCACACATTGCGGAAGAGTGATAACTGCATTGCTTTGCATGCCATGAAGTGGAACCCCATTTCCAACCAAGGCCGACCAAGAGGGGGTCCTCGAATCAGATGGCGTCGATCTGTGGCAAAGGAGTGTCAGGTACTGGGTAAGTCTTTTGGGGAGTTGCGCCCCATTTCCCAGAACAGAGTACGATGGCGCGCAGGAGTAGTTGACGCGCTAGGGGTTAAGGCAAAGTAGTAGTATAGGACTCCTTGATGATGGATATGATTTTATCTGGTATACCTCTCCTATGTAAAGCCTTCCAGATGTATTCTCGGTCAACGCTGTCAAACGCCTTCTCGAAATCGATGAACATGAGATGTAATGGGGATCTCCACTCTGCGGATTGCTCAATAATAATTCGGAGGGTGTTGATGTGGTCGCTACATGAAAACTCCTCGCGAAAACAAGCTGTTCATCATTTAGTGTGCGGTCAACTGTATGCTTGATCCGGTTCGAGATTATTTTTGCCATCAGTTTGGAGACTGCGGGAGGAGGCAAATTCCACGCTAATTATTACAATCCTTCAGGTTAGCTTTCTTTGGGATCTTAATAATGAAGCCCTTCTTCCATTCTTTAGGGAGAGATTCGGTTTCCCAACACTCTTTGATAAGATGGACAAGGATATCCGCAGTAGCGTTGATATCCGCCCTAAAGAATTCCACCTTAATTCCATCTATCCCCGGGGCTTTATTCGCTTCCATCGATTTAATAGCCAGTTACTTCCAGTTTTGATGGTGGGCTGGTATCAACTCTGGCTATTTGCGGAATATTTTCTGGTTCTAGTGAAGATGAGTTCAAATATCCAATGGTGTTGAGGACCTCAATGAAGTGCTCTCTCCACCGTCGCAGTTGGTCGTCATCAGTGACCAGTAGGGACCCGTCTTTATTTTTCACGGGATGTTCAGTTGCAAAAGATTTGCCAGTGAAAATGGCTTGATAAATTTGGTCTCGTCTTACGCTTCTTTGTACGCTTTCTGATGAGAACGGTATTCAGCCCTAATTTGATCTTTGACTGCGTCGTCAGTAGCTGAGTTAATTTGTTCTTTAATTCTCTTGCGTGCCGAGATTAGAGACCATGTAGAGTTACTAATGAATGGCTTTCTAGCGCACTCCAATCTTCCCCGAAAAGTTCAGTATCTGCTAAGCGTTATTAATCGGATAAACGCTAACCGTCCCCTAGCGTTCGATTAATCTCTTATCCAAAACAAAACCCAACTCCTGGTTTCCGGTTGAAAACAAAATCCCACACCTGATACCGGATGCTGAGATTTTGACAGCTAGAACTGTTCACTTTTACAAATCCAAATGAACAGAGGTCTTGGAAATTCATTCGATAGAAGAGAATTTGCATGAAACTCAGCTGAAAATGAATATGATGAGAGACCTTACTAATACAAAATAGATTCGTGGTCGGTAGAGTTCCGCCATAGTTGTGGTCTGAGATCAGTTCCACACTTTATGGCTTGGTAATTGGTTTTTTGTTTGTAGCTTCGATTAATGTGTGTCCTTGTCAGTTAACAAAGAGTTTAATCGGACATTGAGAAAATGGGCCTTAGCTGTGTAAAATTGAGTATGCGAATTCTCGAGCCGCAGTTTCTCTGACGATTCTTATCTGTGCAGTATCCCTATTTACATTGAGATTCACGCTGCATTTGGATCGCTTGAATCTACTCGGTCGGTTTTTGATGAGATGGGGCGTTACTTGGGAATCACATTGTGCTGGGTTCCAAGACTGATGAGCTTGCTCGGGCTGGGACGACTGGGGCAATTGAGAATGGTCGTTGGCACATCGGAGTACCTTTTGCAATCTGCAAGCGAATTATCAAATCTAACGCGAAAAATAAAGCGAGTGCTAGATGAACAGAGGACGGTACGTTTCAAACAATAAAGAGGTGATGGCCCACAGTGGACCCCGGCCATTCTGCTGCAATATTATCATTGAAAAGGAAGCACATTAGTGTGGTGGTGAATTTTATTACTGGGCACTGTCCCATTGGGGAGCATGCAAGAAGATTTCGCCCTACAATTACTTCTATAGAAACTGGATGGGATGAGGATGCTAACGAGGAGGAGACTACCCTTCATTTTTTATGCACCTGTCCTGCCTTGGCTGCGATGAGGGTGCTCTTTCTGAGGGACTCTTTCTTCCTTAATTTGGAGGAACTACGGGGCATGAGCCCGCGCAGTCTTTATCGGTTCATTTTCAGCTCTGGCTGGTTCAATGAATAGTAATTTCAATGGGATAGGTTTTATCCTGGTAGGTATCATAACGGGCCCTCTGGTGTCCTATGTGTGCTGTGTCATCTGCTGCAGCCTTTTAACCTAACCTATCTATGGAGTATAGTGGAGGAGGAAGTGGCAGATTGCCGACCGAAAAAAAATCATCGGGGTTGCTTAGGACGCACACTGGCTTCGCCCCAAAAATCAATCGTAATTGTCCAGGTTATTGTCGTCTACGATAAGACATTTTTGCGAAAACAATAATTGTTTTCCCAGAATCCAGAAAATTTTATCAAATATACATATTTCAACGAATAAATAATAAATTCATGAAAGCCTAGTAAACTCGCCCAATAAATTCAAGTTCACTAGCTAATTAGCAAGTACCTTAAAGAAAAGAGAAAATTTGAAAGCTGGACTACTTCATTTACTACTCGCAGGTGTGTGGACTATCTGACAAGTGAACTAACTTCGTGTAAGCATATTTAGTTGTTGGTGAAATCACTCGAGTACTCCGCTAGTTCATGTCAGTGTATCTAAAATGTCGACGGAACTAATTCGTGCGAGTGAGCTGATGTAACCTGTTGCTAGTAGGCTACGGAGCGTTTTTAAAAGTGGTGTGTACTTGTGACAACAGTGCTGCTGAGTCGCCGGCTTGTAGCTAGTAAACTCGCCCAATATAATCGTTCCATAATATGCATTTTGCCAGTCTCTCAATACTGGTTTTATAATAGGCGTGTTTTTTTGCGTAACCGTGTAGGGTCCCTGCCCTGGTTGCGCAAAAAAACGCTCTAGGGTAGCATCCAGGTTAAATTACGAAGCGTCAAGTTGTCTACGCTGATGTCAAGTGGTGCGCCTCGTATGTTGTGAAAATAAATTAAAACTTGGGATGAAATATCAATTTGATTATCGGATCGTTCATTTATTGCGACGGCGCACGTTTATAAACTCAGCGTATCGCTCTAACTTAACAAACATCATTCAAACGAGTTATTTATCAGTGACAGTCACAAGTCACTCTATCCAAATGGGTCGCGGGTTCGATCCCCAGCAAATTCTTATCTTTTTTTTCCATTGATATTTTTATTAATCCCATTGAAAACTTATTATTTAATAACAGGCATGGGCCCATCAGAGCAAGACGTAATATTAGTTTACCAATGAATTTGGCTGAGTGACAGAAACACAAGCGTGCCAACATCGACATATTACGTTCTACACGATACCAGAGCCATCTGTGTGTCATGCATGTGGAATTTATTGAGGGACTGTAGCGTGTAGAGCAGCCACCCAAATAACCTATCCCGGTTAATGTTGTTGGTGTAACGCGTGTGCTATTTTACCCTACACGCAATAAATTCCCAAAAAAACACGCCTAATGTTAGATTTGTACGTTAAAAAAAATATTATACGATTTTAATTTTTCTTCTTTGGTATCACTGAGGACAATAGACCTCCCTCTTGGTTGCGGTGCTTGCAGGGCTTCCGGGCCCACCGTCCCGCCCCCTCTTCTTATTTTATCTTAACTATACTTCGGTATATTTAGTATTTTGAAAATCAATTGACCGACTTACGAGTTTATCTTTATCCTCAAATCCCAATCAAAAATCAACACGATGCTCTCGTTTCTCAATTTCCCTTTACTTGTAAGTTGTCACATAGGAATTGGCTAGGCCAAATTAAATGTTATGTATTTTCCCCAGCACCTCATTAGACTTAATCGAGGATGTCAAATAATATTTAAGCAAATAGGTAGTAAGAAACTATTCAGTTGTTAAAGTACCACCGGACCATAAGTAGTCAGGCCCTTTTCAATTCAAAATAAACTTAGAGTTATAACGAGGACGGAAGTCTTTCATTTAATTCATAACTTGTCATGTGTTGTACTACGTAAATAACAATTTTCTAAAGAAAATTTGGGGCTTTAAATGTGAAAGTCGAGTCCACACGTGTGGTGTGCTGTAGCTTAGGGCTCCATAAGACCAGCGGCTTCAATGCAAAAAAAAAAGCAAAAAGTATTTAGCATAGTAAGTTACGTTTGGGGCGACCGGAGTTATGATTGCTATGAATCGTTTAAAAATAATCTGTTGGCAATCCCTTACCGTGGGATTGACTAAGGAAAACAAAATTTGTTTTTCGTAATTACTTTATTAAGAAACGTCTTCACTCCTTACAACACTATGGGCGTCTGCCACTAAAAAAGGACACTAAAATGAATTGTACATGGCTCTTTTATAATATTTGTAGTGCTTGCCATGCATATCTTAGAAAAAGTCATGGTGTACGGCATCTGCATTGCCTATACTGATCTGACTTGAGTTGAAATATGATATCTGTATAATTTATCTACTCGTATAGTGATCTAGGCGGATGGTGTACGACATCTGCATTGCCTATACTGATCTGACTGATTTTAAGTGTTGAAATATGATATCTGTATCTACACCAATATAAATGGTCTAGGCGGATTTGATTTATGTTATTGAAATGGTCACGAACATATATGACCAGATCAATAATTCGTATCCTTATCCTTAGTGGCTATGCTATCCGTGGGATATGTTTTATTATAGGGCGTAGCGGATTATATAACCCGACCCTCCTTAAGCTCGTTGTCGTCCTCGACAATGGCAAGCTGACTATTATCATTGATAAGTTCTTTCTTTTCTTTTATATCTTTTTCAGTGTCTTTTTCAGTTGTAACATATACGTTAATTTTATTATTCCTTCTTTTTCGGTAAAAATATATAAGTACGCCCATTATTGTTCCTATAATTATTAACAATACTATTGATCCTATCTTAATCGAATTTCTCTTATATTCATATTTTAATTCGTTAATTTTATCAAAGTTTTTAATGATTACAAGTTTTGCATCTTCTAGCTTGACCGTGTGAGTATATAGTCCAATATTTTTAATTGGTTTCATAATCGATATTTGTTTGAAGTGTTTTACATCATTTGTATACGTTTTATTGAGTATATTTAGTTTACAATTAGAGAATCTTATTGCGTAAGAACCTTTCAGTAAATATTCCTTTTCATTATAATCTTGTTTTATTTCAGTTTCTATTTCAATTAGTACCATCTCATCGATTTGATTGTTTACATTACTTTTAACTATGAAATCCCTGTTCTTACATTCAAGGATGTTGCTCAATGACTTCAACTTCTTTTCAATCTCGAAATACTTGTCGTTTTACATATAACACTACTTCCTTCGTTTGAATATTTAAAGTTCCTAGTTTCTTGTTAGGAATTAATTTTACGTACTATGAAGGCAATGGTTTAGTTAGAATAGGAATATTTATTACAAAAATAATGGTTTCGTTTTTCGTAAATACATTTATAGTTATTTCTTTCAATTCATCTGTTGTTAAGTCGTAGGATTCAATTTCGTCATGTGTTAAAATAGATCTAGTCATGACACCTGTCTTTGCAGCATTTACCTATGTTATCAATGATCTTTTCCAACTCATCCTTGATATGGTCTAAATTTTGTCTCATCTGAATTACTTTCAAAATACCGTTTATTTCTTTCGATTTTTCCATCTACGTGTTTTGCCATGCGAATATACGCGAGTGTAGTTGATTTAATGTTCTCTGCTATTCTTTTAATATTATTTTCAAATGCATTATTAATTATTATTTGTTTATTTAACGCGGCGATTGCTTCATGATTAAAATTAACCCTGAATCTGTATCTATTTTCCCAATGTTAAATTCTGCTCCTGCTAATGTTATAAAACTCATTAATATTATCATAATTACTGCGCCCTTTATGTTTTTTGTTACGGTTGATTTCTGTAATTGGAATACTATGTTCTAGTTTGACTTGATGTAATTCGATTTTCGTTTAATTCTAGTTTTATGTATTTTTTTATTGTCGTGTATTAAATTTCCTTCACTGTCCTTTGCTACGGTTATCTTTTTATACTTAGGATTCTTCTTATTGTATTCACATTTTGGGTTTTTAATATAAATGGTTCCTTCTTCTATCTCGGGTTCTTTTTCCTTAGTTCTGTTATGGTACTTCAACCATTTTTCTTTCTTTCTAACTAATCTTTCATTAAGTTTATCTCTATCTACTTTATTGAACTGTATGTCTATAGGTTTTTCTTCTGTAACTGAATGGATATTCTGATTATAGAATTCTGTTCCTCTAATGGCTCTTTCTGTAATACTCATTTCTGGGTTTTTAACTGCTAAAATCCTCATCTGTTCTAATAATGTACCGTGACATCTACTCATGTCGCTATTTCCAGTGTGTGTCTTTGGGGAATTTATGTGAAGTTCTATGCCTTCTTTTCTACAAAAGTCCTTGATATTTATTGTATTGAACTCATTATCTGCTATGATCTTTCTTGGCTTGCCCATTATGGCATTTCTTTCTCGTAATAGATCTAAAAATGTAATTGAATTTTTATCTAACGTCTCTTTTGTATATAAATGTTTTGAATATTTGTCTATTGTTGTGAAAAAGTACTTTCTACCTATGTGAAATGTATCTATATGTATTATGTCATTGACTTCCTTCGGGGTCTCACTTAATTTTAGTTCTGGTTTAATTGGTCTCCTATCGTATTTCGCGAGATTGCATATATCGCAATTATTAATATACTTCGTTATAAATTGCATTAACTTTTCGTGGTAATATTTATTTTTCATTTCCATTGAATTTTCTAATATACCCCTGTGATTGGTTGCTTCGTGTATCTCCTTTATTTTCTCTAAACTTTTCTCTTCTGTGAGTAGCTCTTCTGCCTCCTTACTGCATTTTAAAAACTTCAATTTATTATTGTTCGAATACAAGCTGATTATAGACTGCTGGATTTTATTCCATATGTGGTCATTTAAATCGCAAAATATTCCTACTACTCCTTCTTCTTTCATATACTTCCTTAATATTTCGATCATTCTACCTTCAGTTTCTACATCGGTTTTATCTACGTAAATTTTTCTCCTTTTCCCTATCTGCTTAAATTCTGTATTTTTTTGTTTCTTTTACAATTATTTGTGTCTTGTAACTGTTAACTATTCCTTCTTTTATTTGAATGTGGTCGTTTTCGTCTTCTATGCCACTGTGGATTGTTGCTCCATTACTTTCTTCGTCGTTTTCTCTATTTGTTAGCATATTAATTTCGTTTTTATCCGTGTTTATCCTGGATAAAAAGTCTGCTACGTAATTATCTTTTCCTTTAATGTATTCTACGTCGAAGTTGAATTCATTTAATTGAATTTTCCACCTTTGTAATTTCGAGTTGGGTTCCTTCAAATTGCTCAGCCACACAAGTGGTCTATGATCTGTTTTAATGTTGAATTTAACACCATAGATGTACGGCCTGAAATATTTGGTAGCCCATACTATCGCCAACAATTCCTTCTCTATAGTAGAATAGTTCCGTTCATGTTCGTTGAGGGTCCTACTTGCATATGAGATTGGATGGCTGTTTTGTGTCAATACTGCTCCTATTGCTTTGTCTGATGCATCTGTTGTTAACGTGAAATTTTGTTTAAAATTAGGATATCGTAGTATTGGAAAATTTGTGATGAGGTCTTTTAATTTCTCGAATGCTTCCGCATACTTTGCGTCGTTTATGTTTATTTTGCTTCCTTTTTTCAATGCATCCGTTAAGGGTGCTGCTATGTTCGCGTAATTTTTGATGAACTTTCTGTAATAGCCTGTGATTCCTAAGAATGATTTGATCCTCTTTGGGGTATCTGGTATTTTGAGCCTCTTTATTGCTTCGATTTTATTCGGATTGGGTTTAATCCCTTCCGTGGTTAGAATGTGTCCTAAATATTCTGTTGATTTTGAAAAAAATTTACACTTATCCATTTGAATTTTAAGTTTGTGTTTTCTTAGTGCTTCGAATATACGTTTAGTATTTATTGTCATCTCCTGTAATGAGGTTCCGAAGATTAGTATATCGTCCAGATATACTACGCATATTTTATTAACGTAATCTCCTAAAACTTCGTTTATCATTTTTTGAAACGTTGCCGGGGCGTTCTTAAGTCCAAACGGCATCCTTATGAATTCATAGTGGCCTTGAGGAGTTGAGAAGGCCGTTTTGTGTCTATCCTTTTCCGCGACTTCTATTTGATGAAATCCTTTTGCGAGGTCCAACGTCGTGAAATATTGTGCTCTTCCTAGCTTGTCGAATATTGAATCTATATTCGGAATCGGATACTTGTTATCTATTGTAACTTCATTCAACTTCCTATAATCTATCACTATTCTCCACTTCTGTTTATTTGAATTATCCATCCTTTTAGGTACCACCCAAATTGGTGCGTTATACGGTGAAGATGATTCTTTAATTATTTTCTGCTTTAACATATCGTCTATCTGTTCCTTAACCTCTATCTCATGAATGGGTTGAAATCGATATATGCGACTATACAAGGGTTTTTCATTTGCCGTGATAATTTCATGTTTCGTTAGGGATGTACATGTAAGGTGTTCGCCTTCATGATAGACAATGTCCTTATATTCGGTAAGCAATTTTCTCAGAGCTTCCGACTCTTCCCTATTTAGATCCATGTACAACTTTTCATTGTTGTAATCGCCTTGTAAAATTTCCTGATGATTAATTTCATCTGGTACCGCATAGTTAAATTTCAGTTTTTCATCACCTATTGTCATGAATCCTTCTCCCAGATTCATTATTACTTTCATAGCGTACAACCAATTCTGACCTATGATTGCTTTAAATGATTTATTTCCAAAATCCATTCTGTGCCAACCAACTGTATGCTCCAGTGGCAATTTAAATTCTTTTGGGGCTAGTGTTATAATTTTCTGTGTTACGTTGCAACTTCCTGCAATACCACTTATTGTTAAATGTTCATCTAACTCTACTATTCTTGCGCCGGGGAAATTATATCCTATGTCAATGCTTGATATGGAAGCTCCTGTGTCGATCAGGGTGGGTATTTTTGTATTCATTATTTCTAATTCTATTATAGGTAAACGGGCTCCGAGGCAGGGATGAGAAAATTTACATCCATATGCTCTCTTCCGTCTCTGTTATTATTACTTCTTACAGATCTCATATTTATTGTTTGATTTGAATCATTCGGATTTTGATATTGTCCTTGATTATAATTGTTATGTTGGTTATTAGGGTTATTTCCCTGTCTAAAAGGATTATAATTTCTATTCTGACTATTAGGCTGATTCTGGTTATTATAGTTCTGATTATTATTCTGATGTTGATAATTGTAATTCTGATTATAGTTTCTGTTCTGACTTTGAATGTAATTCTGATTTTGATTACTGAATCTATTATTTTGATATCGAGGATGGCTGTTAAATTCATTTCTATTATCGTTTTGGAATGAACTGTTATTACTCTCTGTTTCTCTGATCACTTTAGCTGCTGCCGCTAATGTCTGACAACCTCTAATGTCTAGCAAATATGACTTATAATCGGGCAAAATTGCTTTGAATCTATGTAAAACTAACTCTTCGTTTCTCACCGGAGAGAATTCCGGGATATTTAATCTATTTTCATCTTGCAAATATTTGGTATTGATTTTGTTTAATAATTTTTCTAACCTTCTAATAACTTCTTCGCTATTTCTACCGCTCACCTGATGAATTTGTGTGATGAGGTTTGTGTACGATTCACTAATTCCGAAAGCTGTAACCAATGCTCGTTGAATCTCGTCCCACGTTGGGCTTTCATATTTTTGAACGTGTTGTCTCGCTGCTCCTTGTAGCTTGTGTAGTAGAATCCTGAAGATATACGCTTGCTGATTTCCGCTTGCAAAACTGAGTAACTCTCGTGCTTCCTGCAACCACGATGTAAGCGAATATTCCTTATTATTGCCAGTATATATGGGGAATCTTCTTGCGTCCTTGATTAGTTCCTCGAAACTTCTGTTGATTGGGGCTAGCTGTGGTACTTCTGGGTTTGCCATTGTATTTTCGGGTGTTTCTTCTTCTGCGTTGTCGTGATGGTGCATATAATTATTTCCTTATTTTGAGGATTTTTCCTCCACTGTTTAGAATTATGGCTCTAGGGACCTTTGTTAAGATTCTTCAGTAACCATGTACAGAGAATCGAGCGCTTCTTCTTAAGATGCAGCTCACTACCTTGCAATGTAGTCAGTTATTTCACTTTTCTATTACTTTTCTTAAAAGTTATGTTGCACTTACAAACTTACGCCAATTACGATCTTAAATTAGATTGTTCTTTGATTTTCACTCAAAGTATTTTATTAAATTTATTCCGATTTTCGTTCAGAAATGTTCTTCGATTTTCACTCGAAGGGTTTATAGGTTGCAATATCTCAACCGGGTTTACCGCACTAGAACGTATGTTTCGGTTATACACGATTTACGTTTATCACTTTACACCGTTACTATTGTTGAGAATGACCGACTGCGCCAGTTATGATTGCTATGAATCGTTTAAAAATAATCTGTTGGCAATCCCTTACCGTGGGATTGACTAAGGAAAACAAAATTTGTTTTTCGTAATTACTTTATTAAGAAACGTCTTCACTCCTTACAACACTATGGGCGTCTGCCACTAAAAAAGGACACTAAAATGAATTGTACATGGCTCTTTTATAATATTTGTAGTGCTTGCCATGCATATCTTAGAAAAAGTCATGGTGTACGGCATCTGCATTGCCTATACTGATCTGACTTGAGTTGAAATATGATATCTGTATAATTTATCTACTCGTATAGTGATCTAGGCGGATGGTGTACGACATCTGCATTGCCTATACTGATCTGACTGATTTTAAGTGTTGAAATATGATATCTGTATCTACACCAATATAAATGGTCTAGGCGGATTTGATTTATGTTATTGAAATGGTCACGAACATATATGACCAGATCAATAATTCGTATCCTTATCCTTAGTGGCTATGCTATCCGTGGGATATGTTTTATTATAGGGCGTAGCGGATTATATAACCCCGGTACCGTAGTGTGTTGAGGCATCAGTCTCATGTTTGACTACCGGCGTTTCGGGTTCGAAACGCGTCCACGACGACGCTCATGGCCATGGGTGTGCAGGAGGTGCATGCTGGCAACTGCATTCTCCGAAACCAGTTTATGCCGTCGAAACGTCAACTGGGCCACATGGAACAGTTGACGCCCTATGCCCCACAAGGGGTTAGGGCAATCGAGAGAGAGAGAGATAGTAAGTTAAGCATAATATTGATCATATGTACAAAGGGCCTCAAAAAAGCTCTATTCAAATAGTAGCGTAATGGTTGCAGGATTGAGGCTGGGGCGGTTCTCAGTCTTTGATGATCCTGAATCCTGGGAACTCCCTGGTCATCCCCGTGAGACATACTCGTATACATACGTTTACCTTTTGATCCACCTGCTGAACGTTGGTCGACTGTCTTTACGAAATATACCCGGCGGCACAAAATGTGAGCCAAGCGCATTTATTCCCTAATTCAATAGAAATTTATTCAGATGGTTCCAAGAATTCCAAGAATTAGGTCGAAGTTTTCTCTATTGGGCTTAACCTAAAACTATCTTGCAGTCCCTTAATACTGCAATGCATTCTATGGCAAGGTTGGCGCGATTGCGGAAGCTCTAATCCGGCTGGGCTATCCCGTGAAATGAGCTAGAGATATTGTAATTTTCACCGACAGGCAATCTGTAATTAAATCCCTCAAACAGGGGCTGACTTCGTCAAAGACCGTGGCGGAATGTAGCTCAATGCTTATGTAGATGGATCGGTTTTTTTTCAGCATTTTTATACCCTAGACTTATAGTATAGGGTATATTGTTTTTGTCACGACGAAAATATGTAACACCTTAAAGGAGGCTCCGGAGGTATAGCAAAGTATATATATAAATGATCAGGGTCACCTCGTGATTCGATTTAGCCATGTCTGTCTGTCTGTCTGTCTGTCTGTCTGTCTGTCTGTCTGTCCGTCTGTCTGTCTGTCTGTCTGTCCGTCTGTCTGTCCGTTCGCACGATAACTTTCGATAGAATCAAGCTAGAGCCTTGAAATTTTGGTCAAGTGTTGGTAGTGTGATCTAGTTGGATGGTATTGAAATTGGGCATGATCAAGCCAAGAGAACGCCTACCTCCCCTACATATGTAAAATAATTAAATGTATCTATAACTCCCGATTAAAAAATCATGAAAAGCTCTAGCTTTGATATATTGCTAGTGAAAGTAATCTTATACTCTCCTGGGAAAATAAAATCGATCAGTTGAAAACGAACGGTTATTTTCTTACAAAGAGCCCCGTACTACCCTACTTTTCAGGTTTTTTGTCTATAACTCTTGAACCAATTGACATAGACATCTGATTTTTGGCATGTAACCTTGAGGGAAGAAGCTGCTTAAGGTTCTGTAAGTTGGGCATAATCAGATCAAAGGAACACCTACCTCCCCTACAAATTTCAAAAAATTAAATATTCCTTTAATTACGATAACTTTCGATAGAATGATACTACCGAGTTAAAAATTTGGTGGAATGTTGCTAGTAAGACCTGCTTAGTTTTTATTGAATATGGCCAAGATCCGATCAAAAGAACCCCCACCTCCCCTACATATGAAACTTCAAATAAGCGATAACTTTTGATGGAATGAAGCCAGTGACTTGAAATTTTGGTCAAATGTTCGAAGTGAGATTGAGTTAGTTGGCATTAAAGCTGGGTAACATCCGACCAACGAAACCCCTACTTCCCCTACAAACGAAACTTCAAATAAGCGATAACTTTCGATAGAGTGAAGTTAGAGACTTGAAATTTTGTTTAAATGGTTGTAGGGTGATCTAATTGGTTGGTGGCAATGATGAGCAACATCCGACCTAAGGAACCCTTACCTCCCCTACAAATTAAACTTAAAATAAGCAATACCTTCCGATAGAATGAAGCTAGCGACTTGAAAAATTCGACAAATATTGTAGAATGGGTTAGTTAGTTAATGGATTTTGAGAATGGTCAAGATCCTAATGAATGATTGCCAACCTCTCCTATGAACTGGCCATATAGGAGACCCATTCTTAATGCATATGGTCGTTGCCAATTGGTACTTTTGGTATCTCCACTAGGTCTGTACAAGTCTAGGGTATATACGCTTCGGACTCCGGGCCGAAGCGAAGCTTCGGCCTGGTTTCTGTTGGTTTCGCTGCTTAATGAAGAGCAGACGAACTCTTGCTCTGAAAGGAAAATGAGGAAGACATTTTTAGGATCCGATTTCTTCCCTGAACTTGATGACTTAACTAATGTTGGTGTTTGCAAAATCCATCGTTTTATTCGAATATACGTCCGATTCAATGATTAGGATTGTCGGGTGATGAGCCCTGGTGGTAACAACATGAACCCCATTGCAGTTCATGTAGGCCACTGTAAGCAAGGCAGCCCTTATACCAACTTCACTTTGCTTCATAATTTTGTACGTTTATTTTTGTATGCTTCCTCTAAAGTGGAATGCGTCCGCGCTTTTAATAGACGTAAACCTCTTGATGACCAAAAATTCAATGAATGTGGACGTATCCTTAGCTCTGCAGGAGACAAACAAAGTAGGACCCCTACGAACTCGGTTTCTAGATCCGCCACTGCCACTAGGGGCCAGGGTAGATGGTAGTAGTATAGTAGTTATTAACAGTTACCACAACATGTGGATACGATAACAACCACAAACGCGATCCAATATGCGGGAAGCTTTAATTTGAGGAACTTTTTGTGGACACTATGATCACAGAGTATAGGATGCTAAATGACTCTCATTAAATATCTGGTTTTATTTGGATTAACCTAAAACCCTACATGTACTTGGACTTGTTTTGAATGTCACAAAATTGATAATTCCTTGTTAAGAGCTTTTTACACTTCACCGTGAACGTGAACATGAAAATAAAAATTTTCTACGATCAAAAGCTCCGTGAAAAGATGTGACAGGTATTGCATGGTGAGAATTATTTTTCCTGTTCATAGTCGTATTTACAGTTCACCGGAAATTTATTTGAAATATGCAAAACGTCGTTTATTTAAGAAGAAAATAAAAATGTCGGTTATAGAAAGGAATTAATGAAGGATATTGGTTAGAGCTTAGAAGCTGCGGGAGCACTTGCGTTTTAAAATTTACATTGAATTGAAATGGAACCACCCAGGGATTGTTGATTCACAACCCTTTGTATCGCACAAAGTGTGCATGGACAATTTCGGTTTGGAACGAGCTGCGCTAGCTCCACCACCAGGAAATTGCGACGCTCGGTATATAGTCCTAGGTCGCTCGTTTCACTCCTTCTATATGCACCAACATCCATTTCGTCCTAGCATATCTGCATCAAACATTTTTTTTGTTTATGTACAGTTTCGGTCTCAAATTGGAATAAGGTATGCAAAGCAAAGCGAAAATAACTATGAACGTACTCACTTTCAATTTTAAACGAAAGTGAACATTGAATGCGATTCAAAAGTGGGCATACATGACCACTTTCAGACTCAGCCGAAATTGTCCACTAATGGCTATTTTCATGGTGCCTTTCGGTACCCCGACGTGAACATGAGCAGACTGATAGCTCATGGACGGACTCACGGCGGCCAGATACCACGAAAATCGTAATTTGGCCACTCACAACGATCTTAAGTCCATCGTAATCAGGCTGTTGATGTGTGGTCAATTGAGATTTACAAACGTGACTATATCTTGATATAACCACACAAGTGATTGGGACGCTTTAGTCTTACATCTTGATCCGATAAAATTACATTTATCATTCCATCCTACTTTCTTAAATCGGAAGTTACAACGACTCCTTTTTGTTCTTAATTGTTTTTCTTGACCTCATAACTCTTTTCCGTGTTCGATTATAGTACCATTACGTTGTATACGTGCAATAAATGAGCATGTTTTTATAAGTAGGACCATTCAACATGTTTAATAACAGTCTTCTGATTTTCACTCCTCCTCCTTCGTGTAAATATCAACTTCCGGTCTCCTTTTCATTCTTTCAGTTCAAATGTTCCTTTAAAGCGATTCTCCCACCCCGTTAAACTCTAGGATTTATAATACATATATTTATAATTAAAACACAATCATATTTGTATCAAATGATTCATTCGATTATATTATTTTATAAATAAAGAAAAAAAAAAATTGTTTTTTTTTTTTCACGATAAACAACTTTTCAGAATGCAAATGCAATTCGAACGTGAACAGCATCGTGGAAAAATATCGTGGTGAATTTCACGTCTCGGTCGTTCACTTTCACGTTCGCGCGTCTACACTTCTCTGTGAAACGTGGTGAAATTGATTCCACGATGAATTTTTCTGTTCAAGATGAAATATACGGGGAATTTAAAAAAAGTATATGAAATATCAATATTAAATTGTGCAAATATATTCAAAATGTAGTTTATGGAATTCTTCATTTATTTCAATATAATCCCCGGACGTAAAATATCACATAGATATTTTTCAAGAAAACATTTTTCCATTTTCACGTTCACGGTGAAGTGTACAACGCCCTTTATAATTAATTATTAAAAATTAATGTTTCGAGGCATATTTGCGTATTATTTTATAGTCGTAAGTCTCAGTTTGAAAACACGTGGTAACGGGACGATTGCACGCATTACATTAACAACATTGTCCTCGATAACACTGGGTAAAACTCTCGATGAGCAGCTGGTGCAGGATTTTTGTTCTGAAGGCGAAATCGTAAGGTTGAAATATTCGAATTCGCTGCGGGCAATGCAATTTTCTTATACAGTTTGGGAACCACATGGATTTCATTTCCTGACAATAAAATGCTGAATTTATGTAATTATATGCAACAGTCTCTCTGGATCCTGTCCACCCCGTGTGGGGCATAGGGCATTAACCACGCCGACTTTCCATCTCGTCCTGTTCGCCGCCATCGCCTTCAACTGACCCCACGATTTACCTAATGACTTACCCTCCACCTCAACTGATCTTTTCCAAGTGTTTCTAGCCTAAGCGCCGACTATGGGGGGCAAGGCACTTTTTGCCCCCTCAATCCAAATATTGGGAGGGCAACGATCCTCCAATATTTCAGGCACAAATATAGTTTCGCAAGAAAAACGATCCTCACTCAACTATTTCGTTCAAACAATCAAACACGTATTTACCTAGCTAAGACAAATATGCAAGGAAGGAAGGAGTTTATACGGACATATGTATGTATGACCCATGAGGATTGTACCATTGAGTCCTGTGCTTTAAGGTGCGTTTTGCTAGGCACCACTCTGCGTCAATCGCAGGCGACGATCAAAAAGATACATACAAATAGTGTTGATGGTTTGATAGATAATCGCGAATAATGTGCGACGATCGTGTGCCTGACAGTGGGTGGGTTTCTATTTTGAACCATGTCCACACGGTGTCGAACCAGTTTCATAGATACTTTGCGAAAACGTTACGATTTCAGACACCGATACAACAATCTTTGAGAAGCGGAAAAGTATCACGATTTTTTTCCGATCCGATTACCTCTTCAACGATTCCTAGAGTTTTGACAGTTCCGTCTTGACAAGTTCTGTTCATAAATAACTGTTTGTTGGCCTCAAAGTGCGTATAGTCTGTCCTCGCTCGTCATTTTGTTTGAAAATTGTGTTTAAAAGTCCCTTTCAAAATATCCTTTAATAATTTGGTATATGTTTGTGTGAAATATATTCATCGCGGCACGGGAATCGTGTCGTTCACCGGGAGAAATCACGAATCGAAGAAGGGGCAATGGATAAGTAAAAGAATCACGATACTTTTGGGAACGCACCCAGTAACGCACATTCAACAATGCTTGACAGCCGTCAATTTCGCAGGCCCCGGGGCATGAAAACCCCTTATGAGGTATTAAAACTCGTGGTTCAATTTGGTTATGACTCCTCAAGATACTGTCAAAACATGGATCTTTTGTGCTAAATATAATGATCTTAAGAAGTGGACGGTAAAAACATCTGATTTTGAATTTATTTAAGATTTAATTCATTATTTTGTGTTATCAAACAAAAAAGTATTATGGTTTCATTTACAAATGCTTGAAAAATTGGCTTCGTTATTAAAAACATACAGCGCTGATGATTTGCTTGCACGGTCGAGACCGTACAACTTGAGACTTGACGAGGAAATTGGTTTTAAATTGGTTCCTTGCAATCGTGAGGCCATTTTTATTGAATGTATGAGACTATACATTCGTATCGATATCAAACCGCTTTAAGACGTCGACTTTCTTAGCTAGGGCTATTGGGCAGTTCGGTTCGTGAGCCCGTCATCAGTAAATTTCTTCAAGGTGCAAGAAATACGTTAATTGTTATTTCAACAATGGGACAATTTATTATGAACCATCACATAAAAAAATCACACGACAAGGCAATCCGATACTCATTCAAAAAGGTATGAAAAGTTGTTGTTTATAAAAAAAATCCGCCACCTGTGCACTTTCCCCGAAAATGGGGCAAGTGCATAAACGGCCCTTAAAACCCATTTGAAGCCTTATACCATACGCAACGTGGCAAAAGCATAATTATTGATATGTTTGCTAAAAATTGCTTTTTACTTCATTAAAATATCTTGTTTCGTTTTGGAGTAACCAAAAAATTAAAGTAGATAAAAATATGCAAAGGAATTATTAGTATTCAGAATTAACAAGAAATAATCAAGTAACATTTTTTGGGGCCTGCGCGCAACCCATATGTACGGTCTATGCACTTACCCCGATAGACGGGATACACTTGCCCCTTGTCTCAATATTTACGAGGTAAGAGCACATTAGTGCTTTTCTCAATAAATTTCAATAATTAAACAAAAATTATTCATTTAAGTGATACATAGATAATGCGTGGTTATTACTTACCCGAAATAATAGCACACAACACACAATTTCTTCAAAAACTAGGGTCTGAAAGCTTGCCCTTGTGTAGACGTGACATTGGGCTCCGCTATAGGACTCTTTGATGATGGGTACGATTTTATCTGCCTTCCAGATGTATTCCCAGTCAACGCTGTCAAATGCCTTCTCGAAATCGATAAACATGAGATGTAATGGGATCTCCACTCTGCGGATTGTTCAATAATAATTCGGAGGGTGTTAATGTGAGGTGCATTGTCGGGGACCCCGCACTTCCGACAACACATGTTGAAATTTTTACCAAATAATGGGCTCAAAATGGGCTCTTATGGGCCACAAAAAAAAATTTTGGGCTCAAAAGGGCCTGTTTTTTTTTTTTAAAAAGCAAATGCGGGGCCCAGCTCTACAAAAAGTGCCACCCCGCACACAGAGAAACGCAGTCAAAAACTAAAAGAAGTAGATAAAAATAACGGGCTGTTTATGGGCTCTCCGAATCATAAGACAAAACCAGGATGTGCGCAAAATTTTAAAAATGGAAAATAAAAATAGAAAAACGTATGCGGGGCCTCGCACCTAACGTGAATTTCGGCCTCGAACGAATGGAAAAACGAGAAATGAAATGGAGCAATATTATGGGCTAATTGTGGGCTACAAACCTGATGTAAAAATATGCTCGAAAAAGGACGAAGGAGCACATAGGGATCGGCAGTGCGGGTGCTGACGCTATATTGCCATAATCGAAACCAAGCCTTGTCTACATCGATGCAGAGCCCCCTCAATATTATGGGCTTTTTATGGACTTTCGTTTATATCATGCGACAGTTCGAAAAACGTAGCTGTTGTTTGTAAACAACAATACCGGTGTCACGTGACAAGTCGGATGCGGGGTCCACAACTACAACAAGCACTACTCTCTACAAAGGTGAGTGCTTGAGGAGCAGTTGTGACGAGGTTTACGGGCTATTTATGGGCTTCAACATTTTGTATGGAAAAAATTTCGGGCTCATCTGACGCTGACGCTGACGCTGTCGCTGTCGCTGCCGCTGCCGCTGCGTTCACTAGGCACTAGGCCCGAACCAGAATGAACGCAGAAAGCAGCAGCAGCGGCAGCAGGAACTACAACTACATACAGATCTGCTTTCGCCACTGTCGCTGCGTTCAATCTAGGTCGCGTATAGGAAATGCGTTCTTTCTAATTTGATATTTTGCTGCCGCTGCTGCTGCATTCTGCGTTTATTCTGGTTCGGGCATTATTCTGAAACGAGTTTATTCGCAGTGTTACATGTTTGATTCGTTGAACAGATTACAAAGGTTTCTCACAAGTAATGCCGGAATCAGAATGAACGCAGAAACTAGCAGCAGCGGCAGCAGGAACTACAACATGCAGATCTGCTTTCGCCGCTGTCGCTGTCGCTGCCGCTGCCGTTCGGTCACCTCTCTACAATACTAATCTTGAGGTGGGAGTTCAAATTTAGGAGCGATCAAAAACTGTCTGTGGGTACTAATTGAACTCTCACAGTGATCCGAGCTTGTCAGTATAAAGACGGCGCGGATAGAAGGTGCGTGCAAGCAACTGCATTTCCGAAAAGTAGATATCGACGTAAAAGTGTGATTGATAGCTCGTAAGTACATGAGTTGCTCTCATGCACTTATGAGCTATCACACTTTCCATCGATATGCTATCGAAACGTCAAAATAGTTTCTTTTTTCGGCGAGAGTTAACATTATGCGACATTTCGCAATCGATCAAAGTGTCCATAGGTAACCAGCGCGCACACAAAAAGCTCACTTGCAAGTTTTCATCTGGAACGAACGATTTTCAGTAAAAATTGAATCAAAATGAGCGAGAATTTCGTACGTTGACTCCCAGTCAGACAAGAATCGAATCTTGACCGATTCTGGATCGAAGACTGTCTACTAAGGAATCGATGACTTTATCGATGACATGTCGGAGACATTTGTATGGGGATGGCCGCTTTTGTGATTCCGAAAATGAGGACGGGAATCGATCCTAAATCGATGACGGTCGTCGATGTAGAATCGATGACCGCAATCGATTTAGAATCGATGACTGTATACGATGTGTATAATCTATCTATTTAATGCTGATTTACAATAATCGTCCAGGAACTAAAAGTGTCGTGAAATTTCGTGTAAAGTTCACGCGAAACCTTCACGGCACTTTTCGTTTACCGCGGACTGTATACCAGGGCTTACATAAGACGAAAACAAACTAAACATATTTCGTATCTGATGATTGACAACATGCGTTGTCAAAGATACTTTGAAATTAATTCAAATTTCAGCTTCAGAGACAAACCGATGCCTGAAACCGATATAGTATCGAAGAATAAAATCGTCGCATCGCATCCGTATTTTTTTATTCATGACGTCGATTTTCAGTTCCTTGAAATACGATTCGACATGAGCGCTGCTCGCTGGGACACGACCATACCCGAAGTGATCACGGACGACACAAGACCATAGAGGGAACTCCCTGCAGCTGTTCAACAGTTTACCCATAAGCAATGGACAGAAGTATCCGTTAGGTTCGTTCGCGGATTGCTCTGCAACCATTTTTTTAACTGTGTCTGCAATATCGGAAGCCCATTGGAAGAATTTATTGGGATGAGCATTATCACCATCTAAATAGGAAATGATAAGACGATAGTCTGCAATTATCCAGCAAAATTCGAATCTAGTCGCAGATCGACTGTTTAGTGGAATAAAGATATAACAAGATAAGATATGTACCATTGCAAATTGGATCTTCTTCATACTCGTTACTTTCGGTACTTTCATTCAGTTCGTTTATTACCCCTACAACAGATCAATATGTACAATGCATTGATGTTCCATGTCTACGTCATGAATTTTACCTGCAATAGTTCCGTCTACTATAACGGTATTATTACGTTGCCTGCTCTCGATAAAAATATTTTTCATTGCTTCAATACTTTTGGTGCAATCGGAGACCTTGATTCTAATCTTACCAGAAGTTTCCGACAAGCAAATAATGAAAATTCTCCGGAGGATTGTACTTGCTTCGGTTTTTGAGCGTGCTAGTATCAGCTGTCCAATTGAAGCCATGAAAAATTTTCTTACTACTTCGGTAGTGTTCTTGAAAAAAAGAGCATACGTATGCAAAAAATGAGCAACGTCGATTCGAATGTAGCATGGAATGGTTTCTTCCTTGCAGCAGCTGTTGACATACTCGGTTATCGTTGTACATTTCGTGTAAGCGTTGATAGCTGCAATTATCAACGCCTTGCCATCATCAGTGACCACTTCTGCTGGTGCAGGTGCACCTAGTTTTTTCCAGTATCGCAGCCATCCTGCTATGTGTAAGGCATCGTGCTGCTCTGTCAACATCTGGTAAACTGGAAGTTGCTTGTGATCCCAATAAACAATCACCTGGTATAGCAGAATATCTCTTGAGACGGATTCATCAAGTCTACGCATTTTCTGCACAACTCTTCCAGTAGCATCAAAAATGACTATTTTGACGTTTCGATAGCATATCGATGGAAAGTGTGATAGCTCATAAGTGCATGAGAGCAACTCATGTACTTACGAGCTATCAATCACACTTTTACATCGATATCTACTTTTCGGAAATGCAGTTGCTTGCATGCACCTCCTATCCGCGCCGTCTTTATACTGACAAGCTCGGAGCACTGTGAGAGTTCAATTAGTACCCACAGACAGTTTTTGATCGCTCCTAAATTTGAACTCCCACCTCAAGATTAGTATTGTAGAGAGGTGACCGAACGGCAGCGGCAGCGACAGCGACAGCGGCGAAAGCAGATCTGCATGTTGTAGTTCCTGCTGCCGCTGCTGCTAGTTTCTGCGTTCATTCTGATTCCGGCATTACTTGTGAGAAACCTTTGTAATCTGTTCAACGAATCAAACATGTAACACTGCGAATAAACTCGTTTCAGAATAATGCCCGAACCAGAATAAACGCAGAATGCAGCAGCAGCGGCAGCAAAATATCAAATTAGAAAGAACGCATTTCCTATACGCGACCTAGATTGAACGTAGCGACAGTGGCGAAAGCAGATCTGTATGTAGTTGTAGTTCCTGCTGCCGCTGCTGCTGCTTTCTGCGTTCATTCTGGTTCGGGCCTAGTGCCTAGTGAACGCAGCGGCAGCGGCAGCGACAGCGACAGCGTCAGCGTCAGATGAGCCCGAAATT
This sequence comes from Chloromyia formosa, assembly GCA_964017055.1. Classification (NCBI taxonomy): domain Eukaryota; kingdom Metazoa; phylum Arthropoda; class Insecta; order Diptera; family Stratiomyidae; genus Chloromyia; species Chloromyia formosa. Next base: position 64,619,629 of record OZ024818.1, read on the forward strand.
TTTTCCATACAAAATGTTGAAGCCCATAAATAGCCCGTAAACCTCGTCACAACTGCTCCTCAAGCACTCACCTTTGTAGAGAGTAGTGCTTGTTGTAGTTGTGGACCCCGCATCCGACTTGTCACGTGACACCGGTATTGTTGTTTACAAACAACAGCTACGTTTTTCGAACTGTCGCATGATATAAACGAAAGCCCATAAAAAGCCCATAATATTGAGGGGGCTCTGCATCGATGTAGACAAGGCTTGGTTTCGATTATGGCAATATAGCGTCAGCACCCGCACTGCCGATCCCTATGTGCTCCTTCGTCCTTTTTCGAGCATATTTTTACATCAGGTTTGTAGCCCACAATTAGCCCATAATATTGCTCCATTTCATTTCTCGTTTTTCCATTCGTTCGAGGCCGAAATTCACGTTAGGTGCGAGGCCCCGCATACGTTTTTCTATTTTTATTTTCCATTTTTAAAATTTTGCGCACATCCTGGTTTTGTCTTATGATTCGGAGAGCCCATAAACAGCCCGTTATTTTTATCTACTTCTTTTAGGTTTTGACTGCGTTTCTCTGTGTGCGGGGTGGCACTTTTTGTAGAGCTGGGCCCCGCATTTGCTTTTTTTAAAAAAAAACAGGCCCTTTTGAGCCCAAAATTTTTTTTTGTGGCCCATAAGAGCCCATTTTGAGCCCATTATTTGGTAAAAATTTCAACATGTGTTGTCGGAAGTGCGGGGTCCCCGACAATGCACCTGTTAATGTGGTCGCTACATGAAAAGCCCTAGCGAAAACCAGCCTGTTCATATTTCAGTGTGCGGTCAACTGTATGCTTGATTCGGTTTAAGAGTATTTTTGACATCAGTTTGGAGTTTGCGCGGAGGAGGAAAATTCCACGCCAATTATTATAATCCTTCAGGGTACCATTCTTCGGGATCTTAATAATGAAGCCCTTCTTCCATTCTTTAGGGAGAGTTTCGGTTTCCCAACACTCTTGGATAAGGGGAAGAGGGATATCCGCAGTAGCGTTGATATCCGCCTTAAAGACACCGGAATTCTATCTATCCGCGAGGCTTTACCTGCTTCTATCGATTTAATAGCTACAGTTAATTCCTGTTAAGATGGTGGGTTGGTATCAACTCTGGCTATTTGCGAAATATTTTCTACTTCTGGAAAAGATGAGTTCAAATGTGCAAAGGTGTTGTTGAGGACCTCAATGAAGTGCTCTCTCCACCGTCGCAGTTGGTCGTCATCAGTGACCAGTAGGGAGGGACCCGTCTTTATCTTTCACGGGATGCTCAGTTGCAAAAGATTTGGCAGTTAATGGCTTGGTAAGTTTTAATTATATGCAACAGTAAACATACAAAATTATTTTGCTGCCTATGGTAAACTTGTCAGATTATATCTGTACTGTGGATTTAAGTTCTCTTCAAACTTGTGTTGACGTTTAAGTACCAACTAAAGCAAGACACACTCCATTTTTCGCTTCGCTACTCTAATATGTTCTAAAATATATCTTTTTTTTCGAACCAGTTTTTCTACTCTGATCTGGACTGTCGAATAAATCTCGCTTAATTATAAGCGTGCTCTTACATTCTGTTTCGATCCCTTAGTAGTCAGTTTCAGTTCTAGTGGTCCCTACTGAAGATGAAACTTGGACAGACTTCTCACACTTGGCCACACACTGTTGAACATGAACTCGAACTCAAACACGAATATGGTACAAGTATCCTCCGAATGGCTCAAGACACACACACACTTCACAAATCTGAAGAGAATGCACTATGTTCGCGTTCGACAGTCTGTGGTCATGGTCACGTTAACGATAAAGAGACATGCGGCAATTCGGAAGATTTACTGTTGAAGTCTGAAGAGTTTGGAGGTGACATTGACAAAGCTTCTACCAATGGTCAAATGTTGGAAGCCCTAAGCAATCCAAGTTGGATGAGTTTTCCAAATAAAGCATCACATAATTTCTGTATTATACAATAACTTTCCTATTTACGTAGTACGAGAACATAAAGTTAGTTAATGTAATAATAACAAATAACAGTAAATAAATTCGTTATGTATTTCTATTTAATTAATTCTGACGTAACGACTATTTGTTTGAATATTTTATTTAATTTGGGAGGAATTTCATGATTTTGTGGTCGTTTTCGCTTAATGTTATCGTCCATTTATTGTTATCACTTCTGGTCAATCCAAACGTGATCAGAATAGTATTTCATAGAGCTTATCAAACTGCTTTTTGAACATTTCTCTGTCATTCGAAGAATTATAACTACGATCCTTGCGTATCACTTTCCCATGTCATGTTGTGTTGACTTGTCTTACTACAATATTGATATACATTCGTGACATGAGGTACATTAGCTTGATAAGCTCTATTTAAATCAACCCCAACTCCGTGTGAGCATAGCGACCTATAAACTGATACTATTGTACGATGTTTTGTATATAAACAGCGTCAAATTCAGTTTTTACCGGGACACTATTGATAAAACTTCCATTCTTTTCATAGTCATCAAGTTTGCCCGAAAAAAAACCTGTGCCTTTCGTCTAAGGCGAAATTTGTTAAGCGTTGAATGTCCTAGATAATTTCTTGTTTTGGTTTCTGACCTACTATAAGTTATTTTTATTGCCAAGTGAAAATGTGCTAGGTTGGTGAGAGCATGTAGGTGAACTGCAATAGTGTTGATAGTCTATTTGGAGGGTCTCCAGAAAAAAGGACGTTGGTGATTCGATTTCATTTGTGTGGACGACAGTGTTGACTAGTTATTTAAAACTGTTGGTGGCTAACTCAACTTCGATCAGTATACAAAATACCAAGTGCAAACGATTACCGATGTCGTGTTAACTACATACATATATTCTTGGGATAGAAGTAGAAAGCGAGCTTATAAATTGTAGGACTACCGATACCAGGAATTCTGCTTTTCTCAGGCAAATTCACAATTTGTCAAATCATTTTCATTTATTTTTAAGACAAGTTTACTCTTTGCTCAAGCCAAATTCATAAATTTTTCGTAAAATTCAAATTCATTTTTTTTTTCAATTCATATTCAAAATTTTTCGCGTGGAATTCTTAGTTTTTACAAGTCAAACTTAATTATTATGTTTTTGATAGAAATCCGTCCTTTTTTCAGACAATTTCATAACAAAATCACAGCATATGTAACCTCTACCTCATCTGACTATTTCAGCACCATCTGCTTTTACGCCACGCCGGTCGCCACGCCGCCCCCACGATCCTTTACAACTACAAGAATAAAATCATTTTTAAGTGCATGTTACCATATCCCCAGAACTTTACCACAAGTCCTCCATATGATTACAATCACCAATTAATCACTTACGTTTATCGATGAATCGTTCACCCACTCACAGCAACAACCCTTTGACAGTGTAGCAACCATCCATCCACTTGATACCTCGTTACAGGTGCCAACTCAATCATCTCACAGACTGATAACGGGCTCTTCCTTTCTATATCTTTTCAGTTGTACGGAAGTTCATCAGCAAAAGAATGAAAGCTTCTTAACATAGCGCCATGTCGGTGTCGGCGACAATGGCAAAGGAGAAAACCTTGGCAAGGACGTGCGAGACAGGAGTCGTCGATGTCCTGGGTGAAAGTCATACAGCAGGCCGGACAGCTGTTTCGACTATACAGAACCTGAAGGATTTAACCCTCGACGCGCCACCGATAGGAATTCAAGTGAATTGTAACGACGGACCCGGAGGAAGCACTCAGCCGGAAAGAAGCAATATTGGGATTGCTGGTGCACTTGATGCGATGCACATGGAAGCAGCAATTGAAGATGGCAGTGAAGAATTCATGCCAGTCAATTGCACGAACGATAATTATAATTATGAAGGTGCCAGCAGTGGAGAGGAGTTGGAAATCGGTGACTGTGGTGAGGAGCGGGGATCTTGCGAATGTGTCGTTTACAATGGCAATGACAATACCAGCAGCCACCATGGAAGCAACGGTCACATAGCTGGGAAAGGTGGAATGGCTCAGTGCGCACAGCATGGTATTTTTTCTCCAGCAACAACAACAACAACCATGTCCGACCCATTGTGGATATGGACGTCGACGGGAAAAGCAAAAAGCTCGTGTTTCATGATTTTGTGCAAAACATGCGCAAAGCAATTTTTCCAAGATTCACCGTCGCCGCCATCGCCGACGTCGTCGTCATTGTGCGTTCACGGTCGTCGTCGTGGTCGAAGAAGGAATTCCACTTGGAAATCGATCCGAAAAGGAAAGTCTGTCACGAATCAAATATTTGAGGAGAACTCTTCTAAGCAAACCGTTGAAAAAGACCGCGCGGATTTAGCCAACATTTCCGTTAATTTTGCTACTTCTTCGGTGCGTTATACTACGAAAAGTTCAACGAGTCCACCATCGTCGTCGTCGGTGCTGTGTTTGGATGCCCTTAAGCAGCTCCTTCATATCGAACATGAAGGAGACCAGCTTGTGCTAGTGCAGGATGAAAATTTCAATGAGGTGAAATCGGTGGTGGAGGCCATTAATCACGTCGTCCTAAACAGAAAATCGCTTGAAGGTTGTGTCCAAGCAGCTGTCGAAAAACGGAAACGGGTGTCGATCCTAAGCAAGGACCCCGAGTCCAATTCAAAGTTTGTGGAAAATCAATTGACGACTTCGCCGCCGTCGTCGTTAAGTGCGAATCGTGCGACCGATTGTAAGGACGATGGTGTGGAAAAACGGTCTTTCTGTGAAAATGTTCAGTTAGTGAACGGTCAATGTGTAAATAGTGTAAACGAATCCTGTAAGCCCGGTGATACGTTTCCCTGTCAATTTACAGAGCAAACTCCTGCCAACTCCTTGCCAATTTTCCCATGCAATAGTGCTGTGATCCAGCCGTCGTCAGATGTTCAATGGAAACCTCAACCAACCCCAACAGATAAGACTAGGAAAGGCGTAGACGCATTCACATCAGATGGTGGTGGTGGGAGCCTTCGTGGCGAGCCATCCTTTGTGGCCAGTCATCGTTTAAAGCGTCTCGAGGAGCATTTCAAAGGATTCGTTTTCACGAAAAAACTTTTGAAAGATGAACCGTTGGTTGCTGTGACAGACAGTGATAGTTCTAATAATAGCATTGTGAATTCGTGCCACCTACACGACGACGAACAACAACGAACCGAACAAGTTGTCCCGTTCGCGGAAGAAGCTTTTCGCGAGCTTGATAGCTCTTCGCCTAAACAATTTCACGACAGCGATTATTCACCTCTTGTCGCCGAGGACACACTTATTCCAAGGCTACACACGGTGTGCTTCTCCCCCGTACCTATAGACCGCTGTAAGCGTCTCATTCACACCCACGAGAACACCACATGCACAAGATCTTCGGCAGAACTCATCATCGACGCTGAGTATTATTCAGCATCCGAACAAGACGCTCGTTGTTTACAAGAGCCAGACAAGTGCCCACCTTCGTTGCCCATAGATTCGTCCTTGTCGAAGTCGTCAGCAGGACCTGGTACATTTGTAATTCATAGCGAGTCGGATTCACCAATCGATCTAAAAAACGTAGACCGCGACAGAGTGCATTCTCGTGGTACCGTCGACGCGAAGGACGAGGCCGGAAAGAAGTACCTGCCACTAGGACAACAAACTAAAAATTCTCTGATTGATGCAAAGAAGACATGTGCGCCTGGGAATCCTAAGCAAGCATCGTCTAGAGAAGAATTGAGTGAACACCAAAAGGACTCGCAGGACGACTCCGTCACGACATCTCGATGTGTAAATAAAACAGCTGAAAGCCAGTCGCACGATAACAACAGCAACAGTGGGCCGACAAGGGATGATGACAAATGCACTCTCGGCTTTCAAACCCCTTCAGACCGTTATTCACTAGAGAAGCCACCCCCACCTCTGCCTCCCCGATCTCCTCGGGGAGTTCGACGAAATCTTTTTGCTAACCCTAACCCCCCACCTTCAGCTGCGAGCTACTACTACGAGGGTCCTTTGTCAGTCATATCCTTGCGAGATGGCTCGGCGGTGAATGTGAGCGCCCACAATAGAATCGTTTTCAATAACAACCGTTATAATTCCTCATATTCGGAGTGTGTTCTCGGTTCCGTGCCTCTGTTGCCCACCCCGAACAACCTACCTCACGCGACCGGCAGTGAAGTGTCCTGTTGTGAGTTCGATGTTCGCCACTTGCACGCCCTCGCCGACTGTAATTTGACTTTCGAGTGTTACGACGAGCTGGGCATCGAGAATTGTTGTGAAAGCAACTATTGTTATGTTACAAATGAATTTTTCACGACACCGTGCTCCGCGTCCTCTTCAGCATCATCCCTGTCGTCCGCGTCCTCGTCATCTTCCTGTGGTCCTTCGGCGGATCCGCACAGTAGCGTAATCGAAACAGTGCCTTTGTTTCAGCATCAACACACTCGTCCGGACGACGAGTCCATTCATTCGAATTTGCATCAGTATCTTCATCGTTGCCACGTAGTCCCCGCCACACAGATCACAATGCGTGAATTAAACGGACCGCTTCGAGGACTTCTTAAGAAGCCCAATCGACCACCACCGGCACGAAAAAATCGTGTCGTCTTTGACGAAACTCGTAATGAATTTTTCGAGGCCGATTACATAATTCTTATACGAGAGGATTGTGCCTATGACGATGAGGACGAAGAGCCTTGTACGTGCGGTGAACACGAGTTGGTGCGGCTCTGCTGCGAGGAAGGCTGTCAGTGCAATTACAGCGAGGAGAATGTTACGCCACAGGTGAGTCAGAGATTACACTTGCGTAAACGTTTACAAATGTTTTTTATTCAGATATGTATCCTTTCCACATAAAGCTAGTCCTTTCCATTTTCGATCGTCCCGCATCCAAAATTCTGTAGGACAACTTGTTTCTTCCAGGCTCTTATGTGGAGCATACGAGACCGAATATAAATAAGGTCATTCACAAAATCGAACATACATATATCTAATACGATAAGAGTAAGAACAAAAAATGTGTAAAATGATTTAGCTCGAGGATGTCCGTCGTCATATGGGTTAAGGTTACACAACAGGCATTTTCATTGTCACACAAAATTGATTCCTGACCAGCAGCACCCGAGCTAGGAACTGGTATGAGTAAATATGAGGAAAAACACAAATCGATTCCCCAACGAGCCATCTGGTCGCCTTCTATACAATAGAGGATTATCCAAACATAACAGGGCAAAAAAAGGAGTTCCGAATGACCTTGCATAATCCAATTTATTCACATAAAGAAAGGCTCGCATGTCTTTGGTGGACAAAAACGTAGACAACAATGTTATTATTGTAGTAGCTAATAATTAATTCCCGTCAGCCGAAACGAATATAATTATTCCTTGTCACGTTACTGACATCTTTGTTCATTGGCCTGTAACATTGAGTGGTTAGCCTAGTTACTTTCTGCTTACCGCATGGCCTTCACAGTATGATTATTCGACAGGATTTTCTATTTGATAGCCACTGGTAAACATGTGTTTGGTCGAATTTTATGTTTTTTTTTCACTCTCCAAGCGAATGCGTTTTGGAGAGAATATTTGTACTTTATTCGTATGATGTCAGTTGACCGCGAACTTAAGTTCCAAGTTCTCTGAAGAGTCGGATGGTGGCACTTCATTATTTACGGATATAGTAATAATAAAAATTCACCTGTGTTGTAACGGCAGTAGGCTCAATTTTGACATTTAAGAATAAAAAAAAAAAATTCGCCATCTTTCTTGTCCCGAATTTCAAATAGAACGCCTAGTGGTGATGTGATGATGAAGCCAAGTTTTCATTTACGACTTATTCAATGCTATAAACTTTTAATCTTCTCATCATTTATTATTTTTGAACCAAAAAAATTCCTATCTAAAAACATACTTAACAGGTTGATACGGGATAGAGATGATAAACACTTTTCGTCTATTCTGATGACAAACCTATGACTCATCATAAGTAAGTGCGACCATAGGGGCTGTTTTGAACGGGACCGTTCCGTTATATGCTTGTTTGTCCCAGTGTCCCAATAAAAGGCTTCGGGATACCGAATTTTGCCATTTTCAAGAATAGCGTTTTTTTTAAGTAAACAAAGTAACACGAAATTTCGCAGCACTAAATCAGCCTGATAAAAGGTTCAATTTGTTCTTTCTAAAGAACATTATTTGAGGCAAAGAACTTATCTTTTAATACAAAAAAACAATACTGCTGAGAAACCGATTTCCCAAAAAAAGCAACCGAAAATGAAACGTTTGAGAAACATTTGTCGAAAAAAGGCGCATTTAATACGTGCACTGGTTTTTATGAAACAGTTGAAAAAAAAACGGTTATAGAAAAAAATAAAATGAAACCGGAATATAGAGGGTTACGCCCGCAATCCGAGGGTTTTGTAGCAAGCGCTTATTTTGGTATATAAATATCAGCTCCTTGCTTTTCTTGATTCCATTTATATGCATAAAAAACATAATTAAAATGTCTTACTCGCTTACATTTTACATGCCAATTCATATTACGTGATTGTAACGAAACTTAGAACATATTATTGCCTAAGGTGTTGGTTATCGTTGGCCATCAGTATTTTTGACCTCGAACGTGTTTAAGGCATGCAGGGGTGTGCTAACTGTAACTATAGAAATAAACTATTATTGACCTATTCTGAGAAGATATACAGATTCCATTATTTTCCATTTTTTTTCGGAACACACCTTCCTGTAAGTTTTCATAATTCTACAATAAGTATAACGGTCTCGAACTACAAGGGGAAGGGGACAAGCTACGAACTAATATTTTCTCCTTCCCCAATGTTCCCCTTTCTACAAATTTCAAGAAAATGCGACCAATCCTTACCCTTTTAAAAATGATTAATTAAATAACTGCAATTCGCACTACGAAAAACAACATGAAAGTACATAGTACTCACACATATGAGGCCGGTAAGTGTTTTGTGTGGATAGTGTCAAAATGCCTAACTTTAAATGAATGTACTATTATTAAATATTACGTGATTGCAATGAAACTTCGAGATATTATTACCTATAGTGTTGGCTATTATTGGCCATCAATATTTTTGACCTGTGATGCGTTTAAGGGGTGCAGGGGTGTGCTAACTGCAACTATAGAAATGTACTATTATTAACCTTTTTTGATGAGATATCAAAATTCTACGATTTTTGGTTTTCTATGCTAGTGAAATGCCGCTTTTCTGCAAATTTTCATATTTCTAAGTATAACGGTCTCGAAATGCAATTGGGGGGGGGGGGGGGCCACAAACTCGGATCACATATTTTCCCCTCTACCTCTTTTCCACTTTTTTAAAATTTGATGAAAATACCAAAAATTTAATGTACTCGGTGTTACCTTTCTCATGATACCCCACTTGCCTATACCAGATGAAAAAAAAAATTTGACCTTCATTTCCCCTCTATGGGGACCTCCCCTTAAAGTCAGCCTATTACAACGTATCGCTTTCTCCGGCGAATTATAATAATTCTACATATTCCCACAAAATTTCATGTATGTAGCTTAAGCGGTTCATGAGATATTTCATGGATAGACGGACAGACGGACGCATGACCGATTTCATAAGGGTTTTGTTTTGCTGCAAAACCCTAAAAACAACCGAAATTGCGATAGAAAAGGTTTTTTTTTCTTATTTTGGCTTACGTAAGAAGTCGTTGTTGTTGCTTTTAGGGTTTTGTAGTAAAAACAAAACCCTTATGAAATCGGTCATGCGTCCGTCTGTCTGTCTGTAGCGGGGAAAATATGTGATCCGAGTATGTCGCCCCCCCCCTTGCATTTCGATACCGTTACACTTAGAAGTATGAAAATGTGCGGGAAAGCGGCATTTCACTAGCATAGAAAACCAAAATCGTAAAATTTTGAAATCTCATCAAAAAAGGTTAATAATAGTACATTTATATAGTTCCAGTTAGCACACCCCTGCACATCTTAAACGCATCACAGGTCAAAAATATTGATGGCCAATTGATTGATTGACAATATCCACACAAAAAATACACCTACCGGCCTCATAGGTGTGAGTACTACTTTCATGTTGTTTTTCGTAGTGCGAATTGCAGTTATTTAATTAATCATTTTTGAAAGGGTAAAGATTGGTTTTGGGCGTTGAGTATTACAACTTTAGCGGGTGGGGGGGGGGGGGGGGGGGGTGGTCCTTGTCCACATAGAGGCGAAATTAAGGTCAATTTTTTTTATCGACTGGTATAGGCAAGTGAGGTGTCCTGTGAAAGGTAATGCTGAGTACATTCCATTTCTTCGAATTTTCTTGAAATTTGTAGTAGAAAGGGGAATATTGGGGGAGGAGAAAATATTAGTTTGTAATTTGTCCCCTTCCCCTTGCAGCTCGAGACCGTTATACTTAGAATTATGAAAACTTACAGGAAGGTGGGTTCCGAAAAAAATGGAATGGAATGTATATCTTCTCAGAATAGGTCAATAATAGTTTATTTCTATAGTTACAGTTATCACACCCCTGCATGCCTTAAACACGTTCGGGGTCAAAAGTACTGATGGCCAACGATAACCAACACCTTAGGCAATAATATGTTCTAAGTTTTGTTACAATCAAGTGATATGAATTGACATGTAAAATGTAAGCGAGTAAGACATTATAATTATGTTTTTTTTATCCATCTGAGTGGTATCAAGAAGAGCAAGGAGCCGATATTTACATACCAAAATAAGCGCTTGCTACAAAACCCTCGGATTGCGGGCGTAGCCCTCTATATTCCGGTTTCATTTTAAGCTGCAGCAGGGAAAACCGGATTGCTTAAGAGAAAAATTCGATATGGTTGTTGAAAAACAGATTGATTGCTTTTTTTTTCGTTAGATTTTTAGCAGCAATCCTCATTTTAGATTCGTTTTTTTTCGTTTTTTTTTTCTTGTTTTCAACAGTTCTGTTTCGATTGGTTTTCTTAAGTTTTTTTTTAGGTGCATGCCCATCAACTGCACATCAGAAAATTAAATATGCTATCGATATGTCAACAAGGCATACATAGAAATGCATGAGATTTTGACGCGCCCATGCCTCTGGAGGGGTAAAGGCACTTAACAAACAGTTCCGTTTCCGGTTCGTTCTTGACCCCTTCAGAGGCATGGGCGCGTCGATATCTCTTCCATAGCTATGACTTGTTGATGTTTCGATAGCATGTTTTTCGGATATTGCAGTTGCTGGTATGCACCTCCTATCCGAGCCGTCTTTTTACTGAAAAGCTCGGAACGCTGTGGTAGTTCTAGTAGTATCTACAGGCAAGGCCGTCGAGAGAAATCCGGGCGCGTGGCTGAACAACTGTGCAATTGGCCCATATATCATCATCTCGTCGCGCGGCCGCCCGACGTCGGGCCTTGGCCCATATATAGACTGTCCCATATTTGCCGACGATTTCAAATACTTGTAACTGTTTTCTTTTTTTAACGCATAATTAAAAATAATATCTCTGGAGGGTTCATGTTCATATATTTGAGTAATTTATACAGGGTGTCCCAAACCCCAACGTCAACCCGGAAACCGGTGATAGGCCAAGTGGTGGCAGTTATCAGAAAAGTATTAAAAAAAGTCTCCGTCAATTATTTTTTTACTTATAGACATTGAAAAAAAGAATTGGAAAAATTCATTCCATGTGATGATTTTTTAAGTACTGTTATTACAAATTTTCATTTTTTATATATTTTTTTATGAACCAACTCTGACTAACTGTTCTATAAATCACAATCTAAAAGTAAAAATTTACTGTATTGGTTTTAAATAAAATATGACTTTTTTCCCCAATTTTGTACTCAAAATTATCACTTACCCCAACTTCAACTGACTGCACTGTAAACAAAATATACCACGCGGTTTTGGCAAGTAACTGTAAAAGATGGCGCATTTTGTCCAGATTCCAAAATGGTACGACACTTCCTATATTATTTCTTAATTATTGGACCATTCGAGCTTTCGGAGAACTTAAGTGCCGAGACATATTTAGATTTTTTAATGAATCATTTACCCAATTTATTGGAAGACGTGCCACTCAGTACTTTTGCAAATATGTGGTATCAGCACGATGCCTCGATGTTCCTCGATCGAGAATATCCCGAGAGGTGGATAGGGCGGTCTGGTACAATTTCGTGGCCGACACGTTCACCTGACCTAAATCCCCTCGATTTTTTTTACTAGAGAGCGGTAAAAGAAAAGGTTTACACGAAAGAAATAGAAAAATTGGAGGAACTCCGCCGAAAAATTGCGGAAGCCGCTGAAGCCATTAGCTCCGGAAGATCCGCCCGGCTTATAACTCGATCCTTTTTAAGAAGATGTCGTGCTTGCATTGCAGCTGAAGGCAAACATTCTGAACATTTGTTGTAAATTGAAGTTCTAACGTTTAACTGTAAATTGATTTTTTTGTTCAATAAATTACATTTTTGCCTAAATGAGATTATTACTTCTTTTCACCTCAATTAAAAGATAATATAGGAAGTGTCGTACCATTTTGGAATCTGGATAAAATGCGCCATCTTTTACAGTTACTTGCCAAAACCGCGTGGTATATTTTTTTTACAGTGCAGTCGGTTGAAGTTGGGATAAGTGATAATTTTGAGTACAAAATTGGGGAAAAAAGTCATATTTTATTTAAAACCAATACAGTAATTTTTTACTTCTAGATTGTGATTGATAGAACAGTTAGTCAGGGTTGCTTAATAAAAAAAAATAAGAAAAAAATGAAAATTTGTAATAACAGTACTTAAAAAATCATCACAAAAGTATGAATTTTTCCAATTCTTTTTTGAATGTCTATAAGTCAAAAAATAATTGACGGAGACTTTTTTTAATACTTTTCTGATAACTGCCACGACTTGGCCTATCACCGGTTTCCGGGTTGACGTTGGAGTTTGGGACACCCTGTATATACTCCTCAAAACAAAATAAGGGCCACTAAAAAGTTTCTGATTATTTTTTTGTGGAACAGGAAAATCGTGCTCTGATTATTTACATTTAATAAAACAATGTGTATCTCATTAAATTTAATGCAATTAAACAAAAAATTACTAAATCTTTAATTTTTTGGTTTTTATCACTTTATAGGGCTGTAGAAAGCTAACAATAACGTTAAATTGTAGACTTAATGCACGAGCTGGATTGTTTCTTTTTGTTTGGTTAATATCGGGTATGTCCTCCTCTTTTCGAAACGCATTCTCGGAGCCTAGATGGCATGCTCTCAATAAGATAGTGGATGTTTTCTACTGTGATCTCCTCCCAGCACCTCTTAAGCAATTGAATCAGCACGCTATGACATGAATATTGGCCTCCTCCAGGACAGAGGCGGTCGCCTGGGTTGTGTGCGGTCGTGCATTATCCTACATGAGGATGAAACCGTACACCACTCGTTGTGAAAATGGGATGACATATGGCCTGAATATCCGTTCGATGTAACTCTGAAATGTCATAATACCCTCACTCAGAAAAACAAGGTCAGTTTTACCTTGTAAGTTGATCCCGCCACAGACCATCACATTGGGACCACTATACCTGTCATATTCGTGAATGCAAGGATCAGAAAATCTTTCACCCGTTCTTCTATTTTACATACTCTCATATGTCGATCGTCATTAAAAAAAAACTTTACACATATCCGTGAAAAGCTCTTTACGCCATTCCTCCATGTCCCATTCAAGATGTCAGTTTTGTTCTGGTTGCAGGGCTCTGTGGACATTGGTGGTTTCCTCGCAAACGATTCCTGATATTCTGGTCGCTGACAAGGGTACCAGTTGTCCGGCATAATCGGTTTTGTAATGCGCGGGCTGTCACAGTCCGATCACGTCGCGCAATAAGTCAGACATACCGCTCTTGCTGGGCGGTGGTAGCACGAACTCTTCCCGAGCCACAACGCCGGGATACACTCCCATTCTCCTGGTACCGGTTCCAAAGGTTTTGGATAGCCCTTCACGAATATCCCAACTGTAAAGCCACGAGCAGCCCCCGTCATCGTTACGGCTCTAAGTGTCACCATCCACTGTCGAACTCGCGCACGAACCTGGTACAAATGTCCTCTGAATAGCTCAAGACACACACACCTCACATAAACGTGAAGAAAACCGGTCCACTTGCACCATGTTCGAATTCGTGTTCGACAGTGTATAGTGATACTAACAGCAGAAACATTGTCTAAATGGCTTCGAATTCTTGGCATTTTACAGTTAAATCATATAATTACACGTTAAAGTTCCAAAAACAACCGTAGTAGTTAAGAGACTTCTGTAGTTTTGTCCCAAATCAAAATAAAAAATAAACAAAATTACCCCCTTAACGATTTGTGAGACAAGTACACCCGGACTAATATCGCCTAATACTTCGCTGTTATCATTAACAAAATACTTGAGAACATGACGGCATTCGTAAAAATTAGTTATCTGAACAACAATTGGCAAAAAATGCACTCGGAGCAAAAATATTAGGGTGGCCCTTATTTTGTTTTGAGTAGTATAATATAACTATGAACCAGTCCACTAAACGCTACTCCGAGACCTGGCCTTCGTAGCTGCATCGATCCAGATCAGTGGCGTTACTATGTCTGTAATCGGACCAAGTCGAGCGCAATTATATAAAACTATAAAACTAGTTGTAATATCGAAATTTTCACGCTCAATTTGAAGAATTATTCTTGCTCCATTCTTGAACAACGTTTGATTTGTATCTTTGTATACCCTTCACGGATGTGATAGGGTATATCAACTTTGTCATGAAATTTGCAACGCACAGAAGGAAGCATCTCCGACCATATATCCGTAGGCTATATATATTCTTGGTCAGTATGATGAGACGAGTCGATTAAGCTTTGTCCGTCTGTCTGTCTGTCCGTCTGGTTCTACGCAAACTAGTCCCTCAGTTTTAAAGCTATCGAGTTGAAATTTTGTACAAAGCCTTCTTTCTATTGCACGCTGTAAATATGTCGGAACCAACGGAATTGAACCACTACGACATATGACTGCCATAGGCAAGACCGGTCCAAAAATTCGTCTTTGTGAGAAAAACTTTTTGATTTCTAAAGATATCTTTCTCAAATTTTGCACAAAGTCTTCTTTCTATTACACACCGTGAATATGGCGGAACCAATGAAATCGAACCACTTCGTCATATAGCTGCCATAGGAACGACCGATCCAAAAATTCGTCTTTATGAGAAAAACTTTTTTATTTCTGAAGATATCTTTTCTAAATTTCACACTAATCAACAGTATCTTTAGTCAAATAACATTTCATTTGGTCAAATATCCGTAACATTTCATTTGGTTTTCCCCTCCGGTAAAATATGTACTGACAACTGTCAATTTCTGGATCTGAAAATGTTTCCATCTGGATCTGAAAATGTTCCCATCTGGATCTGAAAAGTATTCTTATTCAGAGTGGAACATTTTCAGATCCAAAAAGTTGACAGTTGTCCGTACATGTTTGATTGGAGGGCAAAGCATATGGGGGAGAATTCGAGAAATGTCAAATCCTCATCCGCTCGCAGAAATGCACCCAATGGCACGGAATCGATGAATCTTCGCTAGGTAATTATTTCCTGTGCGGTGGCCTTCCTGGATATTGAGGATGCCTTTAACAACGTGAAATTTGAAGCCATCTCGGATGCCCTTTCAAGCCTCGAGGGGATGACTCGCTCTGCAGGCTAATATATATATGTTGCTTACATCTCTCATTATCTCCACTAGTCTGGGCACATCATCTGCATGCAGACACGTGAACCGGGGTACTCCTCAGGGTGGTGTTCTCTCTCACCTTCTTTGGAATTTGGCGGTCAACGCAATCCTTTTAGATCTGGAAGGGCTGAGATACATGGCCACTGCTTATGCGGACGACATTGCTATTGCCATCTCGGGAGAGTTTTCCTGTGTTCTAAATGTCGCCACCCATGAACGAGCACAACCACGACCAAACTTCCATCGAACCATCAATTTCATAGAACGTGTGGAAAAAAAATCCCTCTATTTCCACCGTTCTATGATATTTGATGGTTCGATGGAAGTTTGGCCGTGGTTGTGCGCGTTCATGGGTGGCGACTTTAAGTGGTTTAAAGCAGAACGCCCTCTCTATCCTGACGAGCTAGGCTAGTAGGTTGGTGTTAAAGTAAATCCAATCCAAAAATGGAACTTGTTCTCTTTACTAGGAGATGCAGCCTACCTTCATTCGAGCCACCATTGATGGAGGGCACAAGGCTTGTGCTCGCTGATAAAGCCAAGTTCCTTGGTTTTATCCTGGATAGGAAACTTTGCTGGAAGCTGAACATTCAGGAACGCGTTAAAAAGGCAACTGTTGCACTATACTCGTACCAGAAGGATATGGGTAAGAAGTGGCGCTTACAGCCGAGAGGTATATTGGCTCTATTTATCGGTTTTGCGTCCCGTTCTGTTGCATAAGGTTGTCGTCTGGTGGATGGCACATAGGATTTTAGCTTTCTGAACCCTGCTGGAGAAGGTCCATGTATTGCTATCAGGGGGGCTCTAAGGATTACATTGATCGCTGCCTTGGGCTTATTGTTGGATCTGCTTCTTTTGGACATTTTTG
This sequence comes from Chloromyia formosa, assembly GCA_964017055.1. Taxonomy (NCBI): domain Eukaryota; kingdom Metazoa; phylum Arthropoda; class Insecta; order Diptera; family Stratiomyidae; genus Chloromyia; species Chloromyia formosa. Next base: position 64,636,177 of record OZ024818.1, read on the forward strand.
CAGAGCAGATGGCGGCGATTACGACTGTGCGCTGTTCGTCACGAAATCGGTCACACTGTGGTGGGTGCCAGACCATAGTGGCTATGTTGGTAATTGCAGGGCCGACAAACTAGGTCGGGTGGGCTCGATCAATGAGACTAGCGGGTTGTTGCCTAGTACGCGCTCGGTGGCCGTGGTCGCTCGGTCACTGCTCTACGATACTAATCTACAGTTCGGAGTTCAAATCTCGGCGCGACCAAAAACTGTCTGTGGGTACTAATAGAACTCTCACAGTGCTCCGAGCTTGCCAGTGTAAAGAAGGCGTGGAGAGGAGGTGCATGCCAGCAACTGCTCTTTCGAAAAGTAGATATGCTATCGAAACATCAACAAGGCATAGAAATACTAGAGTTGTTGACGCGCCTATGCCCCTGGAGGGGTCAAGGCAATTAACGTCAGGTGGAGCAATGGCAATACCAATACCAATCCCAAACGATCCTCTGGGCTGCTAATCTTAAACAGAAATCACTGTCATTTAGTTATTTATTTTAGTTTATTTAGGAATTTTAACTGGACACTGCCTAATTGACTTCGTCTTCCACATAATGATTTCTGCAGGAGCTGTGGGGACGAGAAGATGGTGGAAAGTACGTCTCATCTTCTGTGTACCTGTCCCGCCCTTGCTCCTACTTTCTTGACTCATACTTTTTAACCGATCTGGATGACCTGAAAGAGGTTAGTGTAGATCGGCTTGATCGATTCATTGTGAGCTCTGGGTGGTTTGACGATTGAGTTGGTCTCAGGTTGATGAGTCTAGGGGTATCACAACGGATTCAGTGGTGGTCTATGTGTGCTTTTTATTTCTTAAAGCAGTACCTTTTAACCTAACTGAACCTACTATGCAGTAAATTTCGGATATACACGTAAAGTAGAGGTTCAGGTCAGATCTGTGTCGGTTAAATGAAGGTAAATATTGGGTGTACAGCTTTGCTTCCGCCATTTTTTCCTGTGAATCAAAAGCTTAATTGTCAGAAAGTACTTACAGATGTATTATTAAAAGTACTGTCCATCGGTAGCGACAACTTTCGCCCATCTCTCCGGCAATTTTCGGATTCCATCTCGGAAAAAGGAGGCGTCTTTCGACGCGATCCATGATTGGATTCATTTTTCGACTTCCTCGTATGAACGAAAAATGATGGAATGAAACAGATGGTAGTCGGAAGGAGCGATGTCTGGGGAGTACGGCGAGTGGGGCAAGATTTACCATTTCAGGATTTCCAAGTATATCTTGATTGTCATGTGGGAGGATGACTTTGTCGTGCCTCTCTTGGCACTGTGGTCATTTTTCCTTTAATGCTCGACTTAAACGCATCAATTGCGTTCGGTACCGATCTCCTGTGATAGTTTCATTTGGTTTCAGTAGCTCGTAGTATATCACACCGAGTTGGTCCCACCAAATGCAAAGCATAACCTTGGCGCCGTGAATATTCGGTTTTGCCGTCGACGTTGGGACATGTCCGGGCATTCCCCATGGCTTTCTGCGCTTGGGATTATCGTAATGGACCCATTTTTCGTCGCCGGTTACGATGCGATGTAGAAATCCCACCCGATTCTGTCTTTGAAGCAGTTGTTCGCATGCAAATAATCGCCGTTCAATATTTCTCGGTTTTAACTCATACGGAACCCAATTTCCTTGTTTCTGAATGATGCCCATGGCCTTGAGGCGTTTCGAGATGGCTTGCTGAGTCACTTCCAGTGATTCAGCTAATTCTTCTTGCGTTTGGCACGAATCTTCATCGAGCAGTAATAAGCTTTTAATCTCAGCTAATACTTTACTCTAACTTTAAAAATTAATCCCATTAAACTAAGAGCAACAGTTTAGTGTGTGTACCTCCATGAAATGAAAATTTCTGTTTTAATTTAAAACAAGCTAGCCTTGCCGAAGGTATATTACCCTTCACGCGGTTGTGACCTATGATGCATTTGGCACTTTTAAACTACAATAGTTGTAAAACTGGTTCCGATTTCACTGTTCCTATGAGAAGTATATGAAATAGAGGGACGATTTCAACCAAATTTAGAAACGTAGTTTGGCAGTCAAAATGATTGAATAATACGGAATTTTGTAAGGATATCTTCAGAAATAAAAAAGTTTTTCTAACATAAACTTGCATTTGGAACGGTCGTTCCTATGACAGCTATGTGATAAAATAGTTCGATTTCAACCAAATTCAGAAATGTTATTTGACTAAAGATACTGTTGATTAGTGTGAAATTTGGAAAAGATATCTTTTTCTCTTTTTTCTCATAAAGATGAATTTTTGGACTGGTCGTTCCTATGGCAGCTATATGACGAAGTGGTCCGATTTCGTTGGTTCCGCCATATTTATGGTGTGTAATAGAAAGAATGCTTTGTGCAAAATTTGAGAAAGATATCTTTAGAAATAAAAAAGTTTTTCTCACAAAGACGAATTTTTGGACCGGTCGTTCCTTTGGCAGCTATATGACGTAGTGGTCCAATTCCGTTAGTTCCGACTTATTTACAGCGTACAATAGAAAGAAGGCTTTGTATAAAATTTCAACTCGATAGCTTTAAAACTGAGGGACTAGTTTGCGTAGAACCAGACGGACAGACAGACAGACGGACAAAGCTTAATCGACTCGTCTCATCATACTGACCAAGAATATATATAGTTTATATCCGTATGGTCGGAGATGCTTCCTTCTGTGCGTTGCAAACTTCATGACAAAGTTAATATATCCTATCACATCCGTGAAGGGTATAAAAAAAACTAGGGCTTTTATAATTTTTCCCCAAATTTTCGTTTACATAATGTTCAAATTTTATTTTAAAAATCAAATCTCTATTTTTTGTGCTCAAATCGTACTAAGATCATTTCGCCCTAACTTCTTAATTTCTGGCAGTTGTAAAATCATTTAAGTCGAAAACTTACCTTTTTCATTAAAAATTTCGTTTTTAATTTTTTATGCGTAACAGCCTTGTCGGAATTTAAAATTGAAATATTTTTAATGAGAATTGAAGGATAATTTTTTTTATCTTTTTTTGTATTTTGTTTTATAATAATTGTAAGAAATAGAACGATGTATCTGGTGACACTACAAGAGGAATGGTGGGATGGGCTGTATGTACATAAGTTTTCCAAAGAGAGCACGATATTGTTTAAGGTTGGAAGCTAGTCATTTTGAGCACTTATTATAAAATGAAATAAACAAGAAACATATAAAATGAGATTGTCATTCATTTCTCATTCAAAATAATTTATTCTTAACACTCCTCAAGGCTGTTGTACGTTGGGAATCGAAATATTTATTAATGAAAAAAGGTGAATTTCTGACATAATGGATTTTCTTTAACGGACCAAGAACTGCCAGAAATTATTAATTGAGGATAAAATGATCTGAGTACGATTCGTCCATAAGAAAGCCGAAACTTGCACATTATGCATTCAAAAATTCGGACAAAAATGATAAAATGTAAGATTTAAAAGAAAATAAACAAACATTTTCATTTTTTTTCTACTCTGAATTTTATGAAATTAATTTTAAAAGTAAAGATAAAGTATTAGCTGGGTCTAGGTGTTTATTTGAGAGTTCTACCTTTCGTACTTCTCGAGGTATTGCGTTGTTAGCAATGTAAAATCGGCGTAGTATTTGACTTTGCAACGCACAGAAAGCATGCTTTAAAGCATCCAAAGCGCTATAACTTCTAGAAATTAAAAAATAGGATAAAGTTATGATAACACAATTTGATTACTATAAAATAAGGAATTTATTTTTAAAATCGGACAAGTACAGTATGCATGGAAAAATTTAAGAGAAAGGTGATAGGAAAACAAAATATTTTTTAGAGCAAAATCGAAAAAATAATAATAATTAAACCATTAAACCATTTGTCTGATTTTTACCAAATAAATTTTATATTCTAGAGCAACATATTGGCTGCGATTATCATTTTATTTGGGTGTTCTGGTTGTCGTAGTTTCCGAGATATTGAATTTTTAGTCGTGTGAGGAGAGGAATTTTCAAGAAAAATCTAAATGCTTGTAGCAGCCAAAGGGTTAAAATTTCGGCTAAGTGCCCCTGATTTTTTTTTGTTGGAAATAGCATGAGGAATCATGTGCCTGTGTGCGGTCATTACGGGACACCCTATATAGCCTGGTATCAGTTAAGAGGAAATCATTATACCCTTTGTTTTTAGTTTGTCAAAAACGGGGTTTTCATTTTTATACTTGAGAAATATTTTCTTAATAAAAGATTAGAATTTGTTCCTTATACTGCCAGTGTATTTTTTATTATAGCAAACAATTGTTTCGGCAGCCACGTGCTGCCTTTTTCAGTGCTAGTTCTAATTTAATTTATATTTCATCTTATCTTCTATTATTTATCTGAATATTTACATAATCTTATGCAACTTTTATTTTTCCGCTTTTACCTGCCACTAATTGCTCTTATTAGTATCGATGCACAGTGTCCTTCATCGTGATTAAGAACTACCTGCTTTTCTTCCTTCATGATGTACATTAAGAACATTAAGGTTCATCTAATTGCGGCTATTTGATGCAACAAAAAATATTAAAATATCAATCTGAAGTTATTTTTTTTTATGTCGGAAAAACTAGTTAAAACACCGAATTTTGAATTTGCAAATTCAAAATTCGGTGTTTTAACTAATTTTTCCCACATAAAAATAATAATAAGGAATTTGCGCATCGTTTCTCTTAAACCATAAATAATCTGAAGGTCCCGTTTTGGCGTGAATAAAAAATGGCCATATTACTCGTACATAGCCCACTTTCATCATATGCCTTGGGCCTGATTTGGTGATAGTCCTATTTCGTTTATGTTTATACTCTAGATGAAATCTGAGAGTATTATAAGTTTGCCACAAAGTTTGTAACGCTAAGAAATAAGGCTCGCAGAAAAAAATGAATGATACAGAAGTTCATATTATCACTCGAATATCTCAAAACCGGATGTCCGTCTGTCCGTCCGTCCGTCCGTGACCTCTCTAGCTCGAGAACGCGTTGAGCTATGAAGTTCGAATTTTGCACACGTTATTTTTGACAAAAAATGAAGGCTAAGTTCGTGAACGGGCTAAATCGCTCCACCCCTTCTACCCCCTCCCATACAATGAAAATTTACAATAATCAGATTTTCTCAGAAACTATAAAACATATTGCTTTGAAATTTTTCATATATATAACTTTTATGATAATTTTATTCTATGTTATAAAACTTATTGTAATCCTCACCCTCCTTCTACCCCCTCCCATACAAACTGCACTATTTCATGAAATACGTTAAGCCAATTTACTCAGTACGTATACAATTTATCGGGCTGAAATTTTGTACTTAACACTTAATTAACAATATCAGTTAGATTCAAAAAAATTAATCGATTACCCTTACTCCGTCTACCCCCTCCCATACAAAATGACACATTTTTGATAATTTACAATAATCAGATTTTCTCAGAAACTATAAAACATCTTGCTTTGAAATTTTTAATATATCACTTTTATGATAATTGTAACCTATGTTATAAAACTTATTGTAATCCTCACCCTCCTTCTACCCCCTCCCATACAAACTGCACTATTTCATGAAATACGTTAAGCCAATTTACTCATTACCTATACAATTTATCGGGCTGAAATTTTGTACTTAACACTTAATTAACAATATCAGTTAGATTCAAAAAAAGTAATCGATTACCCTTACTCCGTCTACCCCCTCCCATACAAAATGACACATTTTTGATAATTTACAATAATCAGATTTTCTCAGAAACTATAAAACATATTGCTTTGAAATTTTGAATATATCACTTTTATGATAATTGTAACCTACATTATAAAATTTATTGTAATCCTCACCCTCCTTCTACCCCCTCCCATACAAACTGCACTATTTCATGAAATACGTTAAGCCTATTTACTCAGTACGTATACAATTTATCGGGCTGAAATTTTGTACTTAACACTTAATTAACAATATCAGTTAGATTCAAAAACCAGGTTCAAATTCATCTAGAGTATTGCATGATTGGGGTTTACCCCAATCGTAGTTCTTTTATGTTTTTTTTTTAAACTTCATACTCAATTTGAGGCTCTTTCTTTTATCGTCATGCCACCACAATCACTCAATAACTCACTCTTCCCTTCAATTTTCTTTCAGAGTCCAAAATATGCACCACCCGTGGAATTTGTCGACGAGGCCGCCTTGAGTCCTCCGGATGGATACAAGGATAATGGACTCAATGCTCTGCAAGGTGCTCTTAGTGGACATGTTTTCGGTGCGCAACATATTCAACAACTTCAAGTCATTCAACGATTACAACAACAGCGTGCAGCTATGCTTGCAGCTCGGGCTTCCAATCACCAACAAAATCAAACGACGACGAATCAACAAAACCAACAACAGCAAAACCAACAAATACAACAACAGCAGCAGCAACAAGCACAGGTAGTCTCCTCACCTGGTGACGAGGGACCAATGCCTGTTTGTACTGAATGTGCTGAGTGTGTTGAATGTGCGGCAAAGCAATTACAAGATGAAGGTACGAAGATAATGCGCTTAACACATTCGTTTGTATAGCGAAAAGTGGATATCAACAGCTTTTGTACGTATAGGGGGTAGTTTTTGCAAAATCAGAAAGAAAAGACGACAAAGAGGGATATTGATTTTTTTTTGTTTAGTTGTCGGATAAGAGTCACTCCATCGTTCAGATTTATCTTTTGTATTATAACACACATTTTCTGGCTATCGAAAGGACAATGTAATCACAGTACAGCTTCATTTGAAACAATATCGAAAATCGAAATGTTCATAGACAAAGTATAACTAAAACTCAAGCGGTACTAACTACACATATTTGAAAGTTAACAAATCCACGTAGGAGTTGCACAATATCGAAACAAGGACTCCTTGAAACAATGAGAAATGATTTTCCGAAATGAATTGAAATGAATTCTGTTTCCACCAGATGAGGAAACAGAAGCCCGTTTCGTAACAGCATAATTGAAGTCGTTTGGTGAATTAAGAGCTTTAACTAAATGAACAGTACACTAACTGCATCGGAGAGATTATTCATAAAAAACCACACAAGTCACACAAGGTGACATTATAATGGTTATGGGTGACTTGAATACAAAAGTTGGCGCGGATAACTATGGGCTCAGACATGTGAGGGGAGACACGGTCTTGGTGATCGTAATGAATGACAACGGTGAAATATTTGTAGTTCTGCAATTTTCACAGTCTTCTCATCGGTGGTGCTATGTTTGAGCATAGGGACCACTTCAAAATCAGTTGGTCCTCTGTTGAATCTGTAAAAGATTCAAGAGTTGCCTCTTGGACGTGCGAAACAAGAAAGACGCCGATATTGGGATGGGACGAGACAATTATCTTATGATCGCTAATGTTCGATTGCGTATTACAGCCGTGCGTCGTCCAAACGACGAAAGATCCAAGCGCCGCAAATTCAACACCGCTCGACTAAAAAATCCAGCTGTCTCACAACAATATAATGACCATCTTGCGCAAAAAGCAGCTGAGATAACCAATCACCCAAATAGTGACATAAATGAAAACTGGGATGCCATAAAGAATGCGCACATTCTTAGCGCAGATTCCATCCTTGGCACAAACCCGGATTGCCAGAATAAACCCTGGATGACCGACACTTCATGGCAGCGGATTGTTGAAATAAACGAACTGAAGGTTCGTTTGGCTGCAGCATCAGACGACAATCGAAGCAGCATCGAACTCCTTTACCGTCCGTAAGCTCGAGAAGTTCCGCGTAGTGTGTCATGCGATAAAAGAGTTTTAGACTCAGCAGAAGAAGCCGCGAGAAGTAACAACTTGAACGCTGTATACGGTGTCATCAAGGAGTTTACAGGTGGTCGTAACTCCTGCCAACATCCGGTGAAGGATAGTGATGGAAAGCTATTTATCTTGGAAGGAGATCAAATGATGCGGTGGAAAGAACACTTCGCCGAGGTCTTGAAATGTGTAACCTCTGGTGAATTTCCCCCTCATATAGATAATTTAGCTAACCATCAAAATGTGCGTATACGATCCACTGGCCCGACTAAAGAGGAAATAGTCACTGCAATTATTGCACTAAGACGAGGAAAGGCCGTTGGAAGTACGGTATCCCTGTCGAACTTTATCAAGCAGCGCCCAGTGTAACTGCCGATTTGCTGAACCCACTTGTTGATAAAGCGTGGAATACTCGCTTCCTGCCGTTGCCAGTATAATAGCTAAAATCGTCTTGGCAAAACTAAGGGTCCACTTGGAAAGCACAATTGATGAAGAGCAGGCTGGTTTTCATTCCGGATTCTCCTGTTTCGAGCACATTAACACCTTACGAATCATTATCGAGCAATGTGCTGAGTACGATTCTTCGCTTCATTTGCTTTTCATCGAATTCGAGGAGGCTTTCAATAGTGTGAACCGTTATTCTGCATGGGCGGACTTGAGAAGCTTGTAGCTGTTATTAAAGCAACCTATGACGGCGCGAAATGTCGCATTCTGCATAAAGGTAAAGTGTCGGGGGACTTTGTGATTCGCCGTGGAGTTCGGCAGGGGTGCATCCTCTCACCGATCCTACTCCTCACAGTGATCGGTGATGTGTTGCATGCAGCCCTATCCGGGCAAGACAGGGGGAATTCAATGGACTTTTACATCTTATCTACAACATCTTGACTACGCTGACGACATATGCCTACTCTCCCACAAAATCATGGATCTGTCCGCAATGGCGTTAAATCTAGAGAGGAAGGCAAACAAGGTTGGGCTAAAGATTAACACCATCAAGATCAAGGTTCTTGGCCCGCCATTGCGAAAACGAAATCCGACACCTATTGCCATCAATATTAATGGCAGCCTGTGGGGAAAGTGGATAACTTCGTCTACCTGTGTAGCATTGTTGCCGAAAATGGTGGTACGGAGCACGACATCGATCGTCGTATCAACCAGGCTAAATGCGCATATAGCATGCTGTCCAAAATCTGGCAGAGCAGTTATCTCAGCATCAAGACCAAGCTGGGCCTGTTTCGCTCCCTGGTACTGTCTGTGTTTTTGTATGGGAGCAGTACATGGAAAGTTTCCGTAAGAGTTACTAGAAAGCTGCAAGTTTTCGCCAACTCATGTCTTCGTCGAATTCTAAGAATCTTCTTGCCCGAAACAATATCAAATGAAGAGTTAAGTCGACGTACGGGTCAGATGCCAATTGACGAATTGATACGCAGGCGAAAATGGCAGTGGATAGGTCACACATTACGGAAGAGTGATAAATGCATTGTTTTGCATGCCATGAAATGGAACCCTATTTCCAACCTGAGGGGGTCCTAAGATCACATGGCGTCAATCTGTGGCCAAAAAGTGTAGGGCACTGTGTAAGTCTTTTTGGGAGTTGCGCCCAATTGCCCAGAACAGAGTACGATGGCGCGCAGGAGTTGTTGATGCGCTATTCCCTACTAGGGCTTAAGGCAAAGGGGTAACTATTTCATCGGCTACGGCTTGATGAATTCGTCAGTGACTCTCATCAAGTATTTCGTCAGCTACGGCCTGATGAATTCATCAGTGATTCTCATGTAGGGACACGTAGGTGGTCATGTATGGTTTCATCATATGCTTCAAAAACACATAAGCGACTTTAATTTCGGGGCTAGAACAATGGTCATGATGTCTTTCATTCAGTGCTGGATAATGAGCGCATTGATGTCTTCATCATGAATTGGTATAAAAACGGGTAGGAGGTGCATGCTAGCAATTGCCCCTTCGAAAAGTAGATATGATATCTACAAATGCAAGAGGTGTTGACTCGCTCATAGTCCTGGAGGGATCAACGCAATTTTAAAAACATGTGGCTCACGAATAACCCTATTATTGATTTACCTCTTCTGGGTGTTCAATTTCGTGTCTCCAAATTGATTACCTAGCTCAAAAAAAAAAGGATCGGAACCTAGAATGTGATCTCTAAAGCGCCTCGAATTTTTGTAACCTCTAAATTAGAACTCTACCCACCTAATGAGGTTGGTAGGGCGAAATGGATTACCCAAAATTTTCAAAATATATCTATGTTAAAACAATTTTCACTGAGACTCAAGGAAAAAATATGTGGTGGAGGCTGCGGTAAGGTCAAAGCAGTGGACTCGTGTTACTGCGTATTGTACTCTAATAGATACAACGATCTTTTCGAACCACTACCACTCCTTGATGCGATTTGTTGTTCTATTTGGGGTGTTGACCGTAGTACAAATGACCAGATACTAGATTGTTCTTTTAACTGAAGCAGAAAATATATGCGTTCATAATCAATTAAACGATGAACATGAACCATGAACCCTATACCGCATGCAATGCAAATCAGTACCACCGTCATAATGTCTGTCATGGACGGATAATTATCTCTTGCAATGTTATGCCCGAGTCCAATTGATCTTCAAATACTCCTTTTTATATTCAATAGACATTCAATTGATATTCGACATCATTTCCTCTCATTTTTCCGATTCTCCCGCCGTGTTTTGTTCATGTTTCGGTAATTGAACTTCCTGTGTGACCCCAACAGACCGTGACTTTATTTCAGCAGGTCATACTATGTAATGGCGATAGAGCCCCCAGCGATTGAGTACACTAGTATGGTCACCCGAAATCACCCCATGCGTAACTTCGGGTCAAATCTCAATAGGCTTATATTGCTTGGTCAATGTATTTGCCCGTGTAATTTTAATCGGATGCAACGTATTTTTGTATGCAGTTACGATAGGAGACCAAATCAGGAATGAAAGGTAGAATTAATTTTAGTAGTTGCGGAGCTATGGCATGGCCGCATGGCGATGGACACGTACCTACATATATATGTAGATAGATTCTTCAGTGCTTGTGTAAAAGCTTTTTCTGGTAAATTGTCCGGCAAATTCAGTTCCTGTTTGGAATGGCTAATTAACGGATGGGGGAGTTAAGAGATTTGATTGGGAGAATTCGGAAATTTGAGAGTAATTTAAATAAAAGAATTGACCGTATAGTATTTAATGACCCAGGAAGATGATTCTCGTATCCTGGAATTGGAATTGCTCTTTGACTTTCAGACTACGGCAAAGATGGAAAATATCGTAAATAGATGATAGATAATTTGAAAATGAAAAATATCCAAAAATGGGTAGTGTGAAAAATGAAAAAAAAAGGTAAATAAATTAAAAAAATTGCGAAAAAGGGAAAATAAAAAAAGAGAAATAAAAAAAAAATCCCGAAAATACAGAAAATGAAAAATATGGCCAGGAAAAAAAATAATATTTAAAATTGGGTAAATGGGATATATTAAAAAGGGGAAATAAGTTAAGACTAAAAGTGTTGCTAATGGTCTTAAACCCCATAGGGGCATGGGATCGTCAACATCCCTTGCATTTCTATGTCTTGTTGACGTTTCGATAGCATATCTACTTTTCGGGCGTATAGTTGCTAGGCACCTCTTTTCCGCGCCGTTTTTATACTGATACGCTCGAAGCGCAGTGGGATTTCTATTAGTGCCCACAGGCAATTTTTATTCGCGCCGAGGATTGAACCTCCATTATCTAGAAATCGTAGAACGGTAATTGAACGAACACCGCCACCGAGCGCGTTGTTTTTGTAGCAATGGTTGGATTTTCGATGTATTACTACGAGTATCTGACGTTGCTAACGAACGGGTCGCTCTGGTGCGTAGAACCGGGTGCCGTGGGTTCGTTGTCCTCCCCGGTGTTGAGAAATAGAAAAATAGCGGCTTCTATAGGGTTCTTCCACAGCGATCAATCAGGTGCGTGGGTGCAGCTGGGCAATGGAAGATATGGTCCATATCATGAGGTCATGAGGTGATCCATTGCAAGCAGAACAGATGTTTGAGACGTCCTGGTCAATGCGGGATAGGTAGGAATTAAGTCGTGTTCACCAGCCTGACCGAAGTTGGGCGATTGTCGATCTCGTTGCTCTCGGAGCTTTTCCTCTTTCGGAGCTATAGTTGGTGGTATGGCAGAGAGTCTTGGAATTGGACCTAATCCAGCGATCGATTAAAGTACCTCTTTCTGATGTATCACTGCGATGGCTGTGCGTCACTATCAAATGGTATCCTTTTGTACATCAGGACATATTTTTCTAGGTTCCTTAAGCCACACCTAACATGTCTGGGTGGCGGCGGCGTCTTGTTCATGCAGTTGATGTTTGGGTGCTCCCTCCGGTAACAACCCACAATATACTTTTTTTTTTACTTATACTGCTAGGTAAGAATATTGTGGTCTCTTAGAGGCATTATGGCAACCTTGAATGTTTTTCCACTGATGTGCAGTTGAGAGATCCCAGGGCCAGAGCTCGACGGTTTCCGGGGGCGGGCGCTATGAGGCAGTCCAAGTACACTATAGAGAAGCTGAGGGTTGCAAGCTGGAATGTCGTATCCATGACGGGAAAGAGCGAAGAGCTGGAGAAGGTCATGATACGGAGAAGGATAGACATTGTGTGCGTGCAGAAGATCAAGTGGCGAAAAGACCAAGTCGACCAAACTCGTTTTTTAACGAATTCCAAAAAGTACAAATTCTACTATTATGGAAACTTGAATGATAGAATCGGGGTTGGGGTTATTCTGTCATCGGCTTTACTTGGCAGCATCGTGAGTATCTCGAAGATAAGCGACCGCTTGATGAGTATCACATTGTTATCTACGGAAGATTGTGGAACGTCATAAGTGCCTACGCTCCCCAAGTGGGTTTGCAGCAAAGTGAAAAAGAGGCATTTTGGAACGACGTTGACACACTGCTTCAAAGTATACCATATACCGAGCTTGTTTTTTTGGAAGGGTTTTCAATGGTCATGTTGGAGAATCGAACTATGATTACGAGGATTGCCATGGTTGGAAGGGTAGCCAATCTACAGCCAGAAATGATGAAGATGAAGCTATCCTGACTATGTGCAGATCACACGGTCTAGTCATCCTCAACACATAGTTCATTAAGAACCAAAGGCACCTGATCATCACATACAGCAGTGGAGCTCAAGTGACGCAGATAGACTATCATCTGTGCCTAAATTTCATGAGACGTCGGATGAAAGACTGTAAAGTGGTCTTGGGTGAATATGCGGCATCCAGCATCGGCTGCTGCTGATAGAATTTCTTTTGAAAAGTGGAACAAGACTTCAAGCTAAGGATTGCTTGTCGGGAAAATCAAATGGCATAATCTCAACAACGAATGTTTTCAATCTTTTGTAACTCCACTCATTGTTTAAATGGAGGAGTGGCTTCAATACAACACCAACTGCGACGAGCTAAATCCAACGCAAATGTGGAATGCTTTGGGTGAAATGTAGGTGAGGCTGAAACGGCACTGGGAGTTTTGAATAGCCCACTCCACACGAATAACGAAACTAAAGAGGCAGTGCAGGCCAAGTCGAACGCATTCAAGGCTTGGACAACATGCAATGCAAGCAGTGAAGGCTAGAGGATGTCAGCCGGTGTGACCAAAACGGATCGTATCAAAAGTACCTTCATCCGAGACAGCGTGTTTGTTGAGTAAGCAATCACTGAAAAGCTCGAAGATCATCGTAGGGATTGGTATTGCCGTATTCTAAGGCGTCCGCCTAAGAACCCAGTCATTTTCTTTTTCATCCTATTTCGTAGACCCAAACCCCGAGGCAGACGGAAACACACGTGGATCAATCAGATGAAGAAGCAACAACAACGTATTAATCTCGACGATGATACGATCCAAGACCGAGCTGCCTGCAGAAGGAAGCTGAGATTATGCCGCCAGAATGGGCGAAGTATCAACACCACAGGCAGAGCAACGCGAAGCAGCAGAGTGGTATGAAAGGGCAAGAAAGAAGAAGAACGTTTTCCACTGTGTGTTACAGAGATTCTGTGACCAAACAGGAAACGCAAAGTTGGCCACAGATCTTCCGACTGTTTTATACGTGACCAGTAGAATTTCATTGTCATTGCGCCACTACCGTGCTATCGGCCAAGGATTTGAGGATCTTATTCCTACTACTCATCCTCTCGTACACGGTTGAGGCATGGGGTGATGACGTGACCATGCTGTCCAAGTATTTTAGGATAGTTCATGGTAGGAATAGGATGATTGCCAATCGAGATCCCGAGTTGCATCTTCACTTCCTTTGTCCAGGAGGTAAATAGGATTGCCTAGGATTTAGACGCTGAGACGGCTTACGAAGATCGAGTTCGCACACTTTCGTGATGGTGTTCCCTGTCGCTAGAGTGGAGCAGTCGTCAGGTAGTGTAGAAATTGAGCAAGGTGGGAGATAGAACTCCTCCTTGGGGTACACCTTGTTTAATCTTCCTAAGAGTTACTGTTTCTGAATTCGGTATACGATTGCCTTCCAGCGAGATAATTGGCAATCTATTTAACTACTTGCACCTGACGCGATTAACAATCAGACAGAAGTACTGAATGGCGGACAGTGTCGAAGGCTTTCGACAAGTCGAATGTCACTAGAATTGTTCCATGACATGGACGAGATTGGTTGAGGCCATTGCGGATGCGAGATATAATGGCATCCAAGGCCGTAGTCGTACTATACATTCTTCGGAAGCCGTGCTAAGCCGCTAGCTGGATGTGTGCCGCAAGACCAGGGTGGATTAGCGCTTCATGCATTTTGACAACTGGTGACAGAGTTATAGGACGATAGGATTCGCTAAGTCTCGCTTTTTCCCAGGTTTCAGAATCGGGATCATTCTCCCTTTCGTCCATAGTTCAGGAACGATCAGCGATGAGATGGATAGATTGAAAGTACCCGTTAGATAATCGATAGCGAGCACGCGTCAAGAGTAAAAGTAGATAGTGGAAAAATATATAAATAAGAGAAGTGAAAAATAAAGAAGAAAAAAATGTGAAAAATATGGAAAATCCAGATTTTATTATTTGAATCGCGTTGCACTATGCATTACACTACCTATATACTTACATTATAGCCCTCTCTGGCTGTTTGTGACCTTCAAAGGAATTCCAACTTCTACGTACATACGCTTTTTTATATATCTAGGAATCACACCAGCGACCCTTCATTTTTTAAATGTTTATCTACATAATTTCAAATTTATAATAATTCCATTCTTGAATAAAATAAAATAAAAAATTGTACCTTCTAACGTTTTAGAATGTGTTGCTGTCCAGTGCCAGGAAGAAATTGCTCAATTAAGTGTGCCACATGTAGCTTTACTACCAATCCATAATAATTCGCCAGAACGTCGGATAACCCAGAAGGAGATTATAGCGGGCGAGGAACGACCAAAATATGTACCAACCCCCCAACAAAAGGAGCCTGAAGGTATCAACTAGAATGAAATATAGTACCCTGTACCTTGGTTCTTTGCTTTTGTCAGAATATAGACCAGTTTCGTTCGTTTCGTTATGTCCCCAGAATTTTATATTCTTCTGTTTTAATGAAATATTTCTTTCGAATCATGGCATACTTTTTTTTCATAGTGCAGTTCATGCATTTATTGCTGTAATATACTCGGATAAGTATCGATTGATTCTAAATGGATATTTCATTTTTTTACGGGTTTTCTTTTTGGCTTTTTCTAATCGCACATGGTATCAGTTGTCTGCACCGTTTCCATTTTCTTTGACGTCTTCGTCATTAATCGTAATTCATTCTGTGGCAGAAGTATACATTGAAGTCATCTATCATCTAAATAAATAATCATAAATGCATAAAACATCATCCACATGTAAAGAACAATTTTGAGATGAGTTTACAAACATAAATAGAGAGAGAAGACCAGGAATACGCTTAAAACGGGTATAGATAAAATGAAATTTATAGTGCACACATTTATTTGTACATACGAAAATTGTCTGTTTAGCAACAGTTGACTGGAACTCCCGTTTTACATGTCCATAAAAAAATAGAATAAACAGCATTTACAGTAATAAGAAATTTCCGTTTTACACCTACTATGATAGCCTGTTCCGGATTGTATATTACATAATATACTCGTACATTCGATAAAATGAAAATAAAGCAAATGTTCCTTATCCAGCAATAGCTTTTGTGCTACTGCCGGATACATCCTTTCATATAAATCCAATGTATTCCTTTAAATTATGTATTCCTTTCATTTCTAAAATCATGTAAATTACCGACGAGAGATACAGTAGAACCTCCAAAGTTGACATCTCTGTATTTTAACCACCTGATCCGCCCTTTCACTTTTAACGTGGTTTGCATAGAAATAAGCCTCTGTATGTTGACCACCTCCACATTCTGTGCCTTGACCACCAATTCAAGCGCAAACTCTATTTTTTAGTCTCTATAAGTTGATTTAATGATTTTTAATGCTTGGTGGTGTATTATCATATTGAATTGATTTAAAAATTGAATTCATATTTCTTACACCAGACGCAACCTCGGTTTTGGGACCAATAGATCAAGGCGAGATCAAATTCTTTAAAAGGGTTTTTGACTGTCATATTAATTTCAGTTTTAGTTGTCCCATCTGCTCTCCACTAGTTGAGCTATGCATTCTCCCTCAGTTAACCTATCCGGTTTCCATCATCAGTTGAGCTATCCGTTCTGCTATCTATTTCTCATAAGTTTTGGGTAGGATTTGATAGAGAGCCGATGGCAGAACAACGGCTCCAGCTGTAGTATCAATTGAAAGCACAACTGGTGAAGAACGGCTATCTCAACTGATGGAGAACGAATGGGAGGGCTCAAATGGAAACTGATATGAACCCCCTATGGTACGGTATGGTAAGAGGGGCTGCCGTAATCTATTACAGCACACTTAGACTCACACTCTTGTGTTAGGTCTTGTATTGCCGTGAGTTAACCACAGCACACATAGACCACTGATGGTCCGTTGTGATACCACCAAGATTCTGTTACCTAAAACTCTTAAACTGAAGTATCCAGCCAGCCAACGCTGGCAATAAACCGATTAATTTGAAACGCATTAACTCTTACGAGACCCTCTAGGTCCTGGAAATCGAAGAGTCTCAAAAACCTTCTCTTCCTCAAAGCCAAGGCTGGGCAGTAACAAAGAAGGTGAGCAACATCCATATCATGACAACTTCTGCAGTAGTCGTGATGAGTAAGTGGAAGCCTCCTCGCCGATAGAACAGTGCCCTGTGATGACCCCCTGCCAATATGTTTCCTGTTTAATGAGAGCAGTCAGGCAGAGCGATTTGGATCTATCTGAAACGATGTGTGCGTGTTGAGGTGACCCTCAACCGAGGACGAAGATCGAGGCTGGTCGTTCAGACCCGCCGTGACACCTAAGTGCCAATATCTTCTCCGAATTCACTCAGTTTGACGCGTGCTCGACGTTAGCTCAGCTGTCGGTAGTGTGGGCGGGGTTGTGTGAGTGAGTCGGCCTCTTTCGCTACAAAAAAAAAATCACGCGTCTACCCGATTGCCTAACAATACGGAGTCCCTCACAGGATATAAAAAAAAAACGTTGGCCGCGAGAAAAAAAAAATCTCTAAGTCCCTGCCTCTAGCACGGGAGCCCCCTGATGGCGATGGGGCTCCGCGCTCCCTCCCCGAACCTTGGGTTGGGCCGCGCAAAATTGCCCAACCCCCATAGCGAAACCGATGAATAAGCTACCGGAGAGAGTGGAGTTGAGGGGAAGCCTTCATGGGTTCAGGAAGCAAAATTAAAGAACTTTATCTGTAATTCATTATAATTCTATATTATATTCGTGTAAAAAAAAACGCGTCGTAAATATTTAGACCTCCCTGTCTCGCTTTCGTTCTACAAATATTACTTACTTACTAGGCATTCTTTTTTTTTTTTTTTTTTTTTTTTTTTTTCTTTAACTTTATCTAATAGTACTATTTTCAAGCAATGATCACTGCATGTTTTAGTATTCACTATCAATTATTAGGTATAAAAAAAAATAGAAGCACGTTCGTGGCTATATTGAATCTAAGCGGCGAACCGAGCGCGCAACGAAATATCGAAACGTGTACAACAACAACATTCGCGAAATTCGTGAGAATGCGGTGAAAATATCATACGAGTGCTGCGTTTTTTTTTTGTTATTGTATTCGCTTAAGTGTTCAGTTCTGCACTCAACTTACTCCACACGTAAATGGTTACCCGATCGAGAATGCAAATGCATTAACAACAAACACAATCTCGAAAGTTGATGCGAATGTTTTTACTGCATTTGACATGATGTTCCCAGATATATTCAGGTGTGTGTGCACTTTAAGAAAAAATGTATAAGACCGTTTGATTGTTTTTTTTTTTGACGTTTTGGCATTACATAAATGCAAAGTAGCAAAAAGGAAAATAATTTATAGAATAAAAAGATGCTAGGAACTTAAATGAGTAATCACTAAGAACTTATTAATAAAGATGAGTTTAAATTAAATGATATTACAAAATGGAAAAGCTTTTCTAATATATATTTGCTGACAATTAAGAACACAAAAAAAAATTGCCAAGATTCACTTCCATAACCGTCAGAAGAGAGCAAAAAAAAAAAAAACAGCAGCAACTTCCCTCGTAACTGCCGTCTAAAGGACTCCACTAAATATTTGCAACGTTGTCCAAGATTTGTTTAGATGGTGTAGATTCTTCGTTGAACACCCCAACAGTACGAAAACAAACTATCCCCACATTCCCAAAAATCGTTCATACAGTAACACGCTCATCGAAGACGATGTATGCTTTTATAAATAAATCGTTTCGGGCACAATTTTGATCACAATGACGGAATTAGCTTAGATGCGACAAAGCAAAGCCAATTGTAGAACAAATAAACGTACCTAGCGGATAACTGTGTCGCTCGCCGCCGAAATTGTGGTGCTGCTACCCATTCGATGGCGCTTGCTGTGGCGGCTCGCTGTCGAGTTGATGGCGCCCCGGCCGACGGTGGCGAGTTTTCTGTGGCGGCTGAAATGGGTGACGCTACGTAGCCGAGTTTGGGTGGTGGCGGCTCGCTGCCGATTTGTTGGCGCTCGCTGCCGATTTGGTGGCGTTTTTTTTTTGGTGGTGGCCGGCTTAGCGGCCGAATCTGGCGGCGGCTCCGTGGCCGAATTTGGTGGCGCTCGTCCTCTAAATTGGTGGCGCTCCGGCCGACAGAAACGTCGTCCGCCTTGGGGGTTATGTTATCGTTTTGGGTCCGCTCTCGTTTAGCGGACGGCGTTCCTGGCGGCCGGCGTTCGTGTTTTCTCCTTTCTTTCTGTTTTTAAAAAAAAGAAAACATTAGTGATTTCCAACGAAAGTCACATCACCTACCTTTTATTGCGGATTTCTCCCGGGCGCGGATCCTTCACGCGGCTCTCCAGCTGTCACTCGGCAATTCTTCTTCTTCTTCTTTTCCGGCCTCGTCTATCCATAGGAATTTCGGAGGTCGAATTGTCAATTGACAGCTGGAGAGCCAACGTGAAAATTCCATATGGAACCAATGGCCGCGCTCATAAAACATCAACGCTATGTGAGCGCTGAGCAATGTGTTTTATGAACGCCGCCATGGTTCTGTCTGCGCTGGTACAGTCCGTTGCAAGTGTGCCGGTGAGTAGATTCGCCAGGCACGCTTGCCACTGAGAGTACCTCCGGCACGACCACACAAATTCCCAGGCCTTTCATTACAGAACAGGTCTTTTTTTTCTTCTGCGAGCAGACAAAAAGAGATCTGGGGCCTAGTAGTGTTGTGGACATAAGACCAGGAGAGACGTCAGCGGCGCATGTCTTTTGCATGATAAATGCCCATCTCCTTGCCTTTTTCGTCAGACAGCAGGTACCGGTTGTTACCGACTTTCTTGACAACCCTACCTTTGACAAATTTGAAGTCCAGCTTCGAGTTGTAGTGGGCAGCGGCATTGCTCTGGGCAAAGTTCCGCCTGAACACTTCTTCCCCAGGCTGGAATTCAATTTGTCGCGAGCGGAGGTTGTAGTGTCTTGAATACTTGCTGAAAGCCGATTTCAAATTTTTTTGTACCTGCTGTCGGAGGATAAGCATTTTATCATGCGGGGTCAGAACCTCGGTGTCTACTCCGAGAAGGTGGAGGTTTCGGAGGAGCTCGAAGGTGTGCCCATGTGTGACCATGTTCTGCCCGAATACAACAAAATAAGGCGACGCTTTAATAGATGCGTGGTGGGACGATCGGAGTGCACAATTTATTTGGGATATCCGTCCATCCCAGTCCCGCTGGGCTGGATGAATATACGCCCGTATGGCAGCCACAATAGAGCGATTCACGCGCTCTGAAGCGTTGGCTTGGGGCGAGTAGACAGCCGTGTATAAATGCTGCACTCCGTATCGTTCCAACATCGAGTTAAAGACGTTCGCCTTGAATTGTTGCCCATTGTCCGTCACAATGGACTCCGGGACCCCGAAAACATGGAACACTCTGTTCTCGAGCCAACTGGTCAGAATCTCTGCGGTAAACTTCCGGATTGGCTCAACGAAAGTGAACTTAGACAGATGGTCGACTAGCACGATGGCTCCTATGTTGCCTGACTTGGATCGAGGAAACGGCCCCAATAGATCCATGTACAGACGTTGAAAGACGCGATCGGAAACGAAGTGGTTTTGTATAGGCGGTCGGAGACTTTGGTTGGGAGCTTTCGTCTGCTTGCACAAGCTACAGGAGAAGACAAACTCGCTGACGTCTTTGGCCATATTGGGCCAAAAGAATAAAACCCTTAGACGTTGCAGCGTTTTTGATACTCCTCCGTGCGCACATAGCGGGTGCTCGTGTGCGCGCTTGATTAAGTCAGCCGTAAGCTCTTTTGGAACCCATAGTTTCCAAGCCTGCTGTTCTTGTACTTCGTTTCCGCTCGCGTACTCACTACGTCTGTACACGAATCCATCTACCGTTTTCAGATCTGGCACCAGTTGTTGACTTGAGTCGACGCGATCTGCCAAGTCCTTATACTCCGGAGAGCGGAAGTGTGGGGAGCTCAGGTCAATTTCGACCGAACTCTCGAAGGGACCCTGTACCGACAGAGATTCTGCGCAGTAGACCCTAGACAGAGTGTCGGGCACAACATGTTGACTGCCTTTGCGGTGCTGTATTGTGAAGCGGAAGCCCTGCAGCTTCAACGCCCACCTGGCCAACTTGCCATGCAGATCTGACTGACTCATCAGCCACTTCAGCGAAGCATGGTCAGTTATGATAGAGAATTCTTGGCCTTCCACGTAGGCCCGGAACTTCTTGACCGCTGTCACCGCTGCTAGACATTCTTGTTCGGTCACCGTATAGTTTCGTTGGGCCGAATTAAGCTTCCTGGACATATATGCGATGGGCACTTCCGAACCGTCATCGGTTGTCTGTGTTAGCACAGCGCCGATGCCATGTTGACTTGCGTCACATTGGATGGCAAACGGGCGCGTAAAGTCAGGGCTGTGTAACACAGGTGCCTTCGTCAAGCAGTCTTTCAATGCTTTAAATGCCAGGAGTCCTTCTTCGGTCCAGACGAAACCACGGCCTTTCCGTAGCATGTCTGTCAGCGGGGACGAAACGGAAGCGTAGTTCGGTACAAACCTATGGTACCAGCCGCACATTCCTAAGAAGCGGCGAAGTTGTTTTGCAGTCGATGGTCGAGGGAAGTCGTTTATTGCTTCCACTTTGCTAGAATCGGTCATGATGGTGCCGTTACCGATTATATGTCCCAAGTATCGAACGTGGGTCATGACGAAGTTGCTCTTCTCAACATTTATCGTTAGTCCTGCCTTACGAAGACACAGTGCAACTTCCTGCAGCAGCAACAAATGTTCGTCGAAAGTTGACGAGATCAGCAACAGATCATCTAAGTAGACAAACACCTGGTTCTTCAAGTGCGCTGGAATCACGCGGTCCATTAGGCGTTGCATCGTTTGTGGCGCATTACAAAGGCCAAAAGGCATGGTCACAAACTGGTACAACGGCCTGCCGGGGACAGTGAAGGCTGTCTTATCCTTTGACGCTTCATCGAGGGGAATTTGCCAAAACGCATCCTTCAAGTCTAAGCTCGTGATGAACTCAGCCTTGGGGAGGCGGCTCAAAATCCCATCGATGAGCGGCAGGGGGTAAGCATCCTTCAAAGTCACCGCATTGACCTTACGGGCGTCCAGGCACATGCGAACCTTATTGGGTTTGACTACTAAGGTGACTGGTGATGACCACGCACTCTGCGACTCCTCAATAACCCCCATTTCAAGCATCCGATCAACCTCCTTATAGAGGAGCTTTTCGACGGCGGGAGAGACAGGGAAATGTCTCTGCTTAATCGGTTTGTTGTTTCCGACGTCGATGGCGTGCGATATGACATTCGTACGCCCTAAGCCCTCCTTGGCGAAAGACGGAAACATTGAAATGGTGGTATTGAGACGCATTTGTTGAGCAGCTGTCAGTGAATGTTGACTGACTGTCGCCGCAGGGTCATCGGACAATAATTCCGATATCTGTTGAGATGAAGCAAATAAGTCAGGAGCCAAGTCGAAACTTCGAACAAAATCGACCCCGAGGTATAAGTTTTGACTAAGAGTTGGCATTATTAAAAACTCAAGAGTTTTGGTAAGTCCACGAAACGTGACTTTCGCCTGGATTTTACCTTTGGCTGTATGGCACGTACCATCAGCGGTGGTAACTCCCAGCCTAAACTTATCCCAGGGATAACGGCTATCCTTCAAAACCGCTTCTGCAAAGTTGGAAGCAATAACGCTACAGGATGCACCTGTGTCGACCAACCCACTCACTGTTTGACCGAGCAATGTGACGGCGGCGTAAGGCCGAATATCGTCTTTCGGGATGTCCGGAAGGATCACTTCGCAGTATCGACGACGATTTGCCAGCACCTTATTCCAGAATCGCCGGCACCGCAACGTGGAACGCTTTGGTCGACGAGGCTGGATTTCTTCGGCGCCGAAAATTCGTTGTCGAGCTGCCAAGTAATCTTTCTGTCGCTCATGTAGTGGTCTGAAGCTGTAGTGAGTGGGGTCCGACTCCGGTACCATTAGGTTTGTGGGTCTGGTTATTGTTGTGGAAGGGCAAGATTTCAGAATCTTAACTGCCGGGTTCTCAGTGGCTGATGGATCGGTAGATCCGCATGACAACCGCTTGCTCGGGACGCAAGTCTGTGTCTCCGCTTCAGCAGTCATGGGATTAAGTACGTCCGGTGAAAAGGGAAGATCAGGTAAGAGAGACAAGTCCGTGGGAAGAGACGCCAGAATAGGAGGCGTGTCGGAGGGTTCCGACGCAAGCTGTGCAGGAGGCTCAAAGCCGTTCCACTTTGGAGCGGAACTCTGCGGGGGCGGTTGCAATTTTACCGCGGCATCTCGGGGGAGGTCGGTTCGGTCTGAACCTCTTTGGAAGACCTCTGCTGGTGTTGAGGTTTCCTGCGCGCGTAGTTTTTTTGAAGTGCGCACCGTTCGCATTGCGGTTTAACCACACCCGGAGCTCCGCATCCAAAGCAGAACACCCTCAGTTCCTCCCGGCAGTCTGCGTAGGAATGTCCGGGCCTCTTACAATTCCAACAAGTGGAATTGCTGTTCAGTGCGGCTATTTCGCCCTGCACTTCCCATGAAGGGGTATTGTCGGTGCGGTCCAGCTCGGATACCCGAGGGCGCGAGACTTGACGAGGGTAGTGAGAGGAGCGTCGGGAAGCCATACGCTCGTTATAGTTCTCTAAATCACGTACAAATTCTCTCAACTCCAGCAAGTTGCCGAATTTGACATGAACAGCGTCTTTTCCTATATCTTCCCGTAGGTTCCTCTTAACTATCCTCGTCAGTTCCCGGTCCGACAATGGGTCTCGCATCCGGTTGTTTAGCTGCCGCATTCCTTTTAGGAAGTCGTCAAACGACTGCCCATCACGCTGTAGACGATGACGCATCATCTCCATGAGGTCGTCATCGTCGTAGGGGTCAGTATATTGTTTACGGAGCGCGGATCGCAACGATTCCCACGTGTATCGGTTGCGCGAGCTGGCGGCAAAGTGTCGAAACCACTCGGCCGTATCCCCATCGAAGAAAAGGTGGGCATATAGGCACACCCCGTCGAAGTCCCCTCCAAGGGTGCGGTCGGTGAACAACTCCACCTGACGAATGAATTCGTCGACCGCGGTCCCTTGGAACTTCAAGCCCCATTCCCGTATTGTTCGGGGGACGTGGTGTGCTGGAATGGTCGATGAGGAGGCAGCCGACTGGTGTCGGCGCTCCGCTGGGTCAGCTCGCGGAACCGATGCACGGGGAGCTTCGTCCAGTCCCATAGCGGAAAGGCGCCGGGCGCATTCTATGTCAATCAGCCTCTGCAAGGATTCGTCGAATCCTTGCGGAAGCTGACCGGCGGGAGTTTGCGCCGGCGTACTTACAGGGTCTCTGTGAGGGACGGGTCTATTGATGGTTCCCTGGTCTGCGCTCGGGGAGGCAGGGGGAAGTGGCTGTGTGGTCGGTGCTGTGGAAGAGGGCCTGCTGTTTTGACCCCACCAGGCAGGAGGCTGTTCGCCCCACCATGGCGGTGGTTTCTGGCCCCACCACGGTGGCGGTGGATGATTCCACCAAGGTGGTCTTTGTTGTTGTTGTGCGGGTGGTTGCTGTTGTCCCCATCCCGGTGGTGGCAAACCCCATCCGGGGTACGAACCCCACTTGTCGCTAGCCACTTCATGTGAGGGCTGCTGCTGTGGTCCCCATTCCCAAGCGACTGGTTGTTGCTGTTGGAGCACCTGGTGACCCAAGCTATACGTTGTGGGATGGCCCTGCCCTGGGTAGGACGTACGCGCCTCTTTAGCCGTATTACGTGGCTGCTCGGGCGGCTGTTGTTGTAGGGGTGGTTGTTGTTGCCCCCACTCTTGCGTTGCGACCCTCTCTTCTGGAAAGTCCTGTAATGGCTCCTCTGATGGGGCGTTGTTCGCCGGCCCCGCCGGCGGAAATTCCACTGCTTGGGGGTCAAGCTGTGCCTGTACACGTGAACGAGTCACAACTCCCCTTCCCTGGCCTACTGGTGGAGGCGTGTAGTTTAATGGCATTGTGATTGACTATTATTCTTTAAGCAAATAGACTATAACTACGATATTATGAATGCGATATATGACTTATGCGGTATTCGATATTAGATACAAGCGATAATAGATACGTGACTCAACGATATAAGATATAACGGTAATATTGTTTTGCTCCCTGGATTCCTTCGGACTCCTCCTCTCTTCCACTCTCAGAATGGCATCTTCATCATAAACAAAAACGTGCTAGACGCAGAAACGAAAAGAAATTCCGTCGGCCAAGAGAAAAGTTAAAGAAAAAAAATGTTGGGGATTAGTACGGATTCATTCCTCATCGATACCCCAGCCTATCTTATTCCTAGGTTTCGGGAAAGTAGAGTCATTTTACAGGCGTAAACGCCTGTAAAATGCAATTCTCTTACTCCCTTGACCATCGGAACAGGATAAGCCAGGTATCGGCGAGTTCCGAAATCCGACTTGTTATTAGAAAAGAGCTATAGAAGGTCAGTGCCTACACATAAAGGTGGGAAGACGAACGAGGGACTCGGATGGGAGATCGGGAGTAAACTCCCAATTCCGGTAATTCCAAAGAGTCCCTTTTGTCGAACGCCTTGCCCACGATGCAAAAGCATTCATAGACAAACACAACGTAGGCACTGCCTGTTGGGGGATAGGTGGGGATAGGAAATTCTCCTCTACATGGATTAGGTACTCTACATGGATTGGATAAGGACTTTATAAAAAAAAAAGCAAAAAAAAATATAGCCGAAGTTTGGAAGTCCCTGTGTGCGTGCAGCACTAAAGTGAGGAGGAAACCTCAAAAGCTGTCAAACTCCGGCAGTGGGACCGCTGATGGGACCTCAAGGTGGAATGAGGTCCTAGGGTGACCGAAGTCAACCCTAACGGTAAATTATTGGGCCCCACGTTGGGCGCCATTGAAACGATGTGTGCGTGTTGAGGTGACCCTCAACCGAGGACGAAGATCGAGGCTGGTCGTTCAGACCCGCCGTGACACCTAAGTGCCAATATCTTCTCCGAATTCACTCAGTTTGACGCGTGCTCGACGTTAGCTCAGCTGTCGGTAGTGTGGGCGGGGTTGTGTGAGTGAGTCGGCCTCTTTCGCTACAAAAAAAAAATCACGCGTCTACCCGATTGCCTAACAATACGGAGTCCCTCACAGGATATAAAAAAAAAACGTTGGCCGCGAGAAAAAAAAAATCTCTAAGTCCCTGCCTCTAGCACGGGAGCCCCCTGATGGCGATGGGGCTCCGCGCTCCCTCCCCGAACCTTGGGTTGGGCCGCGCAAAATTGCCCAACCCCCATAGCGAAACCGATGAATAAGCTACCGGAGAGAGTGGAGTTGAGGGGAAGCCTTCATGGGTTCAGGAAGCAAAATTAAAGAACTTTATCTGTAATTCATTATAATTCTATATTATATTCGTGTAAAAAAAAACGCGTCGTAAATATTTAGACCTCCCTGTCTCGCTTTCGTTCTACAAATATTACTTACTTACTAGGCATTCTTTTTTTTTTTTTTTTTTTTTTTTTTTTTTCTTTAACTTTATCTAATAGTACTATTTTCAAGCAATGATCACTGCATGTTTTAGTATTCACTATCAATTATTAGGTATAAAAAAAAATAGAAGCACGTTCGTGGCTATATTGAATCTAAGCGGCGAACCGAGCGCGCAACGAAATATCGAAACGTGTACAACAACAACATTCGCGAAATTCGTGAGAATGCGGTGAAAATATCATACGAGTGCTGCGTTTTTTTTTTGTTATTGTATTCGCTTAAGTGTTCAGTTCTGCACTCAACTTACTCCACACGTAAATGGTTACCCGATCGAGAATGCAAATGCATTAACAACAAACACAATCTCGAAAGTTGATGCGAATGTTTTTACTGCATTTGACATGATGTTCCCAGATATATTCAGGTGTGTGTGCACTTTAAGAAAAAATGTATAAGACCGTTTGATTGTTTTTTTTTTTGACGTTTTGGCATTACATAAATGCAAAGTAGCAAAAAGGAAAATAATTTATAGAATAAAAAGATGCTAGGAACTTAAATGAGTAATCACTAAGAACTTATTAATAAAGATGAGTTTAAATTAAATGATATTACAAAATGGAAAAGCTTTTCTAATATATATTTGCTGACAATTAAGAACACAAAAAAAAATTGCCAAGATTCACTTCCATAACCGTCAGAAGAGAGCAAAAAAAAAAAAAACAGCAGCAACTTCCCTCGTAACTGCCGTCTAAAGGACTCCACTAAATATTTGCAACGTTGTCCAAGATTTGTTTAGATGGTGTAGATTCTTCGTTGAACACCCCAACAGTACGAAAACAAACTATCCCCACATTCCCAAAAATCGTTCATACAGTAACACGCTCATCGAAGACGATGTATGCTTTTATAAATAAATCGTTTCGGGCACAATTTTGATCACAATGACGGAATTAGCTTAGATGCGACAAAGCAAAGCCAATTGTAGAACAAATAAACGTACCTAGCGGATAACTGTGTCGCTCGCCGCCGAAATTGTGGTGCTGCTACCCATTCGATGGCGCTTGCTGTGGCGGCTCGCTGTCGAGTTGATGGCGCCCCGGCCGACGGTGGCGAGTTTTCTGTGGCGGCTGAAATGGGTGACGCTACGTAGCCGAGTTTGGGTGGTGGCGGCTCGCTGCCGATTTGTTGGCGCTCGCTGCCGATTTGGTGGCGTTTTTTTTTTGGTGGTGGCCGGCTTAGCGGCCGAATCTGGCGGCGGCTCCGTGGCCGAATTTGGTGGCGCTCGTCCTCTAAATTGGTGGCGCTCCGGCCGACAGAAACGTCGTCCGCCTTGGGGGTTATGTTATCGTTTTGGGTCCGCTCTCGTTTAGCGGACGGCGTTCCTGGCGGCCGGCGTTCGTGTTTTCTCCTTTCTTTCTGTTTTTAAAAAAAAGAAAACATTAGTGATTTCCAACGAAAGTCACATCACCTACCTTTTATTGCGGATTTCTCCCGGGCGCGGATCCTTCACGCGGCTCTCCAGCTGTCACTCGGCAATTCTTCTTCTTCTTCTTTTCCGGCCTCGTCTATCCATAGGAATTTCGGAGGTCGAATTGTCAATTGACAGCTGGAGAGCCAACGTGAAAATTCCATATGGAACCAATGGCCGCGCTCATAAAACATCAACGCTATGTGAGCGCTGAGCAATGTGTTTTATGAACGCCGCCATGGTTCTGTCTGCGCTGGTACAGTCCGTTGCAAGTGTGCCGGTGAGTAGATTCGCCAGGCACGCTTGCCACTGAGAGTACCTCCGGCACGACCACACAAATTCCCAGGCCTTTCATTACATATCCTAGGCCATATCATCCTCGTTGTTTGGCATCGAGCCATCCAGCATTTACCCTGCTGATCGCAGCGGACTCGATTGCCACTTTGAACACTGCTATGGGTGTCCTAACGTAGTTAAGGTACGTATCAGTGGATCTGATTGCCCATTGACGGGCCAGCTCATCAGCCTTGCAATTGCCCGTGAAACCACTTTGGCCCGGAATCCAACAAACAGTAATATCGAAGAGGCTGCTTATTTCCATGAGTGTCGAACGACAATTTACAACCGTTTTTGATGTAGAAATAACAGATTCAAGCGACCGTATCGCCACTTGACTGTCTGTGTAGATAGTAATGTCCTTAACAGTAACGACATGCATCCCCAGCCGGGACAGAGCTTCCGCGATTGCTGAAATCTCCGCCTGGAAGATGCTGCAGTAGTCGGGAAGATTGACCGATACGTTAATTTTTAGTCCCTTCGAATAAATGCCTGCTCCCACTCCTTCATCGGTCTTGGAGCCATCTGTGTAGATGACGTCAGGTGTAATAGGGGTGCTGCCGGCCGATTGATATCTAGAGGGAGTCAGGCTGATGTGGTTGCTATCGGCTCCTCAGCGCGCACCACTGTCGAGTATCTGGAAGACGCAGGGCTGTTTTGGCCGCCAGTTGTTGGCCAAATGTCCACCGGAAGCAAGTTGAGCAGCATGTCCAAGCCAGCCGAGGGAGTAGTTCTCAAGGCCCCAGTAGCGGCAATCGCAGCAAGTCTTTGCACTTTCCGAAGTAGGTTACAATAGGACGCAACTCTGAGTGCCGTCCACCATACGCATATGCCGTATAATAAGATAGGCCGTACCACTGCAGTATATAACCAGTACACCACTTTCGGCTGCAGGCCCAAGTTTTTACCTATGGCCCTTCTACACGAGTAAAGCGCAACAGTTGCCTTTTTCACCCGTTCTAGAATATTCAGTTTCCATGTTAACTTCTTATCGAAAATAATTCCGAGAATCTTTGTTTTGCCAACAAAAACCATTCTCTTGCCATCAAAAAGGGGAGGTTCAACAGGGGAAATTTTGCGCTTTCTGGTGAAGAGCACAAGTTCGGTTTTGTCGGCATTTACCCCGACGCTGCAGGTGCCCGCCTATTCAGTTAGAATACATAAAGCATTCTCGAGTATCTCGCTTAGAACTCCCGGAAACTTACCGAAACTAGCAATGACGACATCCTCTGAGTAGGCAGTCACATGGCACCCAATTTCTCCCAGTTTCAGAAGCAGCCCATTGACCGCTAAGTTCCAAAGAAGAGGAGACAGTATTCTGAGGACTCCCGGAAACTTGCCGGAACTAGCAATGACAACATCGTCTGCGTAGGCAGTCACATGGCACCCAATATTTTCCAGTTTCGGAATCAGCCCTTTGACCGCTAAGTTCCAAAGAAGAGGAGGCAGTATTCCGCTTTGAGGGGTGCAATTACAGACGCCTCTATCGACAGACGACGTTCCCAAAGTAGTGTGAATGATCCTGGGTGTGAACAGCAGGCCAATTAATTTACAGACCGATTCATCGACTTGCAGGTTCCTTAGTGCCCCTATTATCGCACTTGGCTTAATATTATTGAAGGCGCCCTCGATATCCAAGAACACAGCCAACGTATATTCCCTGCATTCCAGGAACTTTTCAATACAGCCAACCAGAGAGTGCAGAGCCGTATCAAGAGACCTTTCCTTCCAGTAGACATGTTGCGAAGTAGCCAGAAGGCGTGGCCAGATGGTGTTACGAAGATGGAGGTCAATCAGTCTCTCTAGGAGTTTAAGCAAGGTTGAAGTGAGGCTGATTCAGACCAATCAGCGGTGGTCCGTTCAGGAAAGGGTCCTGGGTGAGCATTCAAAACATCGAGGAAGTTTAAGGTCACAAAGCCTTCAACTTTCCTCCAATTCTCAACCGAGATGCACCCATCGACGCCATTTCGGTCGATAACTGCGAGGTCGATCCAACCTCTTATCGCATCCGCATAGGAAGAGGCTGGAGCCCCGTTACCAGCAGTCTTCTGGCGTTTAGAGCCATTCGGCGTATCATCGAAGAATCTTCGCCTCTTGACCAGCACATTATCATCATGACTACTGGCGATGACTTGTAGCGCCCACCCGAGCGACGCTCGTTGCTTGTCGCTCCTCAGCCTTTCATCCACATTTAAAATGAAAACGCGAACACGAATCGCATTGCGCTTCACACGAGATCGGACTCGAGATGGGGTCAATCGTTTCCGGCTCCCTTCTGGCTTAGTAGCACTGGAGGAGGAATAGAGAGGGAATCTCTCGACGAGATACCATGAGAGCAGCTAGTGCCAGATACATTGAGCACAACCCTGCTGGGACCCGGTATAGCCAGAGCCCCAGTGACGCAGGAGAAACTTCCTGATGAGGCTCCCTGCGGATGGCCAGTGCCCGATGTGGGCGCATCCCCGCTAGGCGAAACCATCTTCCCCATAAACGAACCGGGCGACACAACCGCCCGGTTAAGGCGCCCAGGGGGCTGCCCCCAGGGGATACTTTATTGGAGCTCATACACTAACACAAAAATATTACCGACACAGAGTTACCTCGAGCTCGTCAACACTATTACTTAGTTCAGTATTGAAATCCGTATTGTCGCCTATGAAGTGACAGCTTCGTGGTGAAGGAAAGCTGGATGTTTGTTGTCGCCGCTACTACCCGAAACACAATCGCATGCAGACAGCCACCAATAAGGCAAAAATAAGCTACCGGCGTGATAATCGCTACAAAAATTCAATGCTTTTTGCCGTCACGAGTTGCGCCGCGGAGAGAAATCAGGATTGCACTGGAGAAAACTCGACGCACAAAAATCAAAACCAAAAAAGCGCAATCTAAAGCGATTGCGTTCAGTTGTCAAAACGCCACGACTGAGTCCTTTCCACGCACAGAACACTCGTGTGCCAGCACTCGATAAATTGTTGACAAAAGTACACGGCAACTGATTGGACAAACTAATGGGTCTCAGATCCTTTTGGCGTGCGTGCGAACTTTTTCCCGCTTTAGGGATAAAGATCATATTGGCCTCCGTCCATATTAGGGGAATAACGACTAATTGCAGGCATGCTCTGAAGATATATTCCAACCAAGGGACAACAAGATCCGACGTGTGTTGTATGTATGTCAGCCGGGATAACACCATCGAATCCAGCGGACTTAAAGGGTTCGAAGCTGGATATTGCCCAGAGAACTTTCTCCCTAGAAATAAAGCGATTCGAGTCAGCTGAAATCAATTCGCTTTCTTGTGCGTAAGTGTGTTGAATGACCTCTGATGAACTATCCGGAAAGTGCGTATCCAGTAGGACTTTGAGTGTCACTTCACTGGAGGTTGTCCAGGAACCATCTGGCTTCAGAAAATAGCTGGGTATCGATGAGTTAGTTGATAGAATTTTCCGGAGTCTAGAGGCTTCGCTCGACCCCTCCATACGTCCACAAAAGAGCGTGCACGAGCGTCGGTTAGCTTTCCTTAGTTCTTTCTTGTATACCCCGAGATGTCATTTGTACGAATTCCAATCTGGTTCCAGCCTGGAACTCTTTACTGCGTTGTATTTTTGTCTGCACACTGTTTTGTAGGCGGATAGCTGCTCCCTAGACCACCTCACAGCTGTTTGTATCCCTTTTCGTCTCCTGATGGGACATGAATTCGTCGGAGCTTGGTTCAGCGCATCCGTTAAGGTACGCACCATATTATCCAAGTCACGCTTATTGCGAGGTTGATCTGGCAAAAGTAGTAGAACTTGCTGAATGGTCTCTCGGTACTTGGCCAATTTGTTTTGCGTCTGGTCAGAATAGCTGGACGGGCGGAGCATTCTTACTTGACCGGGCGAAGCATAGTAGTTCGCTTCGCGACCGGAGCGGCTTAAGGGGCTGCAACCCTCAATATACCGCCCTAGAACGCTTGCTGTTCTCGCTCTTTATCCCACAGTGGTAAGCCCACTATTAGCCAAGGCGCGAACCACAATGCGTCGTTCGATAAAATAGGAATATACCGGATGGGCTGTTGGAGGGTTGTCTAGACTGAACTGAATGTACCGGTGGTCGGAGAAAGAGCGTTCCGCTGATCCAGTTTTTCGCTCGATGCATAATATCATCAGAGGCAAGAGAAATATCCAGGACTTCCTGTCTATTCCTTGTGGCGAATGTTAGTTCACAACCCATATTGCAAAGAAGCAGGTTTCTTGCGATAATATATTCAAATAACGAGCGTCCGTATCGGTGCTGCCCCATACAGTGTGATGGGCATTTGCATTGCATCCTAGTATGAAACTAATTTTTTTCGTCTTGGATGCTTCAATGGCTTCCCGTAGATGCTCAGACGGGAAAACCCCTCTCTGATCATAAGGTAGATATTCTGAACCTATCCAAAGCCGACTAGGTGATCTTTCCAGGCTGACAAGAACTCTATCTGCTTCGCTACAGGCGGCCATCAAGGAATCGTTGTGTGTGTGTGTTTTTTTTTCATGACACATGACCTCGGTTTACCAATATCATTGACTTAGAAAATTGTATAATTAGGGGAACTTAGATCCCGTTCGAGGTTATTAACGAAACATGGCTCTTGGATCAAAATGATATACTCATCACTGCGGGCGAGGCGAAGTAGAAGCGCAACCGATGCTGCTTTCGAATGATGCAGGTTAATTTGGAGGAAACTGAGACAATTGAGGAGGGTTTTCCAAGTAAACTACCGTAATATCAATTTCGTCTTCTAGGTCCGAGCCAAAAGAATACTCAAAAATGGATGGATGATTGGACGAGAGTGACCTAGCGCCATCTTTATGTTCCTGCTCAGAGGGCGTAGAAGTAGCCTGGGTATTATGTGTCCCCAAGCTGGCTCCATCCTCCTCCATATAGACGGAGGAGGGTCTGTCCCTTCACCCATCCTTCTCGTCTTTCTTATAAACCAAGAGTTACCCTGAAAAAACCAAAAGCATCTCTCCACTAGTTCGCGCCAGAGGTTCCACGGATTCCCTATTGATGACGATGACCGCACATCGGGATTTCTCTTGGGCTCCTCCAGCTTCACGAATCTCCAATTGTGTGTTGGGAGGTTAGGATTTGAAGATCTTATCGCATAAATTTCCTCTGCGCTTGTGGGTTTTTGCTGGCAATCAGCCGCGAGCTCTGGGTCTGAGTCAGATTTCGTCCATCGAGACACCGTCGAGTCTTTCACCTGGCCATAGTGCGCCAACCCTTTCGATTGCCTTCCGAAAGAGGTATAAGGATCGCTTATCGGCAAAAAGCATCAGCTCGATGCGGCTTTGATGCCATCCGCCACCCTTACAGAAAGGTGATCTGTCATAACTAAACGGAAGTTGGACGCCATTTCACATTCAATATCTTTCCATTTTTCAATGGTGATGCTGCCATCAGTATCGCCCCGGTCTAGGACTGCCACGTCAGCCCAACCCTTCAAGGCTTCCGCGCAGGAAGGTGGTGGAATATTGGCGGTACCGGTCTTCTTTTTCTTCTTCATCACGGCTGGTGATCTATCCTCGGACCTACTACTTTTAACTATCGTTGGTTGAACATCAACACCACTAACGCTCAGAGTCCATTTCACGGTATTTTACTGATGAAGTTTCCCTACGACGGTGCTGTATCAAAAGTCCTTACCCAAATCATTCATATCTGAAAATATGGAGATGTAAGCACGTCCGCACAGCATTTGCAGTGAAACTAATTATTATCAAATAATAAAATAAATAACTGGCACAACAGTCCAATTTGAACCACGGCCTCGAGATGAGTTAGCATCATCTCATTTTCTAGATCGTGACGGTTTTTTTGTGCAGAGGTATGTGATCAGCAACACGCTCAACCGAGTTATTTACCCCATAATGGGTACTCATTTAACAGCTGAGTGGGTTCATAGTCCGACACGTAAATCCCCGGAATCGAACCGGGGCCCAGTGCGTTGAAGGCAAACGTGCTAACCGTTGCGCCATCCGGACTACAATTATTATCAAAATGAAAGAGAAAAGTCTACAGAAGAAGATGCAATGAATGAAATGGACAATCAGCAGACGAAAACGTAGGGGTTTGCCGAATCAAGTATATCCAGAAATATCGACGCATATGTACGTACATATGTATGTTTGTAGAATAATTTTCACTACTTGCTTTAAATTTTAGCTTCCAACAAACCTCTTTAGGTTGACCACCTCTGTATGTTGACCGAAACTTGTCCGCTCTTGAGTTGTCAACTTATGGAGGTTCCACTGTATAACACATCCATCAACTGAACAATGGCCTGGTCCTGAGTTTAGATTTATCCAGACTTTTTCTCTTATTTTACTACTACTCAATTTCCCTAATCCCTTGTGGGGCATAGAGCGCGTCAACTGCTCCATGTGGCCCAGTTGTTGTTTCGTTGCATAGATATATATTATATTGAACAGATAGGAAATAGGCACAGAAAGGGGGTAAAAATTTGAGTATCGAGTTATGGTTGACTTATTCGCGTCTGCGCAGTAAAACACGCACAACACGTATTAACAGTTGGCCCAGGGGCCCGAGGAGCGAGGGGCCAAATGCTTCGTAAATGTCAAAATTGTGGCTTAGTGGCTGATGGCGTAACGAAATTTACCGAACATATAGCGACTGCGTGCAAATGGGTAGCAGTGCACATGCGCGAGTTGGTTCGAAAATAACCTGAAGCACAGAGTTGGGATAGTACTATTACCGATCTGTTCAATATATAGTATATCTATGTTTCGTTGGCATAAACTAGTTTCAGAGAATGTAGTTGCCAGCATGCACCTCTTGCTCCCTCATTTAGCCGGATACCTGCGACAAGTCGGGAGATGCTGTGGCTTATTATTGCGCCCGCACCACAGGGTGAGGAAAACACAAACTTCCATGGCCACGAACGTCGTCGTGGACGGGATTCGAACCCGAAACGCCGGTATTCAAACATGAGACTGATGCCTCTACGCACTGAGCTACCGGTCACCCCAAGTTTGCGAATGCCGTCAAACATTAATTTACCTGTCTGGTAACCCTTTCGCTTAAGTTGCATAGAAAAAGAATTTTATTTGGCAGATATTGAATGAATCGAATTGATCCGCTCCCCAAAATTCATTCGTCTTTTCCATAGACTTTCAGTTCTTTGCAATGAGTTCCGTTTAGACATTTTTCATGCTTTTTTCGTTGTAGTCGTGTCACATTTTCGTAGCATTCATCTATAAAAATTTAAGAATCATACATATAAAATTTATGTACTTATAAATATATGTGCGTTTTTTCGTAAGTCAATATCTGCATGAGTATGTGTTTATAATTTCAATAATGCTGCGAACTTCAAAATGTGATCTGCGTTTTGCGTTGTGGACTTGAACTGACAATGTTTAAAAAAATAAACAAAAACACTCTCAATAAATAAATATATAAATGCATTCCAAACCTCGCACACTGTAAAATAAAAAAATGTAATGTATTAAAAAAATACCAAAATAACTATAAATGAAGATGAGGGAATGGAAAAAATACTTTCTGTCCACAAGAATCAAAGATATGTTGTTGAAACAATAACAATGACTACAGTAACAGAGAGACGGATCGTGCGCGAATCTACTGAGGATGTGACTACGATCAAGACTGGAACGAGTACGGCAACACCGGCGCCACTACCGGCTGAACATGTGAACAATGCTAGTGATCGGAAACCGCCAATTCCTGCCAAACCGGAAAATCTAACATCTCAGATCAGTGGAATTCTCAAGGGTGGAAAACTCTGGAAAAATGAAATTCAGGTAAGTTCGCTGAAATTCGAACAGTTTGCACAATTCCGGACGACTAATACAACTAACGGTTTTAGGCCGAGGAACCTCATCCGACCAGTGACGATGATACGAATTCAAAACGGTCCGTACGTTTCATAACTGAAGGTGTTCAAGACGGCTCAAAAGATGGCTGTGACGGTCAGAATCAAACGAACGATAAGTCCGGTACTGAGGAGACCATAAACGAGCTTATTCCGGTAAAGAAGCACTCGACTCTCTTTCATAATGTCTGGCGTCCCAATTCGGCCGTTCGACAGCTCTTCCCAACTGGTATTCACGCAGGACAAACAGCGCCGACGGCGCTTACGTCTGAAGCATTAAAAGCATTCGAAGAGTCGAAACGAGGAAGTCTTGTTTCGAATTTGCTGACGGTCGGGGGATCCGACACGGATACGATTCGACGGACGATCGAGAGAAATGCACTGCGTAGATCACTTATCAAGTACAGTCTCGAGTCGAAAAGCCTACTCAGCACATCTTAAAGCTATCTACGATTTTATGTATTTATATTTTTTTAGGAAGAAGACTATGAAGCCTGATATGTCCTTAGAGGAACGTATTAAACAGCTCACCTGCGACATTGACGAACCAGGCGAAAGCGGCTCGGATGATCAGAATTCCGCCAACATGGATGCATACACTACTGACGACTTGGAGCGACGAGACAGTCCTGCTGGCGAGGAGAATCCCTCCCAAGCAAAATACATTTCCGATAAAAGTTTCTCGCCCAGTTCATCGGCATCTAGTTCGTCCAGTGGATCAACATCGGCATATAGGAAAATTTCGGATATATTCAATCGTGATCGACGTCAAGAGAAAATTCCCGAAGCGGAGGAAAACCCCATAGTAATCATACCACAGGTTTGTATTTCACACTTTCATTTTCGCGCCCATGATAGCTTCATTGTGAATTCTAGGAATGTCGTTGTCCGGCGGCTCCCGATCTTGGAATGGGCGTTCAAGTTCCTGCAGCACATACTCAAATTCATCAAACGCCACCGCGACAGACTGAACCGCGTCGCCAGTTTCTATCAACTCTAGCTCCACTGACGGCTTGTGTGGCTGGGCAAAAGGACGATTTTTCTTACTATACATTGGCTGCAGCCGATCGGAATTCCATGGCCAGTGCTCAGTGTTCGGACTACAGTTTAGGCGATATAGAGGCGGTTCTCTCAAAGGATGAATCGCGAAAAGTGGCACCGGATGTTATTGCCGGAACGCCGGGCCAGGAACAGGACGAACTTGTGATCTTTGCTCAACAAGAGGCGATTCGGACCGACAAGATTAAGAAGCGCTATAGTAACGAACAACAAAATCAGGTTTCCGCATCCAATGTTAGCTCGGATGACGACGAGCAAAACGACTACGGGTTCAATAAGAGGCCCACAGTGCGCGGTATTAAGGCGAAATTCGAAACAAATGAAATCATTGAGGAAATGCAGGCACAGCTTTCACAACAAATGTCCTCGCAACAGGTATTTTTGGCTTAGCGAAATCTTTGAGCAACTAAATAATTTTTGTTGATTTTGTTTTTAACAGCTAACTTCGACCAAGCAGTTGAACGCCTTGAAGCCTACGAACAGTATTGGTCCGAGCATAACAGGTAAAACTCCGACACAACAAGCTCAAACCAACAACGCGTTGTCACAGAATCCTGCGGATCGTGCGGCTTGGGGTTATTACAACGAGGAGCAACGCGCCGAACTTATTCAACATCCAAACTACTATCAGGCCATTCCCGCACATTTTAAGCAAACATTTCATGCGCACGAAGAATCACTCATGTATCAGAATTGCCAAAGTGTATCCATGGAAAGTCACTATGGCAGATTGGCACGAAGTCCTTCTCGACGACCCGAATCTCCACCTCCACTACGCAACTATCATCAAACTATGGTTCTAATTCCTTACAATACGCAATCATATGCTCAGTTTAGTACATCGAATGATCAGCAATCGGCCGGACATCAGTTTAGAAGGCAGAATGTATTGGAGTATCAACAGGTGAGATTTTTAAGGATTAGTTAGAGGTCGAATCAGTCCCAGGATTCTTTCTAAGATTGTGCCGTTGTGTCCAGATTGTCCAGTAAAATGACATTTATTGTATCTGTTGGCGGTACCTGCTAGGAGCTTTCCCAATTTCAATACCAACTGATTAGATGTACACGGGAGGGGGGAATTGTAAAGGGTATCAGAAATTTGAAACGTGAAAAGAAGAAAAACAGGCAGTTTTCGGGTCCGTGGTTTTAAATTGGCCCGGAAATTTGAAACGGGAAAAGAAGTAAAACAGGCAATTTTGTAAAAAAAAATTGCGAATCAAACGTTTCTCAAGAACGGAAGAAGAAGAATACTTCTGAACACTATACAAAAATCGACAGCTTCGAGAGGGCTGCGTAACATTGAGCATTAAAATTTCGATGCTATAACGTGTTTTTATACAACTTTCCATTTAGTCCAGGCTATAATAGTAAATCCGAAAAAGCTTGATTAGGAAAACAAAATTGTGCAGTTTTGGAATTTGGCACAAGTTGGTCAAATATTCCGATTGAGATCTAGCTGATTGGTACCACACGATCTGACCAAAGGTACGGCTACCTTCCCTTCAAATATTATTCTTGCAAACATACCAAAAACGTCCCAACTAATTAAAATAGGCAGATCAAATTCGGGTGGATGTCTGCTACTTTCTATGTAAAAATTAGTTCGATCGGATGAAAATCAAAGCTAATTTTCATACAAGGTGCCCCAAACTCCCTACTTTTTAGATTTTTTTTAGTCTATCCATCGAACGAAAAATCGTGTAGTTTTGAAATTTGGCACAGTCTATGTGGCGAGTTCTCTGAATATATGCTCCAAAGTCCCCGTTGACAGAGGGTTCGGGAGTGTAGGATAAAGGGGGTCAAATCCAATTTTTTCCGGCTTTCCTTGAATATTTCAATTTTCAGTGTAGACATTGCTCTTTTGAAATAATAATTATTTCTTCCTAGACACAGATGTAACGTGTGTTGCCCAGATTACATTCAGTGGAACGAACGAAAGGAATTTCATTTCATCGACACTGCGCGTGGGCATGTGTTTTGGCCGCATACTCCTAAAAGTGGATTTTGTTCATTAGCCGGTCCATGATATTGTGCAGAGCAGTGGGAATTTCAGGCTTCTTTAATAATTCTTCTTTCTTCACTGTGTGTAGTCGCTCTTCTTTTTTGGGCAGTATCCCAAAAAGTTAGTCTGAACTCTTTACAGGCTATTTACTATAACTATTTAGCCTTTTTCTTCCGGTGTCAAAACCTTCCTCGATTCTTTGTTATATCCTTTAAAATGCACCACTAACGACAAAAATCAGGGCAGAGATTAAATTTTGTTATTAAAATCGTAGATATAACAATCGTATAATCGCGGGATGAGTAGTCTTAACTTCGCAAAAAAAGTAATAAAAAATAAATAAATATTCATTAAAAAGTTGAACAAATAATTGTAATTGTAATAATTATTTTTCTTCTGGGAAATGATTATGTCAAACAATAATTATTATTTTGAAAATTGAAAAACGAATAATATCATTATAATAGTTATTGATTTGAATAATTTTGTCCAACCTCTGGGCCCCGTTGATAGGGGTTCCGGAAGTGTGGGGTAAAGCGGGTTAAATGTAATTTTTTTTTTCAGTTTTCCTTGAATATTTCGGGTTTTTTGGTGTAAACATCACTGCAGAAACTAGAAAAAGAATCGAGTAGTTTTGAAATTTTGTAAAAATAATGAGGACAGTCCCCTGAATGTATGCCCCAAAGTCCCCGTTGATAACGGGTTCGAAACTGTAGTGGAAAAAGGGCCGAAGTCAGTTTTGAAGTTTTCCATGAAGGACAACCTTGTTTGGAAAGTAGCCTTGGTTTTCATCCGATTGAAATAATTTTTACAGGGGAATATAGTAAGGTTCTAAGCAGTTGACCCGCCTACTTTAATTCGGTGGGGCGTTATTGGCGTGTTTGGAAATATTGATAATATGTAACATTTTTAGGGGAGGTAGGCGTACCTTTGATCAGATCGTACCTATTTTTGGTATCAACCATCTTGATCTCAACCAAAATGTTGTACCAAATTTTCATATCGCTAACTGTATTCCATCGGGAGTTATCGTGCCGTTTTTCCTTTTGATAGAATCAATATACCCTATATTATGTTATGGTCTAGAGTACAATATAATACATATATGTACCATTTTATAGTCGAGTGTATGTTATATCGTTTTGTAGGAAATTTGATGTACATACTTTGATTCGGCCTTGGGAGATTTTTTTTTGTAGAATCCTTAGTTTTTAAAATAATCAAGGAAAACTTCCACACTTCCGGACCTTGTATCATCGGGGACTTTTGAGCACATATTCAGGATGGAACATTCTGTATGTGGGCTCATAGTTGTTGAACCCTATTCAATTGCCCTAACCCCTTGTGGGGCATAGCGCGTCAACAGTTCCATGTGGCGCAGTTGACGTTTCGTTGACATAAACTGGTTTCGGAGAATGCAGTTGCCAGCATGCACCTCCTGCACATCCATGGCGACGAACGTCGTCGTGGACGAGATTCGAACCCGAAACGTCTGTAGTCAAACATGAGACTGATGCGTCAACACACTGCGCTACCGGTAGGATTTTCTCCCGACGGCCCTGCCTACGAATACACGTAATGCTAGTATAACTGTCAAACCTGCCGTAAGGCCTATCACCAGGCCTGTTATCAATGTTGCCGTCGCGTCGGGCCTGACTAAAAGCTGGTCTGCTCCTCTGCTGGCAGGCTTTATGGCAGCCCCATTAGTTTCATTGTTAGTCTCTCTCTCTGGTTCCTGTTAACGTCTTGTGGGGTATAGTGCATTGACCACGCTGACTTTCCACCTCGTCCTGTTCATCGCCATCGCCAGCAACTAACTCCACGATTTGCCTATTGAGACACCCTCTTTCTTAACTGGTCTTCTCCAGGTGTTACTGGACTTGCGCTGGTTCCCTGCGGGTTCCAATCGGGGGCCTGTTGAGCAATGTTGTTCGGCCCTTTTCGGAGAATAACCCATTGACCTATCCATTGCTACTTTCGCCTTTTAATGGAAGTGTATCCTGTCCGGACCAGTAATAATAAGAAGGTCGTCGTTAGAAAT
Organism: Chloromyia formosa; assembly: GCA_964017055.1. NCBI lineage: Eukaryota > Metazoa > Arthropoda > Insecta > Diptera > Stratiomyidae > Chloromyia > Chloromyia formosa. The sequence continues at coordinate 64,677,402 of OZ024818.1, forward strand.
AACCTCCGGCCACCGTATATGTAGGATGCGCCGTAGACACTGGTTCACGAATGTTTGCAACTTAGTTGTTATCTCATTGGTCACCTTCCAAGTTGAACAGCTGGTAGTAGGATTGCAATATGTCAAAAAAAAAACCTTAGGTAATCCTAAGCCGTGTTTTTTTTTTCACCTTATCAAGATCAATTTCCATCCAAACGACTGACCGTTGTTGTTGTAGCAATTTCAGAATTCTGCTACATGTGTGTGTCATAGATTCTGACTCTCGGTATTGTTGTTGTTCTCTTTTACGAGTAAGTCCAGGTAAAGAAAAGTAGCTGCCTCAATAGGGTTTTCCCATAGCGCGGTAGGTGTTAGGCGAGTGGGAGCTGCAGAACAGTTGGGGTGGTCTTGTCCATAAGATTATAGTTTGGATGGTCAGTCCGATAACAGCCAACTAAATATTGCTTAGTGAGAAGATTGTTGTGGCTTCTTAAGGGCAGCGTTCTGGTTTCCTGGTGTAGGTGATCAGGTGATTATATCAGGTGGCAGCCATTCACAGTCTGAAGAGCAGCATGTTTTTCCATTGGGTGTCGTTCAAGTTCTGAGATCAAATAGGAGCCGCATAGTTGGCTACAGATGTCCCGATTGATTTATATGTCGCTAGTAGGGTCTCCTTATCTTTCCCTCAGGAACTGGAACTGGTATGATTCGCCTAGTGCTAGATTCTCTCCAGGTTTTGGAATAGGGATCACCCTTCCTTTATTCCAGTGCTCAGGGAAGATTATTATTATTATATTCTGGGGGATAGCCGAAGCAGACCACTAACGTTTGGGTCCCTTTTCGCCCCCTCCATTTCATCAGTGGCTTCCAGATGTCGACTGATAGTTGTCGACCTCTTTCTTCATCACTGAGTCCCGTGTTATTGCTAGCATTTGTTTAAGGCTGAGTTCACTCATGGCTTCCACACTTATCGTGTGCTTGCCTGTGATCCTCAACCTCGTGCTAGTCAGTGCTGGACATTCGCACACAATGTGTGCTGCCGTCTCGGCCTCCTCCAGGCATAGCCTGCAAACGTCATCTTCCCCGATTTTCATCTTGGCCAGATGAACCTTAAAATTACCATGCCCTGTGACCAAGGCAGTTATCCAGCTTAGGGTACTCCGTTTATAACTGAGTACCTTTCTCGCTTCCCTGCCTAAAGGGCTGGTCATTGCATTCCGAGCTTGTTTGCAAGTGACTAGCTCCTGCCATCTTTATTGATGCATAGAGTCCATCCACTCCCCAACCTTCGCTCCAATCATGCCGTTCCCCAGAGCAACTCTGGGTTCTGGGCCAATGAAAGTTGCCGCAGATCTCTGTTTTTCTAGGGCATCCGCCGCCTCATTTCCTGTTGTACATATGTGTCCTTTTACCCACATCAGCGTAACCTCATTTTCTGAGGCACACGTGTTGAGCTTCCGGACACACTCTAGTACCAGTTTAGAGTTTATTTTCGTCTGCTGCATGCGTTTGATCACCGATTGGTTGTCCAGTACAATAAGGATTTTCTTCCCTCGCACCTGGCCTTCAAGCAGGTGGTCCAAAGCATGCAACAAGCCAAGCATCTCTGCCTGGTATACGGACACATACTCTCCTAGACTAAGCGCACATGCTAGGTTTAGCTCTTTAGAGTAAACCCCCGCCCCCGCTTTACCGTCCATTAAAGAGCCATCAGTAAAAATGCTGATGTCATTGTACAATACATACACTCATTGTGTATGTTTCCATCTGCAATGTGAGTCTTGTGTAGTCTTTCAACTACCCTACGTCTACTCATGCCTTCTACCGGCATTAGAGTCTCCCTGACCTCATCATGAATAATGTCTAGGATGCTCTTATGACCGCTGCTGGTTCCAAAGCGATGCCACATGGCATCCCTTTCCATGCGTATTGCCGAAAGCGCCGCCGTTTTCTTTATAAATAAGTCCAACGGCGGCAGTCCCAGCAATGCCTCCATTGCTCGCGTTGGTGTGGTGCGCATTGTACCACATATGCTTACGCAAGCTATCCTTTGTACCCCATCCAGCTTCTGCTTTGTGATATTCTGCATGGCTTTTGGCCACCATACCACTGATGCGTAGGCTAGAATGGGTCTTACCATCATTGTGTAAATCCAGTGTGTCGCTTTAGGTGAAATTCCCCACCTACGAGCACACACTCTCTTACATTGATGCAAAATCCTTTTGGCTTTTTGGATCTTTTTATCAACGTGAACATTTCAAGTTAATTTCGCATCTAAGGTAACTCCTAGATGCTTCACTTCCTTGGACACCTTAATTTCCGAACCAAAAAGCCCTAAGGGAGTTACCTCTATGTCTTTCCTCTTACGAGTAAAAATTGATTTACTAGATTTACTAGCGTTTATGGTTAGCTCTTGCTCATTACACCATTCTTCGGTTACTTTGAGAGCTTGTCCCATGCAACCTAGAATTGTGCCCATGACCTTTCCACTGACCGTAAGTGCCAAGTCGTCGGCGTATCCTACAGTGTGTACGCCCATCGAGTCCAGTTTCCAGGAAGACTGTCCACGGTGATGTTCCACAGTAGAGGCGAAAGAAGACCTCCTTGTGGGCATCCTCGGACTACCTTACCACGTATTCTGTCACATCCACTGCTAAGATTTACCGCCCTCTGCTTAAGCATAGAGTCGATCCACTTAATTATAATATAATCAACCCCCCGCTCAGTCAGGGTGTTCCTTAGTTTGGTAAAGGAGATTTTATCAAAAGCACCCTCTATATCCATAAAAGTAGATATAGCGATCCCGCCATTGTTAATCTCTCTCTCTGCAACTCTAACAAGTTCGTGTAGAGCGGTTTCCGTAGATCTGCCTGCTCTGTAAGCATGTTGGCACCTACTCATAGGACTATACATTAGCGTGGTGTTCTCCAGGTAGTCCACCAACACTTTTTCCATTGTTTTCAATAGGAATGATGTAAGGCTAACTGGCCTGAAGGACTTTGCCTCTGTATAGTCTTTCTTTCCCGGTTTAGGCAGGAAGACAACCTTAGCCTCCCTCCATGCCTTCGGGATATAGTCTGCTGAAAGACAGGCGACGAATATATTCCGGATCCTATCTAGTAGAGCGCCCATGTGCCACTGTAATAGTGCCGGGAATATTCCGTCCATTCCAGCCGTTTTAAATGGTGCAAAAGAGTTTAAGCACTTTTGACTCCATTTGGAGTTATTATCCTCTCAGCTTCTTGTTGACTTACCCCACCAGTTCCCTTGTTAGTTTGGGCCCATGGTTGGTTCGACTTGAAACTTCCAGGAAAATGTACCTCCATCAGCGCCTACAACGTTTCTTCCACTGTTTCTGTCATGGAACCATCAACTTTGCGTATTAGCCCCAGTTTCGAAGCAGTGTCTTTCGATATCATTTTCTGTAATCTGTATACTTCCGACGTATCCTTCATGCTAGAGCAGAATTCCCTCCACGTATTTCGTTTCCGAAGACGTAAGGTTCTTTTCAGCTCCCTCTTTTTATCCTTGTATAGTTCCCAAGGGTGAGAGTCTCTCTCCCTCATGTAACGGTTAAAGGCTTTCCTTGTCTCTTTTTTCATAGACTCCAGTTCCCTACTCCACCATGGTGTTGGGTCCTTTTCGTCCACTACTGTGGAGGGACAAGCGTGTTAATAGCGGAGTTCAGTTGTTCCACTGTTCGCTCTATCTCGACCGTATTCCGAGGTATTCCATCTTGAATATCCTCGACTTGTTCCAATAAATATGTCTCGTACTTAACACGATCAGTATTTTTTGGCACTCTTATATGTTTGCGTCCGCTACTCCGTTTTCTGCCATACAGAATTTCAAACTGGATAGCCTTGTGATCAGACATGGTTAGCCTGTCCACCACTCTCCAGTTCTGAACTCTGTCAAGCATATTAACAGAGCTTAGAGTAATGTCGATCACTTCAGCCCTTCGTGCATCCACGAAGGTCGGAGCGACCCCCTTGTTTGCTACCAGTAGATTGTACCTTTCCACAAATTCTAGCAGTTGCTGTCCCCTGGGATTGTCATCTGTGCTGCCCCACACAGTGTTGTGCGCATTGGCATCACAGCCTATGATCAGGGCCATATCTCTTTCTTTACAATATCTTACCAGATTTTCTACTTCCTCTGATGGAGGTGGTTCTGGTGCATCATAAGGGAGATATGCTGATGCAATTAGGAATGATCCTGCACCACTGCCGATCATTACTACCGTAAGATCAGGCGAGCAGAGATGCATCATTTGTACTGCACGTATTCCATGACGCACCAGGATGCATGTCCTTATTTTACCGTCCACCTGTGCATGGTACAGATTTGCGGTTTGTTGTGACAAACCCCTCAGGAAAGATTAATCGTTGTCGTTATGCATCGAACTGCTGGCGTGTCAAGATGTTTTAACATGACCATCGAAATATCGTTCGGGCCTAGGGCTTTGGAATTTTTTACTTTCCTTATAGCTGTGGCAACTTCCTTAGGTGATAATTGAAGTGGTTGGTCAGCTACCCAGTTGCGGATATTCCTAGTAATGATACACAAGTCTATCAGGTGGTGGATGTTCGATAAATTGTTTTTTGAAGTGGTTAGCGCATCTGGTAGGGTCATTAACCGCAGTGTTGCCGAATTGAATCGCAACTTGCCCTTTCTGCTTGGTGGGATTTGTGAAGGCTTTGATAGTTGACCAAAGCTTGCTTTCGCCAGTTGTTAGGTTGCAGCAGTTAAGGTGAGAATTCCATTTCCTTCTCCTATGCTCCGTCTCTTGTTTATATATATCAAGGTTTAGCTCCTTGATTCTAGGATCATCCGGATTTGCACTGTGAATGCGATCCCTTTCATCTGCCAATCTAGTTGCTATTGGAAATGGAATGTTGGCCGAATTATGGGTTTCCGGCCGGCTGGGATAAATTTGGCAGCCGCTTCATGTATTGTATAATGTGTTTTACATTTCGTTCAGCTATACGCACATCATTTGGGACTGATAAGCATCAAAGGCCGTATTGGTATAGGCTTTGAAGCCTTTTCAGTCGGCTTTGTTGTGGTTAATGAATGTGCGATGATCTGCAAACTGGGTGTTGGCTAGTTTGTCCAGTTTAATTATGATCAGATGACAGCGACAGGACTGGTTCCTATTGATTATTCTTGCGCTGGCAATCGAGATATCCGGCGAACTGGAACAGGTTCCAGCAATGCGAGTGGGCGTATCGCTATTTAGTAGGCAGAAATCCGATGTAACAAGTTACACTGCTAGCATCGTTGTTCAGGTTAGAGTGCCACAACTCATGATGAGCATTGAAGTCACCGAGGAGGAGTCGATGTTGTCTAGTGAGCAGTGAGCTGATATTGACGTTGTACCCTGAGGGACAGCTGGATACTGCTGGAATATATAGGTAGATGTTGAAAATTTAAATATCAGTGTTGCCCGCCTTAATGGCAACGGCCTGAACCTCCAAGATGCATGCATTTCAATTAAATTATATATACTCCAGGATGTTGCCGGTTGCCGTGATGTCAATTTCATGGTATGACACTGAGTGATGAATTAGAAAAGCTAATCCCCCACCAGCGTTGGACACTCTGTCCTTTCTAATGATGTTGTAGCCGCCATAGAAGTTGAGAGACGAGCTGGTGTTGAGCTTCGTCTCCTGTATAGCTCCAATCTTGATGTGCAATTTGTCCATAAATGCCGTTAGCTCGACGATTTTACGCTGTCGTCCGTTACAGTTGAGTTGCACAATAGAGACGGTGTTATAATTTGCGACAGGTGGTGCAGGTGTAAGATTATGCTGCAGAGGAATCTTAGAGGTGGAAGTGCTGTTCACTGGAGTCATAGGGGACACTTGGGAACTCGTCTTCACACTAACTGGCAGTACGTTAGGTGTTTGTGATGGTGTTGTTGCTTATTATTCTCTATGTCTGCACTGGCTTGCTGTAAATGAGGGATTCCACTGCCAATGATGATTTAGCCCAGAGCAATTCCTTAAATCGCACCAATTGTTGCAGCATGTGCATGTCACTGAAATGGCGTTAGGACGCAGTGTTTTATTGCATACGCAGTAGATCCAGAGCCTGGGACCAGGGTTGAGCTCAATTCCGGCGCGATGGAGCAGAATTGAGGGCAGTTGCGCCGTGATGTGTGCAATTTTCAAAAAAAATCCAATAGTCAGAAATATGACACACACATATTGACTGTAAAAAGTGAACGTAAATTTCCTCTAAATTTCGATTAATTTTTACTTATTTTTCCGCTCATATATACATCAAGATAGGATATTTAAACAAATTTTATGTAATGTCTAAAAAATTACACTAAAATTGGTGTAAAATTTGAAATCATGTATTTTTGATATATTTTTACAACATTTTGTTTATAATTCGATTTTTGGTGCATTTTTTCAAAGTGTAGATGTAGTTTTACTCATTTTTTACTGCATTTTGTCGCATTAATAATATACATAAGTCGTTCTAATTAGTGCACATAAGTAGTCCGGATGGCGCAACGGTTAGCACGTTCGCCTTTTGCTCACTGGGTCCTGGTTTCGATTCCTACTGAAGGCATTCGTCTTTTCGATAAAAGGGGATTTATGTGTCGGACTATGAGCCCACATAGCTGTTAAATGAGTACTCATTCGGGTATGTGATATCACACATTTTAGGGATAAATTAATTTATATTTCTACTTTTACAGGGTATTTTTTACATATTTCCGGGTGCAAATTTGCAAATATTTTGGAGTACCTCTTTACATATTTTTTGTGTTAAATTACACTCGATATGTATTGTAAATCTACATTCCAGAGTAAATTTACCATTTCATATAATAGAAGGAAATAAAATTTCCTCCTATTCATCATCATCGTGGCGCGACAGCCCGACATCGGGCCTTGGCCGCCTGGATCATTGTCCTCCAATTATCTCGGTCACGTGACCGCGTCCTCCAATTTTGGGAGCCCAGCAGCTGTGCGGCGTCCACACCTACTAAGCTCTCCCAACGAGATCTCGGTCGTCCTCGCAGTCTCGCTCCGTCGACTCGTTCTGCATTCATTACTCTCTTAGGCATGCGATCATCGTCCATTCTTTGTACATGCCCTGCCCATTGAAGTCGTTGTAGTTTGACGATTTTCGAGACTTGCAGCTCATCGTACAGTTCATACAACTCATGGTTGTACCGGATGCGCCATCCATCTCGATCGCAAACAGCCCCTAAAATTCGCCGTAGAACCTTACGTTCAAAAGTGTCTAGCATGTTTTCGGAGGCTTGAGTTAGGGTCCATGCTTCACAGCCATAGCCATAGCATAGCACTGGTCGTATAATGGTTTTGTACACGCGGAGCTTCGTGTTTCTGTGCACATGCTTCGATTTCATTATGGGGAGAACCGAGAAAAAAGTCTTATTAGCTAACTGTATCCGTCGGTTGATTTCGTCAGTTTCGTTGGCGTCCCTTGACAGGTTGCAACCCAGGTAAATGAAGTTGTTCACGAACCCGATGTTGAGGTCCCCCACATTGATGCTCGGTTGTGCAGGTGTCCTTGTCACCCATTGCATCATTATTTTAGTTTTACCCTCGTTTATACGTAATCCAACTTCCTTTGCAGCGGTATCGAGCGTATGCAGAAGTTCTTCTGCGTCAGCCAATCTTCGGGACATGATGTTGATGTCGTCGGCGTACGCTGCTAATTGTGTCGACTTGATGAATAGCGTCTTGCTGTTGTCCATATTCATGGCCCGAACAACGTATTCCAGTGCTAGGTTGAAGAGCGTCGGTGCCAGTCCATCGCCCTGTTTCAACCCCAGTGCGTGTTTCAAATAGATCAGTAAGTCTATTCTGGATCCTGACTTGTGAGACGGAGTTGGTCATCGTCATCTTTGTCAGTCGCACTAATTTGGCCGGTATACCAAATTGCAGCATGATGTTGTACAGTACTCCACGATCGATACTGTCGTATGCCTGCTTGAAGTCGACAAAGATTTGGTATACGTTTACGTTGTATTCGCAGCACCTCTGGAGTATCAGTTTGACTGAGAAGAGCTGATCGGTTGTGGAGCGACCAGGTCTGAAACCGCTTTGATATTCGCCAATGACTCGTTCTGCGTACGGTTTTATTCTATTTTCCAGAATTTTCGTCAAAATTTTATAGGACGTACAAACTAGTGAGATGCCCCTGTAATTCTCACACCGCAGTTTATCTCCCTTTTTATGAATTGGACAGATGATGCTTCTGCGCCAATCGTCTGGGATCTCCTCGTTGTCCCATACTCGCAGGAGTAATTGATGTATGGCATCAACTAGACTCGTTCCACCGAATTTTAGCAGTTCAGCTGGAATCTCGTCAGCGCCCGGCGCTTTATTTCGTTTTAGTGACCGCAAGGCGAGATCAACTTCCTCTACTGTCGGGGGTTGAATGGGTGGGCCTAGATCAACAATATCGTCGAGAGCTTCCTGTGTGGGGATGTTAGATGGTCGGTTTAGAAGCTCTTCAAGATAAGAGGCCCAACGTTTGTTAATACCATCGGTGTCGCTGATGATGTTTCCATCCTTGTCCTTACAAAGGCTAGTCCTGGGTTGGTAGCCGTTCTTAATTGTATTTACTAGTTTGTACGCTTGTCTGGTGTTCCTTTTAGCTAAGTTTTCGTTTATGTTCAGCAACTGCTCGTCAAAGTATTTACGTTTCTTACGTCTAATTATTCTATTAGATATTCACCGTAGCTCGTCATATTATTCTCTTCTGACTCTGGTTCCTCGTTGAATCCATTGTCTGTAGGCCTCGTTTTTCGCGTCAAGTGAGTTTTTGCATTCTTCGTCGAACCAGTCATTTCGCGTTCGCCGGGCTTTATATCCCACGACCTTCTCTGCGACATCCTTGATGGTACCCTCCCAGAACCCATGGACGCCTGTGTTGCTGATGTTGTGTAGCATAGGTGATAGTTTTTCCTCAAGAGCGGTAGTATACGCCACCGCTGTAGCATCACTCAAAAGCTTATCAACCGCAAAGATTTTGGGAGGGCTAATTTTTGATTGGTGCACTGAGGAAATTCTTCACCAAGTGATGATCTGAGTCGCAGTTTGCTCCACGATAGGAGCGGACATCCATGACACTAGACGCCCATCTCCTGCAAAGGAGGACGTGGTCAATTTGGTTGACGGTATGTGCGTCTGGAGACTTCCAGGTCTGCTTGTGAATGCGTCGATGCGGGAAACACGTAGAGCTTACGACTAGATTCCTGCTGCAGGCGAAGTCGATAAGTCGCTGGCCGTTATCGTTACATTCTTCATGGAGGCTGTGGCCTCCAGTGGTCCGCCGGTGCCAACTTTCATTTCCGACTTTCGCGTTAAAGTCTCCCAGCAGCAATTTGACGTCGTTTGTTGGAAGTGAGTCGAAGAGAGTTTCAAGGCGGGCGTAGAACTCGTCTTTTACCGCGTCTTCTTTAACTTCAGTGGGGGCATGCACATTGATGAGCCAGAGATTGAAGAATCGAGTCTTGATGCGAATCGCACACAGCCGTTCATTTATGGGTTTGGAGTCAGTAATATGCGGTTTGAGGTGATTGTTCACTATAAATGCTACTCCAAACTCCTTGCGGCCCGATGGTTTGCCACTTGTAAAAATTGTGTGCGATTTCTTGTCATTAATCTCGCTGCCAATCCAATTTGTTTCCTGGACTGCAGTTATGCTCAGTTTGTACTTTTCGACCTGTTGAAGGAGGGCCTTTTCGGCCCCCGGTTTGTTCAGGGAGCGTACATTCCAGGATCCGAAAGAATAATCCTTTAGTCGTTTGCGTGGTCGTCGTTGTTGATCCGTCCAATCCGAGGCTTTTGTTCCAGGTTTCTTGACATGGAGTGGTTTTTGCAAGGACGAGTTGTCAGCACGTCGCTTAACCCCATTCAGGGGATGGCCTCGGAGATAGCTGCTTCAGATGGTTTAATAAACGTGCTGGAGCCCACACAACTATGTAGCAGGTCCAACTACGCAAGTCATTCCATCCTACTAGACCTGAGACGCTTAGGTGTTCGTCAGCCATTCAGGCTACAGCTATCTGCCTTTTCCAAACTGTCTTATCGCTAAGACATTGGCCGTCAGCGAATTGATACACTGCCGTTACCAGGGGGCGCCCACGCGGAGGACTATGGAAAAGGTCTTTGCCCCCCGGCTGTGGCCGTGTTGAAACGAGTCGTTCCGGTGCGAAGAACCGGATGCCATAGAACTGACCGACGATGATCCAGGTCTCGTATTCGTATTGGATCACATCTACATAAATCCGAGTTGAAAGTGAATGATGTAGTTGAATTCAGTCTGAGTGTGGATAGGCTTATCCAACTTTCGGCCGTCAAAAGCAATTCACCCGTTGAAAGTATGAATTCAATATTGATCATGAAAATCCATGACGAATGCCTCAAAATCTAAGATGAACGTGTGCACGAAAACACCCTCCCAAGTCGGGACTTTCGTCTTCACTTACAACTGTGTATGTTATATAGAGTGGGTTGCCATATTATTAGGGACAGTACACACAATAATGTATTTTTCAATTGAAAAACTTTCTTTGAGTCAAAAAAAATTAGCTTCCATAAGTTTATTTTATTTAATACTGCTGCTGGTACCATTATTAATATATTTGACAAGTTGTTTCCTGGTTTTATCACTGGAAGTCTGTATCTTCTATTAAATTAGTGAGGTAAGTGCTCAAGTCGTTGTCGTTTGTTGACAAGTACTGTGCAGTGACTTCGCCTACAATAGCTTTAAATCATTTTTTCGCAAGTTTTTCTTTTCCGCAATAGTTAAAACATGAGTAATGTCTCGTATTGAATAACTTTTTTCAAACTTGATAAGAGAATTTCATTTTTGTGAGCTGTTATTCATGGTAACCTCAAAACCGTTTCTTCTAGTATGGGTAAGACTTCAGATACGTATCCATGCAAATGTCGAGAAATCCAGATATTGTTGCTGTATTCCACACATTCTAAGCGGGATATAGCAGCTATAACGGGAGTTTCGAAGTCAGTCGTCAACAAAATTGAAATAAAAACGGATCAAACCAAGCGCCTGGAGGCGAGCCGTGATGGAAAATATTGCAGGAAAAGAGTCATCACTCTCCGTACTTATAGAAAAATCAGAGATGACTGCATTGAGAATCGTAAAGGAGGTATGGCTCGCTTGACGACATTGGCTGCGTTTCTATTTTGGACCGTGTCGGCACCGTGTCGACACGGTTTCATAAATACATTGCGGAAACGCTACGATTTCAGACACCGATACCAGAATCTTTGTGAAGGGTAAAAGTATCACGAATTTTTTCCGATCCGATTATTCAACGATTCCTATAGTTTTGATAATTCGCTCTTGACAAGTTCTGTCACTCCATTCGTAAACAACTCTTTTTTGGCGTGAAAGTGCCTATAGTGATCGGAAAGTCTGTCCTCCTTCGTCACTTCGCTCGGAAATTGTTTTAAAAAGTGTTTATTTCCCTTAATAGTTGGCGTATGTTTGTGTCAAGTATATTCATGGCGGCAAGGGAATCGTGTCATTCACCGGAGAAATCACAAATCGGAGAAGGGGCAATGGATACGTAGAGGAAACACGATACTTTTAGGAACGCACGCATTGATAAACAATGAGGGAATTGAAGTTTCGAAGAGAACAGTCTAAAGTCGGTCGACTGAATCAAATCTGGTCGGTCGTCGTCCTATGAAAAAATCGCAGCTCACCGAAGCCATGGAGAAAAAGCGACCGCAAAGGGCCAAACAACACCGGCAATGTTGCAGACTGGACTTGAGTAAAGAATCGTTTTTTGATAGTCGTGAATGATTATTTTGCCATTATTATAATATTTTACAGGTATGCTTCTCCGATGAATCGACCTTCCAGATTTTGGCGGACAAAAGCTCATTTATCCGACGACGCCCGGGTGAGCAGTTCCATCCAGACTGCCTTGTAGAGAGGGCTAAACACCCAGTTAGTGTTATGGTGTGGTCTGCTATCTCGGCCAAGGGTATGGGGCGCATTTACGTCGTGGAGGAAGCAATGGGACAGGATCAATACAAACTTGTCCTAGAAACTCGATTGGTCCCACAGCTCAAGGAATGGTTCCGTAATACAAAAAATTGCATTTTTATGCACGATTCGGCTGCGTGCCATAAAGCAAGAAGTGTCACGACATTCCTGACATAAAAAAATATAGCCCTTTTACTCTCGCCGGGAAACTCACCAGACATGAACCCCTTAAAGAACATGTGGGAGCTCACGAAACGGGCGACCGCTAAGAAAGTGATTCCATCGAACGCCGGTAAATTAAAATTCTTATTAGAGAATGGTACCACAACACCCAACTGCAGGAAAATGTAAAAGCCTGCATAGAGAGCATGTCTCGACGCATAAAGGCTGTAATTGCAGAAAAGGGCGGCATCACTAAATATTAAAATTATGTATTCTTTAATACACAAATTACTTTTACGAAAAAAATAAATTATTTCGCCTACGTAAATTGTTGTTTTTATAATCTCCATAGCACAATCCTTTAAATATAAAATACTTGCGAGACCTAGTGGATGTTCACACTGCGTGCGATGCCGAGCCGAGCCGGGTCGAGCGATGCAATGCGATTACAAGCTTTTAAAGCAAGAAAATGGAAAGTCTTCAATTTTAAATGGAATCACGCTTTGAGTGTTCACATTGCGCGCGATGCGATGACGAGCCGAGCGATGGCCCGATGTTTTCACAAACCATTTTGCTTTTTCGTGCGAGTACCGGCTGCTGATTTGGTGCGATGGAATTTAATGGGCTTTGCGACGGAGTTTATGGGCTTTGCGATGTGAAGCTCCATGGAGCCAGTATGGTGCAAGTACGAGCTGTAAAGTAATATTTGATGTAAGATCACACTGAAAAAAATGTATGTATGTCTGCTTTTATACCATAGACTTTTAGGCGCGGCGGTGTGGCAGTGTATACATGGAAATTATGAGGGTCATCTCCTGATTCGATTTAGCCATATCTGTCTATCTGTCTGTCCGTTTGCACGATAACTTTCGATAGAAATTTTGGTCAAATGTTTGTAACATGATCTAGTTGGTTGGTATTGAAAATGGGCAAGATCCGACCGAAGGAACCCCTACAGATGAAATTTCAAATGAGCGATAACTTTCGATAGAATGAAGCTAGCGACTTGAAATTTGGTTCAAATATTCGGATTTAGATTTAGTTGGTTGGTATTGGAAATGGCCAAGCTCCGTCCCAAGCAACCCCTACGTCCCCTACAAATGAAACTTCAAATGAGCGATAACTTGCAAAATGCGACAAATATTTATAGTGTGGGCTGGTTAGTTGATTTTGAGAATGGGCAAGATCCTATTGAATGAACGGCAACCTTCCCTATAAACGTTAGTTCAAATGTAAATATCCAAAATTCGAATGGATGAACGATGAAACTTTTCATTGGATCCACGCCCACAGCTCAAACTGATCATATGGGAAATTCACTTTCAATGCCATGGCCGTTGCCAGTTGGAAGTTTTGGTATCACAACTAGGTCTGTACAAGTCTAGGGTATATACGCTTTGGACTCCGGTTTTGATTCAGTATGGCTCAAATGAAAGGTTATTACCACCGTAATAAGGTCGCGTGGTTTCACAAGCGGTTTGAGCAGCGGACACCGCTTCGTATAAAGGCATAGAGCAGAAGCGGCGGTTTACATATTTAGTGCCGGTGCACATGGACGTCCAAATGACGCCTGACGCTGCGTCACTTTCAATCGGATAGTAAGAAATACATTACGGACAATGAAGCGATGCACATGGTCGCAGATAGCTATCTGGGATGACGCTGGTTTCTGCTCCTATCTGCGTCACTTCACGCGTCCGCATATCAATTTTTAATAAGCCGGCCCACATACATTCGAACCCGGAACACGGACACGGTCACATTGTCTGATTTGTATGATGTTTCTTAAACCATTCGCTTGAGGATCACTTTTAAGTGCCAATTAATTAATTGTTAATCGTGACTACTACAATTGACAATTAATTTTGAAAAAAAAATAGTGGGGATGGATGCTCCTCAGCCCGAATGGGGGTTTGTAAGGGGGGTGAAAGTGGTGTCAAAAATGCGAAATTCATTATATTTTAGAAGTTATGGCCAAAAAACAGTTTATTTAAAACTAAAAATAACATAAATTGTAAATTCAAGTTCGCTAATATGTAGGCTGCTCGAAATTGACGCTACTATGTAATCGAACGTAGTAGTGCTCATACGGAAGTAACTCCAAAACCTTTCTTCATCTCGTCTGAGGTCGCGGAAGAGATGATGAAATTCACCAACACTGGGCCTTTCTTCATTAATGGGATGCACCCAATGGCGACACCCTTCCATTTTTAGAGCACTGCTTTCAAACAGAAATAAATTTACTGGGTCAAGCACAAACGACATGATGTCGAACAAATTCTATTCCTTGAACTAAATTGGTCTCTACTCTCCATCATTGCGTGCAGTGAACATCCCGGATCATCTTTGCATCGCAAGCCATCGCTCGGATCATCTTTGCATCGGAAGCCATCGTTCGGCTCGGCATCGCACGGCGTGCAATGTGAACACCCACCACATCGCATCGCTCGACCCGGCTCGGCTCGGCATCGCACGCAGTGTGAACATCCACGAAGAGATGATGAAATTCACCAACACTGGGCCTTTCTTCATTAATGGGATGCACCCAATGGCGACACCCTTCCATTTTTAGAGCACTGTTTTCAAACAGAAATAAATTTACTGGGTCAAGCACAAACGACATGATGTCGAACAAATTCTATTCCTTGAACTAAATTGGTCTCTACTCTCCATCATTGCGTGCAGTGAACATCCCGGATCATCTTTGCATCGCAAGCCATCGCTCGGATCATCTTTGCATCGGAAGCCATCGTTCGGCTCGGCATCGCACGGCGTGCAATGTGAACACCCACCACATCGCATCGCTCGACCCGGCTCGGCTCGGCATCGCACGCAGTGTGAACATCCACGAAGAGATGATGAAATTCACCAACACTGGGCCTTTCTTCATTAATGGGATGCACCCAATGGCAACACCCTTCCATTTTTAGAGCACTGTTTTCAAACAGAAATAAATTTACTGGGTCAAGCACAAACGACGTGATGTCGAACAAATTCTATTCCTTGAACTAAATTGGTCTCTACTCTCCATCATTGCGTGCAGTGAACATCCCGGATCATCTTTGCATCGCAAGCCATCGCTCGGATCATCTTTGCATCGCAAGCCATCGTTCGGCTCGGCATCGCACGGCGTGCAATGTGAACACACATCGCATCGCATCGCTCGACCCGGCTCGGCTCGGCATCGCACGCAGTGTGAACATCCACCTAGAATCAATTATCTGCTGAAAATATTAACTTGAACTTGAAAATAACACAAATATGAGAAGTGTCCCTAATAATTTGGTAGCCCACTGTACCTATATATTCTGATAGTATACTCGTACATATTTTGCCGTTACGTATGTTAACGTCGTAAGAAGGATTGGTTTTTGTTTGTGATCCTGATAGTAAAATATGTATACATATTTTGCTGTTAAGCTTCGTATACACATATGTTCATATTCGGAAACATTTAAGAGAATATAATAACAGCAAATACGGTATGCGCGTGGACTTTCGACGTCGTAAATGTTGTTAGTGAATTTCGCTTAATGTTCCGGAATAAGTTCCTATGTATACGAAGCATTACGTATGTTGACGTTGTAAGAACGATTGTTTCTTATTTTTGTTTATAATTCTTGTGATTTAAGAGAAACGAATTTGAGTATTCCATGCTCTGCTCAACATTATCATTGCTGTGCCTACACCGATTAGCTTGATAGCACCAGATTTATTTATTGCGTTGAAATCAACTCGATATCTGAACGAAATAAATGTGTTCAACCCGTCTTCAATCAAATCGCGAGGAATGTTGAAAGCAAACTGACGAAAACATGTGGACAGGAAATGCCTTTTCCTGTCCTCTTTCTCGGTGCTTTATTGAATTCAAGGTGGAAAGTTGAAAATGAACGTTGGAATGAATTATGAAACGAATGTTGAACAAGTGTGGACATAGCCAATCGGCAATTCGCGCCCACACGGCGAATCATCTGTATGGTGGCTGTTTGAGTTCATTCGTCGCATGATCCGTGCCGTTCTTTCAGCCTTGATCTTTGTTCGATTGGTAAGAACGGGCTTGTTCCATATATAATAAATGAAATAAAGCTACTCAGCAATAATACAATATAATAAACAAAACTTATATAAAAATATTTAATAATTTTAATATTTATATTAAATACATTCTAATTAGCCTAATTTTTAATATCCGTCAATTTGAATTGTAACTTTCCGTCAGGTAAATTGATCGCATACGATTTAAACTTCAAGTCTGGATGCTCCCATCCAACATTAAAGTTGCGTATTATTTTAGATACGAGCACTTCAATTTCAAGTTCAGCGAAACGTCGTCCAATACACATACGTGGTCCAAATCCGAAAGGTAAAAATGTAAAGGGATTGGCATTTCTTGCTTGTTTAGCAACTTCAGACTCGTTCCCCTTGAGCCATCTCTCCGGAACGAATTCTGTACCATTTGTATAGATTTTCTCACTTATTTGAGTTTTTGCGGATTGTATTGTGATTTGCGTGCCTTTGGGAATTTGATAACCCTGCAATACTAAATCTTGCCCGGCTTGACGTGCATTTCCATTTACAACAGGCGTAATACGAAAGGCTTCTTTAATACAAGCCCGTAAGTACGGCAAGCTCGAGAGATTTTGTGGTGTCAACGAACTATTCTTTTCTGGGAGAATTTTACGTAACTCGTCGCGTAGTATTTCTTGCTTATCTGGATTTTTTGACAGATTATACAGCACACTAGTGATTGCTGAGCTTGTCTGAAATTTCATAAAAATCACATGCGAATGATAAAAGGATCGACGAAAAAAGAAAGAATGAATTATATTTACCGTATCAACACCAGCTACAACCATATCAATTGCCATAATTATAGCTATTTTTGGATCGATCTTAACGAGTTTTTCGAGAACACTTTGTTCATGTTCACTTGCTTCGTTCTTTCCATCTTCCAAACGTTTCTTTGCCTCCAACACATAGTGGCTACTAAAATTTGCAATAATATCTTGGACACGCATCATCTCCTTAAAATTTTTGGTAGGAAAAATTTTCCACAGTGATGGTTTCAAGTCTAACTGAACAAGCAAATCAAAGAATCTCTTAGTAGCTTGTATATATTCTTGCTCGGGACTATCTTTGTTGATGTTTCCAATAAGTCCTAGCCTTGTATCCAATGCTATAATGCTGACAGCTTCCAAGGTCCATCGATTTAATTCATCCTCGAAACTTTCGGGCAATTCAAGCGTCTTAGGGTCGCGAATAGTCTTCATCCTGTGTAAAAGTAAAATGCACAAAGAAGACATTAAAAAGTTAAGCATTGTTAATTCGCGTAAAATTTCGGTCAAAATAGCTGCTACCTCGATACTATGGTGTAAATCGAAAAAACACAGACAAGGAACAAAATAAAGCAAAGACACAACTTAACAGAAAACATGGGAACGCAGCCTCAATATGCGGGCAGCTTTATTTAGTTTTGAAAAATACAGTTTGTTTTGATAAATCGTTAAAGGCAGGAACAAACTCCTTAAAGCTTTAACAGGTAGTTCCTGGTGTAAGGATAAGGAAATCCTACTTGTAACCTACAAGGCAATCGGTAGATCCGTGGATAATTATGCGGCCCCTGTATGGATACAACACCGTTACTGGCTGTCTACTGATGTTGCACCAAGACCAACTTCACCAGGAAACAAAGATCCTACCCTTATGAAGCCACAATAATCTGCTCGCTGAGCAATATCTAGTCGGTTGTTATAGAGGTGACCACCTGAATTTTAACCCCGCCACGACACATCAGGCGCAACCTGACGGACCTCGAAGTCCAAAGATTCAAAAGAGTTCCCTTCGATAATACCAATTATAGTTCTGCCGTTGCTACGCTGCATAGAGAGGAAGTTCTTACGTCGATAACGGACCTTAAACGCAATACTGTACTCCAGACATTTCTCCGGACGAACATAGATTACCAAGAGCGACGAGGACCACACTCGCTCAACTTCGTTCAAGCTTCTGTTCACGCCTCAATTCGCACTGGTCCCGAATCGACCACATCATCCAGAACACCTACCCTGCATGAAGCAATACTCATCATACCGTTGAGCACATCTTCAACTGCGCAACAGCGCCGACGCACCTCACAACTACAGCATTATGGGATAACCCCGTCGAGGCGGCCGCATTCCTTCAACTTGCTTCTGAGGGAACAGAACCGAACATGCAAATTTTATAACACAGGCACATACTCGAATTCTACTTGCTACTACAACATAAATCCTTAAAAATTTAAATGTTTTGTTCAAACACACTTTGGGCCTAAGAGCGACACATACGCACAAGCCACAACCAAGGCGTGGTTCTGGCATCGCATATTGGCTTTCCCTGTATAATATTAGGTTAGGTTAGAAGGGCTGCTATGAAACACACAGCACACTTAGACTACATATCGCACCTCTGGAGCAACATCGACGTAAGTGCTAATATTGTAATTGTTGGGAAAACGCAATTGAAAATTGCATTTCTTTTACTGGAAAAGAAAGGTTATAATTTTCAGAGTGAATTTGGCTAACGCCATGTAATTTTTTTTAGCTTAATGCTTATATTAAACTATATAAAGTTATTTCCGGCGAATTTTGCTAAACTACACCCAATTAAGGAACGAGGTTAGTAACAAGGTTGCAAATATGTCATTGTTTTGCAACAAAGTCATACCGCTATCTAGCGGAATCTACATCATCATCGTGGCGCGACAGCCCGACGTCGGGCCTTGGCCGCCTGGATCATTGTCCTCCAATTATCTCGGTCACGTGACCGCGTCCTCCAATTTTGGGAGCCCAGCAGCTGCGCGGCGTCCACACCTACTGAGCTCTCCCAACGAGATCTCGGTCGTCCTCGCAGTCTCGCTCCGTCGACTCGTTCTGCATTCATTACTCTCTTAGGCATGCGATCATCGTCCATTCTTTGTACATGCCCTGCCCATTGAAGTCGTTGTAGTTTGACGATTTTCGAGACTTGCAGCTCATCGTACATTTCATACAACTCATGGTTGTACCGGATGCGCCATCCATCTCGATCGCAAACAGCCCCGAAAATTCGCCGTAGAACCTTACGTTCGAAAGTGTCTAGCATGTTTTCGGAGGCTTGAGTTAGGGTCCATGCTTCGCAGCCATAGCATAGCACTGGTCGTATAATGGTTTTGTACACGCGGAGCTTCGTGTTTCTGTGCACATGTTTCGATTTCATTATGGGGAGAACCGAGAAAAAAGTCTTATTAGCTAACTGTATCCGTCGCTTGATTTCGTCAGTTTCGTTGGCGTCCCTTGACAGGTTGCAACCCAGGTAAATGAAGTTGTTCACGAACTCGATGTTGAGGTCCCCCACATTGATGCTTGGTTGTGCAGGTGTCCTTGTCACCCATTGCATCATTATTTTAGTTTTACCCTCGTTAATACGTAATCCAACTTCCTTTGCAGCGGTATCAAGCGTATGCAGAAGTTCTTCTGCGTCAGCCAATCTTCGGGACATGATGTTGATGTCGTCGGCGTACGCTGCTAATTGTGTCGACTTGATGAGTAGTGTCTTGCTGTTGTCCAAATTCATGGCCCGAATAACGTATTCCAGTGCTAGGTTGAAGAGCGTCGGAGCCAGTCCATCGCCCTGTTTCAAACCAGTGCGTGTTTCAAATAGATCAGTAAGTCTATTCTGGATCCTGACTTGTGAGACGGAGTTGGTCATCGTCATCTTTGTCAGTCGCACTAATTTGGCCGGTATACCAAATTGCAGCATGATGTTGTACAGTACTCCACGATCGATACTGTCGTATGCCTGCTTGAAGTCGACAAAGATTTGGTATACGTTTACGTTGTATTCCCAGCACCTCTGGAGTATCAGTTTGACTGAGAAGAGCTGATCGGTTGTGGAGCGACCAGGTCTGAAACCGCTTTGATATTCGCCAATGACTCGTTCTGCGTACGGTTTTATTCTATTTTCCAGAATTTTCGTCAAAATTTTATAGGACGTACAAACTAGTGAGATGCCCCTGTAATTCTCACACCGCAGTTTACCTCCCTTTTTATGAATTGGACAGATGATGCTTCTGCGCCAATCGTCTGGGATCTCCTCGTTCTCCCATACTCGCAGGAGTAATTGATGTATGGCATCAACTAGACTCGTTCCACCGAATCTTAGCAGTTCAGCTGGAATCTCGTCAGCGCCCGGCGCTTTATTTCGTTTTAGTGACCGCAACGCGAGATCAACTTCCTCTACTGTCGGGGGTTGAATGGGTGGGCCTAGATCAACAATATCGTCGAGAGCTTCCTGTGTGGGGATGTTAGATGGTCGGTTTAGAAGCTCTTCAAGATAAGAGGCCCAACGTTTGTTAATACCATCGGTGTCGCTGATGATGTTTCCATCCTTGTCCTTACAAAGGCTAGTCCTGGGTTGGTAGCCGTTCTTAATTGTGTTTACTATTTTAGTTTGTACGCTTGTCTGGTGTTCCTATTAGCTAAGTTTTCGTTTATGTTCAGCAACTGCTCGTCAAGGTATTTACGTTTCTTACGTCTAATTATTCTATTCGATATTCGCCGTAGCTCGTCATATTTTTCTCTTCTGGCTCTGGTTCCTCGTTGAATCCATTGTCTGTAGGCCTCGTTTTTCGCGTCAAGTGAATTTTTGCATTCTTCGCCGAACCAGTCATTTCGCGCTCGCCGGGCTTTATATCCCACGACCTTCTCTGCGACATCCTTGATGGTACCCTTGAGTTCTTCCCAGAACCCATGGACGCCTGTGTTGCTGATGTTGTGTAGCATAGGTGATAGTTTTTCCTCAAGGGCGGTAGTATACGCCACCGCTGTAGCATCACTCAAGAGCTTATCAACCGCAAAGATTTTGGGAGGGCTGATTCTTGACTGGTGCACTGAGGAGATTCTACATCTGTAGGTCGTCTTCACCAAGTGATGATCTGAGTCGCAGTTTGCTCCTCGATAGGAGCGGACATCCATGACACTAGACGCCCATCTCCTGCAAATGAGGACGTGGTCAATTTGGTTGACGGTATGTGCGTCTGGAGACTTCCAGGTCTGCATGTGAATGCGTCGATGCGGGAAACACGTAGAGCTTACGACTAGATTCCTGCTGCAGGCGAAGTCGATAAGTCGCTGGCCGTTATCGTTACATTCTTCATGGAGGCTGTGGCCTCCAGAGGTCCCCCGATGCCAACTTTCATTCCCGACTTTCGCGTTAAAGTCTCCCAGCAGCAATTTGACGTCGTTTGTTGGAAGTGAGTCGAAGAGAGTTTCAAGGCGGGCGTAGAACTCGTCTTTTACTGCGTCTTCTTTAACTTCAGTGGGGGCATGCACATTGATGAGCCAGAGATTGAAGAATCGAGTCTTGATGCGAATCGCACACAGCCGTTCATTTATGGGTTTGAAGTCAGTAATATGCGGTTTGAGGTGATTGTCCACTATAAATGCTACTCCAAACTCCTTGCGGCCCGATGGTTTGCCACTTGTAAAAATTGTGTGCGATTTCTTGTCATTAATCTCGCTGCCAAGCCAATCTACACGACATACATTTCTCTTCTTGTTGCCACTGATAGATTCTTACTTTTAGAACATTGTGGCATCAATAACTCAATTTTTGAAAAATTTGCACTTACGTCGATGTTTCTCCGGAGGTGCGATATAGTTCCGTTGTGATACTCAGGATATTTACCAACTATCATAAACATCTTTAAACATGGAACCAGCCGGAACTGACAATGAAACGAAGAAGTCTGCAGACATCTATGTCTTTTTTATACCATCCAAGTCCCCAAAAAAGAAGAACCTCAAACTAGTCGCACAGTTTTCGTATGTCCTGGGTTGCTATGAAACATATCGTGTTTTTTGTTGGGAATTCTATTTTACTTGTGTTTTAGGCCGTGTTTAGAAGCTGCGGGAGCCGACACAGTTTACAAATTTACATTGAATTTAAATGGAGCCAACTGCGGTTTGTTAAGCGGCGAGATTTCATTTAAATTCAATGTAAATTTGTTAACTGCGGCGGCCCCTGCTGCGGTTACCTTAAACTCGGCCTTAGTGGTTGCCTCCGAGATTAAATACAATTGCCAATTTCTCCATAGAGAAAAAATACATACATATTGTAATATTGTATTGTTTTCTCTCACCTCTTCTCTGGAATCTGGCAGTGAATAAAGTACTTCAGGATCTTAAGGCGGTGGGCTTCAAGGTGATTGCTTATGCGGACCATAGCCATCTCGGGTAAATTCCCTAACGTTTTATGTGAAATAATGGAGAATATACAGTCGATTCTTGCACTTTAGACGAGTTATGCTGGAGTAAGGGTGAATCCGAACAAAACCTAACTTGCTGTCGTCACTAGGCGGAATAGACTTCCTGAGCTTACTCCTCCACTATTGGAAGGGACGAGGTTGGTATTCTCTGATAGAGCAAAGTTTCTTGGGTTAATCCTGGGTAGAAGGCTGACTTGGAAGTTCAGTATACAGGAACGAGTGAACAAGGCTATTGTTGCACTGTACTCTTGTAAAAAAGCCATCGGAAAAAAATGGGGCCTGCAACCTAAGGTCGTCTACTTTCTGTTCATATCTGTCGTGCGTCCTATACATTGCATGGTGTGATTGCTTGGTGGACCTCAATAGCAGCTTATCGCAACCTGTCGGGAAAGGTGCAGCTACAAGCCTGCATAGTAATGATTGGAGCGCTTAAAACGACACCAACCGCGTGTCTGCAAACGTGGCCACGCGACTTCGAGTAACATATCCAAGGAACGCGTCAACTGTCGGTCACGCAGCTATTCTCAACAATATGAATATTCCTATATCTACCGACTACACATCTCAAAAGCTTGTATTTGGTAAAAATTTTGCAAGCCTCATCTAACGTTCATAACGTTCCCTGGACTTTATCACACTCTTTACGGATGACTCTAGTAATAGCGAGGTAGTGGGTGCAGGGGTTTACTCCAGAAGTCTAAAAGTAAACATCTCCTTTAGATTACCGAATCACTGCACTCACTGCAGTGTCTTCCAGGCGGAAGTCTCGGCAATATTAAAAGTTCTGGCATGGTTGGGACGTCACATCGTAACTTCAAGAGATATCATTATCTTCACGGATAGTTAGGCTGTAGTATAGACTACACAAGAAAGCTCACTCCATACATCTTTAGCCTCCGCTGGTAGATTTGTATGTATTGATTCTCTTGTGTATCTGTACTGTGTAGTCTATACTATTTGTCAATACACACAAATCTACTGGCAGAGGGGAAAGTTCTATGAAGTGATCACTCTTGCAGAATATCAATCCTCTTTGGCGTTACGTTCAATATGCGTTGGGTACACGCTCAATAAAAACAAAATGACGTACGCGTGCTTTTAATCTCCTTTGCGCGTGTACTGGGATCAATATGCGGTCGCTCTAATGCTAAAAGACACCATTCAAAGGCAGTAAGCAAATCGTTGTTTTGAAAAAAAAGGACAGTATTTACTATGATAATAGAAAAGTGAGGACATGTCCTCATTTACCCTAACAGTGGGACATAGCGCGTCAATTATTCCATGGGGCTCAGCTGACGTTTCGTTGGCGTAAACCAATTTCGGAAGATGCACGTTGCAAGCATGCATCTCTCCTGCTCCCATTTAGCCGCATACCGGCGACAAGTCGGGAGATGTTGTGGCTTATTATTACGCCCCTCACCTCAGGGGGAAGACCACACAAACGTCCATGGCCATGAACGCGGTGGACGGAAGTTGAGCCCCTAACGACTGTAGTCAAACATGAGGCTGACGTCTCTACGCACACTACGGGTTGCCCTATCCTATACAGAAATACAATTATAGTTGGGACGCTAAGCGACATAAATGGACGCCCCCTTGCAAAATATGATAGAGAAATGCCGTTTGGTATATTTGGTCCCCATACATTCATTTTAAGAGACGGAGCCATCTTGGACCCCGCGGCAGAGCGGCTGTGCGGGCGAAAAACCGAAAAATTTGAGCCTTTTTTCAAATATTCTCCTCATAATTTGCAAACGGTGTTTCGGATCGAAAAACTTAATAGGATTTAAATTAAAGAGCGTCAAATTCTACATCCAATGCATTGCTCAAAGTTGGGATTCGGTTTAGTAGTATTGTCAAAACCGATAGTCCAAAAACGTCACCTTTCGAGGCTTTTCAAGCTTACATATCTCTGAAACCGATGCTACTAATGGAAAGCTCATTAGACAAAAGCTGAAGATATTTCTATTGCAAGTTTAACTAGCACAATATTTTTCAAATCGGCCCGTTTTTAGTGTAGTTGTGAGCGAAAATGCAGAAATAATTTTTTAGCGATTTGAGCCTTAATACAATAGCTATATCTCGATAAATATAACAGCTACAGTCATTTCCACAAGAGCGTATACTTTGTAACTTTTTAATGCACCATTTCTCAAAGAGTGGTGGGGGACTTTTAGTTACCTGCATTTTTCCTCTTTTTCGCATTGTATAAATTTGGTCATTCTAAGTTCAAGTAGGAGAGTGATAAGACGTCAAGTGAAATGAGTGCGATTTACAAAAAACGATTCGAAGCTGTGTTTTTAGTAAGTCATCCGAAAGGACCAAAAATGACACCTGCATCGGCCGGAAAGTACCTGAAAGTTTCGACACAGTTTGTGAATAAGTGGATAAAGCGTTTTAAAGATACTGGAAATGTAGACGATCTACCTGGTAGGGGTAAAACCCGAAGCACTTCAAAAACCCAGGATAAGGCCATCATTGATATTTTTAAGAAAAATCCGTCCGTTACTACCTTAGTGCAAGCAAAGGAAATGTTATCGAAGAAGAATATTTACGTGTCCTTGAATACGATTCGGCGAAGATTACAAGAGGAAAACATCAAAACCAGATATGCCTTGATGAAACCATTACTTACCGAAAACCAGAAGCGAAGACGTGTAGAGTGGGCTAAGGAAAACATCGATCGTGATTGGGACAACGTGATCTTTACGGATGAATCAAGTTTTGCTGTAAATACGTTCAGGAGACGAGTGTGGTCACAAAAAGGAGAAGCTGTCGTGAACCGAACCGTTAAACACCCTGTGAAGGTCCATGTTTATGGATGCTTTTCTGCACGCGGTTTCGGAAAATTAATAACGTTTACCGGAATTCTTACTGCTGAAAGGATGATCATTTTGTACAAGAAAGGATTATTGAAGTCTGCTAGGATGCTATATGGCAACGACAACACCGATTGGTTTCTACGATCCGAAACATAGAAGCCGGTTGTGTACACGCTGGAAAGAAGAAAATAACATTCAAGTACTTGATTGGCCTTCGCAATCGCCGGATGCCAATCCTATTGAAAATGTTTGGGGATTAATGAAGCAGAAGCTTCAAGGAGCTTCAAAATCAATCCAAATCAATTTGGAATAATTTATCGGCAGACTACGCGGAAAAATTGGCCGAAAGTTGTCACCGAAGATGCCAGTCAATAATCAATAGTGACGGCGATTGGACCATGTATTAAATATAATTGCGAAAATGTATTTTGTATTTACTTTCAATAAAAAATAAAATTTCTTACTTGTAACACTTTGTTTTTATTTTGTGAGGTATACGGTCTTGTGGAAATGACTGTAAATGTTTTAGTTTAGCCTCAATTCGTAGATATTTACACCTTGTTTATAAAAGTTTTGCTAAAAACAGCTTTTTATTTTAAATTTATTTAATAAAAAAGTCTTTTTTAATTGTTAACAAAATTTTATTTTAAACTTACTTAATAAAAAAAATTATTTAACTAATAAAAAAATCTGGAAAAATGTGAATATCTTTTGAACTAATTGTCGTATCGAATCACGGCTGCTTTTATTCTGCTTGGAATTACCAAGTTCATTAAGAATCAACCTAAAACTGGGATAAAACCCTTTTCTTTCCAACTTACTAAATAAAAAAGCCTATTTAACTAATAAAACAATCTGGAACAATGTGAATATTTTTTGAACTAGTGGTCGTATGGAATTGCGGCTGATTTCATTCGACTCAAAATGATCAAATACACTAGGAACCAGCCTAAAGTGTCATATAAGTTGCTTGAACTTTGAAATTATGGAGGAAAAAAAACTTTTATAAACAAGGTTAAAATATCTACGAATTGAGGCTAAACTAAAACTTTTAGCTGTTATATTTATCGAGATATACATAGCTATTAAGGCTCAAATCGCTAAAAACTCATTTCTGCATTTTCGCTCACAACTACACTGAAACCGGGCCAATTTGAAAAATATTGTGCTAGTTAAACTTGCAATAGAAATATCTTCAGCTTTTGTCTAAAGAGTTTTCCATTTTTTGCATCGGTTTTAGAGATATGTAAGCTTGAAAAGCGAAATAGTGTGATTTTCCTGCAAAGCCTCGAAAGGTGACGTATTTCGACTATCCGTTTTGACAATACTACTAAACCGAATCCCATTTTTGAGCAATGTATTGGATGTAGAATTTGACGCTCTTTAATTTAAATCCTATTAAGTTTTTCGATCCGAGGCACCGTTTACAAATTATGAGGAGAATATTAAAAAAGGGCTCAAATTTTTCGGTTTTTCGCCCGCACAGCCGCTCTGCCGTGGGGTCCAAGATGGCTCCGTGTCTTAAAATGTATGTATGAGGACCACCAACAACAATACCAAACGGCATTTCTCTATCATATTTTGCAAGGTCAAATCGCTTAGCGTCCCAACTATTAGATAAAATGCTTTGAACACATGTGAGTAAGTTACCTTTCAATGAACTCATCGGCGACTTCATCAATTCGCGGGACATATAACTTGACAATTTTGGGCTGCATCATCACTGGATTTACAGTTGATCTGAATTCGGCCCATTCCTTACCTTGCCTTTGGATAAATTAAGTCATACATTATAGTATTCACTTGGTTAATATACGTATATGTCTACTCACGTAATGCCCAACCCTCCGTTAACGAAAAGATCTGGTCGCACTTTTCGTCTGTAGTATTCAATACTATCTAATCCACTGCGAACCGGCCATATGCCTTCGTTACGGAATACAGTTTCGAAATCTTTTGGTTCGAATATAAATACCGTATCAGGTTTGCCAAACATTTTCGGGAATTTAAATAAGTCTCCATATTTATAACGATATTCTTGGAGTACATCGCTGAGACTCAAAGTGTTAAATTTACCTGTTGATTAAATGTATTAAGTTAGGTGAAAACTTATTTATATATTAAAAACAAAAAAAACAAAAACCAAATCGGAATTAACCTCCAGGTAGTAAGTCTTTTATCAGTGTCAATGTAGATGGTCCGGGAATTTTATCGTATGATAAAGCGGAGTTCCACTCCTGTTGAAAAGTCGATTCATTTGCAACAGCCGCATTCACCTGCAATTATTATAAAAGCAAATAACTACCTAGATATTTAGATTTAGCTAAAATTTAAATTAAGTAATATTGGCCACTATCGCTTTTTTTAATGGACGCTCTACTTAAATACATTATCTTTAGTTCTTTTACTGTTCATAACCATAATACAATACATATTCGTAGATAACATACAAAAATAGTTAACTCCGGGATATTAGTAATAGCAGAAACAGCGGCAGGGATCTACAGCAGCTAAATTGCCGGTTTCAATTTGATTATAATTTACAAAATATAAAATGAAAGACGCTTGTTTTGTTGGAGTTTTGATTTTCGGTACCTTTATGTTTTTGGGATCGCTGAAAAAGAATTTGAAGATGGGCTTCGCCTGAAATATTATATATTGGTCTAACGAAGACTGAGACTTTAGGAAACACAAAACCTATTCTACATATAAACGAATCTGAGGTTTTCCGAAAAAAAATTTCCGGGTATTTTTTTTTTCTTTTTTTTTTTTGGCAAAAAATCTGATTTTTTTCAATACGAGTACAACTGGAAAACTATGCATCTTATGGAAAAGATGGCTATAATGAACTTGAAGGATCGTGAAGTTGGAAGAACCCGTTAATGACTGTAAATGCGCAGTCTTTGTATTAAACAACGAGTCATTGGCGCACCTCGCTAAGTCCAAGGGTGCCACTAGACTCGAATTTACTAAAATACAGCTGTGATGTTAAGAGGGTAAATAAGCCGGCAACTAGCCCAATGGAGGAGGATGCGGTTCCGACGACGGACGATCCTTCCTTCGAAGTCTTTGGGCTCGTCGTCGGGGACACGGATGAGGATTATGTGCCCCTAAGCTCTGTTGTGGCGGCCTTAGACGATACGTCGCAGCCATCCCTTGGCTCTGATTTGGCTGCCTTAGACGACACGTCGCAGCCTTCTTTGGCGTATGACTTTGACGACTCCAACAAGGTGATGGAGGCGGACACTACGGTGGTGGAGAGGGTGTGTAATGCTTGAGCTTTTACAAATAAACCTCCACCATTCAAAGGCAGCTTCTGCTGGTGTTCTTCTTCATCTCGTGCGCAGTGTGGAAGACATTGTACTGGTATAGAAACCCGGGGTCTCTCGCGATCTCGTAAGAGGCCTGGGGTGTCTTTATTATACTGTTTTTTATGTCCAAGGCCCCGGGAGGCCCCGGTCATGCATTCTTGTTAGGAATACCGTCAAGGCTTTCCTATTGTCAAATTACAGTGACAAGGACACGGTATTAGTTCGCCCTCAGCTCAAGGGTAAGGTGCACTGGATCGTATCGGCATACATGCTGCATGAGAGGAGGCCATTGCATTGCAGCTGCAGAGGAGGTAATTACTAGTATGATTCTTCGCTGCGATTCGAATGCGCGTCATGACGTCTAGGGAAACTCGAATGCAAATGAGCGAGGCGAGTCGCTTATGGGCACTAATCTGCTACTCTGTAACGTAGTCCGCGAGCATACTTTCATAACAAAAAACAGGCATGCATCTGAGAGGTTTCTAGAAAGAACTACATGAAGCTAAACGCAACTCATGGAGAAGCTTTTGTGAGCGGATTAAAGAGTCTTGCGAGACCTCTCGATTTCGTAAAAGCCTGACATCTAATCCATCTGCGCCAAGCTTCCTACAAAAGCAAGACATCTTCGAGTAAAGAAACTATCGAGTATCTGCTGGAAATGGGACCTCAATTACTGCCTCATCTGAAGAGCCCTACACCTGTTGCTTAACGCCATGTGACTGTGAATCTATCCTTTCTCGGGAGAAGATTATGTGCTCGATATCAAACTTCGAGTCTAAAATCTTCTGAACCTGACGGTAATATTCCGACGGACCTGCATCAATGTTAAAATATTCTATATCCTTGAATAGAGAGTATTTTGAAGGCCTGCCTGGAGTTGGTGTATGTTCCTCTCATCAGGTTGGAGGTCCGAGTTGTCGACCTCAGACCGATTAGTCTTAACACTGTTGAAACTGCTAGACAGACTAATTGATGTCCATTTACTAAATGCTACACCACTACGCCAGTTATCTGCGTCGCAGCATGCGTTTTGGAAGAGTAGATCGGTAGATACGTCACTGCACTCTTTGGTGCACTAAATTGGTTTTGACTGATAAAGTTAAATTTCTCGGTCTTATCTTCGACAGGAAGCTAAGGTGGAAGCTTAATATTCAAAAACAGGTAAGAAAGGCTACTGTTGCACTTTACTCGTGCAGGAGCGCCAAGGGTAAAAAGTGGGCCTAGATATGATACTCGGCTTGCTCCCTTTAGATATTTTTGGCGAACAACTCACGGCAAACACAGCCTTGCGCCATCGCGTGACGGGACAGTGGCGTGTGCTGAGTGCGGGACACTCTATTATACTGAATGACATAGATCTCCTTAGAATATTGTTTTGTCAGAAGCTTCACTAGTCTGATTCCATCGAGGGGTCTACGGACGGGGGAAATACCATGAAACACCGAACCCATTGTCTTCTATTCAGATGGCTCTAGGGCCAGAAAAGGCGTCAGGATTGACATTCAATCGGAGCTACTGGGGATTTATCTTGTCCTGCAGGCGGAGGCTCCGGCGATCTCTGAATTTCTGTCTTGGCTGGGCATTCATGCCATTACTGTGAAGGACATCATTATTATTTACACCGACAATGAAGCGGCGATTCGCTCAATCGAATCCGTTTTGACGACATCTAAAACCATTGAGAACTGCCGCTCAGCCCTCGTAGCCATGATTGGCTTCTTTAATATCACCCAAATAATAGTGGTTTTATTGATAACTGCAAAGCAGATGAGCTTGGAGGGTACAACTGGGACGGTTGACGAAAAATGCGAGGACATCAAAATGCCAGTTACCATGTGCAAACTGGCAATAAAGACCGCTGCTGTGAATAGGGCTAATATAAGATGGCTCAACGGCAACACATGCCAAACAACAAGGATGATTTGGCCGATTTTTGACCCTGACCGCTCGGCTGGATGACCTTAGGAATATGACCGCCATTAGGCTGAATCGTTACATCGCCAGTTCAGGTGGCGGTACCACAGCGCATCCAATGGTGGTCTAAGTCCGCCGTGATATATCATGGCAACCCTACACCTTACCAAACCTTTTTATTCGTGAGGATCAGGCCAATCTCGTTCCTTGAAATCCCATTTGGGGCTTGCCATGTCCATTTCCTGCTTGGTTGTTTCATGAAGAACGAGTTCACTATCTAGAGGTTGTATTGGTGGGCAAATTGAACCACTCTGTCCCCTCTTTCATTCCTCTGGCCCAATCCGAATTTCCCTATCAATATTTCTTGTTCTTCGTTCTTTCCTACTAGAGCGTTGAACTCTCCTATGAGGAATTTGAAATGACTGTTATTGTTGTCCCAGGCTCGAGTTATCTCGTTGTAGAACTCCTCCATTTCATCGTGTAAATGACTAAATGTTGGTACAAAAACTTGTATATAATTTCACAGTCTGAGAGTCAAACTGGCCACTCGATCTGACGTACTTGTAACACTAATCATCTTGTTTTTCCATTTTTTGTTAATTAAGAATCCTACACCGGTAGGATTGCCTGATTGGGTTCCTTGATGGTATGGAATATTGCCCGAAGCGAGTGTTAATAGGTTTTCGTTTTTGCGCCTAGTTTCGCTTAACCCAATGAAGTCCCATTTAATCTTTGCACGGTATATATATATGTATATATTTATGTATATATTGTATATATATGTATATATTGTATATGTAGTCCGGATGGCGCAACGGTTAGCACGTTCGCCTTCAACGCACTGGGCCCCGGTTCGATTCCGGGGATTTACGTGTCGGACTATGAGCCCACTCAGCTGTTAAATGAGTACCCATTATGGGGTAAATAGCTCGGTTGAGCGTGTTGCTGATCACATACCTCTGCACAAAAACCGTCACGATCTAGAAAATGAGATGATGCTAACTCATCTCGAGGCCGTGGTTCAAATTGGACTGTTGCACCAGTCATTTATTTTATTTATATATTGTATATGACGAATCATGCATGCGTCATCTGCAGTATTTAAAAATTGGCATATACAGTGATGACGCTAATAATTTTTATAGGTCAATTCTTTCCATTAAAATACATTTTCATTACGCTTAACTCCACCAAATCACTTAATTTCAGAAACTCAACTATAATAATATTTAGGTTGGTTGTCAAAAATCAAAATTTGGAAATTTTGCGAAATTGAATATAGTGGAAACGTACGATTATGCCATTTGACTCAATTGAACACCTGACTGGTATAATGCATTTTTGCCAACTTCACGCAAAAGTGACCGGTTTCAACACTGTCAAAAATGTACAGAAGCACTTTTGTGCAGACTAGTTAGCAGGTAGCAAGTGTGTGCCAATCGCACAAATTATTATATAGCAATGGGCGCGGTCCTGGAAGCCTTCTGATATGGATCTGACTTTTCTGTTTTCTCCTCTATGTGCTTCCCCCTCCAGTAAATTTAGTACAGACAACTGTCAATTTTTGGATCTGAGAATTATTCCCACAGACGGCATACACGGCCGTCTTGTCAAAAAAGATCTGTCAAGTTTTTAGTTTCAAAATGGAAAATTTAATTATTGCGGAATTATTGGATGATTTCGGTGATATCCAAATTGTAAATAGTGTGCAAAGCATACTAAATATAGTGCGCGTTGTCATGGATAACAACATGACAAACGATTGGAGTTTGTTGGACGGGATTGAGCACGAAAACCGACCCAGAAATGCAAATTATTTCGAACAAACAGTTCCCCGATACGACGACTTCCTATTCAAGGAGCAGGTTTGTAGGCTAAAGGCGCAGCAAACTACCACTAAACACTTCGCAACACGTCCGGCACGCTGGCTAACGGATGACTGGCTATGTTGCTTTGGTGACCGGTGACATCTGAGAACTGTCAAAATGTCTGATTTTAGAAATTGACCGGAAAAATATTCAGATCCAGAGGGGGAATTGTCAGATCCAAAAGTGACAGTTGTCTGTACTAAATTTACCGGAGGGGAAAGCAAATGGAGGTGAATTTGAGAAATGTCAAACCCTGATCCGCTCGCAGGAACGCAGCCAATGAAAAACAACAGGATTGCCGGATTCCAAAAATAAACAGTGATAACGTGAAACACATGTTCAGGTAAACGTAAAAGGGCCCAATCGCATCTAATCAACTTTACAGTGTCTTGAGCATATTGCCGAAAAAGGAAAAAAGAGAGAAACATAAAAAAAATAATAAGAGCCATTAGAAGCCACAAGAAGAAAAACCAGTTTGGGATTGGTTCTGAGCGCCGAGGTACAGACAGCACAAATTGCAAATTAACTTTCCGGCCGGATGATGTACCACGAAACATGCACAAAGGGATCTGTACCTCGACCCAGCAGGTAGCTACGGTTTTCTTTTGAAGTGTTTATGCGATGGATCTGATGCATAAATCGCCACGTTTTTTATTTTGAAGTCTTCATGCCAAGGATTCAATGACTTACACTACTACGCTTATTTTAATCACGGATGTACCAACATATTTACGTTAATTGCCCTTATGTTAACCTGGGGCGCATTCGATTCAACATTATGGTCTCCATCGTTGCTGATGTTGTAAAGCTTCCATCAGTTTTAACATTTTAAGTAACGTCTGTATTATATATTGTTGGATTTTGTATGCATAAATAACACTGGACCTCGTTTGTCAAAAGGTCAAATTGTTTTCACATATGGCTGGTCGTAACTTATAAGACTTCAGTCTGCATTATGTGATTCCATGCAAAGTTTCAATAACTGCAGCTTCCTTCCTTTAAAATTTAAACATACACATATTATCTTAATATACCTATCCCCCGATTTACGCGGCACTTTCTTTTACACGATTTCGCTTTTGCATGGTTTTGGAAATTGACCTTTCCGCCCGATTAAAAGGATATTTTAAAAGCGGAATTCGCATTTACACGTTTACACGTGCCCTATGCTCCACATGGAGTTAACAGGAGAGAGAGAGAGAGTCATTTGCAATATAATAACGGTTCATTCACAAATATGTATGTATACCTATATACTGACGACTGAATCCATGTTGCTTAACTGAATTTAGTGTACATATATGTATGAGCCGAATAAAGTGAAATAAAGAAACGACAACTCTGACACAATGATGCGATGATATTCCGCCATTTTAGTTTTCCTAAAACGTGCCATACACACACCAATCGATCGGCCGATCCGTCGCCCGATATCGGACGATGGATCGGTGTGTGTATGCGCTTATCGTTGACGATTTTTACAGTTCCATATAATTTTGATCAGCTGATATTTTGTGGCGATCCATCGGCCGATCGATCGGGCGACGGATCGCATATGGCGACTATAACTACAGCAATCGAATCGTGCGGGTAATAATTTAGTCGGGCGAAGATAAATTCAAAAAAAAAATTATTTTAATAGTAGAAATTTCCGAGAAGTAACTGCAGTGAAACTTTGGATCATACCAATGCCAAAAGAAGATAGAAACCAGGAAGAAGCTTCGCTTCGGCCCGGAGTCCGAAGCGTATATACCCTAGACTTGTACGAACGTAGTGGTGATACCAAAAGTCCCAATTGGCAACGACCATATGCATTAAAAGTGGGTCTCTTATATGGCCAGTTCATAGGGGAGGTTGGCACTCATTCAGTGGGATCTTGACCATTCTCAAAATCAATTAACTAACGCATTCTACAAATATTTGTCCAATTTTTCAAGTCGCTAGCTTCATTCTATCGAAAATTAACGCTTATTTGAAGTTTCACTTGTAGGGGAGATAGGGGTTCCTTGAGTCGGATCTTGCCCAGCATTTCCATCAACCAATTAAATCCCCCTACAAACATTTAAACAAAATTTCAAGTCTCTAGCTTCATTCTATCGAAAGTTATCGCTTATTTGAAGTTTCTTTTGTAGGGGAAGTAGGGGTTTCGTTGGTCGGATTTTACGTATTTCCAATATTAGCCGACTGGATCATACTACAAAGATTTGACCAAAATTTCAAGTCGCTAGCTTTATTTTGTCGTAAGTTATCGCTTATTTTAAGTTTCATTTCTAGGGGAGGTAGGGGTTCCGTAGGTCGGATCTTACCCATCTTTAATGCCAAAATTTCAAGTTGCTGGCTTCATTCTATCAAAAGTTATCGCTTATTTGAAGTTTCATTTGTAGAGGAGGTGGGGGTTCCTTGTGTCGGATCTTGCCCAATTTCAATACCAATAAAGTAGGTCTTATTAGCAACATCCTTTCAAATTTTCAACTTGCTAGTATCATTTTTTCGAAAGTTATCGTAATTAAAGGAATATTTAATTTTTGGAAATTTGTACGGGAGGTAGGCGTTCCTTTTATCCGATTATGCCCAACTTACCAGAACTTAAGCAGCTTCTCACTTCAAGGCTACACGCCAAAAATCAGGTGTCTACGTCAATTGGTTCAGGAGTTATAGACAAAAAACCTGAAAAGTAGGGTAGTACGGGGTTCTTTGTAAGAAAATTTCCGTTAGTTTTCAACTTATCAGTTTTATTTTCCCAGGAGAGTATGAAATTACCCTCATGAGTAATCTACCAAAGCTAGAGCTTTTCATGTTACTTTAATCGGGAGTTATAGATACATTTATGTATTTTACATATGTAGGGGAGGTAGGCGTTCTCTTGGCCTGATCATGCCCATTTTCAATACCATCCAACTAGATCACACTTCCAACATTTGGCCAAAATTTCAAGGCTCTATCTTCATTTTATCGAAAGTTATCGTGCGAACGGACAGACAGACGGACAGACAGACAGACAGACAGACAGACAGACAGACGGACAGAAAGACAGACAGACATGGCTAAATCGAATCAGGAGGTGACCCCGATCATATATATATACATTGCTATACCTCCGGAGCCTCCTTTAAGGTGTTACATATTTCCGTCGTGACAAAAACAATATACCCTATACTATAAGTCTAGGGTATAAAAAAAGGTAAACAGGCGAAGAGGAAAGTGATTTCTCTGGAAACCAAAATCAAAATTCTTGATCGTCTGTGCACTGGAGAAAGAGTAATCGATGTGGCTAAATTTTATTCTATTTTATGAATGGAGCTACCATAAGGACTATAAGGAAAAATGAAGAATTAATCAGGAAAAACGTAGCATCGTGATCGTCTACGAGCGTAAGCATGGTTTCATACGCAAGAGATGTTGCGATGGAAAAAGTGGTGCAGGCTTTAGTGATAGAATATAGAAGAAGAAATAGAAGATCAAACTCGAAAAAGAGTTCCACTTAATACAAGCACCATTGCCAACATAGCATTGAAAATTTATGGAAAAATTAAGCTTGAGTTACCATCGTCTTCTTCAGTAAAGAACAAACCTTTCAGTGCAAGCCCTGGAGCGGTATTCCTTGCACAATCTTAAGCTAAAAGGGGAAAAAGCCTCAACTGATTCACATGCATCAGAACAATATCCCGCAAAATTTGCTGAAATGATTGCCAACTCATACACTCCGGATCAAGTTTTTAACGCAGACGAGTTCGGATTATTTTGAAAAAAAAAATGCCACAAAGGACTTATTTGGCAAAATCCCACAAAATAGCAAGTGGCCACAAGGCAGCGTAATGTCGAATAACGGTACAAAAAAAAAGATAAGACACCACGTGCATTTAAAGGTATCAACACTTCCTGTCCTATCTTCCTGTTTATTGGATGGCAAACAAAAAAGCGTGGTTTCACAACTTTTTGTTCCGGACGTCAAACGATAATTCAACAGAAAGGGAATGCGCTTTAAGGTTCTTCTCCTAATTGACAATGCACCAGGTCATTCTCAAAATATTCGGCATGAAAACGTACAAGTTGCATTTCTGCAACTCTTAGACCTTGCAACCTTTAGACCAAGGAATAATTTCGACATTTAAGGCACTATACATATATCAAACAAACCTACACCTACAGGTACATTTTGGAAAACATGAAAAATGATCCAACCTGGATGCCTGGAAAAAATTTACAATCTTAGATCGTGTTAAGCATGTGGGACTTTCGTAGAGCCAGATTAAGCACTCAACCTTAAATGCCTGCTGGAAAAACTTATGGCCTGACGTACACAGTTCAAAGTCAGAATTTTAGAATGCCATTGCAGGGTGAATTTTCTCAAATAACGGAGTTGGCGTACAGAATGGGAGGTGAAGGTTTTGACGATTTAGGCGAAGCTGACATAGCTTAGCTTATGGCAGACGAAGAATTAGACGAGGAACATGTAATTTAAATGCTTGAAGAAACAAATCCTTCTGACAATGATTCCGACGAAGTTGAACCCGAACCGGCAGCTTTCACTGCAAGAGTCATACGCGATGGGCTTGAATTATGGAGAAAATTGGGGAATCATTTCTTACAAAATGATTCGAATGTTGAACGTGCTCTTCGACTCCAGCGAAACACTAGTAAATGTTTGTATCAGTATGAGTAGATCTACAAGGATCTCACAAATAATCGATCGCAGCTTTTAATAACTGATTTTTTTTACAAACTCTTCACGATCAACCACCATTCAACCAGAACCGCTGTTGGATGATGAAAGTGACACCAACTCACAAAGCAAATAAAATAATAAATCGTCGCTAACAATACTTGAACTTTGAAGGATTTTTATACCCTAGACTTTTAGTATAGGGTATATTGTTTTTGTCACGACGGAAATATGTAACACCTTAAAGGAGGCTCCGGAGGTATGGCAATGTATATATATAAATGATCAGGGTCACCTCCTGATTCGATTTAGCCATGTCTGTCTGTCTGTCTGTCTGTCTGTCTGTCCGTCTGTCCGTCTGTCCGTCTGTCTGTCCGTTCGCACGATAACTTCCGATAGAATGAAGCTAGAGCCTTGAAATTTTGGTCAAATATTGGAAGTATGATCTAGTTGGTTGGTATTGAAAATGGGCGTGATCGGGCCAAGAGAACGCCTACCTCCCCTACATATGTAAAATACTTAAATGGATCCATAACTCCCGATTAAATAAACATGAAAAGCTCTAGCTGTGATATATTGCTCGTGAGGATGATCTTCTACTCTCCTGGAAAAACAAAATCGGTCAGTTGAAAACTAACGGCAATTTTCTTACAAAGAGCCCCGTACTACCCTACTTTTCGGGTTTTTTGTCTATAACTCTTGAACCAATTGACGTAGACACTTAATTTTTGGCATGTAACCCTGGGGTGAGAAGCTGCTTGAGTTCTAGTAAGTTGGGCATAATCAGACCAAAGGAACACCTACCTCCCCTACAAATTTCAAAAAATTAAATATTCCTTTAATTACGATAACTTTCGATAGAATGACAGTAGCGAGTTGAAAATTTGTTAGAATGTTGTTAGTGAGATCTACTAGGTTGGTATTGAAAATGGGCAAGATCCGACCCAAGCAACCCCTACCTCCACTACAAATGCAACTTCAAATAAGCGATAACTTTTGACAGAATCAACCCAGCGACTTGAAGTTTTGGTCAAATGTTTGAAGTGAGATTGGGTTAGTTGGTATTCAAGATGGGTTAGATCCGACCTAAGTTACCCCTACCTCCCCTACAAATGAAACTTAAAATAAGCGATAACTTACGACAAAACACTGCTAGCGACTTAAAATTTTGGGCGAATATTTGTAATAGGATCCAGTTGGCTAATATTGAAAATACGTAAAATCCGACCAACGAAACCCCTACTTCCCCTACAAATGAAACATCACATAAGCGATAACTTTCGATAGAGTGAAGCTAGATATTTGCAATTTTGTTTAAATGTTTGTAGCATGATCTTATTTGTTGGTGGCAATGATGAGCAAGACCCGACCCAAGGAACCCCTACCTCCCCTACAAGTGAAACTTCAAATAAGCGATATCTTTCGATAGAATGAAGTTAGCGACTTGAAAAATTCGACAAATATTTGTAAAATGGGTTACTTCATTGATTTTGATAATGGTCAAGATCCTCCTGAATGATTGCCAACCTCTTCTATAAACTGGTCATATAGGGAACTCACTTTTACTGCATATGGTCGTTACCAATTGGTACTTTTGTTATCACCTCTAGGTCTGTACAAGTCTAGGGTATATACGCTTCGGACTCCGGGCCGAAGCCAAGCTTCGGCCTGGTTTTTTACATTATTTAACCCATTATTCCCAATTTTGTGATTGAACTGTTTCTGATTTTTTTTATTTTATATAATCAATGGAACTGCTTAAATTTTCGTTAGAAAATAAAAGTCATACTATATATTTAAATTTTCTATTTACTGTAGTATGAAAGGATCTTCATATTTATGTTATTTATTATAATTTTTACGTTATACTTTTATTTTATACTAAAATAAAAGGTACCTTCACCCACATTTTAGCTTGTTTTCGATTTACACGGTTTTGCTATGGAACTTTTAGCAATTCGAATTTAACATTATGAAGTCACATTGATAACTTTGTGGTTTCAGTTGCTTTTAGCCAGATTCGTAGTGACCCCTGGATAATATAGGTGCATGCGCACCATATTTCTTTATTA
This sequence comes from Chloromyia formosa, assembly GCA_964017055.1. NCBI lineage: Eukaryota > Metazoa > Arthropoda > Insecta > Diptera > Stratiomyidae > Chloromyia > Chloromyia formosa. The sequence continues at coordinate 64,716,496 of OZ024818.1, forward strand.
TGGGTAATAGGACATTCGATTCCGTCGCACGCTCTCGCGAGAGATGGTGGGATAATTTTGTCGCGAACTGCCCCAACCATCAGGGGTTAAATTTTAATGATTTTGTTTCAGGTACCTCTGTGATGTTTTGAGTTTTATTTTAGGGGCATACGGGTGAAAGAAATAAAAAAATACGTACGTCCTTAAGTCAGAGATTATAAAAAACCACGCCGACTTCTCTTCATAACTGAGCATCTTTCAAGCACCCATCCTCTGAAATTTAATATCGGAATGTTTAACAGACTTGAACAGGGTTCATTCAAATAAGGACTCAGTACAACATGAGACTGACATCATGTCGATTCTAAAACACGAAAATAATCACAATGTGCTGATCAGCAAATGTGAAGCGCTGACTCAGCGATGATGTTTTATGAACGCAACCAATATTAAACGATGCTTATGCATTTCATACTAACGTCCCACGATCCACGTTCAACCGCCCAAGGTTATTAAAACAAATATAAAATACATACTACATATATATTTTATATATTTTTTTTTCACAAAGTAAGACCAGTTTACCATGTGCGGTTCTTCTGGCTAGCTGTTGGCGGGAGCGGTTGAAAGATCCGCGGCGCCGCGGTCAACAAAACCGTCACAATTGACTGTTAGCGACTAACCTTGAAAAACGCTATCAAGTGTCGTCTTCTCCATAAAACGAGCGAACGGTTGCGATCTTCAATCGATTAAAAACTTCAGCCACTTATCAAATCAAGTTGACAAAATAACAAAATCGCCCACAGCTAGCTGAGAGAACCACCTAATGTCTTATCATCAAATTCATTGGCACTGGAACTCATAGGAGAATTATATGGAATGTTGGTTTTTTAATCATTTGACTACATTAAACTATTTTATTGTATTGTGTGCACATGTACATGTTAAATACTTGTAAACATAATTTGGCTCTCATTCGAGCGAATTTTTTCATTAGAATTTCTCACGGTTTCCAATGCACCAATCTAGCTACATATACGTAGTACACAAATACATTATGCTCACTGATTGATCTCCGGTAGAAAGTATAACTACAAAACCATCCACATATGTATGTACATTGGTAGCCCGAAAGCCGACCGTGCTTCTAACAGATAATGCACTCACAACAAGATTTTACACATGATCTGTGTATCTTTTTGACTATACATATTTTTAGATCCAAATATCTAAACACCATGATCTTCACTCTGCACCCACCTGAGTCACATACTGTCGTGCTAAATTATATTTGTTTTGGTTGATCTTTGTTATTATTGAACTGCTGCCACGAATCATCTCTAAATATTGCTCCTGGCGTGTTCGAGTACGCAGGTGAAACTAATGATGGCTACTACAAACCGAGAATTTTATAATAAAATCCTAAATCTCTATCTACCCTACAATCTTATCTTGTCGCACAAGCTGCAATTGATTGTACGAGGCCGAACACTGAAGCAACCGAAATGTGATTGAATGACATGACCAGCAAAACGTAACTGGCGTTTGGTCTGCGTTATTAATCGCAGTTTTTTATAGTAATGCGGTTGGCATAGCGGTTCTAGCTTTCATATCTTTAAATAGCTCTGGTGTATAAAAAAATTAAAAAGCTCAAATTCGGAATACATTAGATTAAAATGATAATCTTCACGCTTCGCGTGAAGGTTATCGTCCCTTTGTTGTTTTTTATGGTGCGTTTGCTACTTTGAAAGTAGTAGTAACTTGTCCCGATTTCACTGTTCCTATGAGACGTATATGAAATAGTAAGCCGATTTCAACTAAATTCAAGAATGTGGCGAATAATATGAAATTTCGTAAAGATATCTTCAGAAATAAAAAAGTTTTTCTGACAAAAACTTGCTTTTGGGACGGTCGTTCCTATGACAGCTATTTGACGTAGTGGTCCGATTTCAACCAAATTCGTGAATGTGATTTAACTATAGATACTATTGATTAGTGTGAAATCTGAAAACGATATCTTTAGAAATAAAAAAGTTTTTCTCACAAAGACGAATTTTTGGACCGGTCGTTCCTATGGCAGCTATATGACGAAGTGGTCCGATTTCATTGGTTCCGCCATATTCACGGTGTGTAATAGAAAGAAGACTTTGTGCAAAATTTCAAAAATATATCTCTAGAAATAAAAAAGTTTTTCTCACAAAGACGAATTTTTGGACCGGTCGTTCCTATGGCAGCTATATGACGGTCCGATTCCGTTAGTTCCGACATATTTACAGCGTGCAATAGAAAGAAGGCTTTGTACAAAATTTCAACTCGATAGCTTTAAAACTGAGGGACTAGTTTGCATAGAACCAGGCAGACAGACGGACAGACAGACAGACGGACAGACGGACAAACCTTAATCGACTCGTCTCATTATAGTGACCAAGAATATATATAGTTTATATGGTCGGAGATGCTTCCTTCTCTGCGTTGCAAACTTCTCGACAATATACCCTATCACATCCGTGAAGGGTATAAAAACACTCAGTTTAGCTGGCCTCTTTTTATTTATAGTCCAATCTTCAGGTTTTAAATACGAAAAAAATTCAAAGAATTTTTGATGGGTTAATCAATTGTGGTAGGAGAGTCAAAAAAACTAGTTTGCGTCAAGAGGGAAAAAAAGGTCCTAGACTTGTGCAAACCTAGCGGTGACACCAAAACTTCAAATAGGTAACAGGCATATGCATTAAAAGTGTGGCTTCTATTTGGTCAGTTTGATTTGTTTGAACAGAAGTTAGCCGATGAAGCTACGATGAGGGAACCTTTGTAAAGAAGGTATGCGCCATTTTGAGACGAGGGAGCTCTTTTAACCACAACTTTATAGGGGAGATAGGATTTTGCCCATTCCCAAAATGAGCTAATTATAATCCACACTACAAACATTTGACCAAAAATCTATGTCGCTAGCTTCATCCCATCGAAAGTTATCGCATATTTAAAGTATCGGTTGTAGGCGAGTAGGGGTTTCTTTGGTCGGTTCTTACCCATTTCCAATACCAACTCACTACTCACTACCAACATCCGACCAAATTTTGAACTCGTTAGCTTCATTTTCTCGAAAGTTATCGTAGTTAAAGGTATATTCAATTTTTTTTACATTTGTAGGGGAGGTAGGTGTTCTTTTGGTGTGATTATGCCCATCTTACTAAAACGAAAGCATCTTCTCATCTTAACTATACATGCCAAAATCAGCTCTCTACGCCAAATGATTCAGGAGTTATAGACAAAAAAACGTGAGAAGTAGAGTAATACGGGGCTCTTTGTAACAAAAGTACCGTTAGTTTCCAACGGATTGATTTCATTTTTACAGAGAGTATAAAGTGACCCTCTCTAGTCACCTACCAAAGTCAGAGCCTTTCTCGTTTATTCGATCGGAAGTTACAGATATATTTCATTATTTTACAAGTATAGGGGAGGTAGGCGTTCAATTGGTTGGATAATGCTCATCAGGGGCGTATATATTTTTAAGCAGAGGGAGGGGATATCCCAATGCAACTGCATTTTTATACCCTAGACTTATAGTATGGGTATAGGGTATATTGTTTTTGTCACGACGAAAATATGTAACACCTTAAGCGAGGCTCCGGAGGCATAGCAATGTATATATGTATATAAATGATCAGGCCTGATCAGGAGGTAACTCGCGTCACCTTCTGATTCGATTTAGCCTGTGTCTGTCTGTCCGTCTGTCTGTCTGTCTGTCTGCCCGTTCGCACGATAACTTTCGATGGAATGAAGCTAGAGCCTTTAAATTTTTTTCAAATGTTCCAAGTATGATCTAGTTGGTTGATATTGAAAATGGGCAGAATTAGGCCAAGAGGACGCCTACCTCCCTTACATATGTAAAAAAATTAAATGTATTTATAACTCCCAATTAAATAAACATGAAAAGCTCTAGCTTTGGTAGATTGCTCGTGAGGATAAACTTATACTCTCCTGGAAAAATAAAATCGATCAGTTGAGAACTAACGGTAATTTTCTTACAAAGAGCCCCGTACTACCCTACTTTTCTGCTTTTTTGGCTATGACTCATGAACCAATTGACGGAGACACCTGATTTTTGGCATGTAACCCTAAGGTCAGAAGCTGCTTGAGTTTTAGCAAGTTGGGCATAATCAGATAAAAGGAACGCCTACCTCCCCTACAAATTTAAAAAAATATTTTAAAATATTCCTTTAATTAAGATAACTTTCAATAGAAGCAAGCAAGTTGAAAATTTGGTAAAATGTTGGTAGTAAGATCTACTTGGTTTGTATTGAAAATGGGCACGATCCGACCCAGGAAACCCCTACATACTCTACAAATGAAACTTCAAATAAGTGATAACTTTTGATAGAATGAAGCCAGCAACTTGAAATATTGGTCACATGTTTAAAGTAAGATTAAGTTAGTTGGTATTAAAGATAGGCCAGATCCTACCCAAGGAACCCCTACCTCCCCTACAAATGGAACCCAAAATAAGCGATAACTTACGATAAAATAAAGCTAGCGACTTGAAATTTTGGTTACATGTTTATAGTAGGATTCAGCTGGTCGATAATGAAAATACGTAAAATCCGACCAACCAAACCCCTACTTCCTCTACAAATGAAACTTCGAATAAGCGATAAATTTCGATAGAATGACGCTAGAGACAAATAAGCGATAACTTTCGATAAAATGAAGCTAATGACTTGAAATTTTGGTGAAATATTTGTACTGGGATCTAGTTGGTTGTTGTTAAAAATGTGCAAGATTCTAAACATTGTTTTTACCAGTCGCTTGGTCTGACAAATGTATGCACTCTCGCAATCAGGACATTCGATTTTATATACGCCGCGGTGTTTCCCTTTTGTTTTAGGGTCTTTCTCACTCGTCAGTATTGTCTTCAGCTGCGCGTGTCTGCTCGTTGGTACCATTTCGATGTTGAATTTTGTCAGCGCAATATTTATGTGACCCCACAAAATGTTGTAGACTAAGCTGGATCTGAAGATTGGGAACTTTCGGAAAAACTAGGAGAATTCTGTCTATTTGATTAGAGAGAACTTTCACAAAACCCAAAAAATGTTCGCTTTAGGACTTACAAATCCCCCCGCGTGGGTTCGAGGTTCCTACCAATTAAATGGATAATGGTAATGGACTACCTCTAGCGGAAATGCCGCAATGAAGGAATTTTAAGAATTCTCTCTAAATTCAATAGAGAGAATTCTCCTAATATTCGCGAAACAGGAATGTTCCGAAGATTGTTTCATCGTTGTTGTTGTTTGACATCGGTGTAAGTTTCTTCCGTTCAATTCCGGCCTTCTTTTTCCTGATAATGGCGTCTATAATTTTGCTGCTATTTTTCGTTTTTTGAGGCCGTGTCCTTTATATAAGCTAATTATTGTTCATGTCGGCGTTTATTGAGGGGGATAGTTAGCATCCTGTGGATCATGCTGTGATTTGCGGCGAATTTGTGTTGATAAGAGTGGAGGGAGCTGCTCGGAATGGTTCTCTGTGTCGTTGCTGTTTTCCTGTGTATGTCGAACTCAATATTTTCCCCATTTCTAAGAATTTGGACGTCCAAAAAGGGTATTTCGCCATTTTCTTCTGTTTCCGTTGTAAATGCATTTACATGTGGTTGACTTCTGTTCTACTGACAGGGGTCTCTAGCTAAGCATATTGGCCCTGGAAGTCTCCGAGGGGTTTTGTGAGCTTTGCGTTGCGTTGGTTCAAACCATAGTAGTACTACTCCATTTTAGGTGCTATTTAATTCAATATCCGCCCCTAATTCGTACTCCAGGTAATGGGGTATATATGGGTCCAGATGTGGACATTTTCACACTTGGTTCGTCCCAAAGTTGTCGCAAAGCATGCTACTGAGTGTGCCCCATTGTCGCTTGATAATCCTAGTCGAACATGTTAGAGTGAGAGAGTGTGTTTAGTGGGTTCTGTGGAGCCATGCCACTGGGTGAGCATGTAGGTTCGGTTAGCCAGTGTTTTTTTTTTTCCTTTCTGGTTGGCAGGGGGCATCTCTCTCTGATGTCATGGGTGGATATCTTCGGGACGAAGTCCGGTGTCAACCAGCGGTTGACTAGCCTACATGGTTCAATGTTCTTCCAGGTCATGGGGGGTTGTCTCCGCATGCCCTTTCTGTGCAGTGTCTGTGTTCACCTGCCATTCTGTATGTTTTCGAGGTGGTGTGTTGCCAACCACGTTTTTCATAAGCAGAGATGGTTTCGGTGTGTGTCTGTTTTTGGAGCTTTGACTGTGGTCGCATCATGTCGTCCTTTTGACTAGGTCTCCTTTTCCTTGTCCCCTTGCCTTAGATAAAGATTTTGGCTGTGTTCTTGTTTGGTTTGTTGCGGTTTGTGTGTCGCTTTGGTTACTTGTTGTGCCTATTTGTGTTTTTTGATTTTAAATGTTAGGTTGCCCCATTTTGTGGCGGTGTCAGGGTGTTTTTCAAGGGATTTCTCGCAGAGGATGTAGAAAATGTTGCTTAAGCTCTCAAAGCTCCCTGCCAATCAGCGTTAGAAGAAGTTAACTAATTTAATCAGGGTTCCATATGCATGCTCCAGAGCAGGGCTTCCTAAACTTTTTTTATGCATGACCCCTTTTTATCATCGAGATTTTTTTGCGGCCCCAGATATTAAATAAAAGTAAAAATTAGCTATAGGTATTTTTTACAATAATAATTTATTCCTTACAATAACAATATTTGTACATACGTATGAAAAAAGAAATTTTATGATTTGTTTCAAGTACATATTAAAAAAAAAGAAAGAAAATCGGTTTTAATTACGTGTAACTGTAATGTATGTAACGTCTTCGGGCGGTAGTTTTTCCGTTGAAATTGCATATCACAAAAACAGCGCGTTTCTTGACGAGATACTTTTTATTATTCAATTGAGTACTTGCTCTCTTCTTCAGTTCTTAGGCAAAGGTGCCGAAGAACTGAACAAAAGAGAAAGTAGCTCTCGAAACAATCTTGTATTCAATTGGATTATAAAAAAATAGCTCGCTGTTTTGGTGACTTGAATGTGCTTGTTTTTTGTTGCGATCAATGGAGCGCAGTAGCGCTATATTTATTCATTCAAAAATCAGCATCTTTAAATGCCCTCAGAATTCGTTTAACTTCCGACACAGGTAACGAAGAAGGCGGCCACGTGAGCATTCTGAATCAAATTCTTGTCCTGCAGATCTGCTTGAGATCAGATTACAGGATGAGGGAGGTTCTATACAGCAGAAAATTTCCAGCGGACAGATCTATTCCATTGAGGTTTGCGTCTGCGGAAGGGTGCTCTGGGAATAGTGACTTCACGCCGCTCACATTGCTATCTACTCTTAGATAGCCCATCATCCATAAAGGCGCTCTTTTAGCTAAAAATTTCTTGGAGACTGGTGGCCATTCTGCTCTTTATTAAAGGGGTGGACGTTTCCTTGACGGACTTACGGGACGGTACAATACACCTCTCTATTGTTGCGAAGTGCCCACCAGCTGGGTCAGTACCTCGACTCTCTTACCTTTTCTTGCTTTTTTTGTTATATAATAATTTAAACCCCATTTGGGGTTGCGACATATAGTTTGGGAACCCATGCCGTAGAGCGATGCGCAGAGCTACGAGCGTTTTGGTGGAATTATGTTCATATCAACCCTTTTTGAGGCTGATGATTTTTTTTTGCGGCAAATTTTTTACAATCGGTTTGTTTTTGGGCCGTATTTTTTGACGCAAACTATTTTTTTTTTACTCTTCGACCACTACAGATTAAAACATCGAAAATTCTGCATTAGAGGAATTTATCGGATTTTCAGCAGAAATTTGAATATATTCACTGAATTATTATAAACCAAACATAGAAAAATATTTATATAAGAGCTTGTCAGTTCAAACGCACTTGAAATATTTTTCTCAAAAACACAAAAACCTGTGGGTGTGAGAATATGATAAAGACTACCACTACTACTACTTAATCGCTCAATGGCAATAAAAGCGGGAAAAGAGTCGTAATAGCAAGTTTTACTTATTCCTTTTCTTGGGGGTGAAAGTATTATATTGCTGATTCGCATTTGCGTTATTAATGGAGACCGAAAATAATCTAAAAGAAGCCAGTCCACGGCTAGCTTTGCCGAAAGCAGGTGGTATCACACCTGCAATCTGTGTCTCTATCTGTGTTGCTATAAATGGTAGATGCGGAATGGATGAACAATTCTGCATTTACCACTTTGAAATTAGCAAGCAAACTTATTCCGATTCCACTATTCCCATGAGAGGTATATGAAGTAGTGAGCCGATTTCACCCAAATTTAGGAATGTAGTTTGGCGGTAAATATAATCGATATAATAATAATTTTTTGGCAAAGATATCTTTGGAAAGAAAAAAAATGTTCTGACAAAAACTTACAGACCGACAGACAGACAAACAGACAGACATGACTAATTCGAATCAAGGGGTAACCCTGATCATTTATATATTTTATATATACACATTGATATACCTCCGGAGCCTCCTTTTCATCGTGACCAAAACAATATACCCTATACTATAAGTCTAGGGTATAATAAGAATAGTAAGGTCGTCCACTGAGTTTTTATGCCCTAGACTTATAGTATAGGGTATATTGTTTTTGTCACGACGAAAATATGTAACACCTTAAAGGAGGCTCTGGAGAAATAGCAATGTACATGTGTAAATGATCAAGGTCACATCCTGATTCGATTTAGCCATGTCTGTTTGTCTGTCCGTCTATCTGTCTGTCCGTTCGCACGATAACTTTCGATAGAATGAAGCTAGAGCTTTGCAATTTTAATCAAATGTTGGTACTATGAACTAATTGGTTGGTATTGAAAATGGGCATGATCAGGCCAAGAGAACGCCTACCTCCCCTACATATGTAAAATTATTAAATGTATCTATTACTCCCGATTAAACAAACATGAAAAGCTCTAGCTTTAGTAGATTGATCGTAAGGGTAACGTCATACTCTCCCGGAAAAATAAAATCGATCAGTTGAAAATTAACGGTAATCTTCTTACAAAGAGCCCCGTACTAACCTACTTTTCTGGTTTTTTATCCATAACTCTTGGACAAATTGACGTAGACACCTGATTTTTGGCATGTAACCTTGAGGTGACAAGCTGCTCGAGTTTTAGTAAGTTGTGCATAATCAGATCAAAGGAACGCCTATCTCCACTACAAATTTCAAAAAATTAAATATTTCTTAATCACGATAACTTTCGATAGAATGACGCTAGCGGGTTGAAAATTTGGTGGAATGTTGGTAGTAAGATCTATTAGTTGGTATTGAAAATAAGAAAGATCCAATCCAAGAAACCCCATCCTCCCCTACAGATGAAACTTCAAATAAGCGATAACTTTTGATAGAATGAAGCCAGCGATTTGAAATTATGGCCAAATGTTTAAAGTGAAACATAGTTAGTTTGTATTGAAGATAGGCCAGATCCGACGTAGGGAACCCCTACCTCCCCTACAAATGAAACTTCAAATAAGTGATAACTTTCGATAAAATGAGGCTAGTGACTTAATATTTTGGTCAAATGTTTGTAATGGGATCTAGTTGGTTGTTATTGAAAATACACAAGATCCAAAAAAGAAACCTCTACCTCCCCTACATGTGAGACTTCAAATAAGCGATAGCTTTCGATAGAATGAGGCTACCGATTTGAAAAAATCGACAAATATTTGTAGTGTGTTTGTTAGTTGATTTTGAGAATAATCAAAATCCTTCTGAATGATCGCCAACGTCCTCTGTAAACTGGCCATAAAAGAAACTCATTGTTAATGCATATGGTCGTTGTCAGTTGGTACTTTTGGTATCAGCACTATGTCTGTACAAGTGTAGGGTATATACGCTTCGGACTCCAGGTCGAAACGAAGCTTCGGTCTGGTTTTTTCTTCGTATTGTTTTCGGAAAGGAGATGTGAAGAGGAGAGGAGGAAAAAAATATGTATGTATAGTTTTCCGGCAACACATTACACCTAGCATTTACAATTAGACGCATAGCTTTCAAAATATCAGAACGTCAAACTTTCTGTTCTTGATCTAAGTATTTGTTAATTGCCTTGACCCATCGAGAGGCATGGGCGCGTCAACATCTTTAGCATTTCTATGCCTTGTTGTCGTTTCGATAGCATATCTACTTTTCGGAAGTACGGTTGCTAGCATGCACCTCCTATCCGCGCCGTCTTTATACTGACAAGCTCGGAGAACTATGAGAGTTGTATTAGTACTCACAGGCTGTTTTTAGTCGTGCCGAGGTTTGAACTCTGAGCTCTAGATTAGTATCGTAGAGCGGTGCCCGAAAGACCACGGCCACCGAGCTTGTAAAGTTGCAAAATTGAATTCGCCGCAAAACAGTACATCGATTGGATACGTGGAATGTCATCGTTTTCCACTTGAAACAATACCATAGAGCGGGACGAAAATTGTAGAGCTCGTGCTCACGCCAAACTTTTTAGTTCGCAGGAAAACTAAATAGTTTAGTCAGAAAAATGAAAACACGCGGTGTTTTATGAGACTGTGCACACATCGATTACTAAATAGTTTAGTTTACAGTGTGCGCGGTCTCATAAGCCGTCGTGTGTTCTATTTTTCTGACTAAGCTATTCGGTTTTTCTGCGAACTAAACAGTTTGCCGTGTGCGCGTGCTCTTAGTCGACAAAATGAAAGATCATTTTGTATGGGATATGACATTCCGTTCCGGTACGCGGCCAACACAATACTAGGCATGATAACCTTCACCTTCTTTGTGACTTATGGTGCATTTGCCACTTTGAAGTTAGTAGTAAAACTTGTTCTGATTTCACTGTTCCTATGAGAGGTATATGAAATAGTGGGCCGATTTCAACCAAATTTAGAAACGTGGTTTGGCAGTCAATATGATTGAATAATATGAAATTTGGTAAAAATTCCAAATAAAAACCGGAGTCCGAGACATATATACCCTAGACTTGTACAGACCTAGTGGTGATACCAAAAGTACCAATTGGCAACGACCATATGCATTAAAAGTGAGTTTCCTATATGGCCAGGTTATAGGGGAGGTTGGCACTCATTCATGAGGATCTTGGTCATTTTAAAAATCAATTGACTAACCCATTCTCCAAATATTTGTCGAATTTTTCAAGTCGCTAGCTTCATTCTATCGAAAGTCATTGCTTGTTTGAAGTCTCACTTGTAGGGGAGGTAGAGGCTCCTTGAACTGGATCTTGCCCATCATTGCCACCAACCAATTAGTTCACCCTACAAACATTAAAAAAAAAATTCAGGTCTCTAGCTTCACTCTATCGAAAGTTATCGCTTATCATAAGTTTCATTGATAGGGGAAGTAGGGGTTTCGTTGGTCGGATTTTACGCATTTCCAATATTAGCCAACTAGATCCTACTTCAAACATTTGACCAAAATTTCAAGTCGCTACCTTTATTTTGTCGTAAATTATTGCTTATTTTAAATTCCATTTCTAGGGGAGGTAGGGCTTCCTTAGGTTGGATATAACCCATCTTTAATACCAACTAACTCAATCTCACTTTAAACATTTGACCAAAATTCCAAGTTGCTGGCTTCATTCTATCAAAAGTTATCTCTTATTTGAAGTTTCATTTGTAGGGGAGGTAGGGGCTCCTTGGGTCGGATCTTGCCCATTTTCAATGCCAAATAACTAGATTTTACTACCAACGTTCTGCCAAATTTTTAACTCGCTACTGTCGTTCTATCGAAATTTATCGTAATTAAAGTAATATTTAATTTTTTCAATTTTGTAGGGGATGTAGGCGTTCCTTTGATCTGATTATGCCCAACTTACCAAAACCCAAGCAACTTCTTACTTCAGGGTTACATGCCAAAAATCAGATGTCTACGTCAATTGGTTCAAGAGTTATAGACAAGAAACCTGAAAAGTAGGGTAGTACGGGGTTCTTTGTGAAAAAATTACCGTTAGTTTTCACCTAATCGATTTTATTTTGTCAGGGAAGTGTAAGATTACCCCCACGAGCAATCTACCAAAGCTAGAGCTTTTCATGTTTATTTAATTGGGAGTTATAAATACATTTAATTATTTTACATATGTAGGGGAGGTAGGCGTTCTCTTGGCCCGATCATGCCCATTTTCAATACCAGCCAACTAGATCATACTTCCAACATCCGACCAAAATTTCAAGACTTAAGCTTCATTCTATCGAAAGTTATCGTGCGAACGGACAGACAAACGGACAGACAGACAGACGGACAGACAGACATGGCTAAATCGAATCAGGAGGTGACCCTGATCATTTATATATATAAACATTGCTATACCTCCGGAGCCTCCTTTAAGGTGTTACATATTTTCGTCGTGTCAAAAACAATATACCCTATACTAAAAGTCTAGGGTAGAAAAAATTCTAACAAAAGCTTGCTTTTGGAACGGTCGTTCCTATGATAGCTGTATTATAAAGAAGTTCAATTTCAACCCAATTCGGGAATGTGATTTGAATAAAGATACTATTGATTGGTGTGAAATTCGAAAAAGATATCTTTAGGAATAAAAAAGTTTTTCTCACAAATTCGGATTCTCGAACCGTCCGTTCCTAGGGCAGCTATATTACGTAGTGGTCCGATTCCGTTGGCTCCGACATATATACAGCGTGCAATAGAAAGAAGGCTTTGTATAAAATTTCAGCTTGATAGCTTTAAAACTGAGGGACTAGTTTGCATAGAACCAGACGGACTGACGGACAAAGCTTAATCGTCTCATCATACTGACCAAAATATAATATTATAGTTTGTATGGTCGGAAATGCTTCCTTCTGTGCGTTGCAAACTTCATGACAAAGTTAATATACCCTATCACATTGGTGAAGGATATCAAAATGTCAATTTTCGATGATTTTCAAAATGGCGGAGAGAGAGTGAGTTGGGAGTTTTTTGAAAGTCTGGAGCATATAAAAGGTAAAATATCCTCTTCTAATTATTAAACCACTTGGCATAAATTACCTAAATTATTTTCGGACGTGAACCTATTTATGCCGAATTAAAGATTGTTCTCCGACTGGTGTCTTTTAATAATTTTCTGGCCCGAAACAATATCGAATGAAGAGTTGAGTTGGCGTACGGGTCAGATGCCAATCGACGAACTGATACGCAGGCGAAAATGGCAGTGGATTGCATTGCTGAACATGCGATGAAATGGGACCCCATTTCCAATGAAGGCCGACAAGGAGTTGTCCTAGAAAGGCATGGTGCCGATCTGTGGCGAAAAAATGTGAGTTTCTGGGTAATGCGTCCCATTGCCCATGCGCTATGATGCGCTATTCCCCACTAAAGGTTAAGAGCAAAATAGTAGTAGTAGTAAAGATTATTCTTGATCAATATTGTCAAAATTACTAAAGAAATATGGCAGTCGAGGGAAGAAAGCAAAAATTACAATTTATGGATCAGGAAACCGCAAGCTCAGTTCGTTGAGTCGTCAGTCTAATTCTTCATAATACCGCTTTCCGCAGGTTCGCATCCCGCCGTAGTATTGGATGTTTCTGTTGCGTTCCCCCAGTATTTGGGGGTATATGTTAAAGAGGTTAAAGAGGCTGTCGGGAGTAACACACCTGGTTTATGTATGCTGTGTCACTCACGGCAGCCTCTAAAAGGGCGATTCAGGTCTTACCATCTGTAAGTTAGCAGCTTGGGAGTTTAATTAAATTGTATTGAATTTGGTGCACATTTAGCCCACAAATGTAGACCATATTCTTCTTGGGTTTCAAATTTAATTTTAACAGTGCTCTTCTACTACTTCTTTTTTTTCTTTGCTGCATAAATAATTGAAAAATTGGACTTACACTCATAACGTTTTTTTTATTTCCCAGGTAACACAACAAACTATTCGAGTTCCCATTGGCTACACTATTCCGGGCATGCAGCTCCATTTGGTCGCTGGTCGGGGTAGCCAACAACATCAGCAGCAGCAGCAACAACAACAACAACAACAGATACAATATACCCAAAATCCGAGATTGGTTGCACCACGCACCTTCAACATCGCTCAACAGTCACTCGATACGAATAGTATGAAGTTTGGTGAACGTGGCGTTCCCGAAGGATCGGCCTCAATAACCCATGGCGACTGCAAAAACGTTCTGTCGCCAACTTCAGCGCAGGCCGCCGCCCAAAATCAAAATAATCAAACGTCTCAAGTTTCACCGGCCGTACCAGGTGCTGTATTCTACGCTATGAATGTATGACCCGGCGACTAGACCAATGTGATGGACCTTGTCCTTTCACATCATCGGCAAAGTTAGCGCATTCGGCATTGTCCGGGATATAGTTAGGATCCAGAGGTATATGCTAATCCTGTGTATGTAAATATATATGAAGAGTGTAGTCGACTTGATAGACGACACTAAACGTAACAGATGGCGCACGCGAGCAATTTTTACTTTTCCTCAATAATCATCGTGCGTGCGTGTATCTAATTATATACTAAAACCTACAATAAATAAACAAATAAAATTGAATACGAGTGAGATAAGATACCAAGCTGACTAAGCATCTAATTTCTAAGTCGAATATAATCTACTTGAATTGCGATGTGTTCCGTAATTACCGTGTAACAGTGTAAAGAAAACAACAAAACAATGCATTGTCTGAAACAAACTTGAATGTATATTAAGTGTACGAGTATTAAACATTGCATATGGTTAAAAGATGCACAATTTGTGGTTAAATGTTAAGCCTCAGATAACGAACTGTTTAAGCAAACGAACATTGAAAATAATCTTAAAACCGTTAGGGCATAATACAAATTTAATAGTTGTACATCTGTAAGATTAGTGCGAGAATAATAATTCAACGATAAAAGACATACTACATCTGCATACATCAATATAGTTGCAAAGATTTTTGATTGAAAGCAAGAAATTGTGCCAAATAGTGAAACCTTAAACAAAATAATTTATAAAAAACTATAAAATATGCATACAGGCACACATACACACCAAAGAATTAGATTTTAATTACTCCAGTAGTCAAGTTAGGATTTAATATAAATAATTTGGTATTAAATGATGGCGACTTAGTCGTCGATGGGTTGCGGTTAATACGAATTATTGTAAAATACACAAGTGATCTCATTTATGCGTAGTGCAGTGTGCCTGTGCGACACCTTTTAGAGCGGGCGCATACTATAGATTTTTATTCGTTCAATAGTTTAGTTGTTTGACAAATATTATAGGGTTTTTGAGTGAGTTTTTTATTTAACCGCAAAGTCCATGAGTTTTTATAATTTGAAATTAAAAACACCTTATTGACTTTGCTATTTTTGAAATTTATTTTACAATAAATTTCAATATTTCGGATGCATTTCGACTATTGTCATCCTCAGCGAGTCGCTAGTATTCACAACTGTCCATAGGCCCCATAGTCTTTTGCCAAACAACGAGATAGTCGAATTATTAAAGATCGATAGTATGCACTGGAAAATTGACATGCATTGGCATTTTTACATGTGTCCCATACATCCCATCCCTGCATAACTTCGGTCCATTGGAACGTGACTTCTCAAACGTCTGTATAGGATCGGTGTCGGTTGGTTGGCATTTAACCATAGTCTTCCACTCTAAAGAAGTTGCTCCTTCGGAAAGAACACTAGCTTAGCCATCGTTAAGCATTGTACACAACGAGAATTCCTGTTTCCTTTACAAATTTGATTCTTCAAAAATGTTCATACTACTTCGCCACTCCAAGAAAATATCTCCATATTATGGAAAAGAAGAATTTTATAATTTATTTTATCATATGTATTCGGCGCCCAACGAGGGGTCATATCTATCGGGAATAAAAATCTGGATTTAAGAAAATTGTAAATTTGCTTACAATGTGGCACTCAGTGTGGGGCTTGAAGAACAGATTAACATTCCATAAAACCTAAAACATTCTCTCACAGCACGAACACGATCATCTTCGGATTGGAGGGATGGACTACTTTCGATATACATGATGACTTATGAATGACTAATTCATCAAGCTAGTGAAATGCTTGATGATGGTCTTCGATAAATTTATCAGGCTGTCATGAGCGAACTTGTCAATGAAAATTGGAATTTTTTGTGATACTTGGTTTCATTCTGCACACCAACTTAGTATGCAGTTTAGCTCAGTAACGCACCGGGCATTTTTGCTACTCGAAACACGGTCGTCTACGGTTCAATGAAACCAAGTGTCACAAAAGATTCCAATTTTCACTGAAATAATTGACACTTGCAAGAACATTGAGTACATAAAGTTATCAAGTGAAAAGATATTTGCCCGTCGCACAACTTGAACGTGCGACCATAGTAAGTTGAGATCAACTCTCTACCCATTGCTCTACCACATCTCTAGTCTGAATTGATAAAATATCAAAGCCCTCGATGAGTCATCATCATCGTGGCGCGACAGCCCGATTTCGGGCCTTGGCCGCCTGAATGGAATGACTTGCGTAGTTGGACCTGCAACATAGTAGTGTGAACTCCAGCACGTTTATTAAACCATCTGAAACAGATATCTTCCGCGGCCATCCCCTGAATGGGGTTAAGCGATGTGCTGACAACTCGTCCTTGTAAAAACCACTCCACGTCAAGAAACCCTCGATGAGTGCTTCGATGAAAACTGGAAAAAAAATTAATTGAATTTAAAAATGATTACGGCCTGAGCTTATCAACGTATTTCATTAGCTATATGACCTGATGAATTCGTCAAAGAAACGCATGTAGCAGGTCGTGAGTGGTCATGTATCTTTTCATCGAGGGCGAGTAGGTTACCAATGGTACATAAGCGAAACAAAAGTGGTCATGTGTATGTCTTCAAGTAGGCCAGTCAAATTCGACATTAAGCGTACGTTTATACTATGGCGGTGGCGGCGACGTTTTTTTTGCCGTCGAAGCAATTAATGGCTAGCAACACATGGAAATGAATGGGAACGTTGTTATTAGGCGCGGTAGCGTTCGACGTTAAAACGTCGAACGTCGCGTCCAAAATTTTTAACGTCGCATGTCGGCGGACCGGCGTTCGAACGTCGACGTCCACTATAAACACGTGCAATTATATGGCAGAGTTTATGTTACGACGGTAACGGCAGCGTTTTTTCTTGAATCTTTTTTATAATTACATGCAATTACTCTTTGTTGTGGTGGTTTAGTAGGAATATTGTTTTGCGGATGAGGATGAGGGTGTGGATAAAAAATTGTCCGAGCTCGAGAATGTGGAGGAGGATAAGGATATTTGATAATGAAAAGATGAGGATGCGGATAAGGGTAAGGATGGGGATATATTTGTTGATTTGTTTCTACATGTGAAATATTATGTAGTTGTGAACATGAGAAGCACATCAGCATACAAATCTACTAGTAGTACGATAAAAAATTTATCAACGCACATTGCTGATTTTTTCCTCGCACTGGGAAGAGGATTCGAAAATGCTACCTCTAACGCCTTCGTACGTTTATACTATGGCGTTCGGACGCGACGTCCAGAAAACGTCGTTAAAAACGTCGTAATATAATCACAAGCCAACGACGTTTTTTTAACGTCGAACGTCGACGGAAAAAAAACGTCGCCGCCACCGCCATAGTATAAACGTACGCTAAAATCGCAAGGCGTGGAGTAGTTCTGTATTTTTGATATGTTGTTAAGACCAGTTAGGGTAGTGTGAACTCAAGTTTTTAGCATCGAAAACCTGTGCTCGCTGCGTAGCTCGTGAAAAACTGCATAATGATTGGCCTTTTATCAGTTGTTGCCATATGACTAAAAAAAACCATGACTTTTTAGTTACTATTTGTAACCTGCATTTTTAAAATATTTTAAATTTCCAAAAATTTAAAATCAACCCCAGCTCTGTATGTCAAATAGTTACCGAAATATGGCACTTCGGCAATTGTCCTTTTTTTCAGTAAGATGAAATTTTGAGTGTTGCTCTTGTTTTGGGTCGAATAACGACATAACTACTTATCCTACAAAAAAATTAAAGTTGCAGTAAAATTAAGCCTAAATTGAAGTCTGTAGACCAAATAGTTTTTTTGTAATTAAAAAAAACACCTAAGAGTGCAAAAATTGGATTTTTAATAAATTTTCCTAAACACTTTTCATGTCAATTGTTGGGTACTTGATGAAAAAAGAAGGCATACAATCGCATTCAAAGGTAGAAGAATACATTTACGAGTACATATATTATTAAAAAATATTATACAAAGTAACTAAAATCATTCAATATTTCGTTTTTCTTTTCGAGGGTCCTGGTTGATTGCGTTCATATTCCAACTCTGACGAAAGTTTCTGGGGTATTTGGTCCGTCTCGGGCTGGCTGTCTGAATACGGAGTATCTTCGGGGTCATCTTCATCCTCATTGATAAGAATAACAGCGACATTTTGCAAGTCTTGCTAGAGCACGGGGTGCACACAATTGAGCACTTAAGCCCAATCTGTGGCAAGTGCAAGCTCCAGTGCATGTACAATTCCAATTGTATTTCTCTTCGACTGAAAGAAAACTGAGTGCAACTTGAGTCACCTCTGCCACTTTTCTGGTAGTCAACTTTTTGGATGGTCGAGCTCAAGCCGCAGAGGGGAACAAGTAGGTCCACATCTTCTCCAACTACGATCACGTTCTCGTAGTACGTGATTTTGTCGAGGGCGGTTTGGATAATGTTGCAATCTATATCTTCTGTCGCTATCCTAGTTTCAATGCCCTCGCGCTTAAACGCAGAGCGACACTCGTCAATGAGGCACCGTTTATTGCAGTGGTTGGCTAACACTTTCTCCTGGGGCACTTTGATGATAGTTGAGTAGTCAAACAGGATCTCGTTGTAGGAAATGGCAGCGTAGCGACGCAAACGTTCCACTCCTGAGGGCCTCATCCTCAGGGTATCCATCAAACACCACTGACACGTTCCTGCCAAAGTGGTTCAATGTGTAGGTGACGTAGCCAGCAATGATTGCCCGTTGTATCATAATCTTGAGAACAAATTTCTTGTAAGATAATCTCTGTTGCGGACTTGACCACTCTCATCCGCTCTTCTGCAGGGTTGCTGTTTCTTTCATTGCACCGCTGTCATTGAGAATTTGCCCAAAGTTTGTGAAAGAAAGAACTACTATAATCTAATTGCCGTAGCGTGAGGTGAGTTTTGACCGTTCTGATATCAGGCTTGTAATCGCCATTTATCTGATCTATGAGGTCATTCAACGAGAATTGACATTCTTCCCTCTTTAAGCAAGGTATGAATATATACATAAGTATATTTCAAGCACTCTGCGATATTCGGCGGCTCTGAATGGTCTCTTTTCAGTCTAGGAGTTGTTAACATGCTGTAAAACTTTTTACGACACAATTTGTGGTACCTGGCGCTAACATCAAAAGGTCATTTACAGATGCAAAATAAATAAATAACTGGCGCAACAGTCCAAATTTTGGGCAAGGCCTCAAGATGAGTTAGTATCATCTCATTTACTAGATCGTGACGGTGTTTTTTGTGCAGAGGTGTGTGATCAGCAACATGCTTAACCAAGTTATTTACCCCAAACGGGTACTCATTTAACAGCTGAGTGGGCTCATAGTCCGAGAAGTAAATCCCCTCTTTTTTATCGAAGACTACTGCATTGAGTAGGAATCGAACCGGGGCTCAGTGCATAGACGGCGAATGTGCTAATCATTGCATCATCCGCACTATAATTTACAGATGCAAGGCGATCAATAATGTGCTGTCTCCATTCACCACATCGACGATTTGCCACTTCAACAATCGTTGCCACTCAATGCAAAGTGGTTCTACTATTGGTGTCATTGGCGGCTCTAGTCGACTCCTATTTATTTGTGCTTTTTTTATTTAAACAAATTTCTTAATTATTTTACATTTACATATGTTCATACAATACAAAATCATAATTACAAAATAAAGTTTAAACGGCGATTGCCAGATTTTGCGAATCGTGTTATCATGTCGTTAACATCCAAATCAAATTCGCGATGGACGTGCATAAGGGCAAGCCCGGTAGTCAAGACTTCAGCCGCCGCGAAGCTGAAACTGAGCGCTCAGCAGACACATTACTGACCGGGAGCGTCGTAAGGCCACTAAGCAATGTGTTTACTACGGGATACAGATCATGGTCACAGGTTTTCAACACCTCTAATGAGGATTTCGGAAAGTCCAGGAGGTTTTGAGGACGCCACCTTTCCTTCCACATAGTAAGTTCCCCATAAAGCAATTATTCGGATAATTTAAGTTCATTTTGGCAACAACGAATCAAAAATAAACTTGCTTTTGTGTTGATACGTCAATGGGGTTGGATGGAAGAAACAATGGCAGCTAAAAACAGTAAAGAACACTAGATTGGAACACCGCAAGAGGGGATATTATCTCCTCTCTCCTGACCGTCAACGAAATTCTAAAGAGGTTAAAAGCTAGCGGCTTTGCGGTAGTAGCATATGCCGATGACATTATGGTGCTTGTGAAAGGTAAGTTTCCTTAAACCTTGTCGGACCGTATGCAACCGACGCTGGACCAGATAAAAATCTGGGCCGGAGATGCTGGTCTTAACTCTAAACCGACAAAAATCGAACATACTTTTTACAAGAAAACATAACGTCCCGGAAATTACCGCACCCACCCTCAACGGAGTAATACTATACCTGGACAGTGTTAAATATTTGAGTCTAATACTAGAGAGGAAACTGTTCTGGGGGGACAACGCGGAGTACAGGGTTGGTAAGGCACGCACAGCCCTCTTCGCGTGTCGGTCGGCTTACTCTAGCACATGGGGTCTCAGACTCCAGGCGGCCTATTACATATTTACATGTGTAGTGAGGCCTTCACTTGTTTATGAAGCGGCCGTATGGTGGAAAGCCACCGAGAAAAAAAACCAATGTCAAGGAACTGACGAGATTGCAGCGACTGGTCTGCATAAATATTACGGGTGGCCTGAGGACCACCCTAACGGCTGGACTGGAAATGATGTTGGGGCTTATGCCTTTAGACCGTTTCGTCTGCAGAAGCGCATGCTTAACAGCAATACCGGCTAAAAGTGTGGCGTGTGGCACGATTCAAATCAAGAAGGCCACTCTTGTATTCTGAAAACATTTCAGAGAAAATATGGCCTCGATCTTATTGATACGGATCATATGACCAAACAAACATACCTGGAAAGGAACTTCGAAGTGAAGCTTCCTACAAGGAGAGACTGGGCGAGCAGGGAAGTCATCATTAACGATGGCGCTCTGATTTATATGGACGATTCAAAAACGGACACTGAAGTAGCCTCAGGCGTCTACTCTGCGGATTTGCATCTGAGTTAGTGGTTCAGAATGCCAAACCATGCGAATGTATTCTAGTCGGAATTACATGCTATACGCATGGCGATAGAGTCCATTCAAGGAACCTCAACGAGAATGACCGCTATTTGCGCCGACAGTAGGGCGGCCATTCTGGCTCTAACATCGTAAAGATGCTCTTCCAGAACTGAAACCGTATGCAGTGAAGCCGACAGAAAGGCGCCCACATAATCCTTATACGAGTATGTTTATGTATGTATGTTTGTGCACGGTCGCAGTGATGCCGTAGGCAACGAGAAAACCGATGAACTGGCAAAAAGAGGTTCATAAGCCTGAACAGCCCACCGGCACCTATGCTACGGTCACTTGCAGACATTACAAATGAAATAGATGAAGCCATATGGACTAAATTTCAATCCGACTGGACTAACAGAACGGAATTTAGGGTGGTTAAAACCTTGTGGCCATCACCTGATCTGACCCAGAGCAGGACTTTGCTCAAACTAAAAAGCAATAGGCTGAGAGCAACGGTAGGTTAACGCATCTCACAAGGTTGGCGCTGACCTCCACCAACTTAGACAATGTGAGATAGAAGAGGACATCATCGGGCATACTTTGTGTGAGTGTCCGGCCCTAAATTCGAAACGCCTCAATCCTAGGTGCTTACAGCTTCCAACAGCTAGCTGAGGTGGCCGCCTCGTTGAATCAGCTGATTCAATATAGCGGGGTGGTCACCTGACATCCACCGATGGGTGACAAATGTACCCAAATCGGAGGCCTAATGCCATCTGCGCTAGCGACAACCATCTTACCCAACCTAACCTAGATGGCAACTTTCCTGAATATCCGTCAAAACTTGGTCAAGCAGAGGGATGAAGGCAGCTTGCTGAAAGTAAGTTTCCGGTGAATCTGTGGTATAATTGGCTCGGTTCCCTTGGCGCCCGCATCGCCTATGAGGTGTCAAGTGGGTATCAGCCATATTGCATTAAAGTGCTCTTCTGCCGTTTCACGGCGTTATAACGGTTATGAGGTTTGAAATCGTTTGAGACGTAGTGTCCAAATTCAATGAGCTTGCTCAGTGGCAGTGTTAGTACCAGCATGTCATTCAAGCACATTGCCAACACCAGAAAGAAGTTGTCTTTCATAGAAACCCGAAGCTAGCCTGCTTTGCTACACGTGGATGAGTCATTCCAAGTTTCAATTGATTCTAAACCTTTTAGTACTATATGTTACGTAAATCAACGGCAAACTGCAAAACTCTGTTGAAAGGCACTTAATCCACTTGGTTTCACACAAACTTGAATGTTGGTGACCAAGATAATTAAAAAGAGTCCCACTACGTTTAAAAGTGCCTGGCTGTCTGATGCTAAGCTGTGAAAGTTCTTTTTTTTTTTTGTTTTCTTATTGAGATAAAGTAGTTTCAAAATGTTAATGCACAACTGGTACTAAGATTCGAATGAAAGCGTCATATGATACGGTCTAAAAGCAATTTCTGAAATTCAAGCTGAAACAAGTTAAAAATTTTGTCAATGAAAAAAATTCCAATAATTCTCCGAAACAACATTTCGTAAGGTCGCTTTCAAACGGTGATTTCGATTCGGCATTGGCTCATACAAGTTTTTCTCGAAAACGAGACAAAAAGAAATGCTTTCGAGCTTTCCCGAATAGCAGTGGCAATTGTAGCATGCAGAGGCGCCGATTGTTGAGAAATATTGGGTAGAAGGGCGGGGGGCACAACATTGTTTTCGTATGTTTTTGATTGACTGTCGAATTGACTTGTGCGAACTTTCTGTGAATTAAGGCGGTCGGTAGCTCAGTGCGTTCAGACATCGTCAGTCTGATATCTCATGCTGCCGGTCAGTTACGGGTTCGAGTTCGAGTCCCATGCACGTCGTGGACATGGATGTTTGTGTTGTCTTTCACCTGTGGTGTAAGCCGTAACAATAAGCCACGACTAAATAGGCAGGAGGTACATGCTAGCAACATGCATCGCCCGAAACCAGTTTATGCTAACGAAACGTCAACTAAAGCCCAGAATAGACGGTGTAATATGTTACATGATTACTGCGCTTCGCCCACTGGTTTTCAAATAAATGTTGATTTCCATGCGACTTGGTGGCTTTGATTCCGAAAACACCGCTACACGCGGTGTAACAAGTGTCCGCGACACAGAAGTTTCTGATACATGTTACGTCTAATTGTCGCTTTAGCTACGTGGGAATTGTTGACGCACTATAACTCACTAGGGGCTAGGGCGAATAGTAGTATGCTCACAATAAACGGATCCATTCTTAGAGGAAATAACAATTAAGGTATCTCTTGCACTTAAAAAAATTGACTGATGATGGGTTCACGAAAAGAACGACCCAATAGCCATAGCCAAGAAAGTCCACGTCTTAAGATGGACACACACTGGCGTCCAAAAGCCAAATTAATCTCGGTTCGAAACAAAATATGTAGTGTGGGGTTCAAGTTTGTGGCTCTGCGATCCTCCGCGATCCAATTTAAGTAAAAGTATTCGACTCGCCCGAAATCGACGAGCCAGCACCGGACTGTCACGGCACTTGTGCGCGAATCCGAACTGAACAGAGTCAAATTTGGTTTAAGTCTCAGGTTGCCACTGTTAAATAGCAACAATCAAATCGTTTTTGCATGTTGGGGGTTGCTAGGGTATTTATGCAAAACTTTTTCAATCCAACTGACGGTGCGTGAAATTAAATCAGACAAGTGAAAAATTGAGTTCGTCATCGAACTTGACTTTTAAAATGACACCTGGTTCGCGATGGATCCGCTCCACAGTGTGTAACTCCGAAATTTGGATCGGGATCATTCGGAACGGATCCATTTTGATCGTTGCGCTGCCCCCCCCCCCCTAAAATCCTTCAGTTATATTCTCTCCATAAAGGAAATAAATGTTCTTCAGTTCCTTGGAGCCTCTTGATGAATTGAACCAACTCCACGACAAACAAATGCCACAATATTACTTTGAACGGTGTACTCCTTTCTACCCGCATCGTGCACATTGACTTCATCTAACTATTGTACAATAAAAACTGTTGATTCTTTTTAAGGCCACGCTTCTTCACACTGACTTGAATTACCAAAAGGACACAACGTTTCTTGACCACTATCACTTGACCTTTCACAAGTGTACTTCGACATATAAATCAAACACCTGGCGCAACCCACATATCCACTTGTATAAAATGAGAACCGAATGAGACTGAAACTTATTTGTTGAAAAATCAAATTTTTGCACTTCTTAAAGTGTAACTTTTATAGCGACGACACATCGATGGGTAGTGAATCGAAAAAATATAATTTACCAGTAGTGCCACGCACTGGGAAAAGCGCTCGCGTCGCTGTGATTCAACCGCATGCCTGCGTTCACGTTTTTGAGCGTTGCGGTTATTCAGCAATTCGAATGCATGTAAACAGAAAAATCAGTGATTTTTTCCGTTTACATGCATTTCAATTGCTGAATAACCGAAGCGCTCCAAAATGTGAACGCAGGCAATTGATACACAGAGCGAAAAGAGTTTGACAGGTACTTCTTGGCTTAGTGGTTAGCGAGTCATGGGTTCGACTGCCGACATATTTTGCACCTTTTTTCCTAAATTAGCATTAGAGTGACAGTCGGCACCCGCTGTGTACTTGAAACACAGTGAATGCCGACTGCGACTGTCGGCAAGGCGGGAAATTCGGTGAAGATCGACCACCCACACCGTATACGTTGCGGGATCGACTGGAATATTTTTAATATGATACGGAACTAGTTTTTCAGGCAACGATCATCGGCCACCATACCACGTATGTGGCGCTTAACATGCCGTCGCCCTTAGCAGTTACAAGTGTCACAACGCTGTATTTGGTCTGTTTGGCGGCAGTACCATCATAATACGGAACTATAGCTTCTCGGGCGACGACCATCGACCTGCTAAGGGCCTATATAAGGCAAAACAACTCCAAATTGGTTGTTCCCGGTCACACCTCTCACACTAATGCGAAGTACGTTGCGGAGGCGCCTGACGGGACGTGCCTCGTATTAGTGTTCGAAACCGGCACACAATATTTAGGCCCCTTCGGGGGAATGATCATTCTTAATATCAAGTTTCGATATGCATTGGATAAATTTGACAGTGAGTGTTTGATCCACCAAGTGTAAATCCCATGCACATTTTGATTACATACATATTTGGTTATGTAAGGAAATATGTATCTAATCAGAAAACATATTTATGTGGGATATGACGATCAGTTGGTCTATGGGCTTCCACACAGGGGTCCCGACTTCGGTCTTCCATTTAGACTTTTTCTTTTTTTTTTTAACATTTTGTGTGAATTGTTTATAGTTTGCGGAAGGTTTGTAACTGTATGGGCATAAAATATTCAAAACCCCATTCAACCGAACCGGAGAGGCGAAATTCGGGCTATTGAAATTTTGTGCGTGTACATTTGGGTAGCAAGGGAAGACATTGGCCACGTTTATATCGTGGAAAAGGCGATTTAACTAAATCGTTTTCGTGTTAATACTTGTTCGTGGTGTGTTTATACCGATCATACAGAGAGGTACTAATTATGAAATACGTCAGTTGTTGGCTTGTGACATTGGCTTGGAAAATGTCAACAGGCAGGTAACCTAATAAGAGCGCATTTATACCGCTACAATCAAAGGATGAAGCGTATGCAAAATTTTAGGAAAGTATTAGGTATTTACAATATATGACATATAAAATGGCATTATCACCGTCAACACCATTAGCGAAGACAGCAACACCATCTAGTCTTAATTTTTCAGTACAGTTCTGCATCGCAAGTGGAGATTAACTAATACCAAAACTAACTAAACTGATACGTATACATCGTCGTGAGTTAGATCGATTTAGTTAAACCTCAAAGATAGTCTCGCGATATAAACGGAATGAATAAGGTGGGTCGCGACCCCAAAATTCTACCACATACAGTAAAACCACGTTTAACCATAACAAGGGATGCGGCGATTGGCAGTGGGAACCCGCTGACTTATAAAGAACGCGTTTCCACTGTCGGCAAGGCGAGAATCACGCCGGAGGGGAACGATCGTCCCCTGAATTCATTGCAGCATCGATTCGAATATTTTCAATGAAGAATGTATAAATGGGTACATTTGTATGTATCATATATAAATTTCACAGTGGATCCTCGATCTACATTTCGATAATATTTGGGCTATACCTATATATTTTGGTATGCAATCTGAAAACATATTCAAGAGAGACATGATTACTTCGCTCAAGAGTAAGTGCGAATGTAGAGTGAACCCATATGGTACTATGATGGACAAAGCTCGATGGCTTAGCGGCTGCTCTATCAGAGTTTCGCACGGGAGTCCCCGGGTTCAGTCCCGACTGGGGGCGGCCTGACTTTTCTTTTTCTTAATCTTGCTACGTTTTGTATTGGTATTTATACCCTAGACTTTTAGTATAGGGTATATTGTTTTTTTTTTAGTTCGCATTTATCTCATTGGCGCTGGTGATGTTACGAAGTATTACTAATATTAATAACAAGGGCTAATAACGGTCGAGGTGAAAAATATTTTACCGTGACAGCATGATCGTAAAATCATTGCTTTTATATGGCTGTTCAACTTGGACCAATGAGATTACAACTATAGTACAATAGATTGCAAACTTTTGTAAACCAGTGTTTACGGTGCATCCTACTCCTACACATAACGGAGGCGAAAGTGGCAATGGATTGAGTGGCAAATAAGCAAGTCGTGGAGTGAGCTGTAAGCGATGGCAATGAACAGGACGAGGTGGAAAGTAGGCGTGGTTGATGCACAAGAGGTTAACAGGAAGCTGAAAGAGTGCTTGTGATGTGAAATAAAAAGTGTTATAAATTACAAAAAGTCTTATGCCGTCATTTGACCCAACACCAATGGCCAACCAATATTAGAAGTGCTATATTTCAGATATGATTTGACGTCCAGAGATAGGGTTGATCTTAAATTGTTGAGGATTTTTTGTACTTTACAAGTGGTTGCAGCAAATAGCACTGAAAAAGTTTGATTTTGAGTTATAATGCAACAACTAAAAAAAGGTCCAACATTTTGCAGTTTTTCATGTATTACATACACAACGTGCATAGTTTTTTTTTGCAAACTTGGGTTCACACTACCCTAATATTACGTTTACACTATAGCCAGATTACTTCATCTGCGGCTTAATCTGGGTGTGATGATTTTAAAATTGTATGTATTGTATTTAACAGTTGCAGATTAAATCAGCCGGCGCAGATGAAGGTATAGTCTAAACGTGCTATAATATAACTGATCCTAACAACATGTCAGAAATGCAGAACTACATCATGCTTTGCGATTTTTGCCTTTTTTTATGGTCGGGTTGACTGGCCTAAAATATCTTCGCATAATTCTACTTCCCTGGCCGAATGATGAGCGATGGTTAGCAGGAGAGGAACTTAAGATAATTTTAACTTGCAGGGCTGATTTCATTTATCAATAGATCGATTATCACTTGTCAGGCGTCAGATGCTGACTATATTTCGGAAGCTCTAAACTTAATTAAATTGACTCAAGAAAACGTTACCATGGGATCACACTGCTCTGCTTGTTCCCCATACTACATAATAGTACTGCATACGTTTACCAACATGAATAATTCGGTAATATTTGTGTCATGAGCTTACCCAAATTATGAACGTATATAAACAAAAACAGACACACAAAGCAAAAACAGAATTTTAATTAAAAACAAATATCTATTTCGCTATTTAATGTATCTTTCGGATTGAAGAAAAAGTAATAATACAAAATGAAGAAACAGGAACAGTTATAAATAGTTCTCTAAACAAAGACAAATGCAAACAAATACGAGTATATATTTAAATATTTATGAAATAAAATTATTCAAAACCAAAATGAAAAAAGAAACGAATGAAAGATATTTATAATTAACTGAAAGGATATAGAAAACGTTGCATTTGATGAACACATGCTAATGAACGATTGAAATTAAATGATCAGATTTTATTGTTGGGAAATGATTTTTTTTTTAAATTTAAGTTTAGCCTCGGTATGCTTCGAGGACTTATCTTCTTATTTAATTACTATTATTATTATTTAATCTAGGTGCCTATTTAATAGTTGATTATTGAAAAAGAGAACAAGAAAATCAATATTTGTGTTACAGATAGAAAGTATCAGTATGTGTAACTTGTAGCCAGAAAGTTAATGAATTGCTCCGATTTTGGGATTGATGTATTGTAGTTGAATTTAGTTAAATTCTTACTAGGCAATAAAATATCATAGTAAAAATTGTTAGTTTATGGCTCGAATTTATTTATAACAATGAACATGAATGTTAGGTCATATCTCTAGTATTAAAATATAAAATGATGAACGAATTTAGATTTGAAAGTGTAGCTCAAATAGTATAGCGGTGAGCATGTTCGCCTACCAATCACTGGGTAGTAGTAGTAATCACTGGGCGCCTGGTTAGACACCTAGACATGGAAGTCTTTTTTTTTAACCAAGTGGAATTACTTGTCAAATTAAGCAGTTAAGACGAACAGCTAAATCACAATATTGAGGTAAATTACTCTATTTTGAATATTGCTGATCCAGAGATATTTATTTTTAAATTATTGAAGGACGTAACTGCTCCTAACTACAAAACGATTTTTATTGACGTAAATACATGTATGCGACTTCTTCCCTTCTTCTGTACTTAGCTACGTCGTTTGGCCTACGTGTTTTTTACGTTTTTTTTATATCCTTCAGGGATATGATAGGGTAAATTAACTTTGTCATGAAGTTTGCAACGCACAGCAGGAAGCATCTCCGCCCATATAAACTACGAGTATATATATTCTTTGTCAGTATGATGAGACGAGTCGATTAAACTTTGTCCGTCTGGTTCTATCCGAACTAGTCCCTCAGTTTTAAAGCTATCGGGCTCAAATTTTGTACAAAGTCTTCCTTCTATTTCGCTGGATATACAAGTACCTATACATATGTCGTCATGCGTCATTATAGCTACCATAGGAACGACCGGTCCAAAAATTCGGCTTTGTGAGAAACTTTTTTTTTTTAATTCTTAACGTATTTTTTCCAGATTTCAAACTAATCAGTAGTATTTTTAGCCAAATCATATTCCCGAATTTGGTTGAAATTGGACTACTCTATCATATAGCTGTCATAAGAACGACCGTTCCAAAAGTAAGTTTTTGTTAGAAAAACATTTTAATTTTTGAAGGTATCTTCACCAAATTTCGTATTATTCAATCATATTCACTGCCAAACTACATCGCTGGTTAAAATCGGCCCACTATTTTATATAGTGGAATCGAAACAAATTTTACTACTAATTTCAAAGTGGCAAATACACCATAAGTCACAACGACAATAGCAGTTTTTCTTTCACTTTGATTCGAAAAAAAAAGTAAATAAAAACAAATAATGGTTTGTTTTTCTCGATGCTGTAATGGACGGTTTAGTGGGCATCCAAAGATGCCCGTGGGGACGGAGCCTAAGGTGGCATATTGACCGTGAACGTCGGTCCGTGCCCTTTGGCGAACCAAAAGGTATCTCTACGAGCTAAGCAGTGGCCTATGTGTAACGGATGGTCTGGCGGGCATCCGGAGATGCCCCTGTGGGGACGGAGCCTTTGGTAGCATAATGGATGTGAAGGTCGCGCCGTGACATCTGGCGAAACAAAAAGGCCCCTCAATGAGCTAAGCAGCGGCCTATGCATGCTGTAGCTCAGTTCGGGAGACGTGGGCGGGGTTTTCGCCGCTCGTTGCCTCTGTCTTTTACGTTAATACGTATAAATTCATAGGCCTGAGGAAGACAACACAAACATGGGGAATAATAAATGAAACCGGAAAATAGAGGGCTATGCCCGCAATCCGAGGGTTTTGTAGTGTCCCATGCCGATAGGAGATGAACTGTCCTACTTTTGGAGATGCTTAACCATTGATGTTAAGACAATATTGCAAATTGTAAGTTTGCATAAAAAATATTGAAAATAAATTGTTTGAATAATTATAGAGAATAGAGTCGGCGACGAGCATACCCCCCCCCCCCCTCCCTCCTTCCCCCCTTCCCCTCCTCCCACCACTCCTACCCATCATTACCCTTTTGAAAATGGTTAACTCCAACGGAAAACAATATGCAAGTATGTTGTACTCGTAGTACTAGTATGTAGTACAAGAGACCTGTTATGTGCATTTTTTGTATGGATGATATCAAAATGACCAAATCTAAATGAATATACTACTATTAAATATTACGTGATTATTACGAAATTTGAAGATATTATTGCACATGGTGTTGATTATCGTCGGCCATCAATATTTTCGACCTCGAAAGAGTTTGAGAAATGCAGGGGTGTGCTAACTGTAACTATAGAAATATACTATGATTAACCTATTTTGAGAAGATATCAAAATTCCATATTTTTTTTGTTTTCTGTGCTAGTTGAAAGCCATCTTCCTGTATGTTTTCATATTTCTAAGTGTAACGGTCACGAAATGGTAAGGGGGGTGGGACAAATTACAGTATGATCTCATATTTTCCCCTCTGCCTCTTTCCCCCTTTCTTCGAATTTGATGAAGTCGCCAAAAATGGAATGTACTCTGTAGTACCTTTCTCATGATACCCCACTTGCCTATATCAGATGAAAACTAAAAGTCTAGGGTATAAAAAGTTTTGACCTTAATTTCCCCTCTATGGGAACCTCCCTTAAGGCAGCAACCCACCTACCTCCCCTCTTAAACTTCTCTCCCCTACCACTCCTATACCACCAATCTCCACCCTTTCAGAAATGGTTAACTCCAATTCACTTTACGAAAAACAATAAACAATATTCAAGTATGCAGTACTAGTATGTAACCGGTTATGTACATTTTTTGTATGAATGGCATCAAAATCTCAAAATTTAAATGAATGTACTATTATTAAATATTATGTGATTGTTATGAAACTCAAAGGTATTATTGCCTATGATGTTGGTTATCATTGGCCATCAAAATTTTTGACCTAGGATGCGCGTAAGGGGTGCAGGGGTGTGCTAACTGCAACTATAGAAATGTACTATTATTAACCTTTTCTGATAAAATTTCAAAATTCTAGAAATCTAGGTTTTCTACGCTAGGAAAATGGCGCTTTTCTGCAAATTTTCATATTTCTTAGTATAACGGTCTCGAAATGTAAGGGGGGGGGGACAAACTCGGATGACATATTTACCCCTCTCCCTCTTTTCCCGTTTCTTCGAATTTGAAAAAAATTCCAAAAATGAAATGTATTCGACAGTACCTTTCTTATGATACCCCACTTGCCTGTACCAAACGAAAAAAAAATTTCGGCCTTCATTTCCCCTCTATGGGGACCTCCCCTTAAAGTTGATCTATTACGACGATTCGCTTTCTCCGGCGAATTATAGTATTTCTACACATTCCTACAAAATTTCATGTATGTAGCTTCAGCGGTTCGTGAGATATTCCATGGACAGACGGACAGACAGACATTTGACTGATTTCATAAGGGTTTTGTATTTACTACAAAACCCTAAAAATGGGGCGATAAGGATGGAATGATTGTCGGATAGCGCAGACAGGGCCGGTCAAATGGTAAGGCAAAACAGGCGGTCGCCTGGGGCGCCGACCCTAAAAAAGGGCACCGAAGAATGCGGCAAGGGAAAGCTCGGTTTGAGAGTGGATTTTACCAATTTAGAGCTAAACTGAATAAATTCTATTTATTTCTAAATATTTAGCGATTTATCCGATCGAAAATGATTCATTCTCCAGTGAAAGTGACTTACGCTTGACTCACACGTCAAACCAAATGGTCCGCGACCACCACCGAACCACGTAAATCTCAATTAAAGGGTGGAAAAGAGAAGAATTTTTCTCCGCACGCTGTATGAAGTGGTTCCGTGGTAGTCGCGAAACGTTTGGCCCAACAAAACCGTTCAGACAAAAGTGGCGCTCTCACAACCACTTTTCTCCAAGCGGCGCGTCGACACTATTGTATATATCATAGTATAAAGCGAAACGGCTTGAACAGAAGTGGCGATTGGAAAAAATTATGAAACCTTGATTCCGTATATAGTATTTCCAGGTCAAGTACCTCATTCAATTCCGAGACAAATAAATAAGTTTTCGGATCAAATAATTGACTTTAGATTTCCAAATCAAATAAATAAATTTCCAAATCAAATAAATGAATTTCCAAACTAAAATAGGAATTTCCCTGATCAAAAAATTGTTTAAAGAAATGAATTCATATGTCAAATAATTTATTTCGCAAATAAATACACAATTTTCAAGACATGTTTTCGAATGTTCTTCAGACATTATACCACCACTGATAGTAAGTTGGTGGAACGAAAACGAAGTGGATGTCGCTTCAAGAAAATAAAGGACGAAGTTTTGGCTGAGATTAAAGCGAATGAAATTCTTGTGTTGCCATTAAGAAATTAAACACAAGGAAGGAAGCTTTTTTTTTATCCTCCTCTCCTCCTCACATCTCCTTTCCACTTATGTACGTCGCACTACTCTTACATACATTTTCAATCAAAACTCTATGAGCATTTATATGTAAAAAAAAAGATTCCCTTGGAACCAAAAAAAAAGACACCTGGCGCAGTGAAGCCAGAGGAACTGATTTTTGATATGGGCTAATTCGGGATCATTTATGAGTTTATGTATAATTATGATATGAGTGGGATACTTAACTGCAGTTGTTAGTACCAGGTGCAGCTGCAGAATTATGTATTTCGATATGCGGGCGATATTTTCAGATGATGAAACTTTTTAACTGTTCGATTGATTTTACAATAATATGAATTTATTTATCTCCGGTTTCATTTTAAGCTTCATCAACTAAATGCCTTTCATGTAGGTAAATTTTTGCTTATTACTTTTTGCTTTTATGTTATTGTACCGTGGATTTTCCTGAAACTCCACCGGAAGCTATTCCTCAATAACTTTCACCAACTGGACAAGTTTCGTTCAACTAGATTTTTCCGTTATAAATAAATTGTGTTTTCAAAATTTTACGGTTATATAGCTGTAACTTTGGAACTGATTCGATGATGATGCTGAAATTAAATAGGACCCCAGTTCTGACAATCGCCCACCAATTCACTTAGCTAGCTTCTTGCGTTATAGAGTTATTTTGCTTAGAAAATTTAGCCGTTATATAGCTGTAACTTTTAAACCGTTTGATGCATTTCTCTAAAATTAGATAAGAGCCCAATCCTCCATAACATCCACCAACTGGATAAGTTTCGCTGAGCTAGCTTTTTCCGTTACGTAGTTATTTTGTTTATAAAATTATGCCGTTATTTAGCTGTAACTTTTTAACCGGTTGATCGATACTGCTGGATTTCAATAGCAGCCGGCTCCCTACTGACATCTATCAACTGAAAAAGTTTCATTTTGCTTACGACTTCCGTTCGACTGTAATCGTGTCCACAACATTTTCCGAGGAAAGGTCTAATAACTGATTTTTTCTTCAAAAATCAGTTAAAAATTCTATTTCGATGTAATTCATTTAAGCTCATGTATTCCAAATTGTGACAATTTATTAACAAGTTTATTCCAGGTAGTGCTATAGTCCGTTTTCGTAAGTTGCTTTAGTATCTCCCAGACAACAATTAGTTGGTATAAGGGACGATACAGCTTCTAAGTCCTTTTTCGTTTATACACTTCCATTATCGTTGATCAGTTGGACGTATCAATTTAAGGATTTAGCATAAATGTTAAGATGTTAACGATGCTTGAATATGAGTTTTAAGCATTGATTTAAAAGCTAATAAGTTTGCAGCTGTTTTGCTTCAACGTAAATTTCACCGGTCATTAATAAGAAATCGGTTTAAACTACCACTCAGTTGCCCTAACCCCTTGTGGGACATAGTGCGTCAACTGTGCCATGGGGCCCAGTTGACGTTTCGTTGGTATAAATTGGTTTCGTAGAATGCAGTTGCCAGCATGCTCCTCCTGCACATTCATGGCTACGAACGTCGTCGTGGACGGGATTCGAACCCAAAACGCCAGTAGTCAAACATGAGACTGATGCCTCAACACACTGCGCTACCGGTCGCCTCAAGGGTTACCGCTCCGCGTTCAAACGTATGTCATTGAAATTTGTAGAATGTGTCACCAAACGTAAATGATGGGTTTATTGACGACTACGGTTTCGGTTCGCATCTTTGAAGTCGTCAGACTTGATTTCACCCTACTCGATTTACCCTATTGACAGTTCGCGTGTGTGAGAGCTAATTGTTATGTTATTCACTCGAAAATACTAACTAATTACATATTAACTTGTACTGCCGAAAGATGACTGCTACTTCTTGTGTGAGATAGTGGATAAACTGAATCCCTCTTGGCAAAAAGTTTTGGTTTCTATGGATATCGAAGAAGATAATAAAAAATAGCCGAATAGAGTTTAACATTGATCAATACGGCGGCATTTATTCACCGAAAATTTATTAATTTCAATTGACAATTAAACTATTGGGCAAGTCAAACTATTTAATTGATTAGGAAATTTATTTACTTAGTTTGGAAATTTATTTATTTGATTTGAAAAGTTATTTAATTGATCCGGAAATTTTTTTATTGGTCCGAAAAGTTATTTATTTGTTCCGGAAAGCCATTTATTTGATTCGGAAAGTTGTCTGTTTGATCCGGAATTATCTATTTTATTTTATCCAGAAAATTGTCTATTCGATCCAGAAAGATATCTAATTGTCTCGGAGACGGTTGCTCAACGTCCGATTAAAATTTAGCTTAAGAATAAACTGCCATTTAGCAGAATTTGATTTTTTCAATATCGGTTTATCTTTATTAATCGGATAAACGCTTACCGTCCCCTAGCCTTCGGAGTTCCTGGAAATTCATTCGATAGAAGAAAATTTGCAACAAACTCAGCTGCAAATGAATATGCTGAGAGACCGTACTAATGCAAAATAGATTTGTGGACCTTAGAATTCGGCCAAGAAAATCAACTCAAATTGTGGTCTGAGATAAGTTTCACACTTTATAGCCTGGTAATTTATTCGACGTATGAGAAAACGAAAATGCTTATCGGGTTCTTTATAGCTTCGATTAATTTGTTTCTCTGTTAGTTAACAAAGAGTTTAATCGGACATTGAGAAAACGGGCCTCGGACTTTTATGTAGTTGGCCTGAATCCGGAAATTGTCTATTCTCAAACTTTTACGTTAGGTTAGGTTAGACTTCTTTGGCAAGGCAGCCCGCCAAAGAAGTGCAAGGTGCACATAGACCACAGCTGGGCTCGTTGCCATACCCACTAGATTCAGCATACCTGAGCCCCGTTAAATCGTCAAACCAGCCAGAGCTGACTACGAAACGATGAAGCCGACCGACATTAATATTCTGCAGATCGTTCAATCCGGCAAAAAAAATACGATCCAAGGATGTTCCTCCTACGACGTTTATGTATTTGTCCTGGTATATGAAAAATACTTGCAAAAAATATTTGCAGCAACGCATTATACGGATACTAGTTTATTGAAAAATTGTTTTGAAGAAAAATGTATGTTTTGAGAATATATGACGGCGCCAAAATTTTCCTTGGTTGTACCTTAAGTTAGACTTTGATTAGCCCTAGGCGTAGATGTCCTCGCGCTCGCATCGGGGTCCGGATGTAATGGACCCATTGGCCTCTGGTTTCGAACCACCGACAGATTACTACTCATCAGGTGCGGCCTTCGATCTGCCAGTGGAAGCAGCACAAGCAGACCAAAATATGGTTCATTCTAATGCTTGTAGTTACTTTTAAATGATTAGGTACATACATAGCTAAGTACTGAAGAAGGGAGTAAGTCGTTCCCAAAATATATGTAATTACGTCAATAAAAATCGTTTTGCAGTTGGGAGCAGCTACGTCTTGTAATAATTTAGAAGTAACTACAAGCTTCGGGAAAAACAAACAAAAAAAATTATTTATTTTTATTTAAAATATATTTTTTTTTTTTTTATTTCCAAATTAAAATGAAAGAAAAAAACGTCAAAAACCTAAATACATTCTCATAAGCAAAGCCCTATTTCAGAAACTAATTTTGTCAAAAAACAAACTGCAATTTTTCGTGATCTTTGATGGAGTTTTTAACATTGGATTCAGTAAAGGTGGACACACATTAGCGTCCATTTGGACACGGGGAAACATGGGTGCACTGTGAATGTCTCCCGTCCAATTCTCAGGGACACACCCTATAATCCAGTCCATCACGAGCCAGATGTCATTGTAAAAGTCAAGTTCGATGACGAACTCAATTTTTACTTATCCGATTTATTTCACGCACCGTCAATTCCATTGCAGAACTGTTGCATAAACACCTTGGCGGTCGCCAACACATAAAAACGTTTTCTTAGTTGCTATTTAACACTGACGACACAAAATTTGACTCCGTTAAGTTCGGATCTCGCGCACAAACGTCGCGGCAGTCGGGTGGATTTTGGGCAAGTTGAATAACCAACTTGGATTGCGGTGGACTCCTGAGCTCTCAACTTGAACCCCACACACCACGAATTTTGGATTGGACGCAGGACAAACTAGATTTTGGATGCTGGTTTAAAAAGCTTTAAAAGCAAAACGCATCCTCTCAATACAAGGCTCTATTTTTAATTACTAAATTCGTCGTAACAAACTGCCGTTTTCCTCGTTCCTTCTAGTTGACATTGTGTCTGATAGTTTTCTTTTTCGTTGTAGTCTATATCATAAACGAATGAAAGGAAATTTAAATTGTTTTTACTATTCAAATTTATGAATGATTATTTTGGTTAACAGGGTACGAAACTACGGTCGATTCATTATTACCTAGTACTATTATTTACTTCAGTATCAACTTTGTGGCTACAAGACTACAGAAATCAGGGGTGCAACAACAACCGCAGCATACTTCGGTCAATGTTGAAGACTCGTAGATGGTATTTTCACAGATTTGTAAAATATCATTTGTAATTTTTCTTCACGATATGATTTGATATATATATATATATATATATTTTGTGTATATTTTAACCAATTTTCAGTTACGTACTTATCTAAAAGAAATTGTATGAAATTTCAAATAGGCAAATGTGCTTTTTATTCTGAGTAATAATATATTTCTCCTTTAATTTGTTCGGATGTAAAATAGAAAACAACTAGAATCGAACCATAGATTTAGCTTTATTTTATTATTAATTTCAAATCATAGTCATAAGCGATATGTAAAATATATTTAAAACAAAACATACCGTTTGTACATAAATATCAACATCTGAACGAACTACTCATTTTACTTATTACATTGAGGTTATTGTTAAAAACAAATTACCGTTAGATTTTTTATTTCTTTGCTGTTTTTTCTGCAAGCATAACCCCAAAATCACAGTATATAAAATATACTCGAATAGAACGACGAAGAAACCCTTAAAACGTAAAATTAAAAATGAAAAAAAAAATAAGAAAAAAACTTTAAAATTCTCTTTAAGAGAGGCCTAAAAGATACAAAAAAAAGAACCCAAAAGAATAATAATCAATTTACAAATTCTCAGATATTATAAATATAAAATTGAAAAAGAAGGAACCAGTCTGCAGATGCATGTTAATAATTATTAACTTGTAGAAAAGAAAACAATATTTATGTTATGTGTTTGTATCTACAAAAAAAAAAGATCAAAGAAGATGAAAAAAATTTAAATTAAAAAAGTATCTTGTAAAAAAATGTGCAAGCTGTTTTATTAATTAAATATCGAGGCCATGAAGCTTTTGGTGAAAAATTTCTAAAAGAGAGAAAGAATAACATGGGAGTTTCCGATGAAAAGTTCCAAGGGAGTGGTCAGTGATGGATCTAGCAATCGAGTTTCGAGGAGGCCTGACTTTGTTAACTACCTGGAGACCTAAGAGTATGTCCACATTTATTCAACTTTCGCTCCTCAATAGAGGTACGTCTATTGAAAACCCGGAAGCATACAATTGGGAGAAGCTTGCAATGATAAACGTTCAAAATCTTGAACCATGGTTAGGTTATGTATAGGGGCTGCTGTAATTAACAGACCACGCATGGACTGCAAGAGGTTTCATTTTGCTACCAATGCAAACTCATCAGTCGATAATCCTTATCATTTAACCAGACAGAACTTCCAATAAAATGATTGAGTTGATGAGTTTGCCTATTTAACATTAGCTATGTATTCCAGTCCATTGGAAAATTAGATTCCAAGAAATGCCTTCCTCCTTCTTGCAACAGCAGGGCAGATGCAGGGAAGATAAAAAGTACACCCCTTCTTGTCTCATTGCGTAAGCTTCTACAGTAGTCATTACAGTAGAGTCCTCATGATTCTATACAGTGCCCAATGATGACTCCCACAGCAGTTCCGACGAACTGGCGCAGCGTCGCTTGTTGTAACCTGCCTGGCGTACTCGTCTACAGCTACCAAGAAAACTACTGGGACCCAGAATCGAACTTAAAAAACTACTAAAAACAAACGCACTCATAACCGCAATCATTGACTGACAATCTACCACGTGATACCCCAGACATATCAGAGCTTGCGTAATGGTCGTAAACTTCATCTGGAAAACATTTCAGTATTAAGACTGAAGAAATATTAGGTTAAACCCATTACAGAAAACTCCGATCCCTAATCCTTAAGCCGTCTAGAGACTTAGGTACTGACCAGTGTCGTGGAGTCAAATGACCGCATTTGAGGGCATCTATTCACTAAAAATCTCAAGAAGTATCAGGACAAGCAGTATGTTAAAAGCAGCAGCATGAGGATTAGTCCTTAGGGTCCCATAAAAAGCAAAGCCTCTGTACTCAGAGCAGTCCACCAGACTAACTATCTCAAACATGAGTAAAACAGCTACTTAGAAATGGTGCCTTATTTGCGAAAACTTGTTTCGTCCCATGAAGCATAGGGGGTTTGACTGGAAGTATCCTAAACTTAAAAAAAGATCAAACTTACCTTCGCCCCATAGGTATCAGTGCAAATGGTGTGTTGTGAGAGGGCATTGTGAAACCTCACTAGTAACCCCCGGAAATTTACCAGATATAACAATATTATGTCTTCCCTGCTTACAAGTCTTTGTTCATGCGATGTTCTCAGACAACTGAGCTTCATGGATTATCGAAGATCACGTAACTAAAAGAAGCCCATCCTTGACGGGTATCTTTTGTATTCGCTGTCAATTTTATACCCCAGAATTAAAGTATACGGTATATTGTTTTTGTCACGACGAAAATATGTAACACCTTAAAGGAGGCTCCGGAGGTATAGCAATGTAAAATATATACATATATAAATATTCAGGGTCACCTCCAGATTCGATTCAGCGATGTCTGCCTGCCCGTGTATCTGTCTGTCTGTCCGTTCGCACGATTACTTTCGATAGAATGACGCTAGAGCCTTGAAATTTTTGTAAAATTTTGGCAGTATGATCTAGTTGGTTGGTATTGAAAATGGGCACGATCTGGTCAAAAGAACGCCTACCTCCCCTACATATGTAAAATAATTAAATGTACCTATAACTCCCGATTAAATAAATATGAAAAACTCTACCTTTGGCAGACTGCTCGTGAGGGTAATCTTATACTTTCCTGGAAAAGTGAAATCGATCAGTTGGAAACTAACGGTAATTTTCTTACAAAGAGCTACTGCCCTACTTTTCAAGTCTTTTGTGTATAACTCTCGAACCAATCGACGTAGACACCTGGTTTTTGGCATGTAACCCTGAGGTGAGAAGCTGCTTCAGTTAGTAAGTTGGGCATAATCAGATCAAAGGAACGCCTACCACCCCAACAAATGAAACTTAAAATAAGCGATAACTTTCGATAAAATGAAGCTAGTGACTTGAAATTTTTGTCAAATGTTTGAACTAGGATCTAGTTGGTTGCTATTGAAAATGCACAAGATCCGACAAAAGAAACCTCTTTCGATAGAATGAAGCTAGCGACTTAAAAAATTCGACAAATATTTGTAGTGTGGGTTAGTTAGTTGATTTTGAGAATGGACAAGATCCTTCTGAATGATCGCCAACCTCTCCATAAACTGGCCATATAGGAAACTCACTTTTAATGCATATGGTCGTTGCTAATTGGTACTTTTGTAGTCTAAGATATATACGCTTCGGACTCCCGGCCGAAAATATTTTCGGGTATTTAAACGAATATTCCAAGACCAGACTTCTATATACCAAACATTTCGAAGGGGCCCCAGCCCTCATGGACCCCTTTGGATCCGCCACTGGAAGTGGTGATATTTGTGGCTCCGAGAACTATAAACGAAATTGATATTGTTCCTGGTTCCGATTTAAAATTAAAATCTTTACAAAAAACATTAACATTCCCAAGGAAAAATTACAATGGTCCTTATATTTTAGGGGAATTTTTTCATATGAATAGTAATCCGGATGGCGCAACGGTTAGCACGATCGCCGTCTTTGCACCGGGCCCCGATTCGATTCATACTGAATGCAGTAGTTGTCGATATAAAAGGGGATTTACGTGTTATTTGGGGTAAATAACTCGGTTGAGCGTGTTTTTGATCCCACACATCTACATAAAAACTGTCCGTCACGATCTAGTAAATGAAATGATGGTACCTCATCTCGAGGCCTTGGTCCAAAATTGAACTGTTGTGTCAGTTATTTTTCTTTCTTCACTTGAAAAAACAACAAAAGCATTTGTTAAAAATACGTCCAAAATAATTTATCATAAAAATGAAACCGGAAAATAGAGGGCTAGGCCCGCAATTCGAGGGTTTTGTAGTGTCCCATGCCAATAGGAGATGAACTGTCCTACTCTTGGAGATGCTTAAAAATTCATGTTAAGACGGTATTGCAAATTGCAAGCTTGCGTAAAAAACTCCAACTCCAATTTGCTCTACGGAAAACAATATGCAAGTATGTTGTACTCGTAGTACTAGTATGTATTGTAGTACAAGAGACCTGTTATGTGCATTTTTTGTATTTATGATATCAAAATGGCCAAATCTAAATGAATGTACTACTATTAAATATTACGTGATTATTACGAAACTTGGAGACATTATTGCACATGGTGTTGATTATCGTTGGCCATCAATATTTTCAACCTCGGATGAGTTTGAAAAATGCAGGGGTGTGATAACTGTAACTATAACTGTAACTATAGAAATATATTATTATCAACCTATTTTAAGAAGATATCAGAATTCCATAATTTTTTTGTTTTCTGTGCTAGTTGAAATCCACCTTTCAGTACGTTTTCAAATTTCTATGTGTAACGGTCTCGAAATGGTAAGGGGGTGGGACAAATTATGATCTCATATTTTCCCCTCTACCTCTTTTCACCTTTCTTCAAATTTTATCAAGACGCAAAAAATGGAATGTACTCGGTAGTACCTTTCTCATGATACCCCACTTGGCTATACCAGATGAAAAAAAAATATTGATATTCATTTCCTACCTTCTACCTCCCCCCTCCACTTCAATCGCCTCCCACTCCTATCAAACCAATCTTTACCCTTTCAGAAATGGTTAACTCCAATTCACTTTATGAAAAACAACAAACAATATTCAAGTGTGCAGTAACCATAGTACGTAGCAGAGGCCGGTTAGGTGCATTTTTTGTATGGATGGTGTCACAATGTCAAAATTTGAATGAATGTACTATTATTAAATATTATGTGATTGTAATGAAACTTAGAGATATTATTGCTTATGATGTTGGTTATCATTGGCCATCAACATTTTTGACCTCAGGTGCGCTTAAGGGGTGCAGGGGTGTGCTAACTGCAACTATAGAAATGTACTATTATTAATCTTTTCTGATGAGATTTCAAAATTCGATTAATCTAGGTTTTCCGCGCTAGTAAAATGCCGCTTTTCTGTAAATTTTCATATTTCTAAGTATAGCGGTCTCGAAATGCAAGGGGGGCGGCAAACTCGGATCACATATTTTTCCCTCTCCCTCTTTTCCCGTTTCTTCAAATTTGAAAAAAATTCCAAAAATGGAATGTACCCGACGGTACCTTTCTTATGATACCCCACTTGCCTATACCAAACGAAAAAAAATTTCGACCTTAATTTCCCTCTATGGGGACCTCCCCTTAAAGTTGACCTATTACAACAATTCGCTTTCTCCGGCGAATTATAATAATTCTACACATTCCTACAAAATTTCATGAATGTGGCTTCAGCCGTTCGTGAGATATTCCATGGACAGACGGACAGACTGATACTCGTATTTTACCGATTTCATAAGGGTTTTGTTTTTACTACAAAACCCTAAATATGAAATCTAACACGGATTTTCGCTTGAGGTATTACGAATAAATCATGTGTGTATGTATTATAATAATAGCTTCATTCCGAAAAACGTATTTCCTAAAGGAGAAATTTATTTGTTGGTTGGCCCAATGTCAATTTCCGCTTTAAGGTTAGTAGTTACTTCTTCGTGCGAAAACGTTGCACTTATCTCTCGCAAGGAAAAGTGACAATGTAGACTTGCTCACAGCACTTTATCGCGGCTCCCTACACGACACGTCAACTTCCTTTCTACTCAACAGACCAGTTTTCAAGCGAAATAAAGTGCAAAATAATTATTTTCGCCTTAAAAATTGCTCATAATGATGTGGAGACTTTTTCCTTCGAATGAAATATTTTAGTACTGGGAGAGCGAAAATTTTTCGTGCGAACGCAACTTTCGACAGTTTTTTTTCTGATCTTAGTATCTTAGTGCATTCGCGCTTTAGGTATTAAAAACCTGCCATGTACGCTGTACTCGTCATAACAATATTCACATATTGAAATTCGTAGGTTCGTATTGCCTAAAGCGAAAAACAAAAATCTTGACTTTGGGCCTAAAGTGAAGAAGAACAACAATGACAACTTCAACTGCGTTAATCACCCATCATCCAGATTCTATGGTATCCATCTGTCAAAACAGATCTGGATGAAAATGATAAGTAAAGCACAAATCTTGCTTTTAGATCGCAGTAATATATGTAAATCCAGGCGGCCAAGGCCCGACGTCGGGCTGTCGCGCCACGATGATGATGAATATATGTAATAATACGCAGAACTCGTAATGTTCATTTTCTTCGTATAATGTCCTAATCGAATCAAACGCATGTCACCAAATTATCGTTAATTATATACATACATATATATACACACTCCTTTTTCAGAAAAATCGTTACAGGACCTGCGCTCTATATAACAATAATGAAATGCCATCTTCCGACAAAAAAATGCGTCCATGGTGAAATTTTGCCTTGGCTATACGATGAATATGGAAGCGACATCTAATGGATGTGATGTGTGATAATAATATATGTACATATTGCCAAGAAGGCATCACTGAGTAAGGAGGATTGGAGGATTAACTAATACGAGGAAACTCGCTACGGTCTAAACGCACTGGATTAGGTAGTACCACGACTAACTTTAACTCCACTTGCTATACGGTACTGAGCTGACTACAGCTGTCGTCGCGTGCAAGTGTCACCATACACTGTCGATCTCGAACTCGAACTCGAATCTGGTACAAAAGTCCCCTGAATAGCTCAAGACACACACACACTTAAACGTGAAGAAAACCGGTCCACTTATACCATGTTCGAGTTCGAGATCGACAGTGTATGGTGACACTAACGTTTGCGTTGCTCTTGGACCTGGAAAAACTCAGTTGCTGTGTCACTGCTTATGCTGACGACATCGTAATCGCCATCTCTGGCTAGTTTCCGGGTGCCCTGAGTGAGGCTATTCAGCTTGTCTTGTTCCCTAAAAAACCGATATTCCTTCCGTAATACTCCCCGTGGTTGGGGGAAAATGGCTGATTCTTGTCGATAAGGACAAAAATCTGGGTCTCATTCTGGACAGAACCAGCTTTCGTTTCGTCCCCCTGACGATTGCAGCGTTTTCCAGACGTCACTGTCACAGTCACTGCCACTGCTAAGGCCCTTTGCTTGTTAGGATCTTACATTGTGTCTGTTAGGGACAGCACCATTCTCATGAACAGCAAAGTGGCCATTAAGTCCGTCGTATCCACTTCAACCAGTGT
Source organism: Chloromyia formosa (assembly GCA_964017055.1). Taxonomy (NCBI): domain Eukaryota; kingdom Metazoa; phylum Arthropoda; class Insecta; order Diptera; family Stratiomyidae; genus Chloromyia; species Chloromyia formosa. Next base: position 64,760,818 of record OZ024818.1, read on the forward strand.
GGTGGAATATCATGCTTCCCTTAGGCTGTTGGGCGAGTTTTTCAATATTGTTTTGTGCTTGATCCGTTTTCACTGTGGTTTTTCAGGTAACGGTAGGGCGGATGAACTAGCTCGTCTTGGGACCGAAGATGTACTTCACCACGACAATCGTCACTTTGGTTTGCGTTTTTCTTGACTCAAACTTGCTATTAAAGCTGAGGCAGTTAGGAAAGTTAATCTAAGATAGGCTAACTGTAGCACGTGCCTCACCACAAGATTATTATGGCACTTCCTCTGTGGCTGCTCTGCCTTGAAAACTATTAGAAAGTCATCCTTGGGGGCCTTTTTAGGGTTTTGTAGTAAAACAAAACCCTTATGAAATCGGTCAAATGTCTGTCTGTCCGTCTGTCCATGGAATATCTCAGGAACGGCTGAAGCTACATACATGAAATTTTGTAGGAATGTGTAGAATTACTATAATTCGCCGGAGAAAGCGAATCGTCGTAATAGGTCAACTTTAAGGGGAGGTCCCCATAGAGGGGAAATGAAGGTCGAAATTTTTTTTTCGTTTGGTACAGGCAAGTGGGGTATCATAAGAAAGGTACCGTCGGGTACATTCCATTTTTGAATTTTTTTTCCAAATTTTAAGAAACGGGAAAAGAGGGAGAGGGGAAAATAAGTCATCCGAGTTTGTCCCCCCCCCCTTGCATTTCGAGACCGTTATACTTAGAAATATGAAAATTTACAGAAAAGCGCCATTTTACTAGTGTAGAAAACCTAGATTTCTAGAATTTTGAAATTTCATCAGAAAAGGTTAATAATAGTACATTTCTATAGTTTCAGTTAGCACAACACTGCACCCCTTACGCGTACCCGAGGTCAAAAATATTGATGGCCAATGATAACCAACATCATAGGCAATAATATCTCTAAGTTTCATTATAATCACATAATATTTAATAATAGTACATTCATTTAAAGTTCGGCATTTTGACACTATCCACACAAAAAATACACCTACCGGCCTCATAGGTGTGAGTACTACTATACTTTCATGTTGCTTTTCGTAGTGCGAATTGCAGTTATTTAATTAATCATTTTTTATAGGGTAAAGATTGGTTGGGGGCGCTGTGTCTTAATTGGCCAACTTTACCGGGTGGAAGGAAGGGGGGGGGGGGGGGGGGGGTCCACATAGAAGCGAAATTAAGGTCAAATTTTTTTATCGACTGATATAAGCAAATGAGGTGTCGTGAGAAAGGTAATGATGAGTACATTCCATTTTTTCGCATTTTCTCGAAATTTATAGAAAGGGGAACAGTGGGGAAGAGAAAATATTAGTTCGTAATTTGACCCCCCCCTTGCCTGCATTTTGAGACCGTTATACTTAGAATTATGAAAACTTACAGGAAGTGGGTTTCGAAAAACATATAAAATTGAAAATAGTGGAATTTGTATATTCTCAGAATAGGTCAATAATAGTTTATTTGTATAGTTACAGTTAGCACACCCTTGCACGCCTTAAACACGTTCGAGGTCAAAAGTACTGATGGCCAACGATAACCAACAACTTAAGCAATAATATGTTCTAAGTTTCGTTACAATCACGTAATATGAATTAGCATGTAAAATGTAAGTGGGTAACACATTTTAATTACGTTCTTTCTATCCATCTGAGTGATATCAAGAAGAGCAAGGAGCCGATATTTATATACCAAAATAAGCGCTTGCTACAAAACCCTCGGATTGCGGGCGTAGCCCTCTATATTCCGGTTTCATTCTTTGATAATCTGGCAGATCTTGCTGAATCCAACGTCAATAGTGTTCTACACTTCATACTACGCGCTCAGGCTGGTTTGCAGAGTAGTTTTTTGGGTCAGTTCTTTTAGAGTAAACTTTGGGTATCATAACGGATTTATTTATGTGGTCTAAGTGTAGCGTGTTGAGAGTGTTCGCCTTTGTACAGCAGCCCCGTTACCTAACCTAACCAAACCTATGAGTGTCCTTTCCTTGGTGTAAAATTAGAATTATACTAGTGTCCCTATTCAAGTGACCCAATTTTGAATGTAGAATTTATTAAGGCATCAACACAATGTTAAGGAAATTTTACTGTCATTATTCAAAGCTCCAATGTTCTTTAAAACTATGAGCAACAAAGGAGCCTTTCAGAACAGATACTAAGTTTTGCGCTTTTACCTAAGGCATTGGAAATTTTGACTTAAACAATTCTTAAAGAATATGTCCCTATAAAAGTGACATGGAGTGTCTCTAATTGCCTTGACCCCTCCAGGGGCATGGGCGCATCAACGTAGCATTTTTATGCCTTGTTGACGTTTCAATAGCATATCTACTTTTCGGAAGTGCAGTTGCTAGCATGCACCTCCTATCTGCGCCGTCTTTATACTGACAAGCTCGGAGCACTGTGAGAGTTCTATTAGTACTCACAGGCAGTTTTTGATCGCTCCGAGACTTGATCTCCGAGCTCTAGGTTAGTATCGTAGAGCGGTGACCGAAGGATCACTGCCACCGAGCGCGACACGGAAACAAAAGTTGCTGCAAAAATTATTCGAAGTATTAAAATACAATACTTCGAATAATTTTTGCAATAGTTAGAGTGACGGTGTTTTATTGGCTCAGGTTATAATAAATGATCTGTATTCTGTCTAGAAATAGTGAAAAGTTTTGTAAGAAGTTCACTTAATTGGTGATAATAGTGTATAAACAGGAAAGTACAGTTTTGGTGAAAAAATAGGAAAAAGTTAGAGCGGAAAACTAAAGCAATGTTTTGGTTTTGCCGCGAGACAATCGAACTATTTGCGAAATAGGTAGAAGACTGGATGCTCTTCAGTGTAATGTGCAATGATACTCGAAGAAGTTCCGGGAAATGGGCCCCACCGAATGGAAGAAAGGCTTTGGACAATCTGGAAAAAATGACCCCATTTATAGATCGCTTCTTACCGTTGCAAACCCATCCGAACTGAAAAACTTCATCTGACTTTAAAAACGACAGCAAGGTGTTGCAAATTTCATCAAGTTTATTGAGAAAAAAGCTTGTAAAAGCTGACTAGCGTGCATTGGAACCAGTCCATAAGCCAGACTTCCCGTTAAAAAATCAGACTATAATGTTTGAAATGGTCCCAGGAGCATGCGATATGAGCTCAGAAGATTTGGAACACTGCCATCTTCTTTTTGTTTCCATATTTAAGCAACATGTTGGCGACTGATGAATCTGTGTTCAGCGGAAACCTTGAAAAATCCTCCGAAATCTGAAAGGTTTAAGGTGCGGTCATGAAAGTGGTGGAATATACTTTCCTAGCCCAAAAGTAACAGCAGCAGTTTACTTGGAAATCTTGGAAAGTAAATTGGAGCGTTGCGCGTTAGGCATTCGCAGCCATTAACCATTCTCGTCGTTTCCGCCGCACGAAATCTTTCAAATCTAAGTGACATACTCCTGAGTCCCTTTCAAAAGTTACATCCCAATGTTTTAACGGAAAGTTTGGCTTACAGCTTTCGCCGCCATTTTCTCATCAAACTTGTTGAGATTTGCATACCCGTTGCTAAAACTAGATCGTTTTTAAGGCCAGATGAAGTTCGGAATCAGTCCGAATGGCTTTGTAACGGTAAGAAGCAATCTTTAAATGGTATATTTTTTCCTGATCTTCCAATGCCTTTTTTCCGCTCGGCGGGGCACATTTCCCGAAACTTCTTCGGATACCATTACACATTACACTGAGGAAAATCCAGTCTTTCACTTCTTTCGCAAATACTTCGATTGTTTCGCGCCAAATACAAAATATTGCTTTTATTTTCCGCACTAACTTTGCCTATCTTTTCACCCAAACTGCACCTTTCTGCTTATCACGCTATCTTCACCACCTGAATGAACTTCTTTCAAAACTTTTTACTATTTCTTGACAGGATACATATAATTTGTTATAACTTCAGCCAATAAAACACCATCACTCTACTTCCAAAAAATTTTGCGAAAAAGGGAATAAAATAGTTTGAGCAACTTTTTTTCCCAGCACTGTATATACAATAATATGAGTAAGCTAAGTCTCACCATACACTGTCGAACTCGAGCTCGAACTCGAACCTAGTACAAGTGAACCGGTTTTCTTCACATCTATGTGAAGTGTGTGTGTGTCAGAGGACATTTGTACCAGGTTCGTGTTCGAGTTCGACAGTGTATATGGTGACACTAAGAGTGACCGCTTCGAAGTACGAAATAGGCAGGGAACCCAATCCCATCTCAATCAAGGCTCGAAAGCAGATTTGACTTAAGAGTAAATCAACTCTTTTTTCGCCTTGTTTCTTTCCAGTTAGTAGAGCTAGATCTACAACCATCGAAGTATGTTCGGACAGTATTAAGAAGGTTAAAAAGGTTAAATTAAAATTGAATTGAAATTATAGTAATTCACATTCATACATTTTTTCCGGAAAATATCGATGCGTTCTAACGTTTCTACGATTGATAAATATCACATTTCCGGAAGTATTAAAATATTTCGAACTGTAATAGTCTGAGGTAAAATTGGCGATGCGACAAGTTTTCGTTACATTTTACATCTCACTTCGATCTCTTTACTTTTAATTAGAAAAAGAAAAAAATATTAAAAACTAAACATAAATGATGGCATAAATCTAAAAGTCTATCAAATAGGTTTATAACCTTTCGTATTCCTTTCATTTCATTCACCTTTTGGCAAAAACTCGCCTCACAATACTACAAATCACCCACAACTTATCCTCGAATTCTACAGATAAACAAACAGTTCGTTCAAATGAACACTTGAATTGTATCCATGTCAATCAATTTGCTTCTTGAGCATATCCTTTTCGATAGCGCCATAGGCCAATCCAGTTGGCCCATAAATCACCCCTTCACCACCCTTAACGTAAGAATAAAAAATGGAAACACACGGCGACACGACTACCCACAAGCCAGATATCCGTATTAAATGGCATCGCCGGCAGCCGACACAAAGGACTAAGAAGTCAACTCTTGAATAAAACGAATGTCCTTGACTTCTTGAACACTCCCCGGAAAGGCGGAGCCAACGTAAGCGCGGTGTGCCAATACGTCAATCGTCAACCATATAGCACCGAGGCTCGTTGAATTGTTGTATATCCTGTCGAAGGAGCGAAGACCACTCCTTGTCGACGTCGACCAGAGTGCAAGTTCATTAGCTCTCGTACACATGGGTCAGATTAGGTCAAAGGATTTCGATCTTATGGCCTTTTTCGGTCTTTTGGTGCCACCCTCTTTTCGGGCAAGGAGTCGAAAGCCGTGCGATGCTTATGTCGATACGCGACATGTGTATGGGAGTGCGGTTGAATTGATGCAATTATTAGTTAACGATAGAATTGAACGTATTTATTGGCTTGGAGGATTTTTTTACAGTTGGTATTTGGATGTGATAAGATCCTGACGTTTGCTGTGCCGTGAATAGTCCCATAGGAGGTTGTAATTTCATCATTAGTGCATTTGTCCGGATATCTTGCTTCATAATCTGCTCGTTGTGATTGTTGGTGATAATAAGGTGCGTAAAGGATAAGCATAATCGTGAACTCAAATTTTATGACTAAATCAGTAAAAATGAAATATGCATGTACTCGTACATTGGTGAAATTTGAGTGAATGTTAGTTCGCAGAAAAGAACCCTTAAACTAATAAAGAATTGAAAGAAGTTTATATCTCATTTATTGAATGAAGTAGTGTATGACTATGGAATAAGGTTCACACTTGCTTCAAAAGTACTCGATCTGACCTCGTTCTGACCAGTTCACTCGATCTAAAACTGTCAGAAATTTAAACTAACCACACCCTTGTTTTCCGTGATCGAATCGATCTCACGGCAGGTGTGAATCCAATATAAAGCTGTTCACACACATGCGTCCATTTTGGCGCGAATTAGGTTCGATCCGAATGATCCCGATCTAAATGTTTAGGTCATACACTGCGAAGCCGAGCCTTCGCGAGCCAGGCGTCCTTTTTAAAAATCAAGTTCGAAGACGAACTCGATTTGCACTTATTTAATTTAATTTCACGTACCGACAATTTGATTTCAAAATTTTTGTATAAACACCTTGGCGGCCGCCAATATGCAAAAATATTTCTTTGTTGCTATTTAACAGTGACAACACAAATAATTAACAAAGTTTGGCTCCGTTCAGTTCAGAGTTCGCGCACAAGCGTCCGTCGTGGCAGTCGGGTTCTGACTCGTGGATTTTGGGCGAGTCGAATATCCAACTTGGATCGCGGTAGATCGCGAAGCCATCAAGTTGAACCCCACGCACTACGTGTTTTGGATTGAGCCGGGATCATTTTGACTTTTAGTTCTGCGTATGTGTCCACCTTAAAATTCATTACATGAGCTTAAAACTGTGTCAACAAATAAGATATAATTAAGCAATATGACCCTTCCCAACTAACAATTTTGCTCTCTTTTCCCTACAAGAGTGTTCTAAGTGTTAACGTGGAGAATTATATTTTCGTAATTTCATTCTTGTAGAGTACTACAAAGACATTGTGAGAATTTCCAAGCGTTAAATGATCCACTTATGGGAGTTATTTTTATCGTATATGAAAACTTTAAATCTTCTTATGAGTACAACATAAGTTCCATAAGGAAACTATTTGTGTGCATATACGATGTTGTTAGAAAGAGAATGATATAGAGTGAAGCCCCGATTATCTGTCAGGCACGGGACAGCAGCCTGACGAGGAACCAGACCCAAAAGAGAAAAATATGACGAGCTACGGCGAATACCGAATAGAATAATTTGAAAACTTTGACGAGCAGTTGCTGAATATAAACGAAAACTTAGCTAATAGGAACACCATACAAGTGTATAAACTAGTAAATACGAGTACAATTAAGAACGGCTATCAACCCAGGACTAGCCTCTGTAAGGACAAGGACAAAAACATCATCAGCGATACCGATGGCATTAACAAGCGATGGGCCTCTAACAACGTAAAGTCATTATGTTATTCACGCATATGCGCAACACTGAATTATTCTTAACAAAAGATGGGCCTCTCAGTTTGAAGATCTTCCGAACCTACAACTTAACATCCCCACACAAGAAGCTCTCGACCATATTGTTAATCTAGGCCCAGCCATACAACCCCCGACAGTTAAAGAAGTTAATCTCACGTTGCGGTCACTAAAACGAAATAAAGCACCGGGCGCTGACGAGATTCTAGCTGAACTGCTAAAATTCGGTGGAACGGGTCTGGTTGCCATACATCAATTATTCCTTCGAGTAAGGGAGGACGAGGTGATCCCAGGCGATTGGCGCAGAAGCATAATTTGTCCAATTTACAAAAAGGGAGATAAACTGCTGTGTGGGAATTACAGGGGCATATCACTAGTTTGTGCGACCTATAAAATTTTGACGAAAATTCTGGAAAATAGAATAAAACCGTACGCAGAACGAATCATTGGCGAATATCAAAGCGGTTTCAGTCCTGGTCTCTCCACAACCGACCAGCTCTTTACGGTCCAACTGATACTCCAGAAGTGCTGAGAATACAACGTAGACGTATACCATATCTTTGTCGACTTCAAGCAGGCTTACGACAGTATCGATCGTGGAGTACTGTACAACATCATGCTGAAATTTGGTTTACCAACAAAATTAGTGCGACTGACAAAGATGACGATGACCAACTCCATCTCACAAGTCAGGATCCATAATGGACTTACTGATCTATTTGAAGCACGAACTGGTCTGAAACAGGGCGATGGACTGGCACCGACGCTCTTCAACCTAGCAGTGGAATACGCTATTCGAGCTATGAATATGGACAACAGCAAGACGCTACTCATCAAGTCGACACAATTAGCAGCGTATGCCGACATCAACACCATGTCCCGAAGATTGACCGACGCAGAAGAGCTTTTGCATACGCTGAATACTGCTGCAAAAGAATTTGGACTACTTATCAACGAGGGTAAAACTAAAATATTGATGCAATCCACGACAAGGACACCTGCACAACCGAGCATCGATGTGGGGGATCTCAACATTGCGGTCGTGAACGACTTCATATACCTGGTTGCAACTTGTCAAGGGACGCCAACGAAACTGACGAAATCAAGCGACGGATACAGTTAGCTAATATCCGTAAGACTTTTTTCTCGGTTCTCCCCATAATGAAATCGAAGCATGTGCACAGAAACAGGAAGCTCCGCGTTTACAAAACCATTGTATGACCAGTGCTATGCTATGGCTGCGAAGCATGGACCCTAACTCAAGTCTCCGAAGACATGCTAGACACTTTTGAACGTAAGGTTCTACGGCGAATTTTCGGGGCTGTTTGCGATCGAGATGGATGGCGCATCCGGTACAACCATGAATTGTATGAACTGTACGATGACCTGGAAGTTTCGAAAATTGTCGAACTACAAAGACTTCAATGGGCAGGGCCAGGGCCGTCGAGAGGGAGGTGCGGAAGGGGCGGTGTACCTCACGCCTTTTAGGAGGGTAGGTGTAGGAGGGTAGGAAAATGCTGGGTGCCGACTAGAAAAGTGTTTAGGGAAGTTCAAGAGGGAGATGAGAAGAAGGATAGGAGGCCCGTCACGAGACGGGAATCAATCGTTAGTTGACAAACGATCATCGTAAAAAATATCATATTTGCGAAAAGTGATAGCTTCCCAGGAAAGCTCAATAAAAGTTTAAAAATTTCTTCCAAGCCTCTTAAAAGGCCAGAAAATCGCTGGTACACCTGAATAAATGCAAAAAAGGTTCATTTTTTGAACCTCATCGCCAACTACGCGCTGGAAAACGATTCCCTGGAAGTTAAAATTTTATCGGGAAATTGAATGAATTGAATGAATTCGTAATAAGCATTTAAATTCCTTTAAGCAGAGTTTTTAATGCAAAAAATATTTATTGAAAATTGCATTAACTTTCCGGGTTCTTTCAAACACTAAAAAATGCGTGCAATAATTCCTATTGCTATTATGTCATATTATGGGGCCCCCATAAAAGTTGAGTCCCGGGCCGGATTTTCTCTCGACGGCCCTGGGCAGGGTATGTACAACAAGTGGACGATGATCGATGACGCCAAAGAGAGTAATGAACGCAGAACTAGTCGACGGAGCGAGACTGCCTAGACGACCGAGATCAAGTTGGGAGAGCTCAGTATATGCGGACGCTGAGAGCAGCTACTGGGCTTCCAAATTGAAGGACGCGGCCACGTGACCGAGGTATTTGGAGGACAACAATCTAGGCAGCCAAGGCCCGATGTCGGGCTGTCGCGCCACGATGATGATGAAATATTCTGTATTGGGGAAAAAATAAGTGTATTACCACCCCATAGCGTAAAATTTGTTTAAAATCATCTAAAATCATATTTATCGTGGTTTATTTCCTGCATCTTGCATATCACGATAATAATTCGCCGTAGATTTAAAGTCATATTTCCATACAGAAAAATATACCTCTGGAACATATGGATGCTTTGAATTAAGACTTGTTACAATAACAAAACACCCCGAATAAGTACCTAATTTTGTTACCCTCATAACAATGTTATTACAAGCAATTTTAAACTTGAACTCTTATGAACGTTTACTTATGCAAATCACGAGAGGCTAATGCTGGTAAGATTATGTGCTCGACTGTTTCTGTAATACCTCTGTGATTTGATTTACTATGGTAGTTCCTAATTAGCTTTTCTTGAGAATTAATATCAGTTATATCGTTTAGTAAAGTCACACCAAAAAAACTTCTGTTCTTTGTGCGAGAAATGAGTTGAATATACTTGTTGAAGCACTCCGAAAGTGTGATAATCCGTTAATATGTCTATTACACATTTTGAATTGTTATCACTTTGGATAATGTCAATTAAGGCACTAGAATAATCGAGAACCATCCGTTTTATGGTTCTTCTTTTCTTTGATCCAAATAAGATTTTGAGAGTACCAGTACTATATTTTACATTTTTCTGAAGAATTAATTGAGATGGGACGCTCAGATATGTGTATATGGTCACCTAGAACTTCCTCTGCTGAATAAACAGTTGATCCTGCTTCAGGAGTTGTTTGATTTCCGTTTACATTAACCTCGACCCGGGATAACGAGTCTGCTGTTGAGTTTTGTTTACCTTTCGGGTATATAATCTCATATTCGTATTCTCCGAGTTTCAATCTCCAACGTACATACGAGGTTGGAATTGAATTTTTTTTTAAGGAAAACAACCAGGTAAGAGGCTTGTGATCGGTTATTATTTCAAACTTTCGTCCACATAAGTATATTCTTCATTAAGTTGAATTGATTTTCCTTTGAGTAAATATTCGGCCATTGGCTTCGTAATATAAGCATCATCATCATCATCGTGGCGCGACAGCCCGACGTCGGGCCTTGGCCGCCTGGATCATTCTCCTCCAATTATCTTGGTCATGTGACCGCGTCCTCCAATTTTGGAAGCCCAGCAGCTTCATGGAGTCCACACCTACTGAGCTCTCCCAACGAGATCTCGGTCGTCCTCGCAGTCCCGGTCCGTCGACTTGTTCTGCATTCATTACTCTCTTAGGCATGCCATCATCGTCCATTCTTTGTACATGCCCTGCCCATTGAAGTCGTTGTAGTTTGACGATTTTCGAGACTTGCAGCTCATCGTACAGCTAATACATATTACGTTCAAAAGTGTCTAGCATGTTTTCGGAGGCTCGAGTTAGGGTCCATGCTTCGCAGCCATAGCATAGCACTGGTCGTATACTGGTTTTGTACGCGCGGAGCTTCGTGTTTCTGTGCACATGCTTCGATTTCATTATGGGGAGAACCGAGAAAAAAGTCTTATTAGCTAACTGTATCCGTCGCTTGATTTCGTCAGTTTCGTTGGCGTCCCTTGACAAGTTGCAACCCAGGTAAATGAAGTTGTTCACGAACTCGATGTTGAGGTCCCCCACATTGATGCTCGGTTGTGCAGGTGTCCTTGTCACCGATTGCATCATTATTTTAGTTTTACCCTCGTTAATACGTAATCGAACTTCCTTTGCAGCGGTATCGAGCGTATGCAGAAGTTCTTCTGCGTCAGCCAATCTTCGGGACATGATGTTGGTGTCGTCGGCGTACGCTGCTAATTGTGTCGACTTGATGAGTAGCGTCTTGCTGTTGTCCATATTCATGGCCCGAATAACGTACTCCAGTGCTAGGTTGAAGAGCGTCGGTGCCAGTCCATCGCCCTGTTTCAAACCAGTGCCTGTTTCAAATAGATCAGTAAATCTATTATGTATCCTGACTTGTGAGACGGAGTTGGTCATCGTCATCTTAGTCAGTCGCACTAATTTGGCCGGTATATCAAATTCCAGCATGATGTTGTACAGTACTCCACGATCGATACTGTCCTGCTTGAAGTCGACAAAGATTTGGTATAGGTTTACGTTGTATTCCCAGCACCTCTGGAGTATCAGTTTGACTGAGAAGCGCTGATTGGTTGTGGAGCGACCAGGTCTGAAACCGCTTTGATATTCGCCAATGACTCGTTCTGCGTACGGTTTTATTCTATTTTCCAAAATTTTCGTAAAAATTAGTAATATAAGCAAAATCTTTAAAAAAAAATTCTGTAGTAGCCTAGAAGGCCCAGGAAGGAATTGATTTGTTTCGTAATCCGAGGTATAGGAAATTGTTGTACAGCGGTAATTTTATCCGAGTTTGGTCGTACGACATCGGAAGTGACAACATGTTCTAAGAATGAAATTTCTTTCCTATGGTATTCTTATTTATCAATTCGTATTTTAAGATGCGACTCACGTAATTTCTTAAAAACCTTAGTTAAATTTTCCATGTGTTCCTGTAAAGAAGTTGAGAAAAGAATGTCTTCCATATACACGAGAATTATCTTTCGTTGAAGGTCTCGTAATACATGATCCATGACCCTTTGAAACGTCGAAGGGGCATTCTTGTGTCCGGATGGCATACGTACATACTCATAATGCTCATTCATCATCATCATCGTGGCGCGACAGCCCGACGTCGGGCCTTGGCCGCCTGGATCATTGTCCTCCAATTATCTTGGTCACGTGACCGCGTCCTCCAATTTTTGGAAGCCACGTAGCTGCGCGGCGTCCACACCTACTGAGCTCTCCCAACGAGTCCTCGCAGTCTCGCTCCGTCGCCGTCGACTCGTTCTGCATTCATTACTCTCTTAGGCATGCGATCATCGTCCATTCTTTGTACATTCCCTGCCGCCACTTTTGTGTACTTGATGCATCACGCTTTTTGGGAACTATCCATATTGGAGATGACCAAGGCGAGTAGCTAGGTCTTATTATACCCTGATTTAAAAGATCATCTATTTGTTTTCGCACTTCTGTCCTGTCAACCTCAGGAAATCAATACGATTTAGAGTAAATAGGTTTCTCGCCTTTTGTTTTGATTTTGTGCTTAATTTGATTGCTGAATGTTAAATTTTCGTGTTCTCTGTGGAAGATATCCTCGTATTTTACACAGACTTTTATTATATTTTTCTGTTCCTCCCAATTAAGATGGTCGGTTCGCAATAAATTGGCAATGTTGGCTTCATCTTTCTGTTGTTTGCAGCTCAGAGATAAATTATGAACCTCAAAATACTGGCTTGGATTTCTAGGTTCTACTTTAATCGGCAGTTCTATAACGAAGGATTGAGGTGAGTTTGCAAAATTTGATACTTCAATTAGAGAGTACCAATTATTCGCTTGACAAAGCCCCTCTGAAATAAATTTATTTTTTTTATTTTTATTAACTGGGACTTCATGAACACCTGACATTAAATTTGGTTTATATAAGAGTCGAGTGACAACATTTTCTGTTTTTAAAATGGAGTTATGAAAATCTAGAGTCATGCATAGTTGTTTCATGGTTTCTAAACCTATAAGACCATCAAAGTAATCATGAAATTTCAATAAATAAAAGTCCAATTTTGGTTTAGTTTTAAACTGTTGTATATCATTTAGGGTCACTTTTTTTATCAAGGATATGTCTCTTAAGGACGGTCTTAATTCCGTAGGTCGGTTTTTTTTTATTAACCCAGAGCTCACAATATATAGTCTAATAAAGGATTTGTTACTACTTGTATCTATACATTGCACATATAAAAAATAAGAAAATATTACTTCCGTATCTAATATGAATATATGGTAGAAGAGATGGTTGTTGATATCGAGGTATCTAATTGATTCTCCAAGGCTATGTAACGGACGGTTTGGTGGGCATCCGAAGATGCCCGTCTGGACAGAGCCTAAGGTAGCTTAATTGATCGTGAAGGTCGGGCTGTGCTATCTGGCGAAGAAAAAGGCTCCTCAACGAGCTAAGCAGGAGCCTATGCTTGCTGTAGCTCAGTTCGGGAGACGTGGGCGGGGTTTTCGCCGCTCGTTGCCCCTGTCCTTTACGTATTAACAAAAATTCATAGGCCTGGGGAAGACAACACAAACAAGGGAGGTAAAAATGGGGAATAAAAAAAAATGAGGCGATAAGGATGGAATGGTTGGCAGATGGCTCGCTTGTCCTCGCGCTCGTATTGGTGTCCAGGTGTAATGGGACCCTCGGCCTCTGGTTTCGTACCACCGACAGATCCTTACTCATCAGGTGCTGCCATAGATCTGCCGGTGGAAGCAGCACTACCATATGGTCCATTGCAGGTGGTTCATTACAACTAGTTGACGAAAATTTTCGTCATCTATGGATTTTGTCTGTTTGGAATACCAAAACGTTTGTTTCCCGAGCCTGGTTTATTCGAATAAAATGGAGTGATACCCGAAGTTTGCATTTGCTGAGATTCTGAATTGCTTTTTCTTGTTTGTGGATTTGATCTCACAGAAAGTTAGCACTTAAAATGGCCATAGGTTCTGGTATGTTAGAGATAGTAGGAACAGGCTTGTAAAACTCAAAAATTTATGAACATTTGCCTCAAATAATACATGTTTTGTTCTTTTAAACAAAATGCTAATGCTTTCGATAATTTTCTAGGTCACATGGCACGTATTGTTGCGCCTAATGGCTCTTTAAGTTCACACATTTCCTCATATAAATTTTGTTTTGAAGAAATAAGATCACTATTTAGCTCATGCGCTTTTATATGATTTATCATCGTTGACAATATCTCGACAATTTTCACGGAGAACGTTTCCACTGAATCACGATTTTGTTTAATTAAATGTAAGTCCGGAATTAAACTGGTTTCATTCCGTTTATCGGAATAGTGTATAATGAGATTATTTTTAATATTTTCCCAGGTTAAGGACGTCGTTTGCTTTGCCGACGACCTTATTTCTAATTGCCCTCATTATGATTTTAGCGTAAGCGGATCCATCTATCTCCGTTATAATTTTCAAAATTTCTTCAATATTTTGAAGAAAGTCGTACAAATTTCGCGGATTCCCATCAAATGTTGGGAGATCCTTAATGGCATCGGGGAATGCGAAGCGAATTGAAAATATGGTTGATATCAACTGTTCTAGCATGCATTTGAGCCTGGGCCTGAGGTTGCACATCCACATTATTATTCAAATTTAATTGAGGGAACTGTAAACTCTCCTCTGTCATGTTTGTACTTTCCGGGATAAAATACGGATAGCCACTAGCTTTTGTCCTAATATTATCTTTCGGCAGAAAGGAATGTAAATTTCGATGGGATGGACTGAAGAGGAAACAAATGACTCACCAACAAATCGCGAAAGCTATGCGGTACGCCATAACAAATTGTCCTTTAATGTTCAAAACTTCAATGTTCTCAGTTTACACTTTATGAGTTAATTTTATTATTATCACTTGGACGAATTTTGATTTAGATTTGCGACCGAACACTGAAACGACCGATTCACCGCCACCGACATATGTACATTCCGTGTGAGCTTTTTAGTTCCGAATCCGATACAATTTCAGATGCAGTTTTTCGACTGCGCCAGTTATGATCCAAGGAAAAATTCAAAGATTGTTGAGTACACTGGTTTAATTATCAGGTACGACTCCGCTCCATTATACAATACAATTCATGTGTTTTTGTCTTCGCAAAGTGATGAGTTTGGATTTACAATCCAGCTCAGACGACAAAACAAACATTTCATGGAATTCAAAAGTGTTCAATTCCATTATTTAAATTTAAGGTGTTTAGTTACATTTATGTTTCGAATTGCAAGTTTAAAGGAAATGAGAGTTCAAAAGTGTTCAATGACATAATTTAAATTTAAGGTGTTAAATTACATTTATCTTTTGAACTGCGAATTTAGAGAAAATGATGATATTGTCGATTTATGGGTTGAGCTGGTTGACATGATCATCTATGGACACGTGACTCTGGCAACTGCATTCTCCGAAACTATGCCAACGAAACGTCACATGAAACAGTTGACGCGCTATGTCCCTCAAGTGGTTCGGGCAATTGAGTATTAAGATTCCCATCAGTTTATCTTAACGTGCGTTTACACGTGAACATCTCGCCGAATTTGAACATTACCGCGGTAATGTTCTTGAACATTAGGACTAATATACCAACAACTACCAAGTAAATTTCGTTGCCGACACACACGGAAGGCATGAAGAATGATGGGTTGCTAGAAAGATACATATTTGTCCATGGAAAAGAAAATTACCCTTCGTCTGTTTGTTGTCATTTGGTAATAATATGCGTATTGTTGATTCGTATTGTTGTAGTTTTAGTTATGAGACATTTTTAGGGTTTTGTATAAAAACAAAACCCTTATGAAATCGGTCATGCGTCCGTCTGTCCGTCTGTCTGTCCGTCTGTCCATGAAATATCTCACGAACCGCTGAAGCTACATGCATGAAATTTGGTGGAAATATGTAGAAATACTATAATTCTCTGGAGAAAGCGATGCGTCGTAATAGGTCAACTTTAAGGGGGGGTCGCCATAGAGGGGAAATGAAGGTCGAAATTTTTTTTTCGTTTGGTATAGGCAAATGGGGTATCGTAAGAAAGGTACCGTTGAGTACATTCCATTTCTGGATTTTTTTTTCAAATTTGAAGAAAGGGGAAAAGAGGGAGAGGGGAAAATATGTGGTCCGAGTTTGTCCCCCCCCCCCCTTGCATTTCGAGACCGTTATAGCTAGACATATGAAAATTTACAGAAAAGCGGCATTTCACTAGCATAGAAAACCGAAAATAATAGAATTTTCAAATCTCATCCAAAAAGGTTAATAACAGTACATTTCTATAGTTGCAGTTAGCACACCCCTGCACCCCTCAAGCACACCCTAGGTCAAAAATATTGATGGCTGATGATAACCAACATCATAGGCAATAATACCTCTAAGTTTCATTACAATGACATGATATTTAATAATAGTACATTGACTTAAAGTTATGCATTTTGACACTATCCATACCAAAAATACACCTACCGGCCTCACGCATAGATATGCGTGTACTACTTACATGTTGTTTTTCGTAGTGCGAATTGCAGTTATTTAATGGACCAACTTTGGAAGGGTGAAGATTGGTGATTGGTGATCCTAACAATAACTATTCACACAGTTAATTTTTTTAGGGTTTTGTGTCTTAAATCTTACAAAATCTGTCAAATACCTGTCTGTCCGTCTGTTCATAGAATATCTTACGAACGGCTGAAGCTGCACACATAATTCGGCGAGAATGTGTAGAAATGCTATAATTTGCTGGAGATAGCGTTGTGTTGTAATCAGCCAACTTTAAGAGGGGGGGGGGGGGGGAGGGGGCCCACATAGAGGCGAAATTAAGGTAAATTTTTTTTATCCACTGGTATAACCAAGTGGGGTGTCTTGAGAAAGGTAATGTTGAGTACATTCCATTTATGGCATTTTCTTGAGATTTGTAGAAAGGGGAACAGTGGAGGAGGAAAAAATATTAGACCGTAATTTGTCCCAGCCGCCCTGAATTTCGAAGCCGTTACACAAGTTTGCAATTTGCAATGTCGTCTTAATATGAATGGTTAAGCATCTCGAAGAGTGGGACAGTTTATCTCGTATACATACATATCTACCTACAGCTTCTCGTATTAAAACTATTACTTTGAGAGGTGACAGATGCAGTCTTTTTGTGAATTGGCATGTAAGATACTATATCATGGGTAAAATATTTAATTATGGTGTTTTTATTCAGCTGAGGGGTACCAAGAAGAACAGGGAGCCAGTATTTACATGCCAAAATAAGCGCTTGCTACAAAACCCTCGAATTGCGGGCGTAGCCCTCTATATTTCGGTTTCATTTTTGAAAACATTGTCTTTATTGAAGAGATCAGTAGATATCGGGTATGCATTTTTCTACCGCAAGTGCATATTACTGTGTTATGGCTTTTGACTTGTTATTGTTTTGCATTGGGAAATCAATTTGATGATGAAATTTATGGATGAAAGCAATGATCACACGAAAGCGAAGTTTAATTTAGATTGTTTGGAACTCTATCTAAATGCTGTAAATCAATTAATTTGTACGTATGTCACGTACATTGTATGGATTTTTTTATTTTATATTTTAGTTTAAGTGAATAAATTATAAGTAATATGCAAATATATTTATTATAAATATGTACCAACATGGAATTGTGGTTTTGCGAAGGAATACATTCTATGCAGCCTAGAATTATAGGTACGTACATACATCCACATTTTTGTGCAGTGGGGAAAACTTCTTATTTATGGCCAGTCTCATATAAAATTAGATTAGACGGGAATAAAGTGCGATGCATGTTGTTTGTTCAGTGTTGAGACAAATGAAATAGACTACTGTTGAAGGCATTTTGAGTCTCTGTATCTACCTATTTCTCAATAGATACTTTATCTGTTGCTCAATAGGGGCTATATCTTTTGGTCAATAGATAATGAGTCTGTTGCTCAGTATATACTGTGTCTGTTAGCCAATATATATTGCATCTGTCGCTCAGTAGATATTGTATCTGTTGGTTAGTTGGTACTGTATCTGTTCTTTGTAGATACCGTATCTGTTAATCAGTAGATAGAAAATGAGAGACCAATTTTGATCCAGGTCTTGCATGGGATCACATCTGGATCAGAGTTGAAAGTGAATTAGCTGAAATGAACTTCTTTCTCCCGTAATTCGGCCCCATGCGGCGAAGTGTCTGTATGATAGCTGTTTAAGTTCGCTCGTCGCAGATCCGTGTCGTTTTTTTATCTGACACCGAAATTAAAATGACTCCAAAATGAATAATTATACCAATTGTACGCGTTTTGGGTACATGCCATACATTGCCTAGGTTCAGGATTCTCAACGTTACACTTACGTTTCAAGTATTTAGCAAAAGCATATCAAACGATAAAATGGGAAACCAAGCAGAACTATTTTCTGATTTATTTCACTAGTTGGTATTTTACATGCCATCTCCACCTGAAATTCAACTGAGTTCAAAGCAACTTGGAACTAAGGTTTTCACGGAACGCACCCATTCAAAATATTGATCATACGGCAGAGATTAATAGGATCATTTTTGTAGTAAAATTTTACGTTTTAAAATGAATTGCCTACCTAATTTATACATCGATAAGCAAATTATGCGAAAATATGGGTTAAATAATATACCTACATCTCTATACTAATATATCTATCTAATATACCTACATAGCTCAAACAGTTACATTTTAATCAATCAGACTTACATCTGACTGCATTTCGATCTAACACCTCACAAAAAAATATCCATTTGTCCTTATTTCATTATATTCTGACCTGGTGTCATAAAATCAAAAACAAACCAAAAAAACTCAAACAACAACTCAACTCAAATTACCTACCTGCTGGCAATTTGTGTGAAACGCAAGACGATTGAAAAAGATTCGTAGCATATACATTTTCTCTCAAGGGTTGACCCTCGTTTGAAAACATACCTCCATATGAAAAGGTATATTTCCATTTTATTCGGCGAACATTTTCGCCCGTTCCCATTCCTCATGGGAACAGCTCCGAACATATTCGCCGAATGCACCTTTTGTCGTCTTAATGCTTTTTCCATAAGACGCGCAGCAACATTCGGCGAAAAAGTTCTCGGGAAATGGATGGATAAGAACATTGCCTGTTCCGTTCGGCGAATGTAATGCTATTGTTATTGTATTCAAGTTCAAATTCGGCGAGATGTTCACGTGTAAACGCAGCATTAGGTTACTTCTTTCTTGGAAAGGAAACCATCATTTTCAGTCCATCCAGTGGTGAATGTAGCCCAAAGCGAAATCATATGGTTTCCGTAGAAGTACAAGAACTAGCAAACTTGTAATGGATAGGGTTATCTATCCGACGAGATATTTAAAATCAAAATTGATATTGCGCTGTTTTGTGCTAATTCAATCAACTTGGGTCACAAAACACCACCTATATTTTAACAATACAAATATTAAACCTTTATCTAATATCATCTGCGCAAACAGAGTGGCACATTTAGCCATTAATATAGCCACCACGCAAGTTTATAAAAAAATCTCCAGTATCTTTCCAATTACACACAATATATTAATTACACAATTAGCCTCTTCATGGTTAAACATTAAAAATTATGATTGAAAAGTAGTAATGGACGAGTTGGTGGCCATCCGAGGATGTCCGTGGAAACGGAGTCTAAGGCTGCGTTTTTATGCACAAAAAAACGCATTGTCGTCCAAGAAGAGGAACGTGTACATTTTAATGGAACGCTTTACACTTATGCGTAACGACAATGCTGCAGCTTGCAGGAATCCTTTTGCAGCAGCAAGTCCAACGACAGCGGGAAGACTTCTCCCGCAAAAAACGCAGTGAGAAGATGAACACACGGTGGTATATGAAAAGAATTACACCTTCCGTTTTTTGGTTCAACGACAAACTAGAAACTCATGCACCCAGTGACGAAATTCATGCAGTGCATCCATTGAGGACTGGCTGAAATTGTATCGGCGTCCCGACTTTTACCTACTATATTGCCACAAAATTAAAACCATCGATATCCTCACTGGAATATATTTATTTCTGTCAAAAGCTTCTCCCGCAGAAAAACGCAATGTGTAATTATCGGGTCCTCTTCTTGGGCGACAATGCGTTTTTTTGCGGGATTGCTCTTCCTGCAGAAAAACGCGAAGTGTAATGCCAGACTAAAGGAGCATAGTGACCGTGAAGGTCGGGCCGCGCTATCTGGCGAAAAAAAACCCTGAACGAGCTAAGCAGCGGCTTATGCTGCCCTATAGCTCAGTTCGGGAGACGTGGGCGGGGTTTCGCCGCTCGTTGCCCCTGTCCTCTACGTATTATAAAAATTCGTAAGCCTGGGGAAAACAACACAAACATGGGAGGCAAAAATGGGGAATACTAAGAAAAATGAGGCGATAAGTATGAAATGGTTTGGCGGGCGGCGGCGTGATGGGACCCTCGGCCTCTGGTTTCGACAGATCGCTACTCATCAGGTGCTGCCTTCGATCTGCCGGTGGAAGCAGCACTACCAGACTAGAATATGGTTCATTACAAAGCCTTCAGCATTCCTACGAGCAATTGAAGAATTGTTTTCAAATTTTAAGCTTACTGCGAGATATTAAATGAAGCAGAGAGGGGTGTATACGATCCTACAATCAAACACCCTGAAGGGTATTTGACATATTCACCCAAGCATATTATTATTTGTCTGAAAACCTTGTGGGATATAGTGCGCCAACCACTTATACGTCAAGAATTCGTTGTGAAGTCCCTAGAATATAGCTTCTTTTAATATCTCATCTGAAAGCCACCAGCATTCTACTTGAATTGGTTCAAGAGTTACGAAACTAGAGTGGGCGGGAACCATGATACATATTATAGAATAGTTACAGAGATAAAGGCCAAAAGCTAAGTATTCATGTATGAGCCTGTGAGGTAGGTATTCAGAGAGCCGACATGCGCAAGCCGATATCTTGTCTTCCTTGTATCATGGGAGGGAACCATGCAGAAAATTAATAACCACCAAATACCCATAAGTAATGGCACGAGGGCAAAAAAATGTTATTGTCCAAGAGGACAATGGAAAGCTGCTGGAGTGATAAACTGTTACCAACAGCATATAAGCCGTTGGGAATGGAGGCGACACGACACGACGACGGCATGTAGAAGCTACATCCGCAAATGACTAATATAAGTAAGTCAGTCAGTTACCTGAAAAGCAGATGTAAGTAACCGGCGAGATCGGATTACTGTAGGGTTTTCTCAGGAATACATGCTGCGATTTTGGACCAGGAAGCCAACATTCTACGACGAAACATCTAGAGAGACGGAGGCTCAATCCTCGGCGCATTAATAAGGACTGCCTGCAGGTGCTATTGGACCTCCCACAGAGCTCCGAACCTGTAAGTAGAAAGACGGCGCGGATAGGCGGTGCATGCTACTAACTTCGCCTGCTGGAAAATGTGAAACATTCCCACTTGACCGGGCGAAGTAAACTGGTTCGCGTCTTTGACCAATAGTGCGTTTTAATTTGAGTGGATTTCTCACTCCCCTTGCGTGGGCTCCGCTCGCTTCGCGACCACTAAAGGAGTTGCAACCCTCAGTATATCGCCCTAGAATGCTCGCTGCGCTCGTTCTATATCCCACAGCAGTGAACCCACTATTAGCCAAGGCGCGAACCACGATAGTCGCTCGATGAAATAGGAATATACGAAAAAAATATATATGCTATCGAAACTTCTCCAAACATTTTCCGAGGGGCAGCAAGTAGCTCAGGCGTCAGTCTAATGACTCATGCTTCTGGTCAGTTACCGGTTCAAGTCCCGTCCACGCTTTGGCCATACATGTTTGTGTTGTCTTCCCCCCGTGGTCTGGGGCGTAACAATAAGGCACCACATCTCCCGACTTGTCGCAGGTATGCGGCTAAATAGGCAGGAGGTATATGCTAGCAACATGCATCGTCCGAAACCAGTTTATGTTAACGAAACGTCAACTAAGATACATGGGAATAGTTGACACGCTATGCCCCACTAGGGGTCAGGCAGATAGTAAATATCTACCTTAACACTTGCTCTCGCTAAATAAAAAATCCATTTTAAATTATTCGTCCGGATGAAATATTTATTTAAAAAGTATATATGGGGTTGTTCCTTGGAAACCTATCTTATTTGTCAACTTGTCAATATACATTGATTGATAGTCACAATCAGGGCCAGATCGTTGACACATAGACCTTTTTTCCATCATTGTCCCGACATCTCTCTACAGACGACACCTTGCTAGGATGACAAAGCTGGAAAAAAACCAACATTTTTCACATCATTGCAAAACACGGTATCCAAACCTTACTCAAAAAGAAAAAACCCATGGATATCCTTCTGGGATACACTCGTGACTATCGACTTTATCGTTACGCTTATTACGAACATGTCACCCCCGTAAAGTATAAAAGTTGTAAAATAATGCGACCATATGTTGCGGATCACACGACCACAGGAGAGTCTACATCATAGTTTAGTTCTTGTCAAAAGTTACACAACAAAATCATTGGAGTCGACTGTGCAACCCCTTGGCTAAACACAAGAGCACCCTAACCACTAATTTCCACGCAACCGGTAAAATGGGTGTAGGAAAACAATCAGTGGCAACGCGAAGTTACTTAACTTAAGACAGGACTGGCTTACCTCGCACTATTTAATTTTATATCAAACTACCCTTGCAAACCAGCCTTCCAAGCTGTTCGATAAACAAAAAGTAGTCCTGCAGAAAGTAAGCACGTCCATTTGAATCAGGTTTGCCAACACTGTGTCACACTTAATTCCATCCGTTTGTTGGACAATCAAAGAACCGGACAATGGTCTTTTGTAACAATCACAATCAGTAATTGCTTCTAATTATGGACGCGTGTCCGGGTCTCATGTGGGGGCACACTTCATATTTTCCGCTCACTTATCCCAGGAACACACGACAAACGACCGATTTGACTTTTTTCCCCAATCCTTTGTACAATTACAGGTAGCGCGGTGGTGGCGGAAGCAGCGGTTACGGTGGTGACTGCAACCTGAGGAACAGGTGAAAAGATTCCGAAAGAAATGCTGGCGAACGATGTTAAGCCTATCGGCGGAAAGGAGGTCCTGTGTAAAGTGTGTGGTGATAGAGCCTCGGGAAAACACTATGGGGTTGCATCTTGTGACGGATGTCGCGGCTTTTTTAAGCGAAGTATACGCCGAAATCTTCAGTACGTTTGCAAGGAGGGTGGCAAATGCACGATTGATGTTATGCGACGGAATCAATGTCAGGCATGTCGTTTCGCGAAATGTCTTTTGGTGAATATGAGACGAGAAGGTAAGCGTTTTTTTTTTGTTAATTTAAGTAAAGTAAGAATGACTTTGTTAACTGATTGATTTTCAGCCTTCTAAATAATAACCTGTTCTTCTGGACTGAGTACAGATCTTTAGATCTACTTAACTATCGTTGATGGGTCGGAGAAGCGATTCCATATATTCTGTGCTAGCCTATAATTTATCGTACAACTTGCATATTTCCCAACCCAAAATGCAAAAGAAAAAGAAATGATATCAAGTGGAAAACTTGTAGACGCTCTTCTACCCATTTGATCGACCTAAGAAAGAATCGTTTCAGTATCACACTTGAATTGTATATGTAAACAGGGAATGTCCTTAAGCACCAATCCCGCTGGTCTACTAATTGATATCTATTGTGGCAGCTGACAATTTCACATGTTTAACTTCGACCACGACCCTCGTCGACACGACATCATATACCCTGAATAGTACAGTACAGCTCCTTCCATTTTCAGAGATAAACCGCACTCTTTTCACCCCATCCTTTATCCGGGGTTGCACCACGAACTATTCTCGTGGTGAATGGAAGCGTATTGTCGTGTAAAAAGTAAGGTGAAGTGTACGCTGTACTGAACTGTATACAAATAGGGATCATGGAAGGAGTTGGATATGGTATTTTGTCAAGGAATCAATTCCACAATGAGTCGAGTTTCAATTCGCTATGTGGTGTTTTGCCCCAAGAGCAAGCATTATTGGACAAACAGAAAAACGCGCGTAGGGCACTTTGACTACAAATGAATTTGTTTGAGAATGTCCTGACCACGCGGCCTGTTCACACCACTCGACGGAAATGATAAAAGATCGTGAACAGATTTTTATCGAGGTCTAAAGAAGAGAATATCTGGAACGGTTATAATGCTGATACTTGTATAAGGTGAAAGGGTGGCCTTGGACTGGTTAGTTGTTTGCATTCACAGCTTGTGTGGCATACGTAGTGAACTAATAACTTTCTGATTTCGAAAAATGTGGAGATTTTTTGGTTTGTTGGAATACAAAAAAAAACCTTCAGTTGATGAAACCTGACTCGGTGAGATTTATGGAATATTTGAGTACCAGCTCTAAAAAGAGTATGGTACTGTGACGAGGACAACCATTATCGACGATAATTAGTGCCAAGCAAAACGTCCGGACAAAAGTGACGCTCTTACAATCACTTTTCTTCAAACGACGTAGATATTAGTACGAAGCAAAACAGCTTGCACAAAAGCGACGCTTAAAAAAATTATGCAGCAAATATGTAGATTCAAAATACATACATGTAAGCAATATATGAAGTGATGCATCATTCTAGCTTATATGAAAAACTGTTTTGAAAAAAAGTTTCCTTGCTTGTGCTTTAAGTTAGAATTTCACCGGCCCTGATCGTCATATCCGGGACGACTCTGGATACACACTTCACCAGATTTCTAGACCAATTTGAACTATATAATCAAAAGTTGTAGCTTTATCTTTCTATTCCCTTATTATGTATAGCTGCGTGATCTCGAGTTGTTTGCTATGGTCAGAACTTGACACTAACAGTTAAGATTTGGGGTGCGAATTATTTATTACTATTATTTGTTCAACCTTATTTATATAAATTATTGTATGTATTGTGTAATTTGTATATTTATTATTATTCGTTCAATTTTATTTCTTTCAATTATTGTGTAATTCGTACTTAAAAAATAAATAAAGAGAGAGTAAATAAAATCTCCCAAAAACAACTCTGTTAAAAAAAACTCCCCGCCAAGAAAAACCTCACTCACCGCCGAACAGATTTAACGACAAAACGACAGTGATAATGACAACGATGTCGTTCTGATAAAATTATGCGTAAGTAGTTGCGTCCGGATCATGCTCTAAGCTCTTATGCCAAGTATTATTGGCTTCTCGCCCGAATCTCGTTATAAAGCTCAAGCCTTACAAAAGACTAAAAATGCATTTCAGGCCAGAAGTGATTAATAGACGATTTTCTACTGCGTTCTTCTTCAGATTGTTCAACTTATTTGGTTTAATGGAAGCTCCCCGCCAAACAGCGTTGAAAGAAATTAACTAATTCAATCAGCGTTCAATATGCCAACCCTAGAGTGAGGCGCGAAGCTTCGAGTACTTTGGCAGCATTGTATTCATATCAATCCTTTTTGCGGTTGAGAGGTTTTTCTTGGCGGGGTATTTTTATAACAGAGTTGTTTTTGGGAGGTAGCATATCTTTTTGTATAGTAGTAGTAGTAATACAGATGGCGCAACGGTAAGCAGCGTTCGCTTTCTATACATTGGGCTCCGGTTTGATTCCAACTGAATGCGGTAGTCTTCGATAAAAAAAAGGGGATTTACGTGTCGGACTATGAGTCTACTCAGGTGTTAAATGAGTACCCATTTGGGGTAAATAACTTGGTTGAGCGTATGTATGTATGTGTTTTATAGAGGAAGAACCCTGACTTGAATTTCAAGACTGCTTTAAAGTGCTTGTAAAATTTATTATGATGTAAAATTGATTACTGGCGTGTAGGTTTTTATTATTATTTTTTACAGATTTATGTTTTTAATAAAATTATTTAATATTTTACTATTTATTTGTTAAATATTATTTATTGATTTTCGTTTGTTACATCAGTATTGTCCAAATAACCCTAGACATTTATGAATCGTCTTTCTGAAATTTTTTTTTACATGAAGGATCGACGTCAAGTTGCCTCGAATGTATAAATAGACTATTCATATCTCATTATGTCATAAATGAAATAAATCATATACTACACAGCATGTTTTTTTTCTTTCCGGACATCCTAAGATGCAGCCATAAACATTCAGTTTCAATTTTTTCATCACACACTTTTCATTCATGCACTTGCCACAAGCCACACCCACAACCATTACCTCGTATGGTTCTCCTCACCCGACGAGCGCACGGACTTTTGCAACCGTCGTCGTCACTACTCACATAATCAAGCGTTTGCGTCTCTCCCCCTCGGCTTGCGATCTCCCCCTCGGCTTGCGATCTCTGGGAGTGATTTGCTGTGTTGCATAGAAATTATCAAAACGACTTAAGCGAGAAACTCTACTATAAAATTTCACATTTTTGGATGTATCTTTTTATCTACTGCACGGACCAGAGCGAATGATAGCCTATGCACACCCTTGGGACACAGGCAATCCATGAGAAAAGAAAGCAGACCTCGATACGCTCCCTACGAGGCTGTAGCCCTGTCAAAGAACAACGAGAACGACGAGAACAAGAAAAATTTGAAAAATAGCCATTTTCAAATTATCATATCTTGGGTGTTTTTCCTTGTGTCGGAATCAAATTTGCAGCACTTCGTAAGATTACCAGAGACAATGACCACACCAAATTTGAGCCCGAACAAGCATCCGGGGCCGGAGCTACAGAGGTCCGAATACCCGTACGTGTTGTGTCGCGTAAACATAGTCTTGGTCACTATTCCATTTTTTTTTTTTCGATTTTTTCGTTTTTCTTTGGCGGAGCGGGACGCTCCTGCGTCCCTAGATTATCAAAAAACAGCTTGCCGAAGGTATGGTACCCTTCACGCGAAGCGACTTATGGCGCATTTGCAACTTTGAAATTAGTAGTAAAACTTGTTCCTATGAGAGGTATATGAAATAGTGAGCCGATTTCAACCAAATTTAGGAACGTGATTTGGCAGTTAATATTATTAAATAATATGAAATTTCGTAAAGATATCTTCAGAAATAAAAAAGTTTTTCTCACAAAAGCTTGCTTTTGGAATGGTCATTCCTACGACAGCTATATGATAGAGTAATCTGATTTCAACTAAATTGATGATTATGATTTAGCTAAAGATTTTATTGATAAGTGTGAAATTTAAAAAGGATATCTTTAGAAATAAAAAAGTTTTTCTCACAAAAACGAATTTTTGGACCGATAGTTCCTATGGCAGCTATGTGACGTAGTAGTCCGATTCCATTGGTTCCGACATATTTACAGCATGCTGTAGATGGAAGGTTTTGTGCAAAATTCGAGAAAGATATCTTTAGATATAAGAAAGTTTTTCTCACGAAAACTTGCTTTTGGAACGGTCGTTCTTATACTACTTTGCCTTAACCCCTAGCGGGGCATAGCGCGTCAACTACTCCTGCGCGCCATCGTACTCTGTTCTGGACAATAGGCCGCAACTCCCCAAAAGACTTACCCAGTGCCTGACACTCCTTTGCCACAGATCGACGCCATGTGATTCGAGGACCCCCTCTTGGTCGGCCTTGGTTGGAAATGGGGTTCCATTTCATGGCATGCAAAGCAATGCAGTTATCACTCTTCCGCAATGTGTGACCTATCCACTGCCATTTTCGCCTGCGTATCAATTCGTCGATTGGCATCTGACCCGTACGACGACTTAGTTCTTCATTTGACATTGTTTCGGGCCAGAAAATTCTTAAAATTCGACGAAGACATGAATTGACGAAAACTTGCAGCTTTCTGGTAACTCCTACGGAAACTTTCCATGTACTGCTCCTATACAAAAGCACTGACAGTACCAGGGAGCGAAACAGGCCCAGCTTGGTCTTGATGCTGAGATAACTGCCCTGCCAGATTTTGGACAGCATGCCGTATGCGCGTTTAGCCTGTATGATACGACGAGCGATGTCCTGCTCCGTACCACCATTTTCGGCAACAATGCTACCCAGGTAGACGAAGTTGTCCACCTTCTCCACAGGCTGCCCATTAATATTGATGGCAATAGGTGTCGGATTTCGTTTTCGCAACGGCGGGCTAAGAACCTTGGTCTTGTTGGTATTAATCTTTAGTCCAACCTTGCTTGCGTCCCTCTCGAGATCTAACGCCATTGCGAACAGATCCATGATTTTGTGGGAGAGTAGGCATATGTCGTCAGCGTAGTCAAGATGTTGTAGATAAGATGTCAAAGTCCATTGAATTTCTCTGTCGAGTCTGGATAGGGCTGCATGCAACACATCGCCGATCACAATGAGGAATAGGATCGGTGAGAGGATGCACCCCTGCCGAACTCCACTGCGAATCTCAAAGTCCCCCGACACCTTACCTTTATGCAGAACGCGACATTTCGCGCCGTCATAGGTTGCCTTAATAATAGCCACAAGCTTCTCAGGGATGCCTCTCCTGCGCAAGGCCGCCCATATAGAATCCCGGTTCACACTATCGAAAGCCGTTTCGAAATCGATGAAAAGCAAGTGAAGCGGAGAATCGTATTCAGCGCATTGCTCGATAATGATTCGCAAGGTGTTAATGTGATCGACACAGGAAAATCCGGATCGAAAATTAGCCTGCTCTTCATCAATTGTGCTTTCCAGGACGATTTTAGCTATTATCCTGGCAACGGCAGGAAGCACACAAATGCCTCTCCAATTATTACAGTCTGTGAGGCTACCCTTCTTTGGAAGTTTGATGATCAAACCTTCCTTCCACTCAGTGGGAAAGGTCTCTGTATTCCACGCTTTACCAACAAGTGGGTGCAGCAAATCGGTAGTTACGCTTGGCGCTGCTTGATAAAGTTCGGCAGGGATACCGTCGAGTCCGGCGGCCTTTCCTCGTTTTAGTGCAATAATTACAGTGACTATTTCCTCTTTAGTCGGGGCAGTGGACCGTATACGCACATTTTGATGGTTAGCTAAATTATCTAAAATATATGAGGGGGAACTTCACCAGAGGTTACACGGTTCA
Organism: Chloromyia formosa; assembly: GCA_964017055.1. NCBI lineage: Eukaryota > Metazoa > Arthropoda > Insecta > Diptera > Stratiomyidae > Chloromyia > Chloromyia formosa. The sequence continues at coordinate 64,789,682 of OZ024818.1, forward strand.
ATACCGCGGCGAAGTGTTCTTTCCACCGCCTCATTTGATCTTCTTCCAAGATAAGTAGCTTTCCATCACTATCCTTCACTGGATGTTGGCAGGAGTTACGACCATGGCTCAAGAATAGAAGCTTACGCAAAGAAGTGTGCAACTTTTTCGTTCTCTCTCCGCATGACGTCACAGTTTTACTTTTCAAAAGTTTTCCGTGAATTTGTTAGGAAATCAGATACTTTTTATAGAGAATTCGCTTACAAATCTACAGTTTTAATCCGATTTTCGTGAAATTTTGAGAATTTGGTCTCCACAACTAGGGGAAAGTAAATGTTTACATGAGATTTCAAAAAACTACCCTCATCCCCCTTCCCACCCCTAAAAGGAAATCTGCGAATTTAGCTACAGTTTATTCCGATCTTATGAAATTTTGTATTTGAGATCTTCCAGACAAGGGAAGTTGACTGTCTACATCAGCCTTAGGAAAACTACCCCCAACTCCCTTCTCACCCTTAAAAGAAAATTTGCAAATGTATCTGCAGTTTTATTCCGATTGTGTTGAAACTTTGTATATTAGACTTTAAACACTAGAGGAAGGAGAGTTTCTACATAGGTTTTGAAAAACCTCCCTCATCCACCTTCTTACCCCTAAAAGGAAATCTTCAAATTTATCCACAGTGTTATTCCGATTTTGATGAAATTCTTTATATTAGATCTTCAAAGCTGGGGGAAAGTTGCTGTCTAAGTAGGATGTTGGAAAACCACCCCAATCCCCCTTTTTACCCCTAAAAGGAAATCTGCGAATTTTCCTGCAGTTATAGTCCGATCTTGGTGAAACTTTTCATATTAGACCTTCAAGGCTAGGGGGAGGTGAATGTCTACACAGGTTTTCAAAGAACCACCCCCATCAAACTTCTCACCACCAAAAAGCTAACTGCAAATGTTTCTACAGTTTTATTTTGATCTTAATGAAATATCGCATATTAGACCTTCAACGCTAGGGAAGCCTACATCGAATTTCGAAAAACCACCCCCTTCCCCCTTCACCGCTAAATCTCCAAATGCGCCTACCGTTTTATTCCGATCTTGATGAAACTTTGAATATTAGAGCTTCAAGGCTAGAGGAAGGTGGGTTTCTACATAGATTTTCAAAAACCAACCCCATCTGCCTTCCCACCCCTAAAAGGAAATCTGCAAATTATCTACAGTTTTATTTCGTTCTTTCTCCCAGCCTTGAAGGTCTATTATACAAAATTTCATTAAAATCGGAATAAAACTGTAGATAAATTCACAGATTTCCTTTTAGGGATTAGAAGAGGGATGGGGGGGATTCCGAAATCCTATCACCTTCATCTACCCATGAAGATCAAATGTGCAAAGTTTCATCAAGATCGGAATAAAACTGTAGATATATTTGCCGATTTACTTTTAGAGGTGAGAGGGGGGGATGGTTTTCCGAAATCTTATGTAGACAGTCACCTTCTCATTGCCTGTAAGGTCTCATATACTAAATTTCATTCAGATCAGAATAAAACTGTAGATAAATTCGCAGATTTCGTTTTAGGGATTAGGAAAGGGGATGAGGGTGGTTTTTTGAAATCTTATGTGAACATTAACCTTCTACTAATCTTGGAGGTGCATTATACAAAATTTCGTCAAGATACGAATAAAATCGTATGTAAGAATATATTAATTAACTTTAAGCGGGAGGGGCTATAAAGGGGGATGGGGTGGATTTTCAAAATGCCCTACAGACAGTAACCTTCCCCTTGTTGTGGAGGTCCAAAATGAAAAAATTCAGCAACATTAAAATAAAACTGCAGATTTGAAAGCAATTTTTCTTTAAAGAAACATGAAACTTCGTACAAAATACACGCGCTCATATGAAAAATTGAAACTGTGACGTCACGAGCTTTTTCTCTCGTTCGGTGGCTGAATAACGGACCTGCGCATTGCGTAACCTTCTATTCTTGAATCATGAGTTACGACCACCTGTAAACTCCTTGATGACACCGTATACGGCGTTTAAGTTGTTACTTCTTGCGGCTTCTTCTGCTGAGGCTAAAAGAAGAAATTCGCATAAACTCTTTTATCGCGTCGCACACTACGCTGAACTTCTCGAGCTTTCTGACGGTAAAGGAGTTCGATGCTGCTTCGATTGTCGTCTGATGCTGCAGCCAAACGAAATTTCAGCTCCTTTCTTTCAACAATCCGCTGCCATGAAGCGTCGGACATCCAGGGCTTATTCCGGCAATCCGGGTTTGTGCCAAGTATTTGCGCAATCAATGCACGCATTTTTTATGGCATCCCAGTTTTCATTTATGTCAATATCTGGGTGACTAGTTATCTCAGCTGCCTTTTGCGCAAGATGGTCATTATATTGTTGTAAGACAGCTGGATTTTTTAATCGAGCGGTGTTGAATTTGCGGCGCCTGGATCTTTCTTCGCTGGGGCGGCGCACGGCTGCAATATGCAATCGAACATTAGCGATCATAAGATAATGGTCTCTTCCCATCCCAATATCGGCACCCTTCTTGTTTCGCACGTCCAGGAGGCAACTCTTGAATCTTTTACTAATGGCAAAATGGTCGATCTGATTTTGTGTTCTGCGCCGATCAACGCCGATATTGAGAAATCTGAAAAAGATACCTTTAGAAATAAACAACTTTTTCCCACATAGACGAATTTTTGGACCGGTCGTTCCAATGGCAGCTATATGACTTAGTGGTCCGATTCCGTTGGTTCCGACATATTTACAGCGTGCAATAGAAAGAAGGCATTGCAAACTTCATGACAAAGTTAATATACCCTATCACACCCGTGAAGGGTACAATTATCATCTCATGTCAGCAACTTGTTCCCGAACCGCTAACTGTGTGGAAACCTGTTACAATTTCAATTACACTTTATACAAATTGGAAAAAGTTTCCAATACATCAGCGTGGTAAGTGTATCCATGTTGAAAATTTTGAAGTTGACATAGATATACAACATTATACTATACATGGCTTCGTTATAGAACTATACTAACCTCGACTATGTTTTTTTATACATAATTAATTTTTTCCCCGATTCCTCATCAACATAACGATGACGCTTAACTTAAGCTTAAATCAAAGCAACTTTACAGTACACTGTAAAGCTTCTTTTTAAACAAAGTTATCAGTACAACAACCAGGAATGTGAACAAAGAGATCACTGGAGTTGCTAACACGGGAAAGAGCTACATAGAGCTGACCGTTCGAAAATCAGCTGGCACTAAGGTTGAGACCCGCGACTTGCAGCATCTGGCCCTGTGCTGTGTTGATTGTCATTGCGCCGAAGACTTATGATTTTCAGTCGGGTACCGTTACATGGTTTCGGCGGGCAGAATTAGAGGGACGCCAAATTTTAAAATTATTAAAAAAAAATTCAATCAGATAATGGGTAGCATCTTCTTTATCTTTATCGCAGATACCATTCCGGGGAGTCAAAATAGCTCTCCCGCAAAGCTAAGTGTTTTCATCATCATCATCATCGTGGCGCGACAGCCCGACGTCGGGCCTTGGCCGCCTGGATCATTGTCCTCCAATTATCTCGGTCACGTGACCGCGTCCTCCAATTTTGGGAGCCCAGCAGCTGCGTGGGATCCACACCAACTGAGCTCTCCCAACGAGATCTCGGTCGTCCTCGCAGTCTCGCTCCGTCGACTCGTTCTGCATTCATTACTCTCTTAGGCATGCCATCATCGTCCATTCTTTGTACATGCCCTGCCCACTGAAGTCGTTGTAGTTTGACGATTTTTGAGACTTGCAGCTCATTGTACATTTCATACAACTCATGGTTGTACCGGATGCGCTATCCACCTCGATCGCAAACAGCCCCGAAAATTCGCCGTAGAACCTTACGTTCAAAAGTGTCTAGCATGTTTTCGGAGGCTTGAGTTAGGGTCCATGCTTCGCAGCCATAGCATAGCACTGGTCGTATAATGGTTTTATACACGCGGAGCTTCGTGTTTCTGTGCACATGCTTCGATTTCATTATGGGGACAACCGAGAAAAAAGTCTTATTAGCTAACTGTATCCGTCGCTTGATTTCGTCAGTTTCGTTGGCGTCCCTTGACAAGTTGCAACCCAGGTAAATGAAGTTGTTCACGAACTCGATGTTGAGGTCCCCCACATTGATGCTCGGTTGTGCAGGTGTCTTTGTCACCGATTGCATCATTATTTTAATTTTACCCTCGTTAATACGTAATCCAACTTCCTTTGCAGCGGTATCAAGCGTATGTAGAAGATCTTCTGCGTCAGCCAATCTTCGGGACATGATGTTGATGTCGTCGGCGTACGTTGCTAATTGTGTCGACTTGATGAGTAGCGTCTTGCTGTTGTCCATATTCATGGCCCGAATAACGTATTCCAGTGCTAGGTTGAAGAGCATCGGTGCCAGTCCATCGCCCTGTTTCAAACAGGGGCGGCGAAACGTGTTTAGTCCGAGTGGGTAGTAAATCTCAAACAAATCATGTACAGAAACAACGATTTTTTTTTTTTTTTTTTATATTACACTATATTACACATTTTATTGTTTATCTCTGTTTTGGCACTAAAAAAAGGAAAACCTCATTTTGTTAGTACAAACACCGAGGCTCTTTTATTATTCCGAGAAATAAATTCATTCATAAGTAAGTCTATTTCGAGCTTATCAACTGCATCTGGGTAACAGTGTAAAATTGCTATATGGTTTAATCTATATCTTGTGACATAGTCGAACGCAAATAATTTTTGACTCGTCTTAGAACAGAATGGTTTTCACGCATAAATTCAACTACATCTTTTAAATTTTCTGGATTTTCGATGCATTGTATCCAAAGCGGCATCTTTATCATTTACCAATCTAAATTCATCAAAGTCTCCGACTACTTTTTTTTATTTCTACCGGTTCGCCAATAATAAAACTTTCCAAAGTTTGAAAAAACTTTGCCGAATCGGTATCGAATCGACTTTTTAAAGAGAAAAGAACTTGATCAAATACCTCGTAATACAACTTCCGATAATATTCTTCTGGGGTCTTAAAAACATGATTTGTTGCTTTACCATCGTCTAATCGTTTAGGAATTTCACGTTTCCTGGGATAATTTGGTCAAATTCTTGGACAAGCTTCTTACAATTCAGCCAAATAGATTCAAATTTAGCATCTCGCGAGGCATTTAATGTTAAAGTTACAGCTTCTATTTTCCTATTTGAATCAAGTACACAAAGTTCCGAGTTGTGGAGTCGGTTGATAACTTCAATCCTATCAAAAATCTCGATCATTGTAAGTAAAAAAAAATTGGAACTGGAATTTTTCCATTTGCGCTAAAAATCCCGAAGCTCTGGCAACAACGGTGCTGTCGACGTCAACATCTCCAATCACCTCTTCAAAAAAATTTATCAGAGTTTTGTAGTTCGTCAAAACCGCTTTCAGACTCTTCATTCGAACGACCCATCTGAAACAAGAAAACATGGTCTGCATTTTCCAAAGTATAATTTAATTAAAATGTTACCTTGTTGGACAGTACGCTGTTAAAGAAGGAACGTCTTTTTCAGTCTTATCTTTCAAGTCCAGAAATTTTCGTAGGCGTTTCGGCGAATCCCGAACAAAATCAATCATTTCTTTGATTTCGCCAATGAATTTTCTCACCCCAAGCACTTTTTGAATTTCATCTTGAACGACAAGGTTCATATTGTGAGCGCTACAGTGGACAAATAGCGCTCTCGGTTCTTCTTCGTGAAGTCGGTTTTGCAGTCCCGATATTCTTCCCGAGACGTTTGAAGCTCCATCGTAGCATTGTCCGCGATGCTTGGAAACCAGCATATCAAATCGACGAAATACATCTTTGACGAGATCACATAACGTTTTTGATTTTGTGTTAGGTATTCGGTAGCAATTAGATCTGAAGAGACGACCCGAAAATAAATCGCAACTTGCTCTGCTCTGGAAAAATCAGCTGTTTCATCCAGAGGTATTGAACAAAATTCGCCATTTTTGATCTCCCATATGTTTTCCAGCATGATTGCCTTAGCCATCAACTCCAATATTTCATTTTGAATGTCGTGGTGTAACCATTTATGCCCAGTTCTTTCAAGCCAGCATTCCAGTTCAGGAACATCTTCTGCTCGCGCTTTTAAAATAATCATCAAGTTAAAATTTTCATTAGTACCTGCCCCGCGTATCGCTAGTCCTTGTCTTCCGAAGATTTTTAAAGTATGTACTAAAAATTTTTTTCAACGCCATCCGATTTTCCATCATCTGTCTCAAGTTACTTGCGGATATCGTTTGAACCACGTTTATTTTGTCGACATTGCTTAATGCTTAAGCACAATTAAAATGTAGCGTACTTGAAGAATGAATTTTAAGCCGCTCTGCCCCATTTTTCCACAAACCCTTCATCAACCCAGGCCTTTTTTGATTTGAGGGTATACGAATCAAAGTTGATCACTAACATTCTCTTGCCGATTTCTCTACTTCACTGTCGTCCTGTCGCCTAATCGCGTTATCTATATGCTCCTCGTCCTCGCGTCGTTTCCTTTTAATTTGCACCACATATTTGTCCATGTCTATTATTTGACAATAAATTTCTGCACTTGCACTAACCGATACACTTGTTTTTGTAGCGATCGTCCACTTTCCGTAGAAGCTTTGTATCATACTCACAACAAACAATACGTAAATGGATCACATAGGCGAACGCAGTGAGAAACAGATACAGACACGAGATGTGCCGTTATCGTTCACTTTGTAACAATACCCTTGCGGCAGAACAGAAAAGCAATGCTAGAATAGAACGTTCACGACTCAACTGCGTATGTATATAAAATGCAAGTTCAGGCGCAACTGTAAAAAGACACTTTCTTGGATGCATACATAAATTACAAGTATTGCCTGCGCGAAAAATTAAAAAGGAAATGATTTTAAAATTTTGATAACTTTTATCGATTTCAAACATATTCCCTGGGTTGTATTGTGTATGCTCGAGTGGGTATTTTACCTACTCGGAATTTTTCGAGTGGGTACTACTACACCATAAACCCCATTGAAACGCCGCCCCTGGTTTCAAATAGATCAGTAAGTCTATTATGTATTCTGACTTGTGAGACGGAGTTGGTCATCGTCATCTTAGTCAGTCGCACTAATTTGTATACCACGGTATACCAAATTGCAGCATGATGTTGTACAGTACTCCACGATCGATACTGTCGTATGCCTGCTTGAAGTCGACAAAGATTTGGTATACGTTTACGTTGTATTCCCAGCACCTCTGGAGTATCAGTTTGACTGAGAAGAGCTGATCGGTTGTGGAGCGACCAGGTCTGAAACCGCTTTGATATTCGCCAATGACTCGTTCTGCGTACGGTTTTATTCTATTTTCCAGAAGTGTTTTCATAAAAAGCTTTTTTTTTGCAGAGTCGCCTTACACTGAAGAAATCAAGTCTTACCGTGATTAAACAACACAGCATAAGTTATTTGCAAAATAAGCTCCCCTTGTTGCGGATATGTACCGTCATCAATTTTCAGTAACAGATCTGAAAACTCTTGGGCGATTACCTCCTCGCACCCGCATATTGGTTGATAAATGCATGTGCATGACAATGCGCCATAGGCATGAGCTTTTTAGACATGCCCTAATTTTATCACTGTTCGTAGGAATGGCACACACTGGGGTCTCCGTATGGTCCAAGTCAGTCGGTATCTTGAACGTAGTACGGGCAGTTTTTCCTCCTTGTAACAATGTGGCGGCTATTTCCGATGAGGTGAGAGCAATGAATACGTATTTGGGCTAAGATGACTTTAGTGAGAAATGTTTGGCCCGCCGCGCTCGGTAGCCGTGGTCGTTCGGTCACCGCTCTACGATACTAATCTAGAGCTCGGAGTCTAAATCTCGGCACGACCAAAAAATGTCTGTGAGCAGCCAACTTCGCTGAACTATTGTCCATTTCTGCAGCATACTCCCTATTAATTTGTTCCTCGCCTGAAGTTGGTGTGGACATATCGTATTGAGAGAGAGAGAGTTATCGCCTATACTCAATTGCCCTAACCCCTTGTGGGGCATAGCGCGTCAACTGTTCCATGTGGCCCAGTTGACGTTTCGTTGGCATAAACTGATTTCGGAGAATGCAGTTGCCAGTATGCACCTCCTGCCACATCCATGGCCACTAACGTCGTCGTGGACGGGACTCCAACCCGAAACTCCGGTAGTCAAACATGTCACTGATGCTTAAACACACTGCGCTACTGGTCACCCCATTGATGTTACTGTTTCTTGGATAGCCAGGCATCGATTAACAATTTTCTCGCGTAATCCAGTTCCCCGTTATTGTTGAGGCATGCGTCCCTGAAAAAGTCTTCAATAAATTTATTTTAATAATTATGCCACAACTCCGCAATATCCGAAAACGAAAAAATACCAGTAATATGGCAAACAAACGGCGCAAGCGATGTGAACTGTCGCTGACACATGCTTCAGCCAATGCGTCATCCCAATGCTGATCACCATCTAGTAAGTGACGTGCCCGGCAAGCAGCCTGATAAGTATCGTATTCAAAATCGTCATCCTTTCGCAAATCAGTAAAAGAAGTAGAAGGTTTTATTCAAAACTTTGTACAAAACTTTGCGCATGTGCTGTATGTGTAGGAAAGCACATTACCCAAGACACATTTGATGCTGCTGCTATGATAATGCCGGGAATGAAACTCCCGCATAAGCTTTCAAATATTTGAGAAACTTCAAGTTAATAGCTTTTCGAATTCATTTGATCGAGAGTTATAGCAAAGAATAGAGATTATTGCTGTTATAGTATATGCACACCAGGGACCTAAATCTTGATAGATTTGCAAATCCCAAAATCTATACACACTATCCGTTCTTCTTTCTCCGCCAAGATTAAGTTGACCGTTGTGCTGTATGTGTACATTTTTTTCACTAGAACATACCACGTAGAGTAGAACAGTAGCATACTCGTATATTTAAACGAAAAAAGAACATTTCAACAAGATTTCAACAAAATTAGTTTCAAATCTCGGTCGAAATCTAGTTTAATAAATGTATGGTAAATCCTGGAGATTAATGTTGTTGCAATGTACAAGTGCGAATTATTTCAGTGAAAATCGCGGTGCGTTACTGAGCAATCTATAGACGCGTACTAAGTTGTTCTGCAGAATAAAACCAAGTGTCACAAAAATTCCAATTTTCACTGAAATAATTCGCACGTGTACATTGCAAGAACATTGATCTCCAAGATTTACCACTCATGAATACATAAAGTAAAATTGCCAGGGAACAAATATCTCTACTTCTCACCCTCTCTCCATCCCCTCTTATTGAGTTAATATAAGTGCTTCATACCATCTAGACCTCCACCAAAGAATAGAGATTATTGCTAACAAGAAATGGGACTCTATACGAATTAAGAATGCCTGCCTAGTAGTTGCATATGTGTTGGATTTCAGCAGTACACGAAGGGGTAATGCGGAATAGCAAGTATGTTACTCATACGAGCTTTTTAAAAGGTTACCGTCCCTATCCCTCCAAAGGTAACTTTCATTTGATTATTTCCGTATCAATTGGCATTGCGCTTTTGCTTAAATCGTATGAAGTGCCACCCCCTGCCTCCACGGTCGAGTTTTCAAGTAAAATCACACCTTCACGGCTTATACTAACACTTTCGTGGTCGTCTTGCACATGGATGACTGCAAAGATGCAAGACCTGACGAGTGCTTCCATCGTCGTACCACTAAGTTTGGAGAAATTAAACAGAGGGAATTTGGGAATAAGAAATATTTGGTCCCGTTGCGGGGCTTGATCCCCAGACGACCGTGTTTCGAGTAGGAAAAACTGCCCGCTGAGTTACCAAGCTAAGCTACAGACGCATACCTAGTTGGTGTGCAGAATGAAACCAAGTGTCACAAAATATTCCAATTTTCAAAAACTATCTTTAAGTATTTTCTTACTAACAACTATACCCTGGATAAGTTTTTTTTTCCAAATATGTCGAATGTACAGACACGAAAAATTTACAGATTTATTATATGTATAGATTATTAAATTTGACGATGAAAATAGATGGTATAGTAAAAAAGAGTTGCGGAAGAAAAGAAACAAAAAATTCGGCGAACTTCGGTGTCTCTTTTCTATGCACTGATGGTCTGTCAGTTATTTTCAGTGATTAAAATTTCCTAGGAAGTTAGTTATTTTTCCCGCAAGCGTGTTCTAGTTAGGAAGAAGTTTAATAAGGCCAAGCGTCTAAATCAGTGGGACGATTACAGATCCGCTCTCACGGAATATAATAAATTTATAAGGCACTCAAAACGGGAATGCTGGAGGAGGCATTGTGAAGACAGTCAATCCCTTCCGGAAGCGGCACTTCACAAAGATCTGTCCAAGGATTCCGCTAATGGAGTTGGCCTTCTAAAAAAATCAGATGGATTTTACACTGAAGGCCCAGAGAAAACTCTTGAGCTACTACTACACACTCATATTTCGGGGTCGATCCTCTTACGGCAATCTTCGGAGCTCAGACGTGATAGCCACCTGGTCTTCGATGATCTGCTACTAAGATGTTCGGAGATGATCTTCGAAAAAGACAATGAGGGATGGGCAGCAGAGTTGTTCATTTTTCTTTAAAAAAAATATTTTTATACCCTAGACTTATAGTATAGGGTATATTGTTTTTGTCACGACGAAAATATGTAACAGCTTAAACTAGGCTCCGGAGGTATAGTAATGTATATATATAAATGATCAGGGTCACCTCCTGATTCGATTTAGCCATGTCTGTCTGTCAGTCTGTCCGTCTGTCCGTCTGTCTGTCCGTCCGTCTGTCTGTCCGTTTGCACGATAACTTTCGATAGAATGAAGCTAGAGCCTTGAAATTTGGGTGAAATGTTGAAAGTATGTATTATCTAGTTGGTTGGTATTGTAAATGGGCATGATCAGGCCAAGAGAACGCCTGCCTCCCTTACATATGTAAAATAATTAAATGTATCTATAACTCCTGATTAAATAAACATGAAAAGCACTAGCTTTGGCAGATTGCTCGTAAGGATAATCTTCTACTTTCGTGGAAAAATAAAATCGAACAGTTAAAAACTAACGGTAATTTTCTTACAAAGAGCCCCGTACTACCCTACTTTTCAGGTTTTTTATCTATAACTCTTGACCCAATTGACGTAGACATCTGATTTTTGGCATGTAACCCTAAGGTAAAAAGTTGCTTGAGTTTTAGTAAGGTGGGCATAATCAGATCAAAGGAAAGCCTACCTCCCCTACAAATTTAAAAAAATTAATTATTACTTTAATTACGATAACTTTCGATAGAATAACACTAAAAAGTTAAAAATTTGGTAGAATGTTGTTAGTAAGATCTACTTGGTTGATATTAAAAATAGGCAAGATCCGACCCAAGGAACCCCTACCTCCCCTACAAATGGAACTTAAAATAAGCGATAACTTACGATAAACTAAAGCTAGCGACTTGGAATTTTGGTTACATGTTTGTAGTAGGATTCAGCTGGCTGATATTGAAAATACGTAAAATCCGACCTATCAAACCCCTACTTCTCCTACAAATGAAACTTCAAATAAGCAATAACTTCCGATAGAATGGAGCTAGAGATTTGAAATTTTGCTGAAATGTTCATAGCCTTTGTTGGTTGGTGGCAATGATGGGCAAGATCTGACCCAAGGGACTCCTACCTCCCCTACAAATGAAACTTCAACTAAGCGATAACTTTCGATAAAATGAAGCTAATGACTTGAAAAACTCGACGAATATTTGTAGAATGGGTTAGTTAATTGATTTGAGAATGGGCAACATCCTCCTGAATGAGTGCCAACCTCCCCTATAAACTGATCATATAGGAAACTCACTTTTAATGCAAATGGTCGTTGCCAATTGGTACTTTTGCCATCACCACTAGGTTTGTACAAGTCTAGGGTATATACGCTTTGGAGCTTCGACCTGGTTAATGTGAAATTTCTAAAAATTATCTTCTTCAGAACTGTCAATTACTCTATTAACAAACTTATTTTTAAAAGAGAATATTTTGATAAATTTCCATTCTAATTAAACAATCTGCTAGGGTTCGCACTCGACGGATTGATCAGTCACTTATATTGAGTAAGTAAAGTGATGCAGTAAGACCCAGTCCCGGGATGAAAGCTTCTGTGATGCACAATGAGATGGCAAAGTCACATTCCCCTCATACTTTTCCTCTGTGAACATCAACATTTCATGTTGTCCCTCTACCCCAAAATACCCGCCCGGTTCATATAACCGACACATGAGATGTCAAACTCTGATTCCCCTTCCTTCTTCCACTCTTGTGTAGAATTGTTTCATTTCTCTTGCTTTTTTCATATCATTTTAATCTCTCTCTCTTCTGTGTATCTATGTTGTTACGCTAGCTGTGAGGAAGTCACATATTTACAGCATATAAGAAAACGTATGTGAGGGGTACAATTATAGGTCGTTCGGGTTTATAAAGGCTAAATCTAAATATTAAAACCAAACATTAAAATGTGTATATTATGAAAACCATTAGCCCTATTCACTTGGCAGTGATCTCTGCCGACAGATAGAGGTATGATATGTATCTTAAATGTTTAAGCTTCTGGGACTTAGAGAAAGGATTGAGGCTTCTGGGCGACTATGCGTCGACTAATCTCACATTATCCACTGACCTCTGTATGTTTAATTCATGGAGGAAATATACTATGGAGTCATCACCATCCAATTTCGGTGAAGCCGCGGAGACGATAATAGAGAGGATGGTTTGTACGTATTAGTGCGTTAATTGAAATGAAGTCATAGGCGTCCCTGATTTTGGTACGTTTTGTGGGGACTCATACAAGCAATAGGTATCGATTGTGTAATCGGTATTAACGGAATTTATAGTTTACTCGCAGTAAAAGTGTGAATTAGAATGAAAAATACAAGGTCGAATGGAATGAAAAAAAAATGTCATGAATATTTTCAAATTTTTTATAATTTATTACCTATGCTAAATATAATTAAGTACATATATTTTAGTTTTAAAGAATATATATGAGCCTAAGTTATACGTATATCGCTTGTATATCTCGTAACTGACAAAATGCAAATTTAACAGGAGAGACGAGAAACAGTTCATTTCAATGGTATTGACTATACTTGATTGAAAATATACAGCAGGTTATAACTAATTGCACTTTCGGAGTGTCAAAATGTGTAAAACAAATGAAGAACACGTTAGTTACGCAGTATCACAATTTTTGGAAAAAGAAGCTGTTACGAAGTTTCACAGTTTTACAGAGATATATAATATTACACTTTCATAAAAACATATTATCTCCACATAATAATAGAAAAATACTATAAAAAGATGGAAATTTCATTATACATATCTTAGTGTCACGATACACTGTCGAACTCGAACTCGAGCACGAACCTGGTACAAATGTCCTCTGACACACACATATACTTCACATAGGTGTAAAGAAAACCGGTTCACTTGTACAAGGTTCGTGTTCGAGTTCGACAGTGTATGGTGACACTAATATACAGTCGGACCCCAATAACTGGAAAACCTCTATAAGTAAAAAGAAAATCGATTTCCTTCCGCTTGAACACGAAACCCTTTATCAGTCGAAGAAATTAACCGCTATAATTCAAATTTTCTTGGCGCGATGTTCCCCTCTTTAACTCGAATTCATTCATGTAATTCAATTCGTCGCCTCCATAAGTCGAAGTTCAAAATTCAAATCCGCTATTACTCGATTCTTTCGCAAAAGAAATTTCCAGAATAGCAGCATTTTAGGAATTTGTTTTGCGAAAATTCGAATTGTTGTGGCTACTACGAGTTTTAAGTAGCGTTTACACTTGCCAGTAGACCGTGCAAGTACGTACATTTTACAGGCATTGCAAGTGCCCTGCAAGTAACTTGCAAGCTGTCACTTGCATATGTGTAAACACCCGTGCCTGTGAGCTGCCAGGCCAGTAAATCCGCACGGCGCCTTGCAAGTAGCTGGCCTCCCGGGCCAATTGATTTCCTACAGGCATTCCAATAGACTTGCAAACATATGTTTGCTGTCATTGGTACGCCAAAAAACGATCAAAGATCAATGTCGCCTGCAACTGAATGTCGCAATGGTAAATACGTGATAATTAGATTGACACTCAAGAAAAAATCCCAGCCAACTTGCAACTCGAATTGTGTGTGTAAACACCTACTGGCACACGTCATGCAAGCAGCTACACGCAAGGCACTTGTCGACTAGTCTACAGGCATGCCGGTGCACTGGCAAATGTAAATGAGCCATTTTGTAGATGTGCGTGTAATGAATTCGAGTTATAGAGGTAAGCAGCCCGCGAAGAAACACAATTCCTCCACCTTTTCTTTTTTGACATCAGATTCGGAATCAGCGACCCAAAATCACTTTGTAGTTCGAGCCAGCAGGATCGGACGAGTATTTCGAAATCAGCAGGTTTGACATATCCGGCGGCTCGCTGTGAGTTCCTCGTGCGCAACTTCAAGAGACTTAGGGCCATTATCTCAATGTCCGATTAAAATTTATCTTAACAATAAACCCCCGTTTAGCATAATTTAATTTTCTCAATATCCGGTTTGCGACTATCCGACCGACAATGGTAATCGGAGAAATTTGGTCGGTTAAAATCTAATCGAAACGATAATCATGAAAAATTTAAATCTGGCAACGCCAGATTGTCAGCTGATGACACTGTGTCATTGTGACTTCTGTCAACAGGAGGAAATTTCGTATTTGTATCTTGCGTTTTGCCATCGCTTACCTCAGATTCGCAAATTTATCAAACCAACTTCCGCACGAACCGCACAAAGAAAAACACAAATGTCAAGATAAACAATAACAGCTGTTAACTAGCGTTACCATACAAACGCACGCAACATACAGCTTTTTTACAGATTGTGCAGATTTTACAGCAATGTTGCCATATATTTTACATGAGCGGTAATACCATGTTTAAAGCAAATAATTTAACCGGTTTATGAGAAAATGAAAATGCTTACCGGGCAGTTTACAGCTAACATTAATTTATGTCCCCGTTAGTTGACAACCAGTTTAACCGGACATTGAGAAAATGGCCCTCAGTCTTCAATTTCGCCTAATAGTGAAACTGCATATTTATGGGGGCACCGAAATAAGCCATAGCGAAAAAGGCATACGAAATAATCCATATAGATACTTTCGTTTGGAAGTAATCATCGGAAAATAAACGAAATATGCTATGCATGGATAATATCGGTTCCAAATCGAAATAACGCATGCGATATAAAGGAAAATAGCCATGCAGTGCCCAAAGCGAGCGAAGCGAGCGTCCATGTTTGTGCGATACTGAGGGTTGTGATCCCTTAAGCGCGGAGCGAGCGTAGCGAGCGAAGCCCACACATGCGACTGTAAATTCACAACCCGAAGTATCGCACAAGTGTGCATGGATAATTTCGGTTTGGAACGAGCTGGGCTAGCTCCCCTCCTAAGGCGTTGCAAACCCCCGCATGTAGCCCTAGGTTGCCCGTTTCACTCTTTGCACATGTACCTGCAGCCGTTTCGTGCTAGCATATCTGCATCCAACATTTTTTTTTCTGGCTATGCACAATTTCAAACCGAAATAAGGTATGCGAAGGAAAGCGAAAATAGCCATGTACATACTTACCTTCGTTTTAAACGAAATTAAGCTTTGACTACGTTTAGACCGTGGTAAAAATTGTGGTACTTACTGTGGTGTATTCGAGTTAGTACAAGTTCTTGGTGTGTTTAGACCGACGGGTGCACCAAGTATTACCGATGTCAGCTGTGGTTTTATTGTCTTTTCGGTCATTTCGGGATTGCTCATAATCCAGGCGAATTGTTAACTTTGAGCCAGACGTTCGAATTCAAGTTCACAGCAGAAAACGCAAACGTTACACGCGATGACAGCTGTAGTGAGCTCAGTACCGCATGGCAAATGGAGTTAAAGTTAGTCGTAGCACTAACTAATCTGGTACGTTTAGACCGCGGTGAGTTTCTTCGTATTAATTAATCCTCCAAGTATTGTAGTTCGCACGGTCTAAACGTACTCATTGAGTGTGCGTAATTTGGATGTGGTGAGTTTAAAATTGTATGTATTTGGCAGTTTCAAATTAAAACATCTGGCTAATATTACGTTGAAACTACAACCAGATACCTTCTTCTGTGCCAGATGATATAATCTGAAACTGTCAAATACATACAATTTTAAACTCAGCACACCCAGAGTGTGAAGTAATCTGGCCATAATGTAGACGTTATATTAGATTAAGTAATCTGTGTAAACATAGTATAAGTTAAATAAAAAATACGAATGTATATCACATAATTCCACTATCAATTCAATTACGAAATTCATATTGGAACCCCCAGCCGGAAGAAGTACATTTTCGTGCCACCACTGATATCGATGGTCAAGGTTATGTCAATTGACGCGGTTTTAACAAGATTTTATGAATTTATGTATAAAAATCGACCTCTTTTGATAAAATTTTTCTTGGAGTAGTTGGAAAATAGCGCCAATAACTAGTTTCAACTTACGCCCATCACGGAATCTGCGGTCAATCGTCACAAAAAGCAAAACTAGGTTTTCTCGCATCACCAAACGCGTGTAAAATCGTAATTTCTTTAATTAGAAAACGCATAATCTTTTAACCAAATCATGTTAGCTAGCATTTGAAAAGATGCACTTTACACTTAAAGCAATATCTTGTCAAATACTTTCACTAATATAGTTATTTCACGGCAGAATTAAGGAGCCCGCTTCATTGGTTCCCAGGTAGACTAATGGGAACACTACACAAATTACGAAAATACCGGCCACTCTTTAAAAAAACAAATCACTCCACTTTAATTATCACACAATTGGCAATTAACTAGAATTCATCGGAAATTACAGAACTCACGTCATCTTGTAAACTATGCTTTTGAAATTACATTTTCGACGATTTTGTTCAATCACGGCCATTTCATTCGCTCTATACAACACCATGTTGGCAATATTTACACTTTTCAAAATACCGGCAGTTAAAATGAACTTCATTTAACATATCTATTGTATCCCGAGATCAAAATAGACATACTTTTATTGAAAATTATCGATTACACTTTTGTTCCGATTGAAAATTGAACGAAATTTAAAATGGCGGATATCATGTGTTGCTTGAGAGAATCAATCTCCGATCACCAGATGGAATGTATGTGCAGGGTTGTGGAAAAGAATTGTTGTGAAGAAATTATTTCTACGATGTGGAAAATTTTGCTGAGTTGTGTGGAATGATAGCAAATAGAACTTGGGGGAAATGTTTACTAGAATTAATTAAGTAGTTTGTACGTAATGGGGAAAACGTAAGAAATTGCTCAAAATATATTGGTGACGGAAATATTTCAAAGTTTATCGATATTGGAAAATGCTGTGGTCAACCACGATTTTTGTAAAAATGAGAAAGTGGGCGAAGCTTTCTCAATTCTGTGTATGAATATGAAAGTAATGTGAATGTATTGCCGACTTCACTGCTCTTCATATTCAGAAGATGCCGTGGTGACTCCATTGTATAATTCCTCCATGGTTTAATTCCACATTTTCTACAAGCTTTTTTTCTCAAATTTCATATTTAAGTTTTCCTTAAAGTTCCGCCGATTTAATACCTTTCGGTTTTTTTTCTCTGAGTTTGAATAAATTATTATTTATTTTGAATATTTTTTGTTTGTTTACAATTGAAGAGTTGAGGGTCGATTCCAGAGTGAACTCCGATATAAATAATTGTCTTCTAGTCTATTTTTTTCACCTGTCGGTTTAATTTCAGCTGTACAACATGAACGAGCACCCCGATCTACGACCCAACCCCCTTGTAATTTGGTTAGCCTTCCCTTCGACTTCTATACGCAACAAAAACCGCTTCCCTTAAGGCCCACCAATCTGCTACTTCCTTTACCCACCCTGATGCCTATGGATCTTATGTACAAACCAGTGGACAATCAATTTGGAACTAGGTACACCGTCTTTCATCGCGAGCTCAATACCAGCTTTGAAAAGATACATCAGCCTTTGATAGGGGAAACTAGCAACAATCCAAATAATCGAAAGTTAGGCGAGACAGGATGTGCCGATCCAGTCAAACGTGCAGTAACCGATAAAGCCTACAACCCGAATAACAAAGAGCTGGTTTTTGAATCGGCTGCAAAATTGTTGTATTTCGCCGTGAAATGGGCACGATCCATACCCCATTACAATCACCTGTCAAGTCGCGATCAATCCATTTTACTGGAGAGCTCGTGGGCCGAACTATTTCTTGTGATGGCCTCGCAGTGGGGTTTGCCTTTGGAAAGTGGTAATAAAATTTATCACCTTTAGCGCATCACGTAGTAACGATATTCATACATTTCCATTTCCAGGCCTAACGCCGTCAAAAGAGTTGGACAATATTTGTCGTGTGCTTCATCAATTTCGTGATCTTAAGGTGGATGTGGCAGAATCGTCCTGCCTTATGGCTCTGATACTCTTCAAATTTTCACCTCTGCTCAGTTCCACGGCAACGGAATATGTCTCGCTGGTGAAAGATCAAAGCATTGCATATTTGGCAGAGAAATGTGGAACGTTTCGTTTGGGACATTTGTTGTTGTTGCTACCAGTTGTGAAGAGTGCGGCTATTCCGAAATTTTTGCAGGTAGGTTTTTTTCTTTAAATTTTATTTATTACATTATGCAATTCGAAATAATTGTATTTTCGTTGCAGGATACTTTTTTCAAAGGGACCGTGGGAGAAGTGGCAATCGAAAGGCTACTCAGTGATTTAATTTAGCAATGTCATTAGTTTTAACAGATATATAGTATGTATTTATTATTTAAGAAATAGTGTTTATGTGCAATTTTATTATCATTTATTTAATATGTTAAGGTATTTATTTCGAAATAAAAAAATAATGATAAAAGTAACTTAAAAATATAATAGGTATACCTATATATAAGATATACTCAAGGTATGTTGCTTGTGTTGCTACTTCTGAAGTCTCCTTCGGGTCGAGCATACGCGACACTGGGAATTGTGAAATAGGAGACTTATTCGTACAATGTACTCTATACGAATTAAGAGTGCGTGCCTAGTAGTTGCATATGTGTTGGATTCCATCAGTACTGGAAGGGGTAATGCGGAATAGCAAGTATGTTACTCATACGATGAAACGTACTAGGCAGTTGGCATTTGAAATGTTGCCGTCCCTATCCCTCTAAAGGCAACTTTCATTTGATTATTTGCGTATCAATTGGCACTGCGCTTTTGCTTAAATCGTATGAAGTGCCACCCCCTGGCTCAGCTGAGAAGTCGGTCGATCGTTCTATCCGCCGTCCTTGGACAAGTTTAAAAATATTTATTAAATTTACTCAAGGCGGAAGACGATTTCAGAGTGCATGCCAGGCACTCTCTGAGATAATTTTAGAAATCGATGCAGTAAGCTTAAATTTAAATTTGCACCACCCGGAAAATTTTCTAACGGTACTTTTGCGTTTTGTCTTGTTTTAGTTTTTGGCTTCTATCTCAGCCTACGTTAGTCGTATGATAAAAACTAAAATATCGGATTATTTGCTATCAAATTATCTTCAACTTTCGTTTACAAACTGTTTAGTTAAAACTAATACGTAAAATGTTACAAAGCGCAGTTTTTCACAAATAAGTCGATAACGATGCATTTCAGCCAATTATAAAATAGTATGAGACAAGAGAGATTTATAATTTATTCGTTTCCCTACAATCCAAAAAAAGAATTAACTCCAAACGGTTATCCAGACCCAACATATCACTGAGAGAAAGCTGACATTCCGAGGTGACCATGAACTCTCTTTTCCGCACTACCCCAGGAGGTAGAGTGTGTAGCTGCGTTTTTTTTATTGTGGGTATTGGCTACATTTCTTATTCAGATATTGGTTCTCGTCTGGACAATACCGGGGCTTGTAGCAAGGGTAATTTCAGATGCCAGATTGGGTGACCGCAGTTGCACTCAGAATAAGTGAAGCGAACGCTCATTAGCGATAATGCGGGTTGCAATCTCTTAAGCGTGAAACGGGCGTAGCAAGACGAACACACAAAAGGGACTATTCGGCACTTTAACTATTCACAAAAGAGACTATTCCGGAATATATCCTATTATATGTATATTATTTATTGTAAATTTTCCAGGCATAAGAGACTATTGTGAATCAATAGTCTCGTGTATAGGCTCTGCTCGGTCTACGCTTTAGAAATCACAACCCTCAGTATCCAAAAATGAAACCGGAAAATAGAGGGCTACGCCCGCAATCCGAGGTGTAGTGATATTGTAATATTATGTAACTTTACACACCCTCCATTTGTGCAATACTCAAATATCATTTCCCATAAATTTTAGTAAAACACAAGGCATGTCATCCGAAACCATTCAGCACGAGTCGCGAATAGTACGTGCGCCCGGTAGTCATCGCGCAATGACATTTGACACCTTCATTTGTACTTTACATATGAAGATTCAACGAGTACGTTGAGTATGTACATGGTTTGAGTACGATGACGAATTTGTAGAATGCCATCTGATTACTTTTGATTTCCGAGTTTGACCCAAAACATAAAGAAAGCAATAAACTGTAAAGAGTTCACTTTGACTCACAATAGAATTGAATTATGGGAAAAATAAAAAAATAAATAAAAAATAAAAAAAGCAATTTTTAATGTGGTGAAAGTAGTATTTAAGGAATAAACTTGTACGAAATATATACAGTCTTAAAACGGAACTCGTACGGGACTTACTATGGTAAGGTGCATCGCTTGACGAGCACTGGACATTAAACTTTCCGTGCATCGCTTGACGAGCACTAAACTTTAAACTATCCGTGCATCGCTAGACGAGCACTCGTATACCACCAAAGTCTTCAGAAAATACTGTGACGTGTTTTACCAATGCACAATTTGCAGACTCTGGAATGGTGAGCTCGTTTTTCCTACAACCACATGCTGCACCGCAGTTTTTTGTACAGGCACATGAAATCATTTTTAAAAGAAATGAAGGGATCATTTCCTCTGAAGTCATTATAGGCTGTAATCATATCTTCTGAGTTCGTTTCCAGCAGCACTTTTCTGGTTCTAGAACGTATCCGAGCCATGTCTGCTCCCGATGGTATGTTCTGAAAGAATGATGTTCGGCAGCTGATTCGTTAGGAAGCAAACAAGCAAGTTTAAAACGGAAATCGCTTAAAGATTTTTCGTTACACCTCCGTAGAGATTATATATAATAATCTTTCCAGTAGAGGATATGGTGCTAAAATCCATGTTTTCCGTCTGAAAAATTCAAGCGATTTTAAGAGAATATTGCTATTTTTCAAAGTAGAAATGAGTTTCCTCTTTCTGAATCTATAAAATTGCCCAAGTCGTATTACATCCATTGAAGGCTTGAAGAAAAAGGATATAGTCAGAACGAATTTTGCGTTTAAAACAGGTAAAACGAGTACAAAATAGTATTCTCATCCCATATTTGTTGAAATAGACGTTCTTGAACATTAACATATATCCAAGACCAGACTTTATGATAAGAAAAGATCGACGTTTTCTCCAACGATGAAAATTGAGTCAAACTTGGACAGCATGGAAAGAGCCATTGGTATAATTTGTGTGGACGCATCCTCCACGGCCTGGGACATGGAAAAATTATATACTACAATACTTTGCCTTAACCCCTAGTGGGGCATAGCGCGTCAACTACTCCTGCGCGCCATCGTACTCTGTTCTGGACAAATGGGGCGTAACTCCCCAAAAAACTGACCCAGCGCCCTCGGCCACCCTTCTTCGGTCTTCGGAAAACGGGACAGAGTAAAATGAGTACTATTGGTCACTCGGCTAGATTGGACAATCTTGCTATTCCAGAAGAAACAGATTACACCTCTCCGGTGTACACCTTCGACAAAGGCTATACCAGCCTAATACCCTCTCGACAAGAGTGGGGCGTAAACAGTACTCCAGAGTCGGAAGCTGTAAGCTTTTTTACGGATGACTCGAAAACAGAAGAATGTGTGGGCGCTGGTATCTTTTCAGAGAGACTGGATTTTGGCTTGTCACTCCGTTTTCCAGCATCCTGCATTGTCATCCAGGCGGAGATCACTGCAGTTGCCGAAGTTTTGGCTTGGTTGAGTTATAATGTCGTATCTATTACTATCAACACCAATAGTCAGGCGGCGATATAATTCCCGGATTCTGCACTTTCTACTTCGAAAACCATAGTGATGTGCCGCTCTGCTCTTGAGGAGCTCAGTGACTTTCTAACATCACATTGTGCTGGATACCAGGACATGATGGATTCAGCTGTAGCTGCCGGGAGGACGAGCTGGCTTGGGTGGGTACCACTAATGTGGACATAGGGTGTTTTCGCCCTGTCAAAATACCGATTGCAGCTTATAAGAAGCTAATGAAGACAAACACACTAAACCGTGCTTATATCGAACGGCTAAATGGAACTTAATGCAATGTTACACGGAAAATTTGGCCGGCCTTTAATCCTAGCCGCTTCTCGGGGCTGCTCATGCTAGAGAGAAGGCATCTAAGGAAGGTTGTGGAAACCATGACAGGACGTTGCTTGATAGGTACATGTCAGGCGTCTTCGGCTTCCGTATAGTGATTTTTGCAGAAGCTGTGGAGACGAGGAGGAGGAGACAATAGCTCGCTTCCTGTGCACCTGCCCTGCTCTGGCCGATAGAAGAAAGGATACTCTAGGTTCCCTTAACTTTCTTGACCTGGATGACTCGAAAAATGTAAAATGTAAGTGCTGGTCATCTAAATCGCTTTATTGATAGATCCGGGTGGTTTGACGACTAGGACCTTATGGCGTTGAGGTATCACAACGGACTCAATGGTGATGTATGTGTGCTGTGTTCTACACAGCAGCCTTTTTAACCTAACCCAACCTACCTAGCGCTCTACACTCCTTTGCCACAGATCGCCGCCTAGTGATTTTAGGACCCCCTCTTTTTAGGCCGTGGTTGGAAATAGTGTTCCATTTCATGGCATGCAAAACACTCACTCTCCCGCAATGTGTGACTTCCCACAATTTGTCGATTGGCATCTGATCCGTACACCGACTTAGCTCTTCATTTGATATTGTCGGGTCAGAAAATTCTTATAATTCGACGAAGGCAGAGAGTTGACGAAAACTTGCAGCTTTCTGGTTATTCTTACGGAAACTTTCCATGTACTGCTCCAATACAAAAGCACAGACAGCTTGGTCTTGATGCTGAGACAACAGCTTTGACAGATTCTGGACAGCATGCTGTATGCGCACTTAGGGCTGTTTTCTCAATGTCTGGTTAAATCTTATCCTGTAGATAAACGCTAACCGGCCGTCATCTTTCGGTTAAGAATTTATCGGCCAACAATTCCTAACAGCTGATACGTACTGCTGAGATTTTGACAGCTAGAACTGTTTACGTTCGCACATTCAAATGAGACAATTCAACTGGTAACAAGGAACAGAGTTCTGGATATTCATTCGAAGGAAACGGATCTGAAACCAACTCAGCCGCAAAATAATGCTGAGAGGTAGCACAGGCGTAGAATAGAATTGAACAGGTGGCAGAATTCCGCCAAGAAAATCAGCTGACTTTCTACTGCAATAGCTGCGCTGTGGACTGCATTATCATATTTTGAGCGTTGCATGCGCTAAGGTTAAATTTAGTGTCCCGGGTAGCTAACTGACAGTTTAACCGGACATTGAGAGAACGGGCCTTAGTCTGGTTGATACGACGAGCTCCGTCCGTATAGTAGTTAATAATGGACCCCTTAAGCACACCCGAGGTCAAGAATGTTGTTTCATTACAATCACATATTATTTAATTACCTATATAGTACATTCATTTAAAACTAGGCATTTTGACATTACTCATACAAAAATACACCTACCGGCCTCATGCATAGGTGCGATGCGAGTACTAATATACTTGCAGGTTTTTTTTTTGTAGTGTGAAAGGATGGAAGGGTAAAGATTGGTTAGAGCGGTGATTCTAACAATAATTATTCATACAATTTCTTATTATAGGGTTTTGTGTCTTAAATCTTACAAAATCGGTCAAATGTCTTTCTGTCCGTCTTTCCATAGAATATCTTACGATCGGCTAAAGCTACACACATCAAATTCGGTGAGAATGCATAAAAATGCTTAATTCGCTCGAGAAAGCGATGTTTTGTAATTGGCCAACTTTAAGGGGAGGTCCACCCACATAAAGGCGAAATTAAGGTCAAATATTTTTTATCCACTGGTATAGGCATCACGACATCCCGCGAGAAAGGTAATGTTGAGTACATTCCATTTTTGGCATTTTCTTGAAGTTTGTAGAAAAGGGAAGGAGAAAATGTTAGATCGTAATTTGTCCCACCCCCCTTGCATTCCGAGGCCGTTACAATTAGATTCCAAATAGCATAGAAAATGGAAAATATTGGGTTTTGTATATCTTCTCAAAATAGGTTAATAATAGTTTATTTCTATAGTTACAGTAAGCACACACCTGCATCCTTTAAAACACGCCCAACGTCAAAAGTATAGTACTGATGGCCAACGATAACCAACACCATAGGCAATAATATGTCTAAGTTTCGTTGCCATCACGTAATGTTTAATTATAATACATATATAAAATAGTATTATAGTTAATTATAATACTATATAGTGCATTCATTTAAATTTGAACAGTATGATGCAAGCCATGCAAAAAATGCTCCTATCGGCCTCGTGCATAGGTGCGAGTACTACATACTTGCATATTCTTTTTCGTAGAGCGAATTGTAGTTTAACAATTTTTGTAAGGGTAAAGATTGGTAGGAAAGGAAGGGGAGGGGGGGGGGGGGGTCTAGGCTGGTCGGTGACTCTATAATTTTCAGTTTTTTTTTGCATGCAAGTTTGCAATTTGCAATGTCTTCTTAACATGAATGGGTAAGCAAGCAAGAAAAGTAGGACTGTTTATTTCGTATACATGCATATCTATCTACAGTACAGCTTCTCGTATTAAATCTATTACTTTGAGAGGTGTGAGATGGAGTCTATATGAATTGGCATATAAGATACTATATCATGGGTAAGACATTTTAATTGTGGTATTTTTATCCACCTGAGTGATACCAAGAAGAGCAGGGAGCCAAGATTTACATACCAAAATAAGCGCTTGCTAAAAACCCTGGGATTGCGGGCGTAGCCCTCTAATATTCCGGTTTCATTGTTTCTTTCTTTCGCGAACAATTGGCGCGTTCTTTTGCTTTTCTTAACCTGTGTAGGTTAGTGAAATAACACGCAATACAACAACAATGCTACCCTAGGTTATGTTAGGTTAGATGGGTTGCCTAGAAGAGAAAGGCGCACATACCCCACCATTGGGTCCGTTCTGATACCCCCTAGATACAGCATACCTGAGCTTATCTCAATCGTTAAACCAGCCAAAGCTGGAAATCAAGCGATGAAGACGACAGACACTAACTTCCTTTAGGTCGTCCAGATCGACAAAAAAGTAGGACTCAAGGATATCTCTCCTACGTTCCGCCAAAGCAGGGCAGGTGCACAGAAGGTGATGACAGCTTTCCTCCTCCTCTAAGTTCGCGCAGTTCCTACAGTAATCATTGTGCGGGAGTCGAAGTCTTCTAGCATGCTCCCCGATCAAACAGTGTCCAGTGGTAAGCGCCACCACATTTCTCAAATGCCGTCTGCTCAGCATCAGCATCCCGTAGGATCGGATGGGATCAAGCTTAGCCCATAATTGCCTAGTTGCATGACATGTGGATCCACTACTGCATCTGGCGCTGGCTATGTCATACGCCACAGTCTGGGTAATCATTTTGCAAGCTGCTAGAGGCATCCCTGTTCTACGCCACCACTCCCTGATCTCGTTAGTCGTTCCCGCCCGAGCCAGTTCGTCAGCTTTGCAGTTCCCGAATATGCCACCGTGGCCCGGTATCCAGCACAGAGTTACATATGTTAAAAAAGCTACCCATCACTTTGAGGGAGTCACGACAGTCCAATACCGTCTTTGATGTAACCAGGACGGAGCTAAGCGCTTTAATTGCCGGTTGACTGTCCGTGAAGATTACAATATCCCTAGTGGATACAACATTGTGCGCAAGCCAGACTAGCGCCTTGGAAATTGCTACAACTTCCGCCTGGAAAACGCTACTGTATTCCGGAAGGCGGAACGACAAACCAATATTCAACTTCTCCGAATACACTCCAGCTCCAACGCCTTCCTCAGTCTTAGAGCCGTCAGTAAAAAGGCTAATGGCATTAGATCCAAAAAAAAGCGCTTTCAGACCACTCATTTCTCGATGGGATCAGGCTTGTAAAGGACTTATCGAACAGGAGTTTCGGAGAGATGTAGTCCGTCATTCTCATGCTATACGATATAAGCGTTACAGCTTAACCCAGTAATTTATCGAAAGCCGATTCTGCCCTGGATAGCGCACAAGTAAAGCTTTTATGTAGGACGCATCTAGCGGTTGCTAAAATAAGTTCATTCAATCCACGATGTTCCACTCTGCTTTCAAATCAATTCACCCCAATTACATCAATGAAATTACACATTTTTTCCAATTGTGAAAGTGAGTTTTGTCAAAATCATGGGTAACTACTAGAAATCAATTAGTTTCTTCTATCACAGTTACATTTGATAGGTTCAATGCTTGCTCTTGATGTAATAGAATAAAGTTTGTTTTTAATATTTTTCAAAGAGTAGGATTATTATTATTATCTGAGACGAAATCCATTTCATGCCAAATACATGCTTTTACCCTGGATCAGATATATCGCTTCTTTGCACAAAAGCTCGGGTTAACTACCCTTGACCTGGATAGCTGCAAAAGAATGCGCTCAATGTTTCCTGTTTAATCTACATCTTGGGTGTGGAAAGAGATTTCATGGTCACCTCGTTGTCGATTTCTCTCAGAGATATATCAGACTTGGATAAACGTATCATCTTTTTCTAGATTGTAGGGAATCCAATAAACCAATAATCTCTCTTGTGCAATAATTGGCCTAATGCACCGTAATCGACTTATTTGCGAAAAACTGCTTCGAAAATCGTCTTTTCAGATTAGGCGTTCTGTAAGATTTTATGTTTTAGTTTACCTACACTAAACAGTTTGTATAAGACTAGTGACACACGTGAAAAACATAATTACGTTCGAACTGTCAAAGTATCGAATGTGAGAAAAGGGAATTTGCAGAACAAAAACACACAAAAACACCTTATAACACACTCCAGATGGTCGACACCAATAATGGGACTAGCACTAGTGGGAACCAGAACAAGATTTGTGCGGTTTTGGACGTGAACGGATGACATTGCCGTGCAAACAATTGCAAATGACAACTAGAAACCAGCTGTTCTTTCCATTTTTTCCAAAAAATGGCGCGGCGAGCGGTTGAAAATGAACGTAATTAAGTCGTAATGATGTTATGTTAATGACGATCGAAATGATGTCTTTCAATTATCAGGTGAAACGTGCTTCGCAAACATAATTATCTTTAATGATAATTATCGCGTATCGTCTGTCAGTGTCTAGGGGTTAAGACTGGGATGCAGTCCGCCGTTAAATGAAAAGTGTCAATACAAAAAGAGATTTCACGACACTTTTAGTTTCTGGACGAATTGTATATCAGGCTTAAATAGATTCTACACATTTCTACAGTCATCGATCCGAATCTGATCTGTGGCAATTCTTCGTTGAATACAGTCATCGATCCTAATTCGATCTCTGTCATCGATTCTACATCGACTACCGTCATCGATTTTGGATCCATTCCTGTCCTCATTTTCGGTATCGCAAAAGCGGCCATACCCATACAAATGTCTCCGACAGTCTTCGGTCTAGGATCGATCAAGTTTCGATTCCTTTCTGACTGGGCAGTTTTTACGACGTACCGACCGGGGTAATTCAGTCGTTTAGTAATGAATTGCGTCCAATTTCATTTTGAAAGCATATTTACAAAAAAGGGCGATCTAATGGATGAGTTTTGACGAACTTTTATGCGCCATTATTATAGTAGTCGTTCAATTGATTTCAAAAATTATCTATGAGGTAATTCAATCGGACATTTCTTCTATTTGCAATAATTAAGTTAGTAAATCAACTTGTCACCCTAATTTTTATCAAAAATCTGTATTATTTTGTATTTATACATAATATACTGATAAGAAAATTATTTTTGTAACTTTAGAGGCGTAAAACGTTTTAATAAGTTTGTAGAATAGCTCAGATGACCGTGACATTTTCTTTTAATATTCAAACAAGAAATGTATATTTTATACTTGGTAGTGATAATTCGACTTTTTTGCCGGTCACACGGGTGCTTACCATCGAAAATGGTAAATAGAAATAATTCGTAAACATTTTTTAGTCGTAATCTTGCATAAGAGTAAGAAGCTAACTCTCGGTCGTCGCCGTCGTCCAATTTAACAGTAGTGCTAAGGCAGGGGTGCAGCGACTGCTATGGCATCTAATATAATTATATATTGTTATCTTCGTCAGAAGGTATCTTGATGCAACCGTTCATCAGTAAAACTGCGCACTCTGACAACCATTGTAGCTCCGCTAAGAAAATAAGGAATGGAAAGGGGCGTTCTTCTTTTTAAATAGCCATGAATCCAACAGAAATGTTGACCGGACAACTCGAACTTTTTGAAATTTCTTCTTTTTTAATTTTAATTTCAGATCTGCAATTGATAAAATGGCTTATACTCTAAGCTGTATGTTTCCCTAAAACAGTAGGATAGCAACAATGACATAGCTAACAGAGAGGTCAGAGGTTCAGACCACTCCCGAAATTTTGTAATTAAAAAAAAAACAATAGTAGTGTAGGATGTACCACCCATAAAATTTTGCAATAAAAAGTACTCCGAATTAGTATATAGGTACATACGTATGTTTTTCATCAGCAAGGTAGTTTATGGCGTAATGCATTCAGTCAGAAACTTCGCAATCTGGCCCACAAAGGTCACAATCAGCCAGTGCATTTTTTTTCAGCAATAGAAAAAGTTTTTTGATTTATTTATTTTATAAAGCCATTGAGGTCCGCAAACACAGAGACCAAATGGTTTATTGTGCAATAACCTAGGGTCTGATAACCGGACTGCCGATCTAGCTTGATCCTATTGATGAAGTTAGTTGGAAATAGAATCTTGGATGAGGCCGAAGCGAAATTTTTCGGGTGAAGAAAGCCAATATCAAGGCGTACCCTACCACACATTCATAGAGACTATGTATTGAAGAAGGCAGATAGCTGTAGCCTGAATGGCTGACCAACACCTAAGCGTCTCAGGTTTAGTAGGATGGAATGGCTTGTGTAGTTGGACCTGCAACATAGTTGTGTGAACTCCAACACGTTTATTACACCATCTGAAGCAGCTATCTTCCGAGGCCATCCCCTGAATAGGGTTAAGCGATGTGCTGACAACTCGTTCTTGTAAAAACCACTCCACGTCAAGAAACCTGGAACAAAAGCCTCGGATTGGACGGATCAACAACGACGACCACGCGAACAGCTAAAGGATTATTCTTTCGGATCCTGGAATGTAAGGCTCTGTAATATTCATTTTTCGTCGCCATCCAATTTTGTTCTTTAGATGCAGATGCGCTGCTGGCATCTTTGAATTCCCCGTCACGTATATTTTTGCCTCAGTTGCACGCCTATAAATTCATCCCCCATGCATCGACATGACGACGAATGCATCAGTCTTACATAAATTCACCCGCCACGGGTTTTGTTGACGAAGGTTACATTCGCCGTACATTGGCTTGCGCCTATGAATTCATCGCCGTACATCAGCTTATGTCTCAATCCAAGCTCAATTCGTTCGCCGTGCATAGAGATTGATTTGACTGGGCGACGACTATTCCACTGGATTGTCGTATGGCGGGAACGAATGCGGAACGAGTGGTGATCGAATATTGTTCGTCGGTAGCGGGAGTTCCGATGTGCGTATATGCATTTAATAAATTGCTGAATTTCATCGACAGCAACTATTAGAATTTTTTTATGTGTGCACTCGGCGTTCTTCCCGCCAAAATTATTATTCCCTTAACGCTGGAAGAGAGTGTGTAGAGGGATGAGGGTGATAGTCTGCAGTAGTATGCAATCAGGTTGATTTTCGCGGGAAAAAGATTAGTAGGGATGAGGATGAGACGGATGCGGAGTGGATGAAACTGCAGGGTTCGAGCGGTTGTTCGAACAAAGAAATGGGCAGTTGAAATTGAAATACGGCCGCGGAAGGACCAAACAAGGAATTGGTCGGAAAGTCTGGAAGTCGAGCCTAATTAAGGATAAAAATTATTCCTTCCATCGATCCGTTGGAGGAAAAGATAAACCGCGCTCTTGATTCGGCATTAAAATTTATTAAAAAAAAAGGAACAAATAGTCAATATTTCGTGCCTTTTCCTCGGTATTCGCCTCGCACACGGTCTTGAGATCCTCATTGAGGATCAGCAAAAGTGCCAGATCCAATTTCCATTTGAGGGTCTAATTTCGTCGGTGGTGAAAAGTGGATCAGGAAAAGTGGCCCCTTTCTTTCAACCACAAATTGATGTCTCCGATCTTTATTATTTTGTAATTTCGTCCACTGAGATAGTGCCAAAAATATAAAAAAAAGATAAAACAAAAAGTGGCCCCGATCGTTTAAGTCCAACCTAAACGTGTGTTTTGACCCCTCATCATTTATGATTTCGTCCGCTGTGAGAGTGGCAACAAAAAAAAAAAAAACAAAATGAAAGTGGCCCTAATCAATCCCTGTAATTTCCGTCCAGCAAAAAATTGTAAATCGAAAAGGTGCAACTAAAGTTGTGGCAGCCTAACGAGAACCCGTAATCGCTTTTGATAGTGCATAAATTCTTCGCTCTTACTTACCATCACTATCGAGCCTTGAGTTCTATCTATTTTTCCTAAAAAAAAAGGAAAGTTCCATCATCGTAGCATCTCTCGTTGCAAATCATAAGACGTTACGTCGATCAAGGCATCTGAGCCACTAAACTCAGTGCGAAGCAGAGTCAACCGTTCAACAAGAGAAAGTAACCCGTTGTCGTCACATGCACAACAAATGAAACAAGTGCTATTGCGCTCGCCGTCACTAAGTCCAGTGCGAGTCAGTGGCGGCCCGTCACAGTGGGCAAGGTGGGCACTGCCCACCCTATCAATTACTAAACATCATCCTATCAGTTACTAAACATCACCCTATAAATTACTAAACGTATTGTGTCAACACATATTGAAAATTTGCACAACATTATTGCTTTATTAAACTCCCATTGATAAGTACATACATATTAATCACCTGAAAATAGCTCATCATTGTATCGTGCGTACGTACAACGTAAAAAGCTCTGAAACACTACCATACAGTGCATTGCACACAACAACCCTTTGCGTGCTGAACTATCTTCCAACCAACAGATATTGTTTCGTCTTTTCCCCACCATCGTATTGCGTTCCATGTTCCAACAATCCTCCAACTCCAACGAAATTTGTATGTACTCGTATACAAAACGCATGGTGAGTTCAACCCGGGCAGAAGCGCTCTTTGCCCGGTTGAGATATGCAATTATGTCAATAATCGCTAACATGCGATCGTTCGTTTGTATGGGATTCACGCGTGCAATAGCATTGGAATAGCATCCTCATATTGGGCTAGTCCGACCCGTATCACGATATAATGGATAAAAGACTTAGTCTATGGCATGATACAATCAATAGCATGCGTTTTGTTGTATCATGACCTGTACACTACTGTTTGCAGTGCATGTGCATGCTTTCATGACACCATGTATGTGTTAATGACTTTCGCTTAATTCTAGTTAATGGTGGTGTAGTGCTGTAGATGAATGTTTGCTTTTAACGGGTTTCTAGTTCAAATTTGGATGTATCTTACGTACCAGTTGGTTTTGCATGCGTTTTTAAATTTTTTAGTAGTGTATTAATTCTCTTTTTTCCTCGTGAAGTGATCAATTGGGAAACGCATTTATTTAATTTGGTAAATACTTTTTTTTTATATTATAATGGCCGAAACTCGGACGGATGATATTCGGCAAGCGGTAAGAAGTAATCAAGATATCGTCGCCTTTTTATTAAAAAATAATTTTTCGTCATTATCGTATGATGATAAAATGTTTGTTCGGGAATTGAAGCCCTGCCCGACAATGAAAAATCTTTCAGTTAGAAATCGTGATAATAATAGAAATTTTAAAATCATTTGGTATGAAAAGTGTGAATGGCTTTGCGGTAGTGAACAAATTAATAAATTGTATTGTTGGAATTGTCTCCTTTTTAATGACAAATCCAATACGCCATGGAATTCAAGCGGTTATAATGATTTAAAACATATTGGCGAGTCTATTAAAAAACACGGAAATTCTGAGCATCATATATATTCCTCGCTAAAAGCCAAACTTTTTGGAAAACAAGACATCAAAGCTTCCATCAGTTCAGGTTACCGTGAGAGTATTATGAGGCATAATAAACTTATTGCAGACAACCGATCTATGATAACCCGGTTAATAGATATGGTTATTTATTTAGCGACTCAGGAGCAAGCTTTCAGGGGTCACGATGAATCACAAAATTCTTCTAACCAAGGCAATTTTCGAGAATTAACGAATCTTCTTTCCAAATATGATAGTAACTTCAAGGAATTTTTAGATGAGTCTTCAGTGTTCAGCGGGATTTCAAAAACTATTCAAAACGATCTAATTCAAAGCATAACTACAATTTTAAGGAACTTTATATTTTCCGAAATTAAAAATGCCTCTTACTATTCATGGCAAATTAATGAGACTACTGATGCAAAATGTTTGTCCCAGTTATCAGTTATTTTTCGTTACGTTACTGAAAAAGGTTATGCGGTTGAAAGGTTTATGGGTTTTTTCAATGTATCAGAGGGGAAGAAAGCTGAAGACCTTTATCAGTTATTGACTGAAACATTTAAGGATTTTGATATCGCTGCCAAACTAGTGGGACAGACTTATGATGGGGCTTCAGTGATGTCGGGAGACCTGAATGGCTTGCAAAAAAAAGTTAAGGACGTTGCCCCTCAGGCATTATTTATTCATTGCTATGCACATAGACTAAATTTAATTTTACAGGATGCCGCTTGTAAAATAAAAGAATGCCGAATTTTTTTCGCGAACGTATCTGGTTTAGCGGCATTTTTCTCCAATTCAACAAAACGGACTAGTATATTAGATAAAGTTTGTGGAAGACGGCTTCCCGGTTGTAGTAACACTAGATGGAATTTTAAGTCGCGGTCAATAGAAATAATTCTGAGACATAAAAATGAACTGCTGGAAGCTTTCGACTTGTTTTTAGAAGATGAGGACTTCGCCCGTGATAAGGAGACAATTAGAGATTCAGTAGGGTTTAAAAATATTTTAACAGATTTCTCGTTTTTGTTTTTATTAAAGACTTTTAATCTTCTCTATCAACAAACAGATTTAATATTTACTATTATACAATCTCGTAGTTCAGATATCATTTATTGCAAAGACCGAATCAGCAATTTGTTATCTACATTAAGAAAGTATAGGGAAGATAGCACGTTTTTTGATGAAATTTTCAACGAAACGTGTAATAATATTGGACAACCATCGAAAAAACGGAAAACAGACCATGATGGCATGTCGAATTCCGCGACATATTTTAAAAGGGTGTACTTTGAAATATTGGATTTAGTTATTTCTCAGATAAACAATAGATTTGCCGATTTTGAAAAATTAAACTTCGTCGAATTAATTAATTTGGACAACACCAAAAGTTTCCAAAATACTTTTCCCCAAGAACTACTGGAATCTTTAATACAGTCTTATCCAAACATGTTTGACAAAGGCAAATTAAAAAGCGAATTATCTGTATGGTACTCTGATCTTGACATATTTGGAAATGATAGAAAATGTTCGGACATTTTAAAATTTATTAAAAATAATAATTTAGAAAAGGATGTATCAGAAATATATAAATTGCTGTGTTTAATTGTTTCACTACCTGCTACTTCCACTTCGGTTGAACGGAGTTTCTCAACATTAAAGCGTATAAAAACTTACGTGAGAAATTCCATGAGTCAAACACGTTTAACGGATTTAAGTTCAATTTCAATTGAAAAAGATTTAATAAAAGCTCTACAAAGTGATAAAGATTTTAAATTTTATGATAAAGTCATTGATCACTTCGCAGTAATGAAGAGTAGGCGAATAGAGCTACTTTACAAGCATGTGGAATAATTTTTTTTTTTGCTTATATTCATTTTTGTGCAATTTAGTATTTAAATAACTCAAAATTTTATATTTATTAGCTAGTTTGTATTTATAAATATGAATTTATTTATTTTATTTGTTTTTAATTCCCGTGGTAGCCTGTATTCCTTCAACCTTTACTCCGTGCTCCCTAGTTCCCTTTCCCATGGCAAGAGAGCTCTAGACCTCCTCGTTGGTTCTTGCTGGACAGTGCATAAATAATATAAAAAAAATTGGATTTACTTATTGTTTATTGCTTGACAAGAAGACAATTATTTTATTCATGATTTTTATTTTAATGTTCAAATAACTTGAACTGCACAGACTGACATAGAGCACAATTAAAATTAACTTCTTTTGTGCATTAATAAAACTGGGGCCCTATCAAGTAATTCGACTCGAATCAAATTTATTTCGAAAGGATGAAAATGGTACCATGTACATAACTCGAAAACGAATTTCCTCATTTCAATAATCATCTAGTATTCGATATAAAATGTGCAATTCGAAGCGAATTCTCGCTGTCGCCACGAATTCGTGTCGCCTTGGTGTGAACAACTCCATAAGACGCCATATAAACAAATTTGCGAATCCGCCGGCTGTGAATAAATCGCATTGGTTTGAGGGATGCATTAATTGGGAAATTCGTTCAGAGTACCATTTTCATCCATTCGAAAGCAATTCGACTCAAATCGAATTACATGATAGGACCACGAATTTCTGCCCACCCGGCCTCACAAGGCACGAGCCGCCACTGGTGCGAGTGGACATAACAGTCCTCGGTGACGTAGTCTTGAGTTTGATTCCTGTCCATGCGTCATCATCACTGAGTGAGCTTTCGAGGTACCAAGCTTCGCACTTCGCCGCAAACTGCTTTGAATCCGCGACTAACTATTCGTTTTAATATTTGTGCAATTCGGTTTTCTTTTCTTTCCTTGTTAAAAATAATATTGTATAATTTATTTAGTTTTTTTTCTCAAGTCAACTCGGTAAACTTTAGTTTTGTTGTGTGTAGTTTCTCCAAGATACATACTTAACTTCCAGGAAAAATCTCAAAATCACTACAACGGCCGTTGCAGGGACAATAGAGGTGAGTAATAGTATTGCTGTATTATTATACTTGTAATGTCAGGATAAATTTTGATTTCTTTTTATAGTCAACCTCGTTAACTTTACCCAGAAAAAAAAAAATTAAATAAATAGAGATTAATTGTATTAGCTAATTAGCTAACGAGTTGATCTAGACTTGATATCTTTGTCGATTAATGTACTATTGAAAAAAAAATATGATAATTTTGTTTGGTAATAAAAGACTAAGAATGGAATAGAAAAATCTTCATCTTCTCCTTGAAGGAATCCTCTCCTTTTCAGCACATGTAGGAAACCAGCGGAACAGAGATTTAGTTTGGGAGGTCCGAGAATTATGGCCATAGGACCTTATAGGTTGGGTGGGAATAGTTGGCCGTGGTTCAATCCATCTGGAACCAGGTATATAGTGCATGAGTTGGTTGGTTATCCCAATTTCATTGATTTTGTTTGTGTCGTTAGTTGGTTTTTTTAGCACGTGATTATTTTTGGTGTGATGGGATTGGCATAGCAGGCGTGCAAGAACTCCGACCCAATTTTCCCGAACTGGCTACTATCAAGCACGTGCGCCCGCACTGTCTGCCATGTCGAGCATCTTATGCTTCCCCTCATTACAGCTCCCTGAACAAACCGGGGGCCGAGAAGGCGCTATTTCAACAGGTTGAAAAGTATAAACTGAGCATTACTGCACTCCAGGAAACAAATTGGCTTGGCAGCGAGATTAATGACAAGAAATCGCACAAAATTTTTACAAGTGGCAAACCATCGCGCCGCAAGCAGTGTGGAGTAGCATTTATAGTCAACAATCACCTCAAACCGCACATTACTGGCTTTAAACCATAGATTTATCATAAATAGAACAGATCGGTAATAGTACTATCCCCACACTGTGCTTGAGGTTATTTTCAAACCAAGCCGCGCTTGCGTACTGCTACCCCTTTGCACGCGGTCGCCATACGTTCGGTAAATGTCGTTACGCCATCGGCCACTCAGCCACAATTTTGACATTTGCGAAGCATTTGGCCCCTCGCTCCTCGGGCCCCTGGGCCAAATATTAATACGTGTTGTGCGCGTTTCAATGCACAGGCGCGGATATGTCAGTCATAACTCGATATTCAAATTTTTACCCCCACTCTGTGCCTATTTCATATCTGTTTAATATATATCTATGCTTTAAACCCATAAATTAATGGCTGTGTTCCATTCGCATTAAGACTCGATTCTTCATTCTTTGGCTCATCAATGTGCGTGCACTATTCCACTGAAGTTAAAGACGCAATAAAAGACGAGTTCTATGCCCGCCTTGAGACTTTCTTCGACTCACTTCCAAAAAACGACGTCAAAATGCTGCTGGGAGACTTTAACGTGAAAGTCGGAAATGAATGTTGGCACCGGGGGACCACTGGAGGCCAAAGTCTTCATAAAAAATGTAACGACAACGACCAGCGACTTATCGATTTCGCCTGCAGCAGGAACCTAGTCGTAAGCTCTACGTGTTTCCCGCATCGACGCATTCACAAGCAGATCTGGAAATCTCCAGACGCACATACCGTCCACCGAATTGATCACGTCCTCATTTGCAATAGATGGGCGTCTAGTGTGATGGATGTTCGCTCCTTTCGACGAGCAAACTGCGACTCAGATCATCACTTGGTGAAGACGATCTACAGATGAAGAGGTTCCTCAGTACACCAATCGAGAATCAGCCCTCTC
Source organism: Chloromyia formosa (assembly GCA_964017055.1). Classification (NCBI taxonomy): domain Eukaryota; kingdom Metazoa; phylum Arthropoda; class Insecta; order Diptera; family Stratiomyidae; genus Chloromyia; species Chloromyia formosa. The sequence goes on from OZ024818.1 coordinate 64,826,754, forward strand.
AAAATCTTTGCGGTTGATAAGCTTCTGAGCGATGCTACGGCGGTGGCGTATACTACCGCCCTTGAGGAAAGACTATCGCATGTGCTACACAATATCAGCAACACAAACGTCCATGGGTTCGGGGTAGAACTCAAGGGTACCATCAGGGATGTCGCAGAGAAAGTCGTGGGATATAAAGCCCGGCGAGCGCGAAGACGAAGAATGCAAAAATTAACTTGACGCGAAAAATGAGGAATATCAACAATGGATTCACCGAGGAACCAGATTTAAAATAGAAAAAAAATGATGAGCCACGAGCAGTTGCTGAATATTAACGAAAACTTAGCTAATAGGAACACCAGACGAGCGTATAAACTAGTAAATACATTTAAGAACGGCTAGCTAATCGACTAGCTTTTGTAAGGACAAGGATGGAAACATCATCAGCGACACCGATGCCATTAACAAACGATGGGCCTCTTATTTTGGAAAGCTTATGAATACTAGCACCGACGCTCTTTAACCTAGCAAGCACTGAAATACACTATTTGGGCTATGACACAATTAGCAGCGTACGCTGACGACATCAACATCATGTCCCGAAGATTGGCCCACCCAGGAAAACTTCTGCATGACACAATTAGCAGCGTAGGCTGACGACATCAACATCATGCCCCGAAGATTGACCCACCCAGGAAAACTTCTGCATACGCTCGATCAGGGCCGTCGAGAGGGGGGGGGGGCGTGTTTTTCTCGGGGGCCCGAAAAATTGAAAATTGAAGAAAAAAAAAACGTATCTACGCACTAAGCTTTTTTTTTTCTTGCGCCTTGCCCTTTCATCCCACTCTGACGCACTGAGCTACCGGTCGCCATATATGGGCCCCTACAAAAAAAATTGAAAACCGTACGCTTTGACCTTTTTTTTTTTGTTCATTGAGCTACCGGTCACCATATAGGGGCCCTAACAAAAGTTGAGTACCGGGCCCGGACTTTCTCTCGACGGCCCTGCGCTCGATACCGCTGCAAAAGAAGTTGGACTACGTATCGACGAGGGTAAAACTAAAATACTGATGCAATCGACAACAATGACACAAACACAATCGATCATCAATGTGGGGGACCTCAACATTGAGTTCGTGAACGACTTCATACACCTGGGTTGCAACTTGTCAAAGAGCGCCACTGAAACTGACGAAATCAAGCGACAGATACAGTTAGCTAATTAACCTTTTTTCTCACTTCTCCCCATAATGAAAACGAAGCATGTGCACAGAAACACGAAGCTCCGCGTGTACAAAACCATTATACGACCAGTGCAATGCTATGGCTGCGAAGGATGTACCCTAACTCAAGCCTCCGTGCTAGATACATTTGAACGTAAGGTTCTGCGACGAATTTTCGGGGCCGTTTGCGATCGAGATGGATGGCGCATCCGGCGCAACCATGAGTTGTATGAAATGTACGATGAGCTGGATGTTTCGAAAATCATCACACAACGACTTCAATGGGCAGGGTATGCGCAACGAATGGACGATGATCGCATGCCAAAGAGAGTAATGAACGCACGACGGGTCGACGGAGCGGGACTGCGAGGACGACCGAGATCTCGTTGGGAGAGCTCAGCTTATGTGAACGCCGTGCATTATTATTATTATTATATACTCTGGGGGATAGCCGAAGCAGACCACTAACGTTTGGGTCCCTTTTCGTCCCCTCCCGGTCATCAGTGACTTCCAGATGTCGACTGATAATTGTCGACCTCTTTCTTCATCACTGAGTCCCGTGTTATTTCTAGCATTTGTTTGAAGCTGAGTTCACTCATGGCTTCTACACTTATCGTGTGGCTGCCTGTGATCCTCAACCTCGTGCTAGCCAGTGCTGGACATTCGCACACAATGTGTGCTGCCGTCTCGGCCTCCTCCAGGCATAGCCTGCAAACGTCATCTTCCCCGATTTTCATCTTGGCCAGATGAGCCTTAAATTTACCATGCCCTGTGACCAAGGCAGTTATCCAGCTTAGGGTACTCCGTTTATAACTAAGTACCTTTCTCGCTTCCCTGCCTAAAGGGCTGGTCATTGCATTCCGAGCTTGTTTGCAAGTGACTAGCTCCTGCCATCTTTGTTGATGCATGGAGTCCATCCACTTCCCAACCTTCGCTCCAATCATGCCGTTCCCCAGAGCAACTCTGGGTTCTGGGCCAATGAAAGTTGCCGCAGATCCCTGTTTTGCTAGGGCATCCGCCGCCTCATTTCCTGTTGTACCTATGTGTCCTTTTACCCACATCAGCGTAACCTCATTTTCTGAGGCACACGTGTTGAGCTTCCGGACACACTCTAGTACCAGTTTAGAGTTTATGTTCGTCTGCTGCATGCGTCTGATCACCGATTGGTTGTCCAGTGCAATAAGGATTTTCTTCCCCCGCACCTGACCTTCAAGCAAGTGGTCCAACGCATGCAACAAGCCAAGCATCTCTGCCTGGTATACGGACACATACTCTCCTAGACTAAGCGCACATGCTAGGTTTAGCTCTTCAGAGTAAACCCCCGCCCCCGCTTTACCGTCCATTAAAGAGCCATCAGTAAAAATGCTGATGTCATTGTACATACACTCATTATGTATGTTTCCATCTGCAATGTGAGTCTTGTGTAGTCTTTCAACTACCCTACGTCTACTCATGCCTTCTACCGGCATTAGAGTCTCCCTGACCTCATCATGAATAATGTCTAGGATGCTCTTATGACCGCTGCTAGTTCCAAAGCGATGCCACATGGCATCCCTTTCCATGCGTATTGCCGAAAGCGCCGCCGTTTTCTTTATAAATAAGTCCAACGGCGGCAGTCCCAGCAATGCCTCCATTGCTCGCGTTGGTGTGGTGCGCATTGCACCACATATGCTTACGCAAGCTATCCTTTGTACCCCATCTAGCTTCTGCTTTGTGGTATCCTGCATGGCTTTTGGCCACCATACCACTGATGCGTAGGCTAGAATAGGTCTTACCATCATTGTGTAAATCCAGTGTGTCGCTTTAGGTGAAATTCCCCACCTACGAGCACACACTCTCTTACATTGATGCAAAATCCTTTTCGCTTTTTGGATCTTTTCATCAACGTGAACATTCCAAGTTAGTTTCGCATCTAAGGTAACTCCTAGATGCTTCACTTCCTTGGACACCTTGATTTCCGAACCAAAAAGCCGTAAGGGAGTTATCTCTATGTCTTTCCTCTTACGAGTAAAAATCATAGTGTTTGATTTACTAGCGTTTATGGTTAGCTCTTGCTCATTACACCATTCTTCGGTTACTTTGAGAGCTTGTCCCATGCAACCTAGAATTGTGTCCATGAACTTTCCACTGACCGTGAGTGCCAAGTCATCGGCGTATCCTACAGTGTGTACGCCCATCGAGTCCAGCTTCCAGAGAAGACTGTCCACGGTGATGTTCCACAGTAGAGGCGAAAGAACACCTCCTTGTGGGCATCCTCGGACTACCTTACCCCGTATTCTGTCACATCCACTGCTAAGATTTACCGCCCTCTGCTTAAGCATAGAGTCGATCCACTTAATTATAATGTAATCAACCCCCCGCTCAATCAGGGCGTTCCTTAGTTTGGTAAAGGAGATTTTATCAAAAGCACCCTCTATATCCATAAAAGTAGACATAGCGATCCCGCCATTGTTAATCTCTCTCTCTGCAACTCTAACAAGTTCATGTAGAGCGGTTTCCGTAGATCTGCCTGCTCTATAAGCATGTTGGCACCTACTCAGAGGACTATACATTAGCGTGGTGTTCTCCAGGTAGTCCACCAACACCTTTTCCATTGTTTTCAACAGGAATGATGTAAGGCTAACCGGCCTGAAGGACTTTGCCTCTGTGTAGTCTTTCTTCCCCGGTTTAGGCAGGAAGACCACTTTAGCCTCCCTCCATGCCTTCGGGATGTAGCCTGCTGAAAGACAGGCGACGAATATATTCCGGATCCTATCTAGTAGAGCGCTCATGCCCCACTGTAATAGTGCCGGGAATATTCCGTCCATTCCAGCCGTTTTAAATGGAGCAAAAGAGTTTATAGCACTTTTGACTCCATTTGGAGTTATTATCCTCTCAGCTTCTTGTTGACTTACCCCACCAGCTCCCATGTTAGTTTGAGGCCATGGTTGGTCTGACTTGAAACTTCCAGGAAAATGTACCTCCATCAGGGCCTGCAACGTTTCTTCCACTGTTTCTGTCATGGAACCATCAACTTTGCGTATCAGCCCCATTTTCGAAGCAGTGTCTTTCGATATCATCTTCTGTAATCTGCATACTTCCGACGTATCCTTCATGCTAGAGCAGAATTCCCTCCACGTATTTCGTTTCCGAAGACGTAAGGTTCTTTTCAGCTCCCTCTTTTTATCCTTGTATAGTTCCCAAGAGTGAGAGTCTCTCTCCCTCATGTAACGGTTAAAGGCTTTCCTTGTCTCTTTTTTCATAGACTCCAGTTCCCTACTCCACCATGGTGTTGGGTCCTTTTCGTCCACTACTGTGGAGGGACAAGCGTGTTCGAAGGCGCGATTAATAGCGGAGTTCAGTTGTTCCACTGTTCGCTCTATCTCGACCGTATTCCGAGGTATTCCGTCTTGAATATCCTCGACTTGTTCCAATAAATATGTCTCGTACTTAACACGATCAGTATTTTTTGGCACTCTTATACGTTTGCGTTCGCTACTCCGTTTTCTGCCATACAGAATTTCAAACTGGATAGCCCTGTGATCAGACATGGTTAGCCTGTCCACCACTCTCCAATTCTGAACTCTGTCAAGCATATTAACAGAGCTTAGGGTAATGTCGATCACCTCAGCCCTTCGTGCATCCACGAAGGTGGGAGCGACCCCCTTGTTTGCTACCAGCAGATTGTACTTTTCCACAAATTCTAGCAGCTGCTGTCCTCTGGGATTGTCATCTGTGCTGCCCCACACAGTGTTGTGCGCATTGGCATCACAGCCTATGATCAGGGCCATTTCTCTTTCTTTACAATACCTTACCAGATTTTCTATTTCCTCTGATGGAGGTGGTTCTGGTGCATCATAAGGGAGATATGCTGATGCAATTAGGAATGATCCTGCACCACTGCCGATCATTACTACCGTAAGATCAGGCGAGCAGAGATGCATCATTTGTACTGCACGTATTCCATGACGCACCAGGATGCATGTCCTTATTTTACCGTCCACCTGTGCATGGTACAGATTTGCGGTTTGTTGTGACAAACCCCTAATTTTGTTTTGTAAAATCCAGGGTTCCTGTATTAAAGCTATGTCCAGTTTCTCTTCATCAAAGCATCTCGTCATTATCGCTGATGCCGCTTTACTATGATGAATATTCAGCTGGCACACAGTTAGTGTTTCTTTGTTCGGGCCCGCCACCATCCCTGATAGTCAGCAGATTGAACGTTGATCAGAGTGCACGTTGTCTGAACTAACCTCTCCGCGTCTTCTGGCGCGTCATTGTCCGCTCCAACAACGCCTCCCTTCTCCCCTGGAGCGTCTTCTTCAGAGACTAACCTCTTCAACCCTTGCGAGTCGTCGCTGTCCGTCTCATTGGAATTCCTCCAGCCACTTTCTCCAAGAATGTCTTGATGTATTTTCATATTCTTGTTTTTATTTATTGATTCAGGTTTGGGTTTCCCGTTCTCGGACCACAGCCGAGGCAACTGCCAGCATATTGCTTCCCGCTACTCCCCGCCCCTATAGGAACATTATGACGATCCGGCCGTTCTTTCCTCTCTTTGTGCCGCGAAGCAGACTCCCTCGCGACCTCCCGAAAGTTCCGTAGGCGTTCATGCCACTCTGCACCTGCTACCCTTGAAGCAAATCAAGGTTTCTCTCCTAGTCTAACAGATCGCTACTCTGTAGACCGCGGTTCAACAGGTGCAAGAAAGGAGCAAAGTGAAGTGTTGGATCCGGAACCCCGCAGGTGAACTTTCACCTCAGTCACCAGCTCCAACCTCACACCTGGTCGCCGTGTCACCTATGCAGAGAGTTTCATAGGCGCCCCTCTGCCAACGTACGGTCGGGGAGACAGTTTACACTACCCATACAACTGGTTATTGTACAGATGTGTGGCAGTAACTTGCTCCGTTTGTGATGACCATTTGCGTCCCTGGTCACCTTCCCCCGATGGGCACGGTCGCATAACACCCCGGGGATTTAGGACATTTGACACTCCGTATGGGCTACCTTCGCCAAAACTATAGAACACAAGAGTTGGCCAAGTAGGGAGTGTGTCGATTGCTTACATATCGCAAAACGGCGGTACTCGCGTAATGTGATAGTACACGCAACCGGCCCCATAGCTCAGCCTTCGTTATTCGCGAAGTTACCAGCGGCCACCACGCGGAGGTGCTATGTAGACTTGCCCATGAGTTTCCCCACAGACCTGACCACCTGAACGCCGTGCAACTACTGGGCTTTCAAGATTGGAGGGCTCGGTCACGTGACCTAGATAATTGCAAGACAACGATCCAGGTGGGCAAGGCCCGACGTCCGGCTATCGCGCCACGATGATGAGAGTAAAAATGCTAATGTCATTGTGTATGTTTCCATCGGCAATGTGAGTCTTGTGTAGTCTTTCAACTACCCTACGTCTATTCTTGACTTCTACCGGCATTAGAGTCTCCCTGACCTCATCATGTATAATGGCATGCCTTTCCATACATATTGCCGAAAGCGCCGCCGTTTTCTTTATAAATAAGTCCAGCGGCGGCAGTCACAGCAATGCCTCCCTTGCTAGCGTTGGTGTGGTTCGCATTGCACCACATATGCTTACGCAAGGTATCCTTTGTACCCCATCTAGCTTCTGCTTTGTCGTTTTTTGCATGGCTTTTGACCACCACTGTAGTCCGGATGGCGCAACGGTTAGCACGTTCGCCTTCAACGCACTGGGCCCGGTTCGATTCCGGGAATTTACGTGTCGGACTATGAGCCCACTCAGCTGGTAAATGAGTACCCATTATGGGGTAAATAACTCGGTTGAGCGTGTTGCTGATCACATACCGCTGTACAAAAAAACCGTCACGATCTAGAAAATGAGATGATGCTAACTCATCTCGAGGCCGTGGTTCAAATTGGACTGTTGCGCCAGTTATTTATTTATTTTGACCACCATACCACTGATGCATATGTAGACTAGAATGGGCCTTACTATCATTGTGTAAATCCAGTGTGCCGCTTTATGTGAGATTCCCCACCTACGAGCACACACTCTCTTACATTGATGCAAAATCCTTTTCGCTTTTGGGACCTTCTCATCAGCGTGAAGATTCCAAGTTAGTTTCGCATCTAAAGTAACCTCTAGATGCTTCACTTCCTTGGACACCATAATTTTCGAACTAAACGACCTCTTACAAGTAAAAATCATAGTGTTTGATTTACTAGCGTTAATGGTTAGCTCTTGCTCATTACACAACTCTTCGGTTACTTGGGCCTGTCCCATGCAACTAACCTTAAAAGCCAAGTAATCGGCGTATCCTACAGTTTGTACGCCCATCGAGTCCAGCTTCCAGAGAAGACTGTCTGTCTACGGTGATGTTTCACAGTAGAGGCAAAAGAACACCTCCTTGTGGGCATCCTAGGACTACCTTACCCCGTATCCTGATACATCCACTACTACTCAATTGCCCTTACCCCTTGTAGGGCATAGCGCGTCAACTGTTCCATGTGGCCCAGTGTACGTTTCGTTGGCATCAATTAATTTCAGAGAATGCAGTTGCTAGGATGCACCTCCTGCACATCCATGGCCACGAACGTTGTCGTGGACGGGATTCGAATCCGTTACGCCGGTAGTTAAACATGAGACTGAAGCCTCAACACACTGCCCTACCGGTCGCCCGACTACTAAGATTTATCGCCCGTTGCTCAAGCAGAGAGTCGAGCCACTTAATTATAATACCTATAGAATCACCTCCCCTCTCAGTCAGGGCGTTACTTAGTTTGGTAAAGGAGATTTTTAAAGGTCTATTTCCACAAAACTGGACATTGCGATCCCGCCGTTATTAATCTCTCTCTCTCCCTCTCTGCAAATCTAACGGGTTCGTGTAGAGCAGTTTCCGTAGATCTGCTTGCTCTATAAGTGTGTTGGCACCTACTCTAATGTATTAGCGTGGTATTTTCCAGGTAGTCCACCAACACCCTTTCCATTGTTTTCAACAGGAATGATGTGAGGGTAACCGGCCTGAAAGACTTTGCCTCTGTATAGTCCTTTTTTCTCGGTTTAGGCAGAAAGACAACATTAGCCTCCCTCCATGCCTTCGGGATGTAGCCTGTTCAAAGACAGGCGACGAATATGTTCCGGATCATATCCGGAAAAAAGTTAAAACATTGTTAACTACTTAGCCGATAACGTCGTTATGAGTTTATCAAATACTTTCATTAAATATTTCATTAGCTAACTCCTCATTTCCAAGGTTCAGAAATTGATGTGGTTCGATTTGATCGTCTGTGGCGAGCTTAACAGAAAATATGCATTTGCGTTTTATAATCACCTTCGCCGAAATGACAGTGAATATCCTTTACCATGCCCACAGGTGGCGTCTCAGACAAGAGTGTCCGGTAAGAAGATTGCAGATAATTCTAACCTTATTCCCGTTCGGCAGCAACAGATAAGAAGATCCATTATTTGATTCGAGCTCGAAATGGATAGTTTCACATTCCTTAGCCCTGATAGACTTTCCCGAAGGGCGGTGGCCTCTTTGCGCTTCGTCTTCTAGTGGTACATAGTAGGATCCCGTAGAAGGGCTACGGACACAAAAAGAAGTCTTCAAGGCTGTCTTGGCTAGTTTGTCAGCTAGTTTATTTCCGAGTCCCGAATATGCCGCGATGACCAGAAACCCAGTATAAATATCCCTTTTGTGAGGACCCACCCTCCCGCACTGGGAAAGGATCTTAAGTGTCACTTTTTCGTTGTAAATGCGTATCTTATGATTATCTTTGATGCATTGTAGTTAGTCTGAATTGAGGAAGATTTGCTGGCTCCAGATGAATTCCATGTGAGTTTTTAAGGGGTGTCGTCCTTTTGTAATGTTGTTGGAGAACAGAGCCACTATAGCACAGAATCCATTAATATCATGACGAAAACTATACTATAAATACTACTACTCAATTGCCCTAGCCCCTTGTGGAGCAAAGCGCGTCAACTGTTCCATGTGGCCCAGTCGACGTTTCGTTGGCATAAATTGGTTTCAGAGAATGCCAGCATGCACCTCCTGCATATCCATGGCCACGAACGTCGTCGTGGACGGGATTCGAACCCGAAACGCCGGTAGTCAAACATGACACTGCGCTACCGGTCGCCGGGTTAAAATTAATTTCAATAATTTCTCTTTCTGTATCCTGTCAACCCCTTATGGGGCATAGGGCATTAACCACGCCGACTTTCCACCTCGTCCTGTTCGCCGCCATCGCCTTCAACTCTCTCCACGATTTGCCTAATGACTTACCCTCGACCTCAACTGATCTTCTCCAGGTGTTTCTAGGTCGTCCAACGCGGCGCGGCGATTTGCATCGGTTCCCTGTGGGTTCCAATCGAGGGCGTGTTTAGCAATGTTTTCCGGCCCCTTTCGGAGTGTGTGACCTATCCATTGCCACTTTCGCCTTTTTATAGAGGTGTCTATCCTGTCCTGGCCAGTAATGAACAGGAGGTCGTCGTTAGAAATGACCTCCGGCCAGCGTATGTGTAGAATACGCCGTAGACACTGGTTCACGAAAGTTTGCAATCTAGTTGTTATCGCCCTGGTCACCTCCTAAGTTAAACAGCCATAAAGAAGCACAGATTTTATATTGGTTTCGAAGATCTTGAGTTTGGAACGTCTGGAGATGTTGTTGTTTTGCCAGAAAGGAGTTAAACTGCAAAAAAGCTGCCCGAGCCTTGTTGATGCGAGACTACATCAGCATCCGCTCCACCATCTGCTGTAACTACGCTTCCGAGGTAGCAAAAATTGTCCACTTTTTCCACCGTCTGCCCCGAAACACAAATTTCGCTCTGCCTTCCTGGATCCAAGCTCAAGTACTTAGTTTTGGCAGCATTGATTTTAAGTCCCGCATTGCCACTTTCGCGGTGCAGGGCATCCGTCATTTGAACTAGATGATCCGATATATTTGAGAGAAGACAAATATCGTCAGCGTAATCCAGGTGTTGAAGGTATTCAAACAGGTTCCATCTGATACCTTTGCTCTGGTGTTCACGAAGCGCACTGCAGAGTACGTCGTTAATGGCAATCAAAAACAATATAGGTGACAAAATGCAGCCTTGTCTCACTCCGCTATGTACCTCGAAGGGATCTGAAAGCTTACCCTTGTGTAAGACGTGACATTCTGCTCCGCTATAGGACTCCTTGATGATGGATATGATTTTATCTGGTATAGCTCTCCTACGCAAAGAATTCCAGATGTATTTCCGGTCGACGCTGTCAAACGCCTTCTCGAAATCGATGAACATGAGATGTAATGGGGATCTCCACTCTGCGGATTGTTCAATAATAATTCAGAGGGTGTTGATGTGGTCGTCGCTCCATGACAAGCCCTCGCGAAAACCAGCCTGTTCATCGTTCAGTGTGCGGTCAGCTGTTTGCTTGATCCGGCTTAAGACTATTTTTGCCATCAGTTTGGAGACTGCGGGGAGGAGGCAAATTCCACGCCAATTATTACAATCCTTCAATTCCTTCCTCTTGGATAAGGGGGGGGGGGGGGGGGGAAGAATATCCGTTGTTGTTGTTGTTGAGGAACTCAATGAAGTGCTCTCTCCACCGACGCAGTTGGTCTTCATCCGTGACCAGTAAGGACCTGTCTTTATCTTTCACGGGATGTTCAGTTGTAAAAGATTTGTCAGTTAATGGCTTGATAAGTTTGTAAAGGGTTCCAATGTCACCACGTTAAGTCGCTTAATCTGCCTTTTCCGCTGATGCATTGATGTTGTTTCGTTTGTCCCGTCTTACGCTTCTTTGCACGCCTTTCTGAAGAGAACGGTATTCAGCTCTAAGTTGATATTTGACTGCGTCGTCAGTGGCTGAGTTGATTTGTTCTTTAATTCTCTTGCGTGCCGTAATTAGAGACCATGTAGAGTCAAAAGTTTTACCGCACGAGATAAATGCGTCCTTAGCGAAATTCCATCTATCATCAATTGTAGGAGTCTCATAAGGAGGTGGTGCATTAGCTCTTTCGTGCAAGGCGGTGGAAAAAGCACGTCTTATAGATGGATCTTCAAGTTTTTGCACATTAAAACGTGGCAAGATTCTTGCATTTTGAGGGCGATCGCTGCCGTTCGTAAGCCTACTTTTGCGACAACAAGTTGGTGATCGCTGCCAATATCAGCACCCCGCTTCGACCTGACGTCTAAGAGACAGTTCCTCCATGTCTTGGAAATGGCTATATGGTCAATCTGGTTCTCTGTTCTGCCATCCGGAGAAACCCAGGTTGTTAAATAGCATCGTTTGTGCTTGAACACAGTACCGCCAATGACGAGCTGACGAGAGTTGGAAAACTCTACGAACATCTCGCCATTTTGGTTCCTGTTGCCTAGACCATGATTGCCCATTAGGTCTTCCAAACCAAGATTGTCAGACCCGACTTTGGCATTGAGATCCCCCATAATAATCCTTATGTCACCTTTGGGAGCCTTGTTGAAGGTGTCGCCGAGTCGGTGATAGAAGGCGCCTTTACCTGATTGATCCGCTGGTTCAGTCGGGGCGTAGCACTAAATTAATGTGAGGTTTCTTACCCTGGATTTAAATCTGGCTGTAATGATACGGTCGGAGATTGGCTTCCAGTCAATTAGAGATAGGCGTGCCTCCCTAGTCAACAGGATTCCGACGCCTGCCATTCGAGGTGACGTATCGTCTTCATTTCCAGAGTAGAGCAGTACTGTTTAGGAGCTTGGTGTTAAAGTCGATCCCGATCCAGACCATCTTGTTTAGCTTAGTCCTAGTATATCGATGTTATATGCGGTCATTTCCCGTTCGACTTCAGTGATTTCTCGCACTATTACACTGGCCCCACATCGTTCGAACGTTCGAAAAACCGATCGTGGTCCGTTGTTTGTAGCCGAAAGTCGTTGCCGGTGAATCAGTCCGTGGTATCCGAGGCTCGTTTAATGGGGGCGACCGGTAGCGCAGTGTGTTGAGGCATCAGGCATCAGTCTCATGTTTGACTACCGGCGTTTCGGGTTCGAATCCCGTCCACGACAACGTTCGTGGCCATGGATGTGCAGGAGGTGCATGCTGGCAACTGCATTCTCTGAAACCAATTTATGCCAACGAAACGTCAACTGGGCCAGATGGAACAGTTGACGCGCTATGCCCCACAAGGGGTTAGGGCAATTGAGTAGTAGTAGTAGTAAATTTATTTCAGGTACGCAGGTTACAAGCCTACATACCCAATCTTAGGGGAAGGGTTGCTTCCTTAGGTGTCCTAAGAGTCGCCGGGAGCTATTTTCTATATAGCGCAGAGTTAGCTCTCCAATGGCGTTTTTAATTGCGCGTTCTTTTGACGATCTTTCAGCTGGGTGTAACGTGTTGGTGCTCTCATAACTATGTATGTTGCAACACCACCGTTCGCCTATTTCCTGAGACGCACTGGTGTTATTGACCATTCAGGATGATCATCGATATGTGCCTCTACCAAATGTTTTGCAGTGCAAAACTCGGTTGGCTTGGTTAGCCGTTCCAGGGGGCGCCCAATAATTCCTAGACCCATTTAATCCTGTGACGATGACTTTTGTAATTTTTTGTAATGAGCAATGGTAGTCACCAGATGGTGTTCTTGGGGACGGAGCCGGAAGTTTGCCGAGAAGACCGTGAAGGTCCGGCGACACTTAAAGCAAATGCTCCCCAACGAGCTGAGCGGCGGCACATGCTTGTTCCAGCTCAGTTCGGGAGATGTGGGCGGGGTTTTCGCCCGCTCGTTGCCCCAGCCATTACATTGATAACATGTATCATGTGCCTTGGGGTAGACGAAACAACAAAGGATAAAACTGAGTCCCACGACTCAGGAAAACTAGTGAAAAAAATGGTGGCAATGGCCGACGACCGAGCCGGTCGCTCCGGGCCCTGATGTTGCGGACCCTTGACCTCTTTACCAATAGAAATAAAACCCAACCATTGGGGTCCCATGGCCGGCAAAAGTGTTGGGACCTCCCAAAGCGGAACAAGAGATGAGGCCTTCACCTAATCTCGTCAACAATCTGATCGGGGAGACTAGAGGGTTCCGCAAAGGAAAAACCGCTATTTAAAATTCAAATCATTATACAACTATTTATTCAAATAAAAGAAAAACACCCGAAAGACTCCAAAAATCGACAAAAAAAATACATATCAAAAATGTACATCCAAGCTATGGTGTGGAAAGAAAAAAATGAATTGAAACAAAAAATCAAAAAAAAAATTCGTATAAAAGAAATTAATTAATAATACATAAATAAAGGTTAAGTCCACTTACCCCAGAGTTGACGATGGCCACCGTAGACGCTGGACCAACTGAAACACATTTTTAGCAAGCAAAAAAAAGGAAAGAAAATTGGAATCTAAGAAACGACTAAAAGGAATGGTAGACAAAAAAAAATATACGATGGCAACATCATTCGGGTGACAACATCGAAAGCAAGTTAGTACAACAAAAAAAAATCGTGTTCTCGAAAAAAAATGGTCTCTGTCCCATTTAACACAGGGAGCACTCCAACACAATAGTCTCGAAATCTGCACTTGATTCTCCAACAACACACATATTCCGTCGTTAGTAGCCTGAGTTGGGTAGCTCCGCCAACTGCACACACACACGCAGAAAATCCTAGACGGTCGCTGGTAGAAAGACGTTACACTTCACATTATCGTGCCGAGCATGCACATCGGTTGGGCCACTAACATCTGTATTGCGAGAGGAAGTGCGTCGGAAGCTAGACACGAACTCCAATGATACCGCAAATACACAGCACAAGCCAAATTTGGGGTACTCCATCAAGGGAATAGAATTCAATCAGACCCCATGAATATAAAAAAAACGACATTGACGGTTCTCAATGTTATCGGGGCGCGACGCGAACTTCCACTTAGACGTGGCTGCTTGTCAAAAACTGTCGTCAAAGAGCGATGCTTTTCGCGAGCCAAAATTCAAAACCTCGGCATAGGCACCGGCGGGATTTGCGGCAATCTGTATTGACACGGCAGATATCTTTTCCGACACGCACAGCGGGTGAAGAAAAATGGAAATATTCCCGACGTCTCGATGACCCAAAAAAAAACCAGCCGATGGCATTGGCGGGTGATATGCAAGTCTCGATTTTTCTTTATATTTTTGCGTCGGCGCGCACAAAACCTGGCCGATGTCGTTGGCGGGTGATTCGCAACTCCCGATTTCACGGCTGTCAACGCGCGTCACTCATCACTGAGCCAACATGAAGTTGACGCCAAGTGATGGGTGCGCGCGAAGATTTAAAGAAAAGGTGTTCATTACAAATTCTTCTGCTCACACCTTATCAAAAAGTCCTTTTTTCGTTGAAATTCTAGCTCTAAAGGCCGGTACTCAGATCGCGTGGAATGAAAAGTGCCGTGAAATCCCATACATAATCGCAACATTTTTCCCCGATGAAAACAGACGTGAAATTGTGTGGAAGTTAAAATTTCATTTCACGCGATCTGTGTACTACCTTGAGTGAAATATCATGTTTGTGGATTTCACAAGGATGAAATTTTTTCTCGTGCCAAATATACGAGAAAAATTTTCACTGACAGCTCAGCTGTCTCTGTTGGTTTCATTTAGGTTATGTTGTGTTTTCCCGGTGTTATTTATAATTGAGTGGTAGATTAGTGAACAAAGTAATCGGTGTTAATGTTTCTTGCGGTGCTAATATTTCATTTCACCGGTACACAGATCGGGTGGAAAGTGCAAAAATGATATGTTCCACGCAATCTTTTCCACAAGCCATTTCGCCGATGAAAAGTGCTGCTGTCATTTTTTTCATTTCACGCGATCTGAATACCAGCCTTAAGGATGAAGAGCTATAGAATGTAGATTTCGTAGTTTTAATCGAAACAATACTTGTTGAAAACGAAAAAAAAAACAGCGGGTGTCTGGGGATGTCAAATTACCAAAATCTCTGGTATTCAATGTTTTTACCCCTTTTAAAACTAAATTATAGTTACATACGTCACTGGTTCACGGGGTATATTCCACAGAATGCAACCAGTGAATTAAAAGCAATAATGTACATACGACAAAACTTCCTGTAGTAGATCAAATGTAATTCAAAACAAGCAAGCCTTCGGTTTTGTCTTGTGGTACATTTGCCACTTTGACATTAGTAGTAAAACTTATTCCGATTTCACTGTTCCTTTAAGATGTATATGAAATAGTGGGCCGATTTCAACTAAATT
Source organism: Chloromyia formosa (assembly GCA_964017055.1). Taxonomy (NCBI): domain Eukaryota; kingdom Metazoa; phylum Arthropoda; class Insecta; order Diptera; family Stratiomyidae; genus Chloromyia; species Chloromyia formosa. The sequence goes on from OZ024818.1 coordinate 64,842,123, forward strand.
AAGGAACGTGGCTTAGCAGTCAATATGATTGAATAGTATGCAATTTTGTAAAGATATCTTCAAAAATGAAAAAGGTTTTCTGACAAAAACTTGCTTATGGAACTGTCATTCCTATGATAGCTATATGATAGAGTAGTCCGATTTCAACTAAATTCAGAAATGTGATTTCACTAAAAATACTATTGATTATAGTGAAATTTGAAAACAATATCTTCAGAAATAAAAAAGTTTTTTCCACAAGAGTAGTCCGGATGGCGCAACGGTTAGCACGTTCGCCTTCAACGCACTGGGCCCCGGTTCGATTCCGGGGATTTACGTGTCGGACTATGAGCCCACTCAGCTGTTAAATGAGTACCCATTATGGAGTAAATAACTCGGTTGAGCGTATTGCTGATCACATACCTCTGCTCAAAAACCGTCACGATTTTTTTTTTTTCTTATGTTTATACCAAAGCTTAGGGGGTAACCCTTTGATGCGAGAGCACAGCATTGGCGGTAAGGGATTAAGGTAGTGGGGAGATGGGTTGAGTTTGAATAAGGTGACGGTGTACATTCCGTTTAAATTTTTGTAGGTCATAGTTGCGGGGTAAACCAAAAGATGGTAGATCGTTCCACATTCGTGTTGTCTTAGATACAAACGAGTCATGGAATTTGGCGGTGCGACAATTGCTGAGTTCTAGAAGATGAGGATGGACACGACTGGCTAGGCGGGTGTTACGTAAAGGAAAAGTACGCTCAGGAATGAGGTTGGCTATTTCATCAGAGCAACGGCGGTTGTAGTAGCGATAGAAGAGTGAGAGACAGCCGACACTTCGCCGGTGTTCAAGCGGTTCGATTTTAGATGTTATGGGTTCCTCGCCAATAAGCTTGAAGGCTTTCCGTTGAACTTTGTCTATCGCAGATAATGCGGTTCTACCTGCGCCTGCCCATATGTGGGAATTAAATTCAAGTCTCGGTCTTATATGAGCCTTGTAAATTTGAGCCAGATCAGATGGTGAAAAGTATCTTTTACAGCGATTCAGAAAGCCCAGACACTTCATGGCGTTTTTTGCAACGCAAAAAATGTGGTCGGACCAATTTAGTTTACTGGAGATGTTAATACCTAGTATGTTCAGTATGGGCGAATCAGGAATGCTGACCCCATCGACAAGAATGGGTTGGGCGGTAGGTGGAGCACATCGCTTATTGGAAAGTAGACAACATTGAGTTTTTGAGGCGTTAAACTCTACTCGATTCGCTTTCCCCCATGCAATAATTTTTGAAATGTCTTCATTTAGTGAGTCAAACATGCGATCTCTGTTGATAGATGTTGAATTTCGGCGAGAGTCAGCTACAGAGTTGAAAGAGTAAGTGTAGTCAAGGGTGCTATCGTCTGCAAAGCTATGGATTGAGTTGGAAGTCACGCTGAGAAGATCGTTGATGAAGAGAAGGAAGAGTGTTGGTGAAAGGACAGTACCTTGGGGGACTCCTGCATTGGTGGTATGGCAATTTGATTTAACTCCATCAAGGACGACCTGAAGCGAACGGTCGTGAAGGAAACTTTCGATCCATTTAACTAATTTTGGGTCCAAACCAAAAGCCTGGAGCTTAGCTAGAAGAGCCGGATGCCAGACTCTATCAAAAGCTTTCGAAATGTCGAGGGCAATGATTTTAGCTTCGCCAAATTGGTGGATACAGCGATTCCATCTTTCGGTGAGGTATGTCATAAGGTCGCCGGTGGAGCGCGAAGACCGGAAACCATATTGCCGATCATTGATGAGATGATGTGAGTCAAGGTAGGTCATTAGTTGGTTGTTAACCAGGGTTTCGAAGACTTTTGATAGGGTCGAAGTTAGTGCTATTGGTCGGTAGTTAGATGGATCACATGCTTCTCCTTTCTTGGGGATTGGTTGGACATGAGCTAGTTTCCACGATGATGGGAACACTCCTGTTGCGTAGGACAGGTAAAAGAGTTTTCGGAGAGGTTTGGCTAGCGAGGAAGCGCAGTGTCTGAGAACTAAGGGGGAGATGCCATCAGGTCCAGCCGATTTTGATACATCGAGTTTTGAGAGTACTTTAAATACTTCCCTAGTGCGGAAATGCAAAGGTCTCTGGTGTGAATCACATAAGGGTATGGCTGGTGGACTCTGAGTAGTGGGTAGTAGGGAAGAGTTTGCAACAAAAGTTTCGGCCAACAGGTTGGCCTTGTCTTGCGGTTCACTGTAAATTTTGCCATCATATACCAGTGGTGGAATAGAAGAGGAGGTGAAGTTATTCTTCACAGATTTGACGAGTGACCAGAAAACTTTGCTACCTTTCCGTTGAACGAACACTTTCTGCCTAATTTTGCTGTCAAACTGGAATTTAGCCTTATTTATGACTGATTTGCAGATGTTACGCGTAGAATTGTAAACTTCTCTCAGTTCGACAGAGGGGCATTGTTTGTATGCACGGTATGCCGCTTTGCAATCTCTGTTAAACCAAGAGTTGGTGGTTGGTTTGGTATTCTTAGAACTGTGTGGGATAAAGCAGTGCATTCCATACCAAATGATGTTACTAATTGACTCGCTTATATAATCGACGTTCTGCGTAGAGAAGCAGTCAGACCAGTTCAGTTCACTGATGAATTGATTAAATGCAACCCAGTCCGCCTTATCATAATGCCACAATAGTCTCTTGTTGGAAGATAGATTATTGACATTTAGTGACCTAGTTGTGAATTTGGTCGATATCAATTTATGATCGGAGTTTCCCAAAGGAGATGAAACAGATACTGATCTAGAAAATGACATGATGCTAACTCATCTCGAGGCCGTGGTTCAAATTGGACTGTTGCGCCAGTTATTTATTTATTTATTTATTCCCACAAAGACGAATTTTTGGACCGGTCGTTCCCATGGCAGCTATATGACGTAGTGGTCCGATTTTAACCAAATTCGGGAATATGATTTGACTAAAGATACTATTGATTAGTATGCAATTAGAAAATGATATCTTTATTCGGGAATGTGATTTAGCTAAAGATATGATTGATTATTGTGAAATTTGAAAACGATATATTTAGAAATAAAAAAAATTTTCTCACAAAGACGAATATTTGGACCGGTCGTTCCTATGACGAAAGGGTGGGATTCCGTTGGTTCCGACATATATACAGCGTGCAATAGAAAAAAATTTGTACAAAATTTCAGCTCGATAGCTTTAAAACTTAGGGACTAGTTTGCATAGAAACAGACAGACAGACAAACAGACGGACAAAGCTTTATCGACTCGTCTCATCATACTGACCAAGAATATATAGGTATATAGTTTATATGGTCGGAGATGCTTCCTTCTGTGCGTTGCAAACTTCATGACAAAGTTAATATACCCTATCACATCCGTGAAGGGTATAAAGTTGAAGCTACTACACATACTGCAATGATCACGTACGGGGGGAATTATTATCGTATCTAATTTATTTGGAATTACTTTGGAGTAAAAATGTATAAAAGGGGCCCGCAACAATTTAGCAGCAGAAAGCAGGGCCGTGCGAAGGGAGGGGCGAAGGGGGCGACCGCCCCGGGCGCCATTAGCAGGGGGCATCGAAAACTAGTTTGATATTTGGGAATTTCAATAGCACATTTCAAAGAGACAATTGCGTGTGCGTAGAGGCGTTATATCAGTCTCATGTTTGACTACGGCGGTTACGGGTTCAACTCCCGTCCACGGCGCGGCCATGGATGTTTGTGTTGTCTTCCCCCTGAGGTGTGAGGCGTAATAATAAGCCACAACATATCCGGACTTGTCCCAGGTAAACGACTAAATGGCATCAGGAGACGCATGCTGGCAACGTACTTCGTCCGAAACGGGTTTATGCCAACGAAACGTCAGCTAAGTCACGTGGAATAATTGACACCCTTTGACCCACTAGGGGTTAGGGCAAATGAGTAATATATGGATATTATATATTTAATAAAATATATTTTCCCATTTTTTTGAGAAAGGTCTACAAAGTTTGTGCTGCTTGTGAAAGGACGGACATTTTATGATTGTACACACATGATGTTTCATCGAATATACATGCGCTTAACAATTTTGCACAAATTTCTAAACGCCTTTTTTGTTCAAAATTATATGTACGAAAAATTATACACGAATTAAAAAAAACTGACGCAACAGTTCAATTTTTAACCAAGGTCTCAAAATTAGTTAGCATTATCTCAGCAACACGACCAAAAGAAGTCATTTTACCTCAAATGCGTACTCATTCAACAGCACAGTGGGCTCATAATCTGAAATGCAAGTCTCATTTTAACGTAAAACTACTTCCTTCAGTAAGATCCAAAAGAGGACTTTGATGGCTGGTATTGTAGCGATCGGGAGCTCAGTGCATAGAGGCAGTCTCATGTCTGACTACCGTCGTTACGGGCTCAAGTCCCGTCTATGGCGTTTGTGGGTCTTAATTTATTATTATTTATGAGATATTTAATATAAAGCATTAATAAATAATTTGTAATACAAAAAAAAAAAATATTATTATATTTTCTTATTTATATTTTATATGGGGGTGCCATAATAAATTTTCGCCCCGGGCGCTAAATTTTCTTCGCACGGTTCTGGCTGAGAGGGATTGTTCAATGGGAGTAATTTCACAGCCATGGAAAGAATCGGCTGACATTGCCTGCGTTCACATTTTTGAGCGTTTCGGTTATTCAGCAATTGAAATGCATGTAAACGGAAAAAATCACTGATTTGTCTGTTTACATGCATTTGAATTGCTGAATAACCGAAACGCTCAAAAACGTGAACGCAGGCATTGTGATTATTCAAGCGGATACGGAACAGATTTTATTTTAATTAGCAGCAGGGTGCGTGCTTATGCGGATGATATAGTAATGTCAAGTTAGCCCCTCCAATTCAACAAAAATTTAATTCAACTATTCGTATCGTTTGTTGGTCGTTTGTTGGTGATTGTTGGTCATATAAAAACATTTGTTGGTCGCTAATTAGTAAATTAAAGGCAAATTAAATATTTTTAGGTTAAGTTAGCCTCTCCTCACGAGAAAATCTCCAAAATGACGTTACGAACCTAAACTTGCAAAATTCTGAATTGAAATCGTTTGTTCGTCGTTTGTTGGCGATTGTTGGTCTGTTAAGAACATTTGTTGGTCGCTAATTAGTAAATTATAAGTAAATTAAATATTTTTAGGTTAAGTTCGCCGCTCCTCACAAGAAAATGCCTAAAAAATGATGTTACTAACCTAAACTTGCAAAACTTCTGAATGAACATCGTTTGTTGGTCGTTTGTTGGTGATTGTTGGTCCCTTAAAAACATTTGTTAGTGACTAGTTTTTAAATTATAAGCTAATTAAATTATGTGTATGAAGCTGAGAAGCGAATGGTTGAGATATCGGCTGGATTTTCGTTATCTCAGGTGTCCGCTAGCAGATGGCGCAGAATTCGAATGAAAATGGTTGTGAAATGGGATTAATATATTAGTTTCCGGTTTGATTCTAAGTTTGTCCGAACAGTGTTGTCTTTTTAAACGCCCGAAAGTTTATAAGCTTACGTCACATTAGCAATTTTTTGTACAAATGTTGTAACAAACATTTCAAGATTTAGTGTTTGTGCTAAAATACAAACCGCAAACACCGCTATTCTGGTGCAATGTTTATGCACAAACACGAAATCTTAAGTTGTACGCACATTTGGTGTTCACCTTTAGACTTTTGTTCAAATATTTGTCCAAAAATTTTCGTATTTGAGGTGGGTGTTGGTAATGTTGCACTTGCATATGGTAACAATTCGCAGCCATCGCATAAGGACGGCTTCGTAACTTTTTGGTTTTATTACTGTATAATAATTATTATATTTCGGTGCGCCACTATAGTAACTGTAATGAATTATATTATGAGCTGTATTCTTTAAAGCAGTGGAGAACGAAGGAGTAGAATTGTCCTTCAAGAAGCGATGCAGAGTATGTTAAATAAGGATTTTGAGTTTATTATAATATGCATAATAGCTTTTATAGCAACCGAGTGATGAATTATGAATTTCAAGCGATTTTTTTTAAATTTTTTTATCATAGCAAGGAATAAGAAACAGATGCATTAACTGTGCTACCTTTGTCATATTTGCCAATGTACATATATTTGGTTCACGGTCGATTTGATTGTTGATATGAGCCCTATTTTACAACATACGCTTACATGATCAATTTGCTTCTCAAAGAAGAAAATCAAGGATCTTTTAAGTTGCGCCGAGTAAAACTTGCGTCAACTTTGCGTGCACCATCATGCAGAGGACTGGATGTAGTTTCGCCGTAAAAATATTTGCGAAGGTCGAATAGAGTCGACTTGCCTACGATGTAAGTTCGCAATGTCGACTAAACCTGTATCTCTAATATTACGAGTTAGCCACATTCGCTAGACTGCCGAGTTTAAGTATAAAATTCGGGATTTAGTCATAGAGGTGTCAGTCTCATGTCCGACAACGGTCGTTATGGGTTCAAGTTCTGTTCACGGCGTTCGTGGCCATGGATGTTTGTGTTGTCTTTCTCCTGAGGCGTAATAATAAGCCATAACATCTCCCGACTTATTGCAGGTAGGCAGCTAAATAAGAGCAGGAGATTCATGCTGGCAACGTGCATCGTCCGAGACTGATTTATGCGAACGAAAGGTCCGCTAAGCTATGGAATAGTTGTCGCGCTGTGGTCCACTAGGGGTTAGGCAAAGAAGTATATCGCTTCCTGAGTATAACTTGATTTCGTCCAAACACGTCAGGCGAGTCAGCCCAAATTTGGAAAATATTCCCAGAATACAGTGCTAGAGTAGCCGCACTGCTTAGCCGAATGTACGAGTGAGGAAAGGCGATTCAGCGCCATACAGGACCAGCGAGTCATCAAAGAATTAAAATATGCTCCTCCGAATGTGAATCTGTTACGATTTATATTTATATTACCTTCGGTGGTGGACTGACAGTCTCAATTGGCATCCTGTACAATCACCAACAAACGATTTTCATTCAGGATTTTGCAAGTTTAGGTTAGTAACATCATTTTTTAGGCATTTTCTTGTAAGGAGCGGCTAACTTAACCTAAAAATATTTAATTTGCTCATAATTTACTAATTAGCGACCAACAAATGTTCTTTCTTAACTGACCAACAATCACTAACAAACGACGAACAAACGATTTCAATTAAGAATTTTGTAAGTTTAGGTTCGTAACGTCATTTTGGAGATTTTCTCGTGAGGAGACGCTAACTTAACCTAAAAATATTTAATTTGCCTTTAATTTACTAATTAGCGACCAACAAATGTTTTTATATGACCAACAATCACCAACAAACGATACGAATAGTTAAATTCAATTTTTGTTGAATTGGAGGGGCTAACTTGACATTACTGGATGATATTGCTATGCTATAACCATAACTAATAAATTGCCTGGTGTTCTTAGTAAGATATTGCAGAATACTCTCTTAGAACAAACCATTTGGTCTGATAACTTTTTTTTTTACATTTATGCTAAAGCTTAGGGAGTACCCTTTGATGCGAGAGCACAGCCTTGGCGGGAAGGAAATTGAGGTAGTGGGGCTGGGATGGGTTGAGTTTGAATGAGGTACCGGTGTACGTTTCGTTTGAATTTTGGCAGATCAGATAACATAACTGCGGGGGCAAACAAAAGATGGTAGGTTGTTCCACATTCGTGTTATTCTGGATACAAATGAATCACAGAGTTTAACGATACGACTGCTACTGAGCTCAAGAAACTGAGGATGGGCACGGCAGGCTAGCCGGGTGTGACGCGAAGGAAGAGCTGGCTCAGGAATAAGACTGGACATTTCGTCAGAGCAACGGTGGTTGTGGTAGCGATAAAAAAGTGATAAACAACCGACATTTCGCCGGTGTTCAAGCGGCTCGATATGACAATTTATCGATTCATCGCCAACAAGCTTGAAGGCTTTCCGGTGAAACTTGTCTAATGCGGATGGTGCAGTTCGACCTGCATCTGCCCATATGTGGGAAATATATTCGAGTTTCGGTCTTATGTGGGCCTTATAAATTTGCGTCAAATCAGTTGGTGTAAAATATCTTCTACAGCGATTCATGAAACCCAGACACTTCATTGCATTTTTTGCAATGTTGAAGATGTGGTCAAACCAGCTTAGTTTACTAGAGATGCTTATACCTAGTACGTGCAGTGTGGGCGAGTCACTAATGCTGACACCATCGACAAGAATGGGTGGTAGATGGGGCACGTCGTTTATTGGAAGTAAGACAACATTGAGTTTTGGAGGCATTAAAGTCTACTTGATTCGCTTTCCCCCATGCAATAATTTTTGAGGCATCTCTATTTAGTAAGGCACTACTCACACGGGGATACTCAAATCCGCGAGCGATTGAGCAAACCAATCGCTAGAGATCTGGCATGTCTAATCATACGGTGGCACTCACACGAAGATATTCCAATCACGGATACTCACCACCTGCGCGACCGGTGGCTAGAAGATTCGACATGCTAGTCACCAAGCCACGTGGTCTGTAACGGACGGTCTGGTGGGCATCCGAAGATGCCCGTGGGGACGGAGCCTAAGGTAGCATAATTGACCGTGAAGGTCGGCCCGTGCCATCTGGCGAAAAAAAGGCCCCTCAACGAGCTAAGCAGCGGCCTATGCTTGCTGTAGCTCAGTTCGGGAGATGTGGGCGGGGTTTTCGCCGCTCGTTGCCCCTGTCCTTTACGTATTAACAAAAATTCATAGGCCTGGGGAAGACAACACAAACAGGGGAGGTCAAAATGGGGAATAAAAAAAAATTGTCGATAAGGATGGAATTGTTGGCGGACGGATCAGACGCCCACGCGGTCGCACCTGGGTCCGGGTGTAATGGGACCCTCGGCCTCTGGTTTCGTACTACCAACAGATCACTACTCATCAGGTGCTGCTTCGATCTGCCGGTGGGAGCAGCACTCCCAGACCATAATATGGTTCATTACAGGTGGTTCATTACAAGTCGCCCAGCTGTAGAAGTGGTCATTGTGCATGGCTGTTGCTTGTCGATCCGCGCGGGCGGCGCGCTTGCGGGGATCTTGTTGAGATGTTGATTTCATAGCGATAAAGGTTGACGTTGTGAACCGCAAGAAAAATATGGTTTTCGGATTGCTTATGGATGTACGGATGTCGACTCGCTTATGGTACTATCGTTGTGCATGTCGCTGTCGTATGTTAGTCCATGCAATGAACGAAACCGGATTTGTGTTCATTTTTAGCATGCTGTTTAACGTGTTAACTAGCTCTAAATTATGAAGCGATAAACATAGTTTCAATTTCACAAGGATAAATGATTAAACATACATTTCCACAAAGCCTTTGCTAAAAAAGGTAACACATCATGCATTTCCGGTAATGAGTACCGTAGAAGCAACGGTAACGAGGAAAAGGAGGCGCGTTTTCATCTTCTCCGCTCATGTCCTACTCCAGTAAGAAGGTGAACGACATTTCTTGATATATTTTAGCCATATCATTATGTACATAGTATAAAATATAATATATCACATAAAACATCGATAACCTCCAATCTGGAATAAAGTTACAATTTGGCGCGGATATCTACCTGGTATTACATTGGGCTCCTAACCCAACATCACCGGAGCAACACATAACCAAAAATTTGGCATATGCGGCATCCTGAGTAAGTCAAATAATGAATAATAACAAAAAAAATATACATATTTATCTTGCATTTATATACGAGTTTAACAAAAACTAAATTATTGAAACAAAAGAAAAAAAATATCGGTATCCATCAAGTGACTTGCGCCGGTAGTTACTTGTATTATCTCATTTGCTTGGTATCGTAAATAAATGCCAACCGTGATTCTAATGCATACAGCATTAGATGCTAGAGCATCGTCTCTTTACAATAATTGAATTGAAGTGACCGTGTTTAAATCAGAATTTAACGTGTACGACGACGACGTGTACCCCGAAAACACCTAACAAACAGGTAGTTTATTGTTTATCGTGATATTATTTACTACGTCAATCGGCAATAGTGATCATATATTGTCATAGTGCACGGTGGAGTTGGCACTATGTCACTATGTCTATCCTGTTGAGATGGATGGATTATTATCGGTGAACTTTAGGCAAAAATGTTGAAAGTGTTTCCAACCAGCCCAAACAAGTGAAGTTTTCGTGCTAAGTGTCGAGCAAAAATTCTACTGCAAGCCATAGACGCACCTACCAATCCGTCGGATGTCAACCACTGATACGCGAACCGTATTCATACAATTTTACTCAAGAAAAGTAGTCAAACAAGCTATTCTCTATCGCCGCGACGCGCTCCGCATAAGTGTACAGCGACAACCCGCTCGACTACCTTTTCTGACCCCATATTGTAGTTGTCAAATGTTGTTGTGGCTAGTTCCTTTATTTTCCACAGTTCGTTGTATGAAGACGAAATGAAACAATCTTGGTTTCCTTTTTACTGTGGATTGTTTATTTTTGTAGCAGACACGTGTTTCGGACACAACTTATGTCTTTCTTCTGTGCTTTACAATAACTTAAACTCTACGCGTAAACTCTTATATACTAACAATATTTTACAGGAGTATTTCCCCCAGTAATAAAAATCTGGGAATTGACAACAACAATTATTTCCCCAGTAATAAAAATCTGGGAATTTTGCACAGTGAATTATGAACATCGATGTTGTGTGATCTTAATAGCTATGTCTAACCTAAAATCCTTAATTACCTTAAATAGTAACATTATATTACAGAAGTATTTCCCCAGTAATAAAATCTGGGAATTTTACAGTGAACTATGAACATCGATGTTATGTGATCATAATAGCTATGTCTTACCTAAAATCCTTAATTACCTTAAATAAATTCGACGTACAGTTACCTTCATCCGTGTTAAGTAACTTTTCCTTTACCTGCTTAGAGATTTCGAGGCTCTCCGCGGCATCCAGTTTATGTCGTTTGCTCACTCTTCTGATAGTCTTAACGTTGTCCCAGGTGATCTCATGGCCGGATTCGAGCATGTGTTTGGCAACCGCTGATTTGTTATGTCTTGCTGGATTTTTTGACGTTAGCTCCATTTCCTTCATGTGTTCGTCGAACCTCACCTTGGTGAGCCTTTTTGTTTTGCCTATGTATATGCTGTTGCACTCGGGACATTCTATCTGGTAAATTCCGCTTTCTTCCTGTTTCGTTTTAGGGTCCTTTTCACTTTTTAGTCGTCTTTTCAATTGTGCATACCTACTTGTTGGCACTATATCGATCTTAAATTTCTTTAATTTGTTGCGTATCTCCCGCCACATGGAGTTGTATATTACGCTTGATCTGAACTTGATTTCCTTATCTTGGTCGAGTAGGGAAGTCAGCTTCTTCCGTTCAATTTTGGCTTTTTTCCCTCTTGACTATGGAGTTGATGATGTTGCTGTTGTATCCATTCTTACTCGCTGTATCTTTTATATACGCCAATTCCTTATTGTATCTAGCTTTGTTTAAGGGGGTGGATAACATCCTGTGGATCATGCTGTGGAGGGCTGCATGCTTATGTTGATGTGAGTGAGCAGAGCTTCTCGGGATCATACGTTGGGTCGTTGTAGGTTTTCTGTAGATGTCGAACTCTATGTTTTCCCCGTTTCGAATGATTTTTATGTCTAGGAATGGTATTTCGCCTTGTTGTTCAGTGTCCATTGTGAAGTTTATGCTTTTGTGCAGTTGATTGATGTCGTCCAAGGTTTTTTGCAGCTCCGATGCTTCTACGATAGCTAGTACGTCATCGACATACCTTATCCAAAAATTTGGCATTACTCCTCGCTCTTCCATTAGCTCTTCTAAGCCTGCCATAAACACTTCGCAGATGAGTGGTGAAAGAGGGTTACCCATTGCCGTACCTGCAGTGGTTTTGTAGAATCCGCCTCTGAACGTACAGAAACTTTCATTCATGCACATGGCTTAAAACATAAAGTGGTACCGAAGTCGCACCGGCTGGCTTACCGAATATGGAAAAACACAAAAAAGTGCTAGAAAGAAACCTGATGAAGGAAAGCATTAAATCGGCATATTCAAAATTAGACAGCATTACATTAAAGGCATACAACAACCACCTAAAATTGGCACATGAAACAACTTCACGTAACACCCAAATAGAGCCCATCATATGCAAAATCCATCGAGCATATGAATGCGAGGAAAACCGAAAGAAAAAATTACTGTCAATGAAGCTCTTATCCCTCAGAGGGGAAAACCCAACGAACAAAGAAGACGTCACACCAATCGAAATTATACCCAACTTTGTAGTGAACAAGTCGTCTGAGGTGTTCACAGAAAAGGAAATATCGCTATTTAACCAAGGACTCAATTACGCTATACCCGACGGAAAGATTAAGATTGAAGTACCATCATCGATGTAGAAGCAGCCATAAAACATCTGGGAAAAGACGAACGAGAGATTGCGAGATCCATAGTCAAAGACACAATCCAGCAGCACAACGAAAGAAGGAATAGGAGGCAGGGCAACGAACAAGAAATCATCCATGGGTTAAACAAAAAACCAGTCTTTTATTTGAAAGCAGACCAAGGTAACAAGATACTAGATGAAACAAAATACGACGAACTAGCTTTCAAAAAACTAGACAACTAGACAATTTTTATAAACTAAGAGTCGACCCTCTGGCCGAATCAATCAAAAGAGTGGAAAAAACCTTGAAAGAATGCTCGGGAGTGGTAAAAAACATCGCTACACTACGCATGCCCAACCCATCGTTGCCAAGGCTACGTATACAACCGAAGGTGCATAAACAAGGGAATGAAACACGCGAAATAATCGCCGACACCAACTCCCCGACCTACAACGTAGCGAAATGGCGATTGAAGGAAATACACAGTATCGGCGATTATCATAGTAAATATGCAGTAAAAAATAGTCTGGAGGTAGTTGAAAAGCTACAAGGAGTGCAAATAAAGCCGAACGAAGTTCTTGTGCCTTTTGACGTAAAGGCACTATTTCCAAGCATCCCGATAAGACAGGCTCTACATAACTTTGGAACGTGGCTCAATAATCAGCGACCTACGGCAGCGGAACGAAAGGAAACCAGCAATATATAAAGTTGGCAGCCATGTGCATGACCGAAAGCTTCTGTACGTTCAGAGGCGGATTCTACAAAACCACTGCAGGCACGGCAACGGGTAACCCTCTTTCACCACTCATCTGCGAAGTGTTTATGGCAGGCTTAGAAGAGCTAATGGAAGAGCGAGGAGTAATGCCAAATTTTTGGATAAGGTATGTCGATGACGTACTAGCTATCGTAGAAGCATCGGAGCTGCAAAAAACCTTGGACGACATCAATCAACTGCACAAAAGCATAAACTTCACAATGGAAACTGAACAACAAGGCGAAATACCATTCCTAGACATAAAAATCATTCGAAACGGGGAAAACATAGAGTTCGACATCTACAGAAAACCTACAACGACCCAACGTATGATCCCGAGAAGCTCTGGTCACTCACATCAACATAAGCATGCAGCCCTCCACAGCATGATTCACAGGATGTTATCCACCCCCTTAAACAAAGCTAGATACAATAAGGAATTGGCGTATATAAAAGATACAGCGAGTAAGAATGGATACAACAGCAACATCATCAACTCCATAGTCAAGAGGGAAAAAAGCCAAAATTGAACGGAAGAAGCTGACTTCGCTACTCGACCAAGATAAGGAAATCAAGTTCAGATCAAGCGTAATATACAACTCCATGTGGCGGGAGATACGCAACAAATTAAAGAAATTTAAGATCGATATAGTGCCAACAAGTAGGTATGCACAATTGAAAAGACGACTAAAAAGTGAAAAGGACCCTAAAACGAAACAGGAAGAAAGCGGAATTTACCAGATAGAATGTCCCGAGTGCAACAGCATATAGGTCCATAGGCCAAACAAAAAGGCTCACCAAGGTGAGGTTCGACGAACACATGAAGGAAATGGAGCTAACGTCAAAAAATCCAGCAAGACATAACAAATCAGCGGTTGCCAAACACATGCTCGAATCCGGCCATGAGATCACCTGGGACAACGTTAAGACTATCAGAAGAGTGAGCAAACGACATAAACTGGATGCCGCGGAGAGCCTCGAAATCTCTAAGCAGGTAAAGGAAAAGTTACTTAACACGGATGAAGGTAACTGTACGTCGAATTTATTTAAGGTAATTAAGGATTTTAGGTAAGACATAGCTATTATGATCACATAACATCGATGTTTATAATTCACTGTAAAATTCCCAGATTTTATTACTGGGGAAATAATTGTTGTTGTCAATTCCCAGATTTTTATTACTGGGGGAAATACTCCTGTAAAATATTGTTAGTATATAAGAGTTTACGCGTAGAGTTTAAGTTATTGTAAAGCACTGAAGAAGGACATAAGTTGTGTCCGAAACACGTGTCTGCTACAAAAATAAACAATCCACAGTAAAAAGGAAACCAATATTGTTTCATTTCGTCTTCATTGTAGTTGTCGTTTGGGTTGGCTCTGAGTTCGTGTCGAGCCCGATGCTCAAGACAACGAACCCGACTCCGAGCCTAGTCCCGACCCAACAACAATTTCAATATAGAGTCCGACCGGTATTTGAATTGGCGAATTGTTGTGAATGAACGATTACGGTGTGTGTCGAAATACAGTGTGGTCTGCTTATTGACGAATTTTTCAATGCAGAATTTATAGGCACGATATTATATACGTATACATGCACGTACATATGTGAGTATTATACGGATAGAAGTCTCGTTGTTATTGAGATTGGGTAGATCTCCATTGCATAACACATATCTTTTCGTCCAAGGATATTCAAACTCTTCCGCAATTTCTAGAATCCTAAACAAACATGCGGAAAGGTACTCATTATCACCCGTATATTGACATCAAGGAAACGACCCAAAAATCCGTGAATACAAAATGCCGCTTTCCGGAATTTATGATCCTCAATGCACGGTTCCTCGTTCTGTATTGGTATTGTTTTTTTCCATGACAATTACTTTAAATGGCTATATTCTTCATTCATAATTTGGAATGTGTCTGGCGGTAGTTGTTAACTTGTGATGTGTGAAACCCGTGAACAGACATTGACAGTAGTAGCACGGATAACAATGGCCACGTTTAGACCGTGGAACTAAAAGGCGATTTAATTAAATCT
Organism: Chloromyia formosa; assembly: GCA_964017055.1. Lineage (NCBI taxonomy): Eukaryota > Metazoa > Arthropoda > Insecta > Diptera > Stratiomyidae > Chloromyia > Chloromyia formosa. Next base: position 64,857,293 of record OZ024818.1, read on the forward strand.
TTTTAGTGTTAGTACTTGTTGGTGGAGTGTTTATACCGACCATACGGAGAGGTACTTCTTCTTCTTCTTTCTCCGTTGACAGCGAAGATAAATTTTACAGATATAAATTTTACGACAGAAAAAGACTTTTTCCGGCCCGTGATCACGCACTACTTTCCTGAAATTGCAGACAAAGCAAACGCCGAACAAAAAAAAACCGACAACAAAGGAAACGTCAACCACCGAGTCAACATTAGCGATGACAGCCACATAGTCCCAATTTCTTTAGTCCAGTTCCGCATCGCAAGTAGAGATAAGCCAAGTCCAAAACTAACTAAATCGATACGTTTATATCGTCGAGAGTTAGATCGATTTATTTAGATCTCGAAGATAGTCCCGCGGTCTAAACGTAGTGAATAAAACTATCGAAAAAAATCGAGTGCACATCGAATCATTAACAGGTATCTTTTTGTCACCTTCTGACAATTCCGGTCTTTTCGGTTTTTATCTTTCACTGTTTATTTAACTGTGGTAGCTTCAAGGGGAGAAACCATTCATCTCCCAATAACCATCATCCCGTACAAAGGTCTCGAAAATGAGGTCCGCTACTACATTTTTCATCTCATATTCCGACTTCAGACTAAAAAGAAGCTGTATAGATAGATACTACACCATATAGGATCCGCTATAAACCCCAGTCTTACCATATATAGCACGATTCGAAATATGTATAAGTTTCCAGCCAATCAACAAATTATATTCCCACGATTATCAGTATAATTACATAATTCCCATTTACCTGCAGGCTGTAATTATTCTTGCACCTGTCCAACTTTGATTAAGGAGACGGTGAAGATCTACCCAATCTCAATAACAACGAGACTTCTATAATACTCACATATGTACGTGCATATATATAATATAGTATATAAAATATATAATATATAATATCGTGCCAATAAATTCTGCATTGAAAAATTCGTCAATAAGCAGACCATACTGTATTTCGACACACACCGTAATCGTTCATTCACAACAATTCGCCTATTCAAATACCGGTCGGACTCTATATTGAAATTGTTGTTGGGTCGGGTCTGGGCTCGGAGTCGGGTTCGTTGTGTTGAGCATCGAGCTCGACACGAACTCAGAGCCAACCCAAACAACAACTACAATATGGGGTCAGAAAAGGTAGTCGCGCGGGCTGTCGCTGTACACTTATGCGGAGCGCGTGTCGCGGCGATAGAGAATAACTTGTTTGACTACTTTTCTTGAGTAAAATTGTATGAATACGGTTCGCGTATCAGTGGTTGACTTCCGACCAATCCGACGGATTGGTACGTGCGTCTATGGCTTGCATAAGATTCCGTGTTTGAGTGCACCCTAGTGAGATAAACATTGCACCGCATTAAAGTAAAGGTGTTAAAAGTTAATATTGTCTCCAAAACACCAGATCTTAAAGTTTGTGCGTGAATCTTAGGAAATTTTGCTCGAAAGAAGTTTGCTTTTGACACGGCGCCTGTCGTTAAATATTAAATAGTCAGTCGGTCGACTCTTCTAACGCTTTTGGTTACGGTCCGCGTTCACAGACGAAGCGTCCTACGTCCTATTTATGACGTTAGTAAAAGGCGTAGCTATTCTTTCGTTTGGTTGGGTGTGGACTAATTCCACTTCGTTTCGGGCAAAATCGCGGAAAACGCTAGGTGAGCTACTGAGATTCGTTGCTGGACTCAAGGCACGGAACAGGTACGGCACAAGCGGGATGAATTTGGTTACAGGATATTGAATGTGAATCTGGAGGTGGGATGTGTTTTTTTTTGTGTTTATATTGCGCTGCAATTGTTTGCACATTTTGACTAGACAAGGTTTTTAGAGTGACGGACCACCGACATTCCAATAACCGCTGCACGTCCGGGCTTAAGATTGATCCATATTGGTCACCTCTTAACCGGAAACAATGTTTTCTTATAGGTACGGTTATTCAAGTAGATAATTCTACCCAGGGGATACATTGATCCAGATGATGGAGACACAGGCTAGGAAGCAGTTACAGCATAGTATACGTTAAAGGGATATCGTTCAGCAAAAGCAGAAATATCCATTAACTGCCGATAATAAGGACAACAATTGCTACGACGAAAGCAAGACATACGTTAAAAAAAAAGGGAAATCAGTTCCATCGGATATATTATAGACTTAGCAGATATTCTATTCTGGGAATAGCGGATATTCTTTAAAAAAAAATTTTGCAAATATTCTTGGAAGTAGCTAATATTCTGGGAATGAACCAATACTTTTGGAACTAGAAGACATTTTTGGCGATCTTCTTGCAAATATTCCTGGAAGTAACAAATAATCTGAGAAAGAACCGATATTTTGGGAATTAAAAGACATTTTTGAGCGATATTCTTGTAAATATTCTTGAAAGTAACTGAATTAAGTCATAGAAATTCATTATATTATTTTTTTTATCACTAAATTGTGAGAAAAAAAGTGTATTAACGACGCAACCTTCATTGTTCACCTGCATATAATCATATTCGTTGATGGTTATAACTCTTGACATATCTCCTTGCTTCCCTCATAGCTACATATATATGTGCGCACATCCATAGTTAGGTAGGAAGGATATTTATTTTTGGGAATCGAAATCTGATTATATGCACAACTGCTATAATTATATTATCCTATAAATATGTTGTGAGTTGAATCGAGTAGAATTTTCACTTTGCCTTGTTATGTGAATTGAAACCGGAATAATAACGATGTTGTTAAGCTAAATAAACTTCGGTGTTTTCAACTAACCTTATCCTTCCTTTCTGCTGTTGACCATGCGGTAGCTAATTGTTATCTAAGCACTTTTTATCTTGGGTGCTAAAAGGGAAAATATTTACGCCGATAACTTTAGCAGTTGGGAATAGGCAGGGACAATAGCGGCGGGGTTACGACACCATCAGTAACCCCAGTAAGTAAGACTGTTTTTCTTCCAGGTACCCGAATGTATATTTTATCTTGTCTCTCTCTCTGTTCCCCATAGCTTTAACAGGGCCAGACGTGTGTGAATCTGGTAACGTTTTGGGAGTAGCCGTAATCGAAAAAAAAGGAACCCCCCCCCCCATTTCTCACCGACACTGAGCAGTCGTAAATCACACGTCACTGATTATGCTGCTACTAGGTGCTTGACAGTCTTATGTCGGCTCGACCTTCACGGTCTCATGCCACACCACCCACCATTACCGTTACAGCCCCCCTCCGAACTCGATTTCTAAATCCGCCACTGACTTCAAACCAATCACCTCCCCCCTGTAAATTCAAATTACTAATTATGACCACTATGGTTTTTTAAAGTCGCTCGTTTCTTGACGTACGAGTACATTATGTATTACGTACGTCCACATGTTTTACGCAAATCCCATAATCCGCGATTACCAGTAACGAGATTCATTTCACATAACTGTTATACAGTGTGGCCTGTGATTCCTAAGCAATTCACCTATACTGATAGTGTGCTCGCGTGTTAGCTGTTCTGTTATCGATATAATTAAACGCGAAAGTAACTGCTCTTTCTAGATTTATCAACTTTATCTCGCAAGGAAAGCGAAATCTACATTTCACAAAATAACAGCTGAGGTCGGGCATCAGTAGTGCATGCGCCCAACTGTGTCAACTACCATCGAAGGAACTTCATTGAAGTTTACTGTCCACTCGTCATCTTCACTTTTGTGGCTTTAATCAGTCGTCGATTAGCTGCCATTGTAAAAAGACTCAATTCCGGGTTTAGTACAAATACAGTGCTTCATCGAGGAAGGTGGTTTATATACAGCGCGACATAATGAGCTGCCCCATGCGTAATGGCGAGTATGTTCAAGTTTTTCGATAAATACCTTAAGGATACATCTGATTAATACAGTTTTATCTCGTGAAGGATCAATCCTTAGTGCAAAATTCATTTCGTTTTTTTTTAGTTTTCGAGTCCATAGTGCACTACAAACTTCTATTTTTTTAACAGTGATACATCCATACCATTGGGAACGGAGGCTGGAATAGTTTACGGCGAATATCTAATGCTAGATAAGATTTTGTCGGGTCAACGAATGCTATCCGTGGAGGGTAATAAACCTGTGCACGATGAACATTTGTTTATTATAACACATCAAGGCATGTCCGGAATAGATTTTCAAAAAGGACCTAACTTACCGAATGCAAATTTATTATTACAGCCTATGAGCTCTGGTTCAAGCAGATCATCTTTGAGTTAGATTCAGTGCGAAATTTACTCAATTCAGAAACCATTGAAGAATCTAAAACGTTGGAAATTCTTAAGAGATTAAATCGAATTGTTTTGATCCTAAAAGTAAGTACTACTAATCACAATATGTTTAATGATTGGAAATTGCCATGTTGTCAATTAGAAGTTGATTGTGGCTCAGGGGTCAGATTTAAACGCTGACAGTATCTGCGTATATAGTGGCAAGCGTAACGGACGTAAATAAGTCAGATTTCATACTCCAGAAACTATATAGCGATTGTGTGGGAAGTGTAATCAAAATACGCGATAAAGAAACATTAGTGTAGGCCTGCGAAGGATACGAGCCAAACTTTCAAACAGTTTTATTCTAATTAACGGCATAGTTTCTGCCCTAGTTTCGTTCCCCCTATACGCATAATAATGATACATCTATACTGCTACGCGTGTAATATGATATACATATGTATGTATGTATATCTACAAATTGCCAGATGAAATTTGATACAGTACATGGGTAGTATGGTAACATTGGATCACATTTTGCTTCCTGTTCACAGTTGCTGGTCGATCAGGTTCCCATCTTGGAAACAATGACACCGCTCGACTTTATGGACTTTCGTAACTACCTATCGCCTGCGTCCGGATTTCAAAGTTTACAATTTCGATTAATTGAAAACAAGTTGGGGGTGAAGACAGAGCATCGGGTCAAATACAATCAACGATACACGCACGTTTTCGGCTCCGATGCCGATGCTATTTATGCGATCGTTTCGTCCGAATCTGAGCCGTCCCTATCCGATCTAGTGCAAAGGTGGTTGGAGCGAACGCCCGGTTTGGAAGAGAACGGATTCAATTTTTGGCACAAATTTGAGAAAAGCGTCAACGCGTTTTTGCAGGAACAGGAGACTATGGCCCGGGTAGGCATAGTGTTCATACATGGGTGTGTGGATATTCTTAATAATCTTGTTGTGGAATTTATGTTTTCAGAGTGAAAAGTCTGAGGCAGCCAGAAACTATCGACTAATGGATATTGAGAAACGCAGGGACGTTTATAGTTCCATTTTCGATCCAAGCGTCCACGAAGCTTTAGTGAGACGTGGCGAGCGCCGTTTTTCGTACAAAGCCCTACAAGGTGCTATAATGATCACATTCTATAGAGACGAGCCACGATTCAGCCAACCGCATCAGTTGCTGACACTTCTTATGGACATGGATTCTTTAATTACGAAATGGAGATGTAAGTATATCATGGACAAGTGCTCCACTGTTCGGAGTAATGAAAACCGGTGACACTAAAAATATTAACATCCACTTCCAGATAATCATGTTATGATGGTACAACGGATGATTGGATCTCAACAGCTTGGAACAGGCGGCTCGTCCGGCTATCAATATCTGCGTTCCACACTAAGGTAACTACTATAGTAGAAAATAGAATATGTACTGGAATTTCATTGATATCACACTTTGTAATTCTAAAACAATTTTGTTGCAGTGATCGATACAAAGTCTTTTTGGATTTATTCAATCTGTCGACGTTTCTCATACCGCGTTACGCAATTCCACCACTCAACGATAGTATGCGTGATAATCTCAACATTTCTTCGATGCCAAGCAGTGATTTAAGTCAGAGTAGATATATGAATAATAACGGAAATAAATCAATTATTGAATAACATAGTCTTAGTGTACCTAAGTACAAATAAAATTTGTTATACGGACCCGAATTCAATTTAGTTAGATTCAATGGGATATTGGAAATCACTCGAATTGAACTTGATTGGTTGCTTGAATATCTCATCTTAATGAACTATAATTAATAGATTTAATTTTAAATGTATGTCGAATTCGAATTTATTCGTGAACAATAAAGGATTGACTAGAATTTTCTCAAGTCTAGTTTCTCGTCAACATAATTAAAGGTGCATTCGATTCGCCCGGATCTTGCACGATCTCCATACAAATTGGCAGACCGGTCTTTGATCTAGGTCTGTTGTTGGATCTCGTTGGATTTGTGCTGCCGGGTCGTGACATTACATCCACAAAGTTTGTCGCCCTCGCTGTACACGTATTAAATTGTCAATTTATTGAATGTTGAAAATATTGCCATGTCGTAAGCAAGATGCAAGTCACGTGCACAGAACACGCATTTCGTTCAATTCGATAGGATTTAGAATGCGGCTGTACGCTTCGTTCGTTCGGTGTCCCATAGTTTCTTATGTGACAGACCACATTAATGCCCATTTCTTTTGTCTGTCCACACGACGCGACGTTTTCTTCATGTCAAACAGAAGTAGGGAGTAGTTGAGCGTAGGTAAAATTCTATCAGAATTATTCTGTGATTCAAACGGACCTGTACACAACTATTTACTTTTAGAAATTTCAATTGACAACTTCCATCACTTTGACATTCCCTGAATGGGGTTAAGCGATGTGCTGACAACTCTTGTTTTTTTCCTTCTCTCCTCCTCACATCTCCTTTCCACTTATGTACGTCGCACTACTCTTATGTACATTTTCAATCAAAACTCTATGAGCATTTATAGAGATGTTAAAAAAAAAAGATTCCCTTGTAACAACAACTCCATGTCATGAAACCAGGATCAAAAGCCTCGGATTGGACGGATCAACAACGACGACCACGCAAACGACTAAAGGATTATTCTTCCGGATCCTGGAATGTACGCTCCCTAAACAAACCGTGCGCGGAGAAGGCCCTTCTTCAACCGGTCGGAAAGTATATACTGAGCATTACTGCAGTCCAGGAAACAAATTAGCTTGGCAGCGAGATCGATGACGAAAAATCGCACACAATTTTCACAAGTGGCAAACCATCGGGCCGCAAGGAGTTTGGAGTAGCATTTATAGTGAACAATCACCTCAAACCGCACATTACTGACTTCAAACATTGCCATCTAAAAATACAGGCCCCGGCTCAGCTGATCATGGTGAATTTGACTTCGCTTGTGACGTCAATTTTACGTCATTAATTCCTTGCTAAAGCAGTGACTGCACACGACGATGTCCCCTGTACGACATATATTTACAATTGGTATTGCGTCAGACGGCATTTTTGTCCTCTAAAAACACACTTTCTGGACACTTGCAGCAATTTCGTTGAAGCCGCAGCCCCGGGGATCAGTCGCAAAGTATCGTGGAACAGTTCACACTTGACAAAATATATCTTTTGAGCGCACGACACACTTTCATCGCGTACGTGTTTGTTTTCTCGGATCACTAGATGAAATTTAACTAACAAATAAACACTGAACGCGGAAAACGAAAACTAAACATGGAACGCACAAAAACCGGGGACTCGCCGCCATCAGTCGCCGACCACTTGATTGTGGATACGACGAAATCGTAGAAGTAAATAATTGCGTAATGTAGCCGTCAAAATCAGCTGAGCGGAGGCCTGTATTTTTGGATGGCAATGCTTCAAACCAACGCCATCTATATAGACAGGCCTACGCTCAGGTGGCTTTGACGCAATTATTTCCTTTGATGACGCCATCGTATCCACAATCCAGTGGTCGGCGACTGATGGCGGCGAGTCCCCGGTAATTGTGCATTCCGTGTTTAGTTTTCGTTTTCCGCGTTCAGTGTTTATTTATTAGTAAAATTTCATCTAGTGATCCGGGAAAACAAACACATGTGCGATGAAAGTGTGTCGTGCGCTCAAAAGATGTATTTTGTCAAGTGTGAACTGTTCCACGGTGCTCTGCGACTGATCCCCGGGGCTGCGGCTTCGACCAAATTGGTGCAAGTGTCCAGAAAGTGTGTTTTTAGAGGACTAAAATGCCGTCTGCGGCAATTCCAATTGTAAACATAAGTGGTGCCAGGAACATCGTCGTGTGCAGTCACTGCCTTGGCATGGCCTTGGCGAAGGAAATAATGGCGTAACGATCAGTTGAGCGCAGGCCTGTCTATCTAGATGGCGTTGTTCAAACCCATAAATGAATGGCTGTGTGCGATTCGCATTAAGACTCGATTCTTCAATATCTGGTTCATCAATGTGCACGCTTCCACTGAAGCTAAAGAAGACGCAGTAAAAGACGAGTTCTACGCCTGCCTCGAGACTCTCTTCGACTCACTTTGAACAAATGACGTCAAATTGCTGCTGGGAGACTTTAACGAGAAAGTCGGAAATGAATGTTGGCACCGGGGAACCACTGGAGGCAACAGTCTCCATGGAGAATGTAAGGACAACGGCCAGCGACTTATCGACTTCCCCTGCAGTAGGAATCTAGTCGTAAGCTCTACGTGTTTCCCGCATCGACGCATTCACAAGCAGATCTGGAAATCTCCAGACGCACATACCGTCCACCGAATTGATTTTTCAAGAGATGGGCGTCTAGTGTGATAGATGTCCGCTCCTATCGAGGAGCAAGCTGCGACTCAGATCATGACTTGGTGAAGACGATCTACAGATGTAGAATTTCTTCAGTACACCAATCAAGAATCAACCCTCCCAAAATCTTTGCGGTTGATAGTCTTCTGAGCGATACTACGGGAGTGGCGTATACTGCCGCCCTTGAGGAAAGGCTATCGCCTATGCTACACAACATCAGCAACACAGGCGTCCATGGGCTCTGGGAAAAAGTCAAGGGTACCATCAAAGATGTCGCAGTGAAGGTCATGGGATATAAAGCCCGGCGAGCGCGAAATGACTGGTTCGACGAAGAATGCAAAAATTCACTTGACTTGAATTTTTGAATTCTTCGTCGAACCAGTCATTTAGACAATGGATTCAACGAGGAACTAGAACCAAACGAGAAAAAGTATGACGAGCTACCGCGCATATTGAATAGAATAATTAGACGGAAGAAACGTAAATACTTTGACGAGCAGTTACTGAATATTAACGAAAACTTAGCTAATAAGAACTCCACACAAGCGTACAAACTAGTATATACAATAAAGAACGGCTATCGACCCAGGACTAGCTTGTCATTGTACGATAGCCAAAAGTCGCAACCGTTGAGTCAGTCCTTATCCGAGGCATAGTTGACGTTTCGTTAGCATATAAAGATTTCGGATAGTGCAAGTTGCTGGCATACACATCCTGTCCTTCGATTGTCGGTTTTACCGACAGGCCCTTAAAGGGAAAGGCCGTGGTATTATTTTTACACCCCACACCACAGGGGGACCTCAACCAAATCATCGCACCGCCATCACTGGCGGCTTGACGTTGGTTAGCAATAGTCAGTGACCACTTCCGTTCCAGGGGGTGCCCACGCGGAGGACTATGGAAGAGAAGTTTTTGCCCCCCCCCCCCCCCCCATGGAAGTATGATCAGTGTAGCAAACCTTCGGCTATTTTCGGTTGCTTTTAGTTAACAACCATTTCGGTCGGCTTTTTTAAAAGGATTTTCATGAATTTTTTTTTGCGAAAGCTTCGAGAAAGACTTTTCTTTTTCTGTAAATAATGTTTTAGACGATTTAGTGCTTCATTTCTGTGTCTTATTATTTTACGTAACTTTTAGGTTATATTATATGGAGATGGAGATGAGAGGAAAAGGGTTTCTTCGCGTTTTTAAAACCGTCTCGTTCATTTGAAAATTCAAAAACTGAGATGAAATTCCAAAAATTTGAAGAGAGAACATAAAAATATTTAACTTCAGAGAGGTAGACATTGACAAATTTGTCCGTATTCATAAAAAAAACATGATCAATCGTGTCAAGAAAAGCTTATGCGATAATAATTCGATAATTTCGTAATACCTCGAACATTGCTACATTTACGATGCCTCCCTTAGTGTGCTAGAGTTTTTCTTGTGAGAAAATGAAAGACATACAAGAAGGAATCATTTCAATATAGTAAATATGTTTTTATTTATTCAGTTTAAAAATTTCACAAGCAAAATATAAAGCATTTTTTTAATTAATTTTTTTTTAAATGTTGAAACATTTGTTTAATTTTTTTTTTATGAAACGCTTTACTTTTAGTTTTGCAGTATTTCCAATAATGACGGGAAAATATATCTTGCAAAATATTCATTTGGATTAATTTAGGCTGACGAAAATGAAAATAAGAGAAACATTTATCACAGCATGCTTGTAACTCATCCTTGTACCTATGGGTACAATTTACGGATTTTAAATTTATCACCTTGTATTATTTATATCTAGAAGCACTTTGGTCCACAAAATAGACAATATTTGTTTTTTTTTTATTATAATTGCCATATTTATCTAATTAAAATTTAAAGCTCCATAAAACCAATAAAAATACTGTATAGGAATATTGAATGTACTCCCGTTACCACGTGCTTTCAAAGTGAGACTTACGATTACTAAACAATACTCAAATATGTCTCGAAACATTAATTTTTAATAATTAATTATAACAAGGAATTATCAATTTTGTGATATTATGTATTATATTCAAAACAAGTCCAAATACATGTAGTTTAGGTTAATCCAAATAAAACCAGATATCTAATGAAACTCATATATACACACCCTATACTCTGATAATAGCGTCCACAAAATGTTCCTCAAATTAAGGCTTCCCGCATATTGGATCGCGTTCGAATGTTTTCCGTCAACAGGTTGCGTCTTCGCTTTGTTCAGTAAAGATGCAACTCCGACAGTGCGACAAATATACTTGGTTGTTATCGTATCCACATGTTTTGGTAACTGTTAATTACTACTATTTGCCCTAGCCCCTAGTGGCAGTGGCGGATCTAGAAATCGAGTTCGTAGGGGACCCGACTTGGTTTGTCTCCTGCAGAGCTAAGTATACTATATGTCCACATTTATTGAACTTTTGGTAATCAAATCTATTGAAAGCGCGATCGCATTCCACTTTAGAGAGGAGTGCGAAAACATAAACGTATAAAATCATGAATCAAAGTAAGTTTAGGTATAAGGGCTGCCTTGCTTACCGTGTACCATGACGAAACTTCCAAAAAAAACCACGGGTTTTGCCACCACCTGCATTAGTTAAGTTATCAAGTTCAGGAAATGAGTGAGATCCCATATCTTCTTCGATCTCCTCTCAGAGCAGGACAAGTGCAGCGAAGATAAAAACTACATTCCTCCTTGTGTTTGTCACCGCAGCTTCTACAGCATTCATTGCAGGGGTTGTGAAGTCTCATGATGTACTCCCTAACTACGCAATACCCAGTGATGACTCTCACAAGAGCTCTGATTTCTTTACTTTTCAGCGACAAATCTAATTTGGGCCACAGCCTTGCTGGAAGTTATATTTTACCTATCATCTTTCCATCTTGAGTTGATCGGTTTGTCCTGTTAATAGCTTTAAATTTTAGAGCTACTTTAGAAGCAGTAATGGGTGTATTAATTTCCCGAAGAATTGCATTTTATTCTTTGGAAAATTTATACATTTACCACTTGTTTTACTTCACCTGGCTAGCTAAACCGATACAAAAAAAGCTGGAAAAAAATGAGCGCATTGACGTGAGCATTGAGCGACATCCTGCTACGGCCTTTAACGAAGTGAGACCTGGTTTGGGGAATTTCATTATAGCTTGCCTGTCGGTGAATTTTACTAAATCTCTACCTAATTTCACGTGATAGCCCATCCAAGTCGGGGATTCAGTAATCGCCGTAACCTTAGCATAGAGTCATCATCATCGTCGGCCGCCTGGATCGTTGTCCTCCAATTATATTGGTCACCTGACTGGGTCCTCCAATCTTGGAAGCTCAGTAGGTAGTTGCTCGGCGTCAGCATATGCTGAGCTCTCTCAACGAGATCTCGGTCTTCTTGGCAGTTTTGCTCTGTGGGCTCGTCGTCCATTACTTTTCTAGGCATGCGAACATCGTTCATTCGTTAATTCGACGTACATGCCCTGCCCATTGAAGGTAATTTGAAGATTTTCGAAACTCCCAGCTCATGTGCAGTACAGTACAGACCAAATGACATAGAATGCATTTTAGAATTCAGAGAGACTGAAAGATAGATTTAAGTTAAACCCAACAGAAACTCCAACCCCTAATTCTTGGAACAGTCTGTATAGATTTCTATTGAATCAGGCAACAAAAACGCATTTTCTTCTCATTAACATGACTTGTTGGTTTGTTGTTGTGTTGTTGGGCCTACAAAGTGCTTGTCAAGCGTAAATTTGGTAGAGGTGTAGTTAGTAGTAGAGTCTAGCACCTGAAGTAAACTATGGCCAGTGGCATGCATTCGAGTGACCGTATTTACTGCCATCTTTTCACCCAAAATGCCAAAAATGTCAAGAAGTAGCAGGTTGAACCGCATGTTGAAAGCAGCAGAAGAAGCAGTTCTAAGGTCAACACAAAAACCAGCGCGGGGCAATATTTGCACCTATACCTAAATCATAAATCATTTTCGAATATCTCTTTACATATAGATACCAAATATTTTAAAGGGGGTCTATGGAACTTGAGCAACACAAAATATGACATTGATGGAGGGTTCTTGTTGCACTGGGTGAAGTGGCATTCAGGGCAGATATACGCGGAAATCTGTGAAACTTACGTGAGGTACGTGAGTTCCAACTATAGATCAACCGCAGTTGTTTGACGGCTACCTTAAACAAGTTGCTGACACCAGTACGAAGCACATGGAACATCTGAGAAATCCAACCAAGAAACAATCTATAGGAGTAACCTTGACTGAACTGACCAACTCTTCTAACAAAAGGATCCTGATATTGAGATCATAGAGAAATTCACAGAGTTCTAGATGAAGTGCGAGCAAGCCAGGGAACACGCAGATACCCTCATAATCACGACAGCTCTCCTTGGCCTCATCAAATTAATCCGTCAGAGTGGTGGGGAAAGACGTTGATCTTTTAGTCATTCTGATTGGTCTTTGTGCGCAAATCATGCAAAACGGTTTTAATCCTCAAAAATGTGCCGCAAACTCTGTACGCTCATCATCTCGCAATTGAGAAAATAATATCTCAAAACATACTCTTTTTACATTCGATGAGTTGGTGCAACACCAACATTGCGCTGTTCAACCAGGGGAAGAAGAAATTTTTCAACGTCCTCCGGAGAAATCCACAATTGCCAGCCGTCATAAATTTTTTTAAAGATCCCCAGGCAGCACGTTCAAGTATAGCTACGGCATGAGAGGCCTTCATGAAGGCACTGTACGGCCAAAAAGACAACACTGCTCCCGGTTTGTCCCAACTGTAAGGGTAAGTGTGAAAATGTAGACGTCTCAGCAGCCATGGACGACGACGAGAACCTCGATGAGATGTTGGAAGAGCCAGTCGACGAACATCCACCGGAACCCAAAACACTGAACGGAAAATTTCAGGCTCTACGACTTTTACTTTGAGCATTTTTACGTATTAGTAGCCGTTTTGAAGTTACAGACGTTCAAATGTGACCATAACAGGGTTTTTTCGCAAAGTTGAGAAAAATCGGCATTTTTCGACTGTCGGTTGCGTCTACACTACTGGACCAAATTTGACGGTTAGGTAGCTCATTCGACGCAGAGCTTTATGCTCTTCAATTTGTCCGTATACTTTTTTAGCTAAGAACCACGGCTTTCAAGTTATAATCGAAAATCCAAAAAAAAAACACCGAAATTTCGTGGTTTTTGAAGATTTTGACCATGTTTCGCAAAAAAAATTTTGTGGGAAGCTCCGGATTCTTGTTCACCACCCCAAGAACCTAAAAAATTAAAGAAGAAAAGTCTCCACCACAACTTGTTTCCCCAAATCACCCAATGGCTGAACATTATGGTATTTCGCTGCTTTTAAAGCAAAGCAGATTAGCCAAGATACAGCCGAAACCACTACAATGTCTCTGCTGCTGCGATTGCTTCTGCTGACAATGCAATTTTCGCATAACAGTTAATTTTGACGAAATTCAATTCTACTTGAGTTGTGTCGAGTTTGACTCTGACAGATAAAAATTTCAAAGTTAGAAATCTAATGGAACGCAGAAAATCAATTGACTATTGAGGAAGGCTAGGCCATCTATTTCCAAACTATCTAAACAGGCTATACAGAGTCGATTATAATCGTGCTATGAAAACGCCAAATTCAAAGTGAGACTGTCTCAAACGCATAGACATTATTGGTCTACATTATATAATACATTATAAGGGGACTCATGCTCACATAGTAAACGTCGTATTGGTTGTAAAGTTGTAAACTTCTGTCATTTTACGACGAATACGACGTTTTACGACATTTACGACACTGAGCGGCTAACATCAGTATCTGTCAGTGAAGTCAGTTTTGACATCAACAGTCTGAATCTGACGTTTCGGGAAATAGTGAAAAGTTTTGAGAGAAGTTCACTTGGTTGGTGATAATAGCATAATAAGCAAGAAAGTGCAGTTTGGGTGAAACAATAGGAAAAAGTTCGTGGGAAAAACAAAAGCAATATTTTGGATTTGGCGCGAGACAATCCAACTATTTGCGAACGAAGTGGAAGACTAGATGTTTCTTAGTGAAATGTGCAGTGATATTCGAAGAAGTTTCAGGAAATCGACCCCACCGAGCGTAAGAAAGGCTTTAAACCGTCAAGCTAACTTCTTTGTAGATCGTTTCTTATCGTTACAAAGCCATCCGAACTGGTTGCAAACTTCATCAGACTTTAGAAACGACCTATGTAGTTCTAGCAAAGTGTTGGAAATCTCACCAAGTTTGTTGAGAAAAAGCTGGTGAAAAGTGGCTTGCGTGAATTGGAACCAGTCCATAGGTCAGACTTTGCGTTAAAAAACCAGGTTAATATGTTTGAAATGAACCCAGGAGCATGTGATTTGAACTCAGAAGATTTGGAACTTTGCCATATTTTTTTATGTCTCCATATTTAAGCAACATGTTGGCGACTGATGAATCTGCATGCAGCGGAAACCTCGAGAAACGCTCAGCTGTGAATGCCCTCGAAGGTTCCCTCCGAAATCTCAAGAGTTTAAAGTGTGGGGATTTTTTTCCGGTCACGTGGAAGGTGGAATACGCTTTCCCAGCTCAAAAGTAGCAGCAGCAGTTTACTTGCAAATATTATAAAATGAATTGGAGCCTTGTGCGTTCGGCATTCACAGCCATTGTCTTTTCTCAAATTTTCCGCCGGACACAAAATCTTCCGCCGCCAACAGGTTGCTTAAATTTCAACTATTCCGGAATTATCGTAGTGTTCTCCATCTTTCAAAATTATCTATTGTATCATGAGTTCATTTCAAACGTTTTAGCCTAATGTTTTAACGGAAAGTTTGGCTTACCGGCTTCCATGTAGGTAAGCTAGCTTTCGAAAGCTTTTTTCTCACCTAGCTTGTTGAGATTTGCATACCCTTTCTGAAACTAGATCGTTCCTAAGATAAAGTTTTGAATCAGTTCGGATGACTTTGTTACGCTAAGAATGGGGTCAACTGGGGTTGTTTTTTTTTTCTTGATCATCCAAAACCTTTCTTCCGCTCGGTGCCGCCCAATTCCCGAAAATTTTTCGAGTACCATTTTACAGTAGATTATGCAACATCCATTCTTTCACCTATTTGACATATATTTCGATTTTCTCTCGCCAAAAACAAAATATTGCTTTTGTTTTCTGCACTGACTTTTTCCTATTTTTTTCACACAAACTGCTATTTTGTGCGTTTTACGCTATTATCACCAAATGAGTGAACTTCTTTCAAAACTTTCACTATTTCTAGAGAGGATACACATACTTTATAATTTGTATTTTTACGAAAAAGCGAATAAAATAGTTTGAGCAACTTTTTTTTCCAACACTGTAGGTATAAACAAATGCGAGTTGAATTTTTGTGCTAGCTCGGATCCTGCGATCTTGGAAACCAATAACATTTCTTACCGGTCAATATCCTCTTTAAAGGTCGACATGATTCGGATGCAGATACAGATATCCCTAACTCATGGGTGCAAAACATTTAACATTTTCGTGACACTGATTCAGAGTCAGTGTTACCTCCTCCATTCTCAGAAGAGTGATGATGAGTGAAATTACATACTGATGGTATCATGAGCATCTGGATTGAATGGGTATTTCTCATGACTTGGAAATGAAAATGGGAATTTCGGCATATTTATTAAATAAGTCGCGAATAAAAATGCCTGGCTCCGCATAAATTCAGAATGAAATGTCAGAACTGACAGCTGGCAAATTCAAGTACTTAATTAATTAATTTTTGAATTTTTGGTTTAAAACTGACAGAAAGTCCAAACACATGTTCCGGCAACTTTTTCAATGGATAATTATAGAACAAGCGCATTCCAAGTATTCAATAAGATTTATGCTCAAACGCCACTAAAACCATTATTTCGGTTTTGTTATTTGTGCGAGCATAAATAATAATGGAATTTAACTGGATCGGTAAATTGCGTATTACACCTATCGACAATCGAAGCAGACCCCATAAACTATTGTAAAAATTGAAAAATATCAACATTTTTATCTTGTCTGGCTATCGTATATATTTTTAGAATACGTAAATGAAAAGTTCGTTCAAGCAAATTTCATGAATTAGGGTCCGATCAATAATTTGGGAGGGGTTACTAACCTCCAATGAAAAGTGTTGATCAAAAGCTAATGCGAAACAGGCGGTCGCATGGGGTGCCGACTATTAAAGGGTGCTGAAGAGGGCGCTAGAAGAAAGACAAGTTTGAGAACTATTTCGCAATTTGTCCCATCGACAGTGATTCTCACAGTTCAAATTTACGTGTGTGCACGATCCAATTTCGAATCCTGGGTTTCATTTTCCACTGAGAGTGAATTTAAGCTCGACACACACGCTGTTGTTTGCTCTAGTAGCCACAGCGTCGAATTGTGTGTGTGTGGCTAAGTTAAATTTCAGCAGTGGCTTCCTCACCTATGGTGTCGAGGCCAAGGAAAATGGGCGCTTCGATCGGAGCCTCCCACAGAGCTCTTGGTGTTAATGATGTGGAAGCTGCTGAGCAATTGAAGATGTGCTCAACATCATGAGGTGTATCGTTACCAGCTGTGCATATATTCAGAAATATTGTGATCGATGCGAGAATAGTATGAATTAAGACGGGAGCCCCAGACAGATCGAAGCTGCGTAAGCGTAGTTCTGGTCGATCTAGGTAGACTGTTCTCGGCAGAAGAAATGGCTGGTGGTCGATCTTGTAGCACAGCACTGGGATTGATTCCTGCAATTGACTTTTGAACTTCCTCTCTATGTAATAGTAGCAATGGCAGCCCTGTACGTGCTTTCGTTGAATGGCTCCTTTTCATATCTCTTGACTTATTTTTCACGGTCCCTCAGCCTATGCCTAGTGTTTTGTGGGCTGGTGTTTTGTCCATGCAACCCACTAAGAATTGCTTCAAATGGAGATTGTTGTGGCATCTAATGGGCAGTATGCTAGTCTCTTGGTGCAGGTGATCCTGAGAATACATCAAGTGACAAGACTATATGTTATTCCCGTGCGTGTCACTCAATTTGCCACCGATCTTCCAATAGCTTTATATGTTAGCGGCAGGGTCTCCTTGTCCATTGCCAACGAATTTCCAGCGAGTGTTTTGAGAACTTTATTGCTGATCGTAAAAGCATGGGTAAATTACTATTATTACTACTACTACATACATACTACTATACTATTCAGGGTGACACCAAGGATTTTTGGGTGGTTTACGGTGTGAATGTGTTTATTGCCTACTGATATATCCAGCAATTTGGCGCTGAGATCAACAAATTTTTGTTGACGAAGAAGGTGTTGAGCTCGTCAAGGTATCTGTTGACCAACGCACACATAAATGGAAGGTCATTACCGGTAGTTAGAGCCGAACAATCATTGGCGTAGGTGATGAGTTGGAGTCCTTCTGGCAGCGTTAGGAGTCCCGATAGACGTTGAACTGGGTAGGTGGTATGACTCCTCCTTGCGGGACACTCTGTTTAACTCTCCTTAGTTTGGATCGGAACTCCTTAAATGATTTTCGACCAGTCAGTTAGATTGCAATAAATTTTTCGTCAACACACACGTCGAACCAAATGGTTCGCGAAATGCGGTGGAATTAAAGAGATTTTATTCCGTTCGTTCTATGGCGGTGACGTGATTGTGTCGGGATTGTGAACCGATCCATCGACTGTAATTATGGCCAAGAAAAGCCGTCCGAACGCTCTAAGCGACGTTGATATTAACATGAAGCGAAACCGCTTGAACAAACGTGATGCTTAAAAAAATTATGCAACGATGATTCCCAATATGTACACGAAAAATACTAGCAAACAGTATCTAAAGCGATGCATCATTCTAGTTATTTTGTGAAACGGTTTTTAAAAAAATGGGGGGGGGGGGGGGCAAAACTCCTTGCCTGTACCTTAAGTAAGACTTTGACCGGCCCTGACCTCAACAATTTCGTTTATTTACAGTACTTAGTATTTCCCTCGCTGAGACTAGTCTATCTAATGTGGCATTTAAAAATATCCTAGATAAATATTATTAATTGTAATTTCAAGTAGCTGTGTACATATTTGGAAAAGCTCATCCGTCTCGTAAAAAATGAAGTATTTCTCTTTCCGTTCCGAATCGGGACATGGAGTACGAAATGTATTAGAGCACATAATTTCTGAGACCGTTTTTACGTGGAGATAGTTATTGGAAAGTGACATGGTCAGTGTCTCGCAAGTCCCGCCTTTACTCCATTAATTTTTGTCAAATCAATGTACTCATTCACAGCTGAGTCTACTGGAGGCCGGGCGAGAAAGCAACTCTCTAAATATGCTCGTGGCAGGAATCGAACCTGCGAACTCTCGCCTGGTAAATCAACGCTCTACCCATGGAAATAAAGCAGTCGTCTCATTCATCTCGTAGGCTGACATGAATTATAATAAATGTTAAAATTAGAAAGAAGTTTGTCATAAATCTTATAATAATAATAACAATAATCTTCAATAGCGATTGTGTAAGTATTAGATATATTGGAAGATAGTTTAGAGTACGATTTATATGTAATATATTTTTTTTTAAGGTTTTACACTTTGGATTAAGGTAAATATTTTAATTTCCAATGAAATGTATATTACTTCATATTGTCAGTTTTTTTAAATTTAGGTTTCCTCTTAGCTATAGTATTTATACTATTATGATAAATTTATTGGTTCCATGCATCATTTCTTTTTTGTATTTAATTATCTAATGTAACGTTATCTGTACAAAATGAAATCTTAATGTGTACTTATAACCCTAGTCAAAATCTTATATTTAATGATATGCTAGTTTAAGAAAGTCTACTATTAAATATTTTTCACTTTTATTTGATGTATTAAAAAAAATCACAATGGTGAGTGTATGTGGTCAAGCGATTAAAATCTTATTTCATTTCATTTATTTATATATATATAATTTTTGAATTAGTAGCTTAACATCTATAAAACCTTAGTTTGGGTTTTTAAATTCACGAGTTTTTCTTATTGAAATATTTTATGTTTTGTTCTTTGAAAATTTGTTGGATTCAGTTTTAAAGCTGACTGGATTAAGGAAAAGGCTATCTAAATTTTTAACAAGTTTTCGATATACGAGTATCTTTTTTATCTATTCATTTAATTTGATTGTTTTTCAATTAGGTTAGTCTAAAAACGTTTCTAATCAATAAAATGTATTTTTTAACACAAGTATTTCTTGTTAAGTTGTCGTTAAGAGAAACTGGATGAAAGATCTTAAGCAATATAATTATTTCAGTTTTATTTTTACATAATATATCTAAATAGTTTTGCGTGTTTTTTCCAGTTAGTTATGTGAGAAGAAAACGACTTCCGAAAAATGGAAATAACAATGTTATGGAATGGTATATGCCATATCTATATTCTGGATGGCCGCTAGTACTATTGCCTGCCAAAATTTCCGCCTTCTTACGTAAACGTGCCTGGAAAATGTGAAAAGTCAAATAATAATACCATAGACAATATATCTATCTGCGATTGATAGAAAGTGTGAGAGAAACTTACCTCGTACAAATTATCTTCTCCCGGAGGATCAAGGCATTCAAATTCGCAACATTTCTGTCCTATTCTAAAATTTTTGCAAAACTAGAGAAAGAAACAAGAGGAAAAAATGTATTACAATAGTATTATAGTCTCGAATAAAATTGTTGGGAATATTCCTAGTTCACCGGGCGACGCATAGTGGGTCGAGTCTTTGACTAATAGTGGGTTTTAAATTGAGATGATTTCGTACTACCCTTGCATGGGCTCCGCACGCTACACGAGCTCCGCGGCTCAAGGGACTGCAACCATTGCCATCTAAAAATACAGGCCTCCGCTCAGCTGATCGTGGTGAATTCGACTTCTACTTTGACGTCAATTTTACGTCATTAATTCCTTGCCAAGGCAGTGACTGCACACGACCATGTCCCCCGGCACGGCATATGTTTACAATTGGAATTGCGCCAGACGGCATTTTAGTCCGCTAAAAATTCACTTTCTGGACACTTGCAGCAATTTGGTCGAAGCCGCAGCCCCGGGGATCAGTCGCAGAGTATCGTGGAACAGTTCAGACTTGGAAAAATACATCTTTTGACCGCACGACACATTTTCATCGTGCACGTGTCTGTTTCCTCGGATCACTAGATGAAATTGAACTAACAAATAAACACTGAACGCGGAAAACAAAAACTAAACACGGAACGCACAAAAAAAGGGACTCGCCGCAAATCAGTCGCCGACCACTGGATTGTGGATACGATGGCGTCATCAAAGGAAATAATTGCGTAATTTAGCCGTTAAAATCAGCTGAGCGCAGGCCTGTATATCTAGATGGCGTTGCTGTAACCCTCAGTATACCACCATTGCCATCTTAAAATACAGGCCTGCGCTCAGCTGATTTTGAAGACTAAATTACGCAAGTCCCCGGTATTTGTGTGTTTCGTGTTTAGTTTACGTTTTCCGCGTTAAGTGTTTATTTGTTAGTAAAATTTCATCTAGTGATCCGAGAAAACAAACACGTGCGCGATGAAAGTGTGTCGTGCGGTAAAAATATGTATTTTGTCAAGTGTGTACTGTTCCACGATACTGTGCGACTGATCCCCGGTGCTGCGGCTTCGACCAAATTGCTGCAAGTGTCCAGAAAGTGTGCTTTAAGAGGACTAAAATGCCGTCTGACGCAATTCCAATTCTAAACATATGTCGTGCCGGGGACATCGTCGTGTGCATTCACTGCCTTGGGAAAGAAATTAATGACGTACACGATCAGCTGAGCGCAGGCCTGTATTTTTAGATGACAATGATACTACTACTACTACTAGCCGGAGCATCCTGGCATGCTCCTCAATTGGACAGTGCCCAGTGATGACTTCCACGACCGTACTAATGTGACAATAGCTTAGCGGAACAACTCATATCAAACCTGGGCCATATCAGCTTTGTTTTATGACAAGTGCTGCCACTTAGTCAACTCGTGTTAGTGATACTTATCGCGGCCTGCATTATGCTATGCTTAAATACATCAAAAGGCATCTCAGCATTGAGCGTTTTCGATCCACTGGTCAATATGCAGTAATTGAAGGAGATCTCAGTGAGTACATTGCTGAGTTTAACCAATGAATAGAGATTATTGTTATAAGAAGTGGGACTCCATACGAATTAAGAGTGCCTACCTAGTAGTTGCATATGTGTTGGATTCCATCAGTACACGAAGGGGTAATGCGGAATAGTAAGTATGTTACTCATACGATGAAACCAAAAAGGATTGATAATTCTACAAGAGTTATCACTCCATATAACTTTCCCCTCTGCCAGGAGATTTGTATGTGTTGACAAATTGTATAGACTTCACAAGAAAGCTGACTCCGCCTCCGGCGGTAGATTTGTATGTATTGATTCTCTTGTGTATCTATACTGTGTAGTTTATACTATGTTTATACAATTTGTCAATACATACAAATCTCCTGGCAGAAGCGAAACTTCTATGGAGTGATAACTCTTGTGGAATCTATACTATTTGATAAAACGTTCTAGGCGTAGGCAGTTGGCATTTGAAGAGCTTTCTAAAATGTTGTCGTCCCTATCCCTCTAAAGGCAACTTTCATTTAATTATTTGCGTATCAATTGGCAATGCCCTTTTGCTTAAATCGTATGAAGTTCAATCTCTAGTAGTTGTTACTTTATGGTTTAACAGTTGACTCTCCATTTGCTGTCACATGCATGGTGTGCGATGGGAAAATTCGTCAATTTTTCAATGAAACAATGAAGGATACGCCAAGAGATACGAGTGAAAATCAAGAAGACCAGGTAAACCAATCCGAGCAACCCCAAGA
Source organism: Chloromyia formosa (assembly GCA_964017055.1). Lineage (NCBI taxonomy): Eukaryota > Metazoa > Arthropoda > Insecta > Diptera > Stratiomyidae > Chloromyia > Chloromyia formosa. The sequence goes on from OZ024818.1 coordinate 64,879,697, forward strand.
ACTGCATCAACAAGAACAATTGCAGGAACTTTCGAAATATTTTTTCCACTAAAAATGGTATATTCAGAATCCACGTATCTAAATTTCCGCCTTCAACACCTGCCGAGACGATTATTTCATAAATAGTAGAAAAGACTGATTTAAATAGAATTTGCTTAAGCGTCGATCCGTTGAAGAGTCGATGTAAGCAGGAGTATACCTCATTCATGGTTACTGCATTAAATCGCAATACTTATAATCGAATTCTGGATATAAAAAAGTATGGAGTCCAGAACACCAAGCTCGCCCATTAAGACGACATATGCCAAAGCAACAGAGAAACACAAAACCTAATGGAAATAACCAAAACCATACATCAGTTGGAAACCATCAGCAACGGCAACAGCAACAGCATCAGAAACATCAACAGGAAAAACAACAGCATCATCAGAAGCATCAACAGCGTCAGATACATCAACGGCATCAGAAATATCGACAGCAACGACAACAACCAAGACAACCACGATTTTCAAGACGGGTTCCTGACCGAAACTACCGTCATGACCAAAGAAATAATAATAATCAGCCTATTAAAATCAGCCTATTAATATATAGATAACAATTATCGACATTATCACCAACATCCACCGCAGCAGCGACAACAATATTATCAGCAGTATCCACCGCAACAGCAGCCTTTTTTCTGGCAAGATCCGCAACCAATTCAGCAACCAAACTATAACACTTTATGACGAACGCGTGGAACAGACAAACTGCCAATCTGAATCAACAATATTATGCTTCGTTTAGACGTGAACACTGAGCCAAGCACCCAATATTGGAAAATTGCATTCGGCACTCGCTGAAAAAATTGAATTGAAAATTGAAAACTCCACAAGGATCAGTAAAAGACTGGAAAAAAAATAGACACTACACCAACCCCTGTATGAATAGGACTTTGTGCAAAATATCATTTGCGAAATCATTTAAAATTAAGCTTAATAGGTTTCATATTCGAACGAGCTTACGGCTACGTATGTAACCATCCGAGGAAAAAAGGCAATTGAAAAGGAATGTTCTGTATAGGATACGGAAATTAGGCTTCGACTATGGACTTACAGGCTTCATGCATCCAGCTCAAAGTTCAAAATTATTGCATTTGAGTCGTTCCCACAAGATATGGGGAATGTCGATGCACCTTCTGACCAAGTTGAAATTAACAAATGGCTTAGACAATGAAATACTTATTATGTACATATATCAAATTTCAATTAAATTGGTCCACGCGTTCTTAACATATTAATTTAACTTAAACGTCTAACACCCACACACTTACACCATTGACTATCTCCGAAATCATTCATCGAATCAAATTGAAATCTACACCAATATATACCAAATTTCATTGAAATCTGTACATTCGTTCTCGAGGTATTGATTTTTGCACACTTTTCCACACATTCGCGACACTATGCCTTGGTTCAAACTTGGACTGTTGCGACGGTTATTTTTTTAAGAAGCCAAGTGTGAGGAACCCACGGTCGTGCAAAACTCTGTAAAAAAAATTTCGTTCAGAAATTTCTATAAAATTGTTGACCACAAATATGCTTTTCGAAATGCGCTATTGAAATTCCCAAACATCAGACTTATTTTCGGCGCCCTCCGCTCGCACGGCCTTGTCACCTTATGTGACTGACTGCACCACTTTATTCCATTCATGCCATCATCAGTCGATTTCTAAAGAGCACTATCGCTTCAAGTACACTTTACACCCATCCAACAACCACTTATCGAATGACAAGAGGGATAGTTTTCACAACAAAAACAAAACACAACATACATCTATGGGAATTCACGATGCCAAGCCTCTTTCGCAGTGCAGGAATCATACTATAAATTCCACCGCTTCAATCCGTTTTCCTCGCAATCATGTTCAATAATTGAAAGTATCCGTTTTGGTGTTTATGACTGCATGGAGTGTGACGAATCTACATCAGACAATATATATGTTTGTTGGCATGTGATGCATCCCCTCTCGAATGAATCAGCCAAATTAAAAATAATATAAACGAACAAAAAGAAACCATTGCTTCACACTAAAGGTCATATTAAAATAAATGAAACAATTGCATGGATTCTGTTGACACAGCATGCGTCAAATAAATATGGACTACCCCGCGTCCAGCCGATGGTAATAGGATATAATTTAAATTAATTCCGATATTAAAGTAGGTACCACATTTCAGCTTTAGCTACGAAGTAGGTACGTACTTGCCCCCTAAATTGCAACAAAAAAGATTTCATTTTCATTCAAAGTTGATGATTCGTTCATGGAAACGGCTCTCGTCCAATCTCTATAAAATAAATTTGCCTGATGATCACTCTGTTTGACCTTCCTTCGGCACTCTCTGCAAAAAATGGGTTCTCGTATCGAATGAGTCTCGTGGAGAACGAATCATCCCATCCCATTGCCTTCGCCTCGAATGGTTGGCAGACAAACTTTGAAACTATTCGAGCACACACCCAAAGTTTCAGTGGTTCTGTTGAAAACTCCACAAGGATCAGGGAAAAAAACTGGAAAAAAAAAAATAGACACTACACGAACCCCTGTAGGACGTTGTGCAAAATATCCTTTGCGAAATCGTTTAAAATGAAGCTAAATAGGTTTCATATTCGAACGAGCTTACGGCTACGTATGAACAGCAACCATCCGAAGAAAAAAAGGCAATTGAAAGGGAATGTTCTGTATAGGATACGGAAATTAGGTTTCGACTATGGACTTACAGGCTTCATGCATCTAGCTCAAAGTTCAAAATGACGAACGGCATGTAAATGCTGATGCTTGTATTCAATTTTATCCTGGCGTAAATTTGAGAGGAAAACAAACAAAAAAGGAAAAGGAAAGCTCGTTAGTAAGATAAAGGAGATGGGGAGATGGAGGTCGAATTTTGCAAATTGAATAAATACAAGGAGCGTTATAATTCCTCATTTTCCTCAAACCGAACCTTACTGATTTAAGTCACAATTTGACAAAAAAAATCACATGAGTTACTCCTTTTTAAAAACCCCCATTATTTTTTGTTTCAATAAATTATGCAGTTCTTCACATGTGTGCAATACGTTGCATATACAAGCACGATCAAATTCAGGATGCATTTCACTTTCTACCCTGGATAGCAATGCAAATAGTGCACATAGAATATTATAGTTCACCGCCGTAATGCCGTTTTTCTCAAGGCTTTTGTGAATAAAGAGGAAGCAAAGGCTAACATTAGGAACATCCATTATAAAAGATTATGGACATATTGAAGCTATAAATTGTTTCGGGAGGGCGGAATCTCTGCAACAATTTAAAGTTAGGAGTAAGAGCCTTCGAATCATGGTATACGTATAGTGCAATATTTTGTCACTGCAAGGTAATAACATCGTTTAGAGAATTTGATGACTTGGACGGTTGTTGGGTTGGCAGTTGTAATGGACCATATTCTGGTCTGGTAGTGCTGCTTCCACTGGCAGGTCGATGGCGATCAACGTTGGGCCAATTTCTGGCAAAGAACAGGACTAAAATGGCCCTCGTCGGGTTCTTTTTAGTCATTCCACCGATATGTGTCCCCACAAGCATATTAAGGCTACTTGTTCTAAGTCTTGGGACTAAGGCACCTTACTTCACGTATTTTCCCTTCAAGTAGCTTTGCTTTCGTCTGTAGCACTCTCATCCTTCCTATAGAGTAGTATTTCCTTTTAGATTCAGTTTAACAAGGCAGTCCTGGCTTTGTGTTCGGCTTTTCTGGTTTAGCCATGTAAGGCTGACATTTCACAAAAACCGTCATATCTCAGAAACTACGGCAGCTAGCAAACTATACTTAAGGCCTCCATAAAGGCGTCGAATTGCCGGCATTCGGTGGAGGTTAGGTTAAGCCGCTGCCATGATACAACACAGCACACTTAGACCTATCATGAGTCCATTGTGATACCACCAATAACAATAACAATTCACCTCGCTGAAGAAACCTAGGTTCCGAACCAGCCTGTGCTGGCAATGGCGATTGAGCTGTAACACGCTCATATCCTTGAGGTCCTCCAGGTCATAGTAAAACCAGGAGCCCAGGAATTTCTTCCACCTGATGGCCAGTGCCGGACAGCGACATAGAAGGTGCAAAACACTCTCTTCCTCATCTACATCTTCACAACTCCTGCAGTAGTCATGATGAGGAAAACGGAGCCTCCATGCGAGCGCGCCGATGGGGCAGTGCCCTGTGATAGTCCCCACCACCCTGCTGATGTGCTTTCTGTTCAATGACAGCAATGAGGTAGAGCGGCTAGCATCGAATTTCTGCCAAATCATTCTCGTCGTTTGGCAAGTACTACTGTTGAGCCATCTGGTATTGGCCCTATCCACTGCGATGAACTTAATTGCCACTTTGCACGATGCAATTGGTATTCTAATGTCAATGCGGTCCCCATCGAAACCTCAGCCTGCAGGACACTGCAAAAGTCGCGAAGACGGTAGGATAAGTTGATTCCCAGTCCCTCCGAGTATATACAAATCTCAACTCCGTCATCGCTGTCGATAACCAAGGAGTTGGAGGTAAAGGGTACATTATCAGCCCATAGGCTTCTCGACGGAATCAGGCTGGTGTAATTTTTTACCAAAAACGTGTTTGGAGACGGTGTAATCAATCTCCAGAGGGAGATCCAGGTTGTCCAGGATAGCCGAGTGGCCAGTACTCGACGCACGCCATTGGCCTGTTTCGCGAAGACGCAGGGCCGTGTTCCCCGCCAGTTGTTCGCCAAATATGTCAAGCGGGAGCAAGTTTAGCAGCATGTACAAGCTGGCTGACGGAGTTGTTCTAAAGGCCCCCGTCGTGGCAATCGCTACTAGCTTTTACACTTTGCTTAACAGGTGACAATAGGACGCCATTCTTAGTGCTGCCCACTACAAACTAATACAGTAAAATTGGCCGCACAACCGCCGTATATAACCAGTACACTTCTTTCGGTTGCAGACCCCAGTTCTTGCCAACCGCCTTCCTACTCGAGTAGCGCACAGTAGAGCTTTATTCACCCGCTCAAGGATGTTGGGCTTCCACGTCAACTTCCTGTCAAAGACAAGACCCAGGAACTTAGGTCTATCACTGAAGGCCAGTTTCTTACCATTCAATGATGGAGACTCAACAGGAGCCAGCTCGTGTCTTCTAGTAAAGAGCACAAGTTCAGTCTTCTCAGGGTTGACACCAAAGCCACAGTGGTCCACCCATTCAGTGAGAATGCATAGAGCATTCTGCATCAACTCACTAAGTACTCCCAGGAATCTTCCGGAAACAGCAATGGCAATATCGTCTGCGTAGGCTGTCACACTGAAAGAAGAGGGGACAGTATGCCACCATAGGGGGTACCCCTGCAGAAATATCTACTGACGGATGATGTGCCCATAGTGGTACGTATAATCCTAGATTTTAACAGCAAACTAATGAGTTTGCAGAGTAAGTTATCAACCTGCAGTTTCAAGAGCGCTTCGATGATTGCACTAGGTTTAACATTTATTGAACGCTCCCTCGATGTCTAAAAACGCAATTATGGCATGTTTCGATAAAGATAGAAACTGAGGTGGAATGGTGTTCCGAAGATGAACATCGATCAGCCGCTCCAATAATTTCAGCAAGGTGGAAGAAAAGCTGATAGGACGAAGATCGTTAGCGCGCGCGTGGCAGCTACGCCCAGCTTTCGGGATGAAAACCACTAGAACTTCCGTCCAGATGCGCGGAACACAACCCAGTGTGAGATATGCGGTAAGGATGATCTCCACCCAAGGATAAACAATATCAACAATGAGTTCTGTAAGTCCGCAGGTATAATGCCGTCGGGTCCAGCGGATTTAGACGGTACAAAACTGCTGATCGCCCACAGAATCTTTTCTTTCGACAGAATGGACGCAACACCACATGCTGTTGAATGGCAAGAATGTAAGGCCCCAACAGAGTTAGCCGCCGTGCTGCCAGGAAAGTACGTGTCAAGCAAAAGTTCAATGGATTCTTTGCTTGTTTATGTCCATGAGCCATCCTGCCTCTGCAGAAAAGTGCACATAGGTGGGTTCGACAAAGTTTTACGGAGTCTAGAGGCCTCGCTACAACCTTCCACGCGTTCGAAGAAACTCTTCCACGAGTTACGTTTAGCGCCTCTCAACTCTTTCTTGAAAATGCTAAGTTGCCTTTTATAGGATTGCCAGTCAGACTCCAGCCTAGAAGCTTTTGCCTTTTTAAAGGTTTTCCTGCATATAGCCCTAAGCTCGGATAACTTACCGTTCCACCAAAGTTGTTTATTCTTTCCTATATGTGAGCCAACAGGACACGATGAGGATACCGCTGCATTGATTACACCGGTCAGCGTATTAACCATACAATCCAGTTCATATTGATTAGAGGGTTTAACTGGTAAAGGCGGCAGCAATTCCAAAAGAGTCTCACGATGCTTCGGCCAGTTTGTTCGTTTACGATTCAAGGTGCGTGAAGTGAGCGCAGGTCGTTCAGCAAGGCTACATTGTATGTATCGATGATCCGAGAATGAGTGTTCCTCAGATACTCTCCAGCCGAGGACTTCCTGCCTATTCTTGATAACAAAAGTGAGCTCCCTACCGACATTACAAAGCAGTAGATTCCTTCCCATAAAGTACTCGAGAAGCAGTTCGCCTCTCTCGTTATTGTTGGTACTACCCCTGATGTCATGATGGGCATTAGCGTCGTAGCCAAGGATAAGACTGGTGCTAGTTGTGCTGGCCACTGCGATGGCTTCCCTAATGTTATTTGAAGGGAAGATTCGAACTTGATCGTAAGGCAAGTAGGCCGAGACAATCCAGTACGCCTCACCTCTGAGTTCAAGGCAGAATATCACTGAGTCCTTGTCGCTGTAGGACGATAATAGGCCTTAAGGGTTTTCCTAACGAGAATACAAGACCGGGGTTTACCCTGGCCCCTAACATAGAAAACCGTAAAATCAGGAGACTTTAGACCTCTAACAAAATCATGCACAATCCAGGGATCCTGTATCAAAACGAGTTCTTCTTCACTCCTCACCAGGCGAAGAAGGATTGCAGCAGAAGCTACTTTAGAATGAAGGTTTATTTGGAGGAGCTTTAGCTTGTTTCAAGTGAACTGCCCTCTTCAACCATCGTGGCGTTCGCTTCATTCTCCGTATCGGATTCAGAAAGATCGTACGCGAAAGTCGTTTGCGATGTATCATCAAAAGCAGCTAGGTCGGATCCGAGAGATACACACTCCTCATCAGTGTCATCCTCTACGGTTTTGGAAACTGAAAGGGCAGGAGTCTCCGTTCCTCTTCGGCGAAAGGACGAAGCGCGGAGGAGCCCTGGATACCTTTTTGTACCAAACAGGATTGTCCTTTTAAGTAACTTAAGGGTTTACCTGGGTCAAAAATAGTCAAAAAATTTTATTTTTTTATTATATACATTCCGAGCAAAACTAACGGAGATATGATTTTTTTAACGATCCGACTCGGAGACCCGATCGGGTCGCAGGTATTCGCGTCAGGTATACGACTCGTCAGCGGCGCGGCGGCTGGCCTTTCCCGGAACGGCTTTTGTCCTCGAGCCTTCGCTTGTCGACTTCTGGGAAAGTGCCGGAGAGCACGGAAACGCATTATCTTATGATAGACTTTTTACTTGTTTTTACCACGATTTCAAGCTTAGTGAAGTGCGCAACCTGTGGTGAACGTATAAATGCTTGTAAAACTTTAAACGCGTTTTTCTTGGAATGATGTTTTCAAAGTCGGTATCAACTGTAACTCGGCGAATATGTAACCGATCGTTTTGAAATTTTGCACACACTTTCTTCACACAAATTACTTCCTCCCAACGATGTCATTTTCCAAGTTTTTTGTTGTTGTACCGATTTTACAGATACAAAATGGCCGACTTTTAGTACCGAAAAACACAATTTTTGCTTCTAAACGTTCCCAAAAATTCAAAAATGAAAAAAAAAATTATCAGGAATCCTTGGGGGGAGGCAAAACATGTCCAGAAATGAAATCTTTTTGGGTTTTTGCTTTGAGATAATTCTTAATCGACTTATGAGGGACACCGCGAAGCGCCTTTTTCAAGCAGCGAGTTCGCAAAATGGCTGCCATTGGCTGAATTTTTAATATTTTTTTTTGTAACTTGGACGAAATAAACTTCAAAACATACTTAAATTAATGTACTTGATTGCGCTAATGTACCTTATCACCGAACAGAGAAAAAATTCCCAAAAATGTCGTATTTTTTCACTCAAAAAACCCGGGTAAGCCCTTAAAAAATTTTCTTCACACAGTATTATCATACATTTTTTTATTATTTATGTGCTCAGCAGCTTACAGAGTTTATGAGTGAATTACGGCTGTTGATCATCTGAATAATGGAGAAGTGTAGTAATTTTTGGCTCTTTGCTAATTTTTCTCCTCTATAGTAGTTGCGGGCTAGCTCAGCTGGTTTTTTTTTTTATTTTTGCGGCGCACTCTGTCCTCAGCTCCTACTAATTTGCAGGCCTCGTAGTAGAAGCTGCACTGTAATGAATCATATTCTGGTTTAGTAGTGCTACGATGATCATCCTCAATGGCCAATATCACCAGTGCGTCTCAGGAAGTAGGCGAACGGTGGAGCTGCAACATAGTTGTGAGAACACCAACACGTAACACCCAGCTGAAAAATCATCAAAAGACGTGCGATCAAAAACACCATTGGAGACCCACCTCTCTCTCTCTCTCTCTCTCTCTCTCTCTGGGTCCTGTCAACCCCCTGTGGGGGATAGGGCATTAAACACGCCGATTTTTCACCTCGTCCTGTTCGCCGGTATCGCCTGCAACTGACTCCACGATTTGCTTAATGACTTACCCTCGATCTCAACTGATATTCTCCAGGTGTTTCTAGGGCGTTCAACGCGACTTGTTTAGCAATGTTTTCCGGCCCTTTCCGAAGTGTGTGACCTATCCATTGCCACTTTCGCCTTTTAATGGAAGGTTCTATCCTGTCCTGGCCAGTAATGAACAGGAGGTCGTCGTTACAAATGAAGTCCGGCAAGCGTATGTGTAGGATACGCGGTAGACACAGGTTCACGAAAGTTTGCAATCTAGTTGTCATCGCACTGGTCACTTTCCAAGTTGAACAGACATAAACAAGCACAGATTTTACATTGGTTTCCAAGATCCTGAGTTTGGTACTTCTGGAGATGCTGTTGTTTTGGCAGAAAGGAGTCAAACTGAAAAAAGCTGCCCGAGCCTTATTGATACGAGACACTACATCAGCATCCACACCACCATCTTCTGTAACTAGCCACCATCTGCCCCAAAACACAAATTTCGCTATGTCTTCCTGGATCCAAGCTCAAGTACTTAGTTTTGGCAGCACTGATTTTAAGCTCCGCATTGCCACTTTCGCGGTGCAGGGCATCCGTCATGTAAACTAGATAATACTTTATTTGAAAGCACACAAATATCGTCAGCGTAATCTAGTTGTTGAAGGTATTCAAACAGGTTCCATCTGATACCTTTGGTCTGGTGTTCATGAAGTGCGCTGCAGAGTACGTCGTTAATGGCAATCAAAAACAATATGGGTGACAAAATGCAGCCTTGTCTCACTCCGCTATGTACCTCGAAGGGATCTGAAAGCTTGGCCTTGTGTAAGACGTGACATTGAGCTACGCTGTAGGACTCCTTGATAATGGATATGATTTTATCTGGTATGCCTCTCCAACGTAAAGCCTTCCAGATGTTTTCCCGGTCAACGCTGTCAAACGCCTTCTCAAAATCGATGAACGATATAATGGGGATCTCCACTCTGCGGATTGTTCAGTAATAATTCAGAGGGTGTTGATGTGGTCACTACATGAAAAGCCCTCGCGAAAACCAGCCTGTTCATCGTTCAGTGTGTGGTCAACTGTATACTTGATCCGGTTTAAACCCATTTTTGCCACCAGTTTGGAGACTGCGGGGAGGAGGTGAATTCCACGCCAATTATTACAATCCTACAGGTTACCTTTCTTCGGGATCTTAATAATAACGCCCTTCTTCCATTCTTTAGGGAGAGTTTCGGTTTCCCAACACTCTTGGATAAGGGGGAGAAGTATATTCGCAGTAGCGTTGATATCCGCGTTAAAGAGTTCCACCGGAATGCCATCTATCCCCGGGGCTTCACCCGCTTCCATCGGGACTATATAAAAAATATCTACCGGCGATTATTTTCCATCGGGACTATATAAAAAATATCTCCCGGCGATTATTAGGACACCTAAGGAAGCAACGCTTCCCTTAAGATTGGGTATATGGGCTTGTAACCTGCGTACCTGAAATAAATTTACACTCGAAACATTAAACGAGCCTCGGATACCACAAACTGATTCACCGACAACGACTTTTAGCTACGAACAACGGACCACGATCGGTTTTTGGAACGTTCGAACGATGTGGGGCGAGTGCAGTAGTTCGAGGCTCACTTGATTCGAACGGGAAATGACCGCATATAACATCGATATCGACTTTATCACGCAGCTCCCAAACAGTGCTGCTCTACTCTGGAAATGAAGACGATACGTCACCTCGAATGGCAGGCGTCGGAATACTATCAAAAGATTAAGGAGAAACTTTAATCCAAATCTTACTAGGTTTCAATAGGTCCCATTTATTAAAAAAAAACATAATTTTTGGTATGGTTTAATCGCCATGGATTAGATAACCGAAGTTGTCCCACTATACAATGAACACACTATTATAACATTTAATTTGCATTAGAAAGTAATTCAAATATGACTAAATCTTCGGCTAATTGCAACAGAATTTAATGCAAGCATATTAGAATTTAATTCTGTTCTATTACTTGAGGATGGTGTGTAATAGTGCTTTGTTAATATTTAAGTCACATGTATTATTGTACCTATAGATAAACCAAAATGCTGTTTCCTTTGAAAAGTGACTTTTTGACTTTATTATACAATAGATAATGCAGAGGTGATTAGAATTTTGGACTAGTGAAAACATGTCAAAGAGCAGAGATCAAATCCTAATCTAAGCATATTAGAATTTAACCCATTCGGATTGGATGCACGAACAAATACGTTCGATAACAGTGGAGGTACTTTGCACAGATCGATCGTGTATTTGCCGGAAGCGTTGCGAAATTCATTCGGTGCGGTTATACGAAATAATTTTACGCAATAATAGGCGTGTCTTTTTGGGAATTTATCGCGTGTAGGGTAAAATAATACACGCGTTACACCAACAACATTAACCGGGATATCTTATTTGGGTGGCTGCCCTACACGCTATAACCCCTCAATAAATTCCACATGCATAACACACAGATGGCTCTGGTGTTGTGTAGAACGTAATATGTCGATGTTGGCAAGCTTGTGTTTCTGTCACTCAGCCAAATTAATTGTGGTAAACTAATATTACGTCTTGCTCTGATGGGCCCATGCCTATTATTAAATAATACGTTTCAATAAGATTACTAAAAATATCAATCGAACAAAATGAAAAGGAAAAAAAGATAGGAATTTTCTGGGGAGCGAACCCGTGACCCATTTGGATAGAGTTGCACTTGTAGCTGTCACTGATAAATAACTCGTTTGAATGATGTTTGTTAAGTTAGAGCGGTACGCCAAGTTTATAAATGTCCGCTGTCGCAATAAATAAACGATCCGACAGTCAAACTGATATTTCATTCGAATTTGTAATTTATTTCCACCACATATGAGGCGCACCACTTGACGTCAGTGTAGACAACTTCACGTTTCGGAATTGAACCTGAATGCTGCCCTAGAGCGTTTTATGCGCAACCAGGGCAGGGACCCTACACGGTTACGCAAAAAACACGCCTATTATTAAAGTGTAACTTTTATAGCGACGACGCATCGATGGGTAGTGAATCGAAAAAATATACTTATTTGTTCTGCCACCCAAATCAGAGAAGCGCTCGCGTCGCTGTGATACAAGCTCATATATGTATTTGTATTGTACATAGTTTTTAAATTCGGTTTTTTGGCCATAACTTCTAAACTATAAGGAATTTCGGATTTTTGACGAAATTTTTGCCCCCCCCCCCCACAATAGACACCCCCATGCCCGTGGGCCTAGGAGTATCGATCCCCACTATTTTTACACTCCTCAGTCTACTTTTTTTTGTTCTTATACCCCAGTTTTTTTAATATTCGGGTTTTTGACGAAATTTTTGACCCCCCAACAGTAGACACCCCCATGCCCGTGGGCCTAGGAGCATCGATCCCCACTATTTTTATACTCCTCATTACACCTGGATCCAGATTCGACCGCGTGGGCGTCTGATCCGTCCGCCAACCATTCCACCCTTATCGACTATTTTTTTTTCATTCCCCATTTTTACCTCCCCTGTTTGTGTTGTCTTCCCCAGACCTATGAATTTTTGTTAATACTTAAAGGACAGGGGCGCAACGAGCGGCGAAAACCCCGCCCACGTCTCCCGAACTGAGCTACAGCAAGCATAGGCCGCTACTTAGCTCGTTGAGGAGCCTTTTTCTTCGCCAGATGGCACAGCCCGACCTTCACGGTCAATTATGCTACCTTAGGCTCCGTCTCCACGGGCATCTTCGGATGACCACCAAACCGTCCGTTACAAATCGTTGGCGAACGGATCAGATGCCTTAGCGCTCGCATCGGGGTCCGGGTGTAATGGGACCCTCGGCATCTGGTTTCATACCACCGACAGATCACTACTCACACACTATCAGGTGCTGCATTCGAGGTGTCGGTGGAAGCAGCACTACCAGAATATGGTTCAATACGGGCAATTCATTACAAAGGGCAGTGCGAAATCATCTTAATTAAAAATCCCCTACTGGTCAAAGATGCGAAACAGTATGCGTCGCCCGGTCAACTAGCTAGTTGACCCTAAGAATGTTCCCGATCGCCTATTAGCATGTATTGTAAACTAGCTTGTGACTGTGAGAGGCCACGTCGGTTCTTGTGTTACGAACGAAATGATGGATGGTGAAAAATTACCGCATAAACTATGTAAATCATAAATATTTATCTCGTGAAAGTAAGATTATTTTTTTTTATCAAATCTGTATGGCTATGTAAAGTAATAATTCTTGATAATTCTATTTTAAGGCTGGAATCTGTATAATTAGCATAATTTTTATTAATAATTGAAAAAAACTATAAGTAACAACAAATCGGCCCACCAACAAAAACTAACCAGGTAAAACCTTTCAGGTGGTCAACTTGTTTAATAAAATTCGATGCTTCAAGTAAAACACAGCTTGTTTTATTCTTTCTAATTCAATAGTTACAATATATTATGCAAAACAACGCGACCGAACTCTATCACAAGCGAACAAAGAGTGAATATCCTAACTGGCTCCAACTATTTGTCAAAACGGTCATTTTATGACGTCAGTTCATTTAATAACCTTGAACTTGAACTATATTCAGATCCAATTTATCAACAGCATTAAGAAACTAACGATATTATGTTACAATTGACAGTTGAACTTAAGACGAAAAGTGAGGTTAAATTGATCGAGTGGAATATAAACAAAGTTTGTGTATCGCCACCGGACGACATTCATTAGATAAGTATTCATAGTTATCACTTATATAAGTTGTGATTCTTTGTGTTTTCCATCTTTCAGGTAGACGATGCCGCGATGATGCTGAAGGAGATAAATATGACATCTAAGGTAAGTATAGATCGAAATCAATTCCACGTAAGCGACGGTATCTCATGTTCATTTTCCTATTTTCAGGTGATCGACCAGAATTCCAAACAAACTTAACAGATTATTTCTTACCTGAGGTCAAAGTAACTTTTGATCATTTTATAATGGGTTTTAAAGTACACTGGGAACACTTTATTTAAATTGCGTTGTCATTAAACGTCCAACTTTAAGCATAAAGCGCTTGCAACATCGCCAATGTAAAAAAGAAAATCATTCGAATATGGAATCTAGATCCTTCATTTTTATAGGAGCTTGCAGCGCTTTCCCTGAAGTAGTGGTAATTGTTTCAGGCAAACTAAGGCAGCTAACTACACAGTTAAAAATCTCGGACTTTTTTTTTAAACCTGGTCTTGGACTATCAGCATTTTTAATAATTTTAATTCTGCAATCTAAACTCTTTCAAAGTTTACTTCTATTTTAAACCAAATTTGTAATAAATTCTAATACAATCAAAAGTTTACTTCTATTTTAAACCAATTTTTAATAAATTCTAATACAATTAAAACCTTTTTGTGTTCTTTTTGTTTTCGCATTAGTTTCTAATCCAAATGTAATTAAAATGTAAGTCCCACAAAGTATATTTTTTGAGTCTCAGGTCTCAGCATACCCACTCGCAGTGAGCTCAAAATATTATGCTGCGTAGCCGAGTGGTATAGGTCGCAACTCTACAACACGGAGTTCACAGGTTCGATACTGCGCCACGGCCAAAAAATTTAAAGATTCGCTGGCTAGCCTGCGAATAGGCTTAACAAAGGATTTGGAAGTTTAGAAAACTGAAGAAAAAAAAACGAATGGAGAAAAAACTTAAAGGGGTTAAAAAAAACGCAGTAAAATTAATATTTTTCATAGATTCTAATATCTGTAGATTAAATTTTTTAACCAACAATTTGATTAAAAAAATAAAATAATATAAGTAAAGTTTAATATTTAAACCAGTGAAGTTTACGGAAGCAATTGTAATACTTTCATTTCATTAAAATCTAATACAATTTTGGTGTCGTCATATATGTAAACCGAGTTAGCATTGATAATAGACCAGGATTTTTAACTGTGTAGGTAGGCTGTTGGCCTGTGAAACCAATATCAGTTAGGCCTGCCCATTCGGTCCGCGGATAACTTATAAACTCTAACCGTCCAACGGCAAAGGAAACTATACTTACATAAGGCGGGTCGCAATATATTGCTTTGCACCAAAGTGGTTCTGAGTGATAACAGACGCACAAACTGCATACTCCTGGTCCAGGTACATACAACATTCCATGATTCACTGAATTGCCTTGAAAGTCGATGCAATCTTCCTCTATACTTCCTGCGAACAAGAAAAGAAATATGATACATATATAGTATTAATAAAGTACTTAACGCGTTCTTTTGTACTCCAGTGGAGGTTAATTCGGGTGGTTTAGCGGCGTTCAAATAACAGTCCGGGTTACCTACTCGGTTACGTATCAAAGTGCAATGCACCTCTGGCCTCAATTTAGTTTTTTTTCAACATTGCCGGTGATCACAATATTAATATAATGATCCATACTGAATCACATTCAGAAAAATACTACTACTACTACTACCATTTAGCGATGCAAGCGCGATCTCTTAACATCTCTATCGAGTGCAGTTTTATTAATACGTACATAGAACTATCGAAGTTAATTAACGCATTGTCGTAGTTGGAGTACAAAAACGCGCCTAGTGTTAAATCGGAACAACATTATTAACAAATCCCAGTATACAAAGTGTGGCTCTAAATTTAAGAATTTTTGAATGTGTGAAATATTAATGACAAATAGTAAGACTGACTGGAATTATACTGTATTCCCTCAACTAGTACTCATGGGAGAAATACCAGAAATGCAATGTCCTTGATGTCCCTTTGATACCAAATCAAACATATGTATCAATAGTCGAGGAAAAATACCTGGTTAGACTACCAGTTAGCTATCTGGGACACTAAACTAAACCTTAGCGTATGCAATGCTCAAAATATGATAATGCAGTAGAAAATCTGCTGATTTCCTGGGCGGATTTCTGCCTGTTCTATTCTCTTCTGTTCTATGTCTGTACCGTCTCTCAGCATTAACTTGCGGCTGAGTTTGTTTCTCCTCTTCCAGAACTCTGTTCTTTTCTATACCCTTCACAAATGTGGTATATTAACTTTGTCATGAAGTTTGCAACACGTAGAAGGAATCGTCTCCGACCATAAACTACATTTTGGTCAGTATGATGAGACGAATCGATTAAGGTTTGTCCGTGTGGTTCTATGCTAACTAGTTCCTCAGTTTTAAAGCTATCGAGCTGAAATTTTGTTCAAAGCCTTCTTTCTATCATGTAAATAACTGGCACAACGGTCCAATTTGAACCATGGCCTCGAGATGAGTTAGCATATTATTTTCTAGATCGTGACGGTATCCGTATGTCTTGTGCAGAGGTGTGTGATCAGCAACACGCTCAACCAAGCTATTTACCCCATAAATGGGTACTCATTTAACAGCTGAGTAGGCTCATAGTCCGACATCGAAAACTACCGCATTCAGTAGGAATCGAACCGAGGCCCAGTGCGCAGAAGGCGAACGTGCAAACCGTTGCGTCATCCGGACTACTTCTTTCTATTGCACGCTGTATATTTGTCGGATCCAACAGAATCGAACCACTGCGTCATATTTTTCAATGGTATTATAATAAAACTATAGTACATTCCCGAAATTGGTTAAAATTGGACTATTATATCATATGGGAACGATACGACTGGTCCAAAAGTAAGTTTTTGCCAGAAAAACTTTTTTATTTCTAAAGCTAATTTTACCAAATTTCATATTAGTCGATCATAGTTATCGCCAAACCGCATTCCTAAATTTGAGTGAAATCGGCCCACTACTTCGTATACCGCTCATAGGAACAGTAGAATCGGAACAAGTTTTACTGCTAATTTCAAAGTGGTAAATTTACTATTTATAGCAGCACAAACTATTGAAGGTTTGTAGGGCATCCTTTGAATATGCAAACGCAAACAGTTCTAGCGGTCAAAATTTCAGCAGCCCGTTTCAGTTGTTCGGAATTATTGTCCATTAATTTTTTAACTGGAGGATAGGTAGCGTTTATCTGTAGAATAAACTTTAACCAGACATTGAGAAAACGACCCATAGAAAGCTGCGCGACAGGAATGATCTGCAATAGTGTTGCACAGAACCGTGGAACCGGAACCGCGGAACCGGTTCCTAACAGGAACCGACCCGACCGGTCCAATCGGTCGGTTCTAGAAGAATCGAAAATCGAAACCGACAATTGCGAGATGGCCATCGCGAAATTGGGTAAGTGCTGCCATTTCTTTTTTATATATTGCATTTTGTATTTTGTATTATTCTTTTTCCGATATATTTTTTTTTGTTATTGCCTAGACCGATTTACATTTTTTTCGTTGCGATTAATATTATGTTTTTCAATTCACCACAATTCATTGCATTATTTCGAATTAAATGTTTTCTTAGTGATATCTGAATACGGAAGCATTGGATTAAATTCTGTCGAATAATAAAACAAATATGTAATGTAGTTGAATCCTTATCGTTTCCTTTGAGGAAATTTCCTGCGCCCGTTTCAGGTTGATGAGATAGCGTAAACGTCAGTTCTGTTTGTAGCTTTAGGGAGGTACCATAACGTTGGCCCAGGTACCTCATTGGTAGGGTGGGCTGTGAGGCCAGCTGGACCCGGAACAATGTTGTCAGGTACATGAGCCGGTCGACGGCCACTGCCTTTAGGTAGTTTTTTTCTCTCTGCGCTATTTTTTTTAGGGCGTGGGACCTTTGCACCTATTGGTGTGTTCGTTGTTCCCTAGGCACGAGATATTTTCAGAATAGTAATGGTAGGGGCAGCGAGAGGGCAAAAACCCCGCCCACATCTCCCGTCACTGGGCTACAGCAAGCTCGTGCCGCCGCCTATCCCGCTGAGGAGTCTTCGCCAGATGGCGTGGCCAGGCCTTTACGGACATCGCGGCATACCTCCACTCCGTCCCCATGGACACTTCTGTGTCCGCCAACACCCGTCCATTACAGATGATTAATTTAAAATTGCATTCGTATAGAAAGCTCGCTCACCACTGGTGCTTTCTGTTAGAATATCGTGTATCGTGCGTTCCGTGTGTGTGAAAGCCACCTAATACCCAGCTCGACCAGCAAATATACCCTTACTTGCCCACCATCAGCACGTACACCCCTAAGATCAATACGCTCCTTCAACTATGCATTCTGGCTGGCATGGATAGCGAACCACTTGACATAAACAACACCAACCGTTCATTCCTATTGTCGCGCTCGGTGGCCGTGATCGTTCGGTCACCGCTCTACGATACTAATCTAGAGCTCGGAGATCAAATTTCGGAGCGATCAAAAATTGCCTGTGAGTATTAATAGAACTCTCACAGTGCTCCGAGCTTGTCAGTATAAAGACGGCACGGATAGGAGGTGCTTGCCAGCAACTGCACTTGTGAAAAGTAGATATGCTATTGAAACGTCAACAAGGCATAAAAATGCTAGAGATGTTGACGCGCCCATGCCCCTGGAGAGGTCAAGGCAATTAGAGAGAGAGTTCATTCCTATTCAATTATGCGTACTGGATGGCTTGCACTGCGAACCACTTGACAAAAACCCCACAATTCATCTGTGCATTCTTTTCGAAGTAATGAAATGAATTGATAAGAGCGTTTTTAATAGGTCATTAAATGGTGTGTTTTCCTGTGGTATATTATCCTTTTTGGATTTTTCTTAAACCACCATCAAAATCCGCTGACAGTTAATTTGAACAAAATGTGAAACTTTCATCTAAATCGGCCCAGTAGTTTAGGCACCATTTCGGTACACACAACAAAGGGATTGTTTTTTATATTTGAATATAGACTTTCCACATTTTCTACACTTTTTATTTTTCATATTTTAATTTTCTATTATTTCTAATTTTTCCTCATTTTCCACATTATCCATTTTGAATATTTTCCATATTGGGTATTATTCAAGTTTTCCATTTTCCTTATTTGGCATATTCCATAGGCTTTCATTTTCATTTTACCAATTATTATATTATAATATATACAGTGAAAACTCCCTTGGGCGGACACTCACCGTAGGTCAGTTTTTGTCCACTCAAGAGGGGTGTCCGTTAGTGACGTAGCCAGGGGAGGGGTCCAAGGGGTCCCGACCCCTCCCGGAATTTTGTAATTCTAAATGAAAATACAAGGGGCAACCGGTAGCGTAGTATGTTGAGGCATCAGTCTCATGTTTGACTTCCGGCGTATAGCCTTAGATCTAACAAACGGACTAAGCTTCTCGAACTAGCTTATTGATGAAGTTAGTGAGAATGTTAGGTAGGGTCGAACTTATATATTCTGGGTTGGTGAAACCAAAACAAAGACGTATCCTACCACACATTAACAGGGAATATCCAGTGACGTTCATCGTCACCCTCGCAGAAGAGACTGCTACTGTCTGCTACCGTGCCCATATCTTATGTCTAAAGATGGCCTCTCAGGCAAGGGTGTCCAGTTAAAACCCCACTGATAATTCTGAAGTTATTCTGATTTAGCTGTAACAGTTAAGAAGATCTGCCTTAGGCCCAAACCAGATGGAACGCAGAATGCAGCAGCAGCGGCAGAAGCAACAACAACAACAGGTAGATCTGTCTTGCAGCTCCATAGGTGAGAAGCTATAGAATGTAAGTTAACCACATCACTGACTCAATCAGGAAACGGCTCGGCTCAAAACGTCGGTCTTCGTAAAGTCGTTTCGTTTCTTCAACTAGGAATGTATTGAGATCATTCTGCCTACATCTTCGGCGAAATGATCGCAATTAAGGGAAGGTGGGAAAAACGACTCTGTATGAAAATGACAGGAGCGATGGAAGAAATCGTCAAAAGGTTGATGGACGTACACATCACACTCATACCGCAAATCGAGTTGTGGGTGAAACTGAAGCACGACCTGGCACAGTTTGTAAACTTAAAATGGGAGCTGAAGACAATATCTCCACAGGTTCAAGTTGAACGACTCGCTGGATTGTCCGGAATGTCGAGGAGTAGTTGAAAACCCGGAGCATGAGCCCCTCAGCGATTTACGGAGAAACGTGGTGAACTGGAGAAGGAACATACGGATCGATCATCTTGAAATTGGGAAGCCGCGTGTCGCATTCTGTGCTACGCCCACAAAGAGGAGGAGCGTCCAAGTAGCAGCTAGTTAGTCGACTCCACTCCATGAAGTAATACTTAAAAGTAGATCCGTAGGGCTTCCGAGTTCGATATAGATAATAAACTTTTTGCAATGGTTTTTGGGCCAGTTACTCCACTACGAGCGACATATATATATATGTATATGTAAAATATAACGTCGGCCGTAGTGTTTTGACAACCGAATCTTTATCCTGTCTCAAACTAGGGGAAAAAAGACTGCGTAGCGTTAAGTTAAACGTATAATTTAGGATAAGGCGGAAAAACACGAGAATACTAACATTTCTGGTATCGAATGTGTGGACCCACTCCGGAACAAAATCCTAGCGACGTCACTGGTGTCCGTTCAAAACGGGTTTGGTTTTTTTTTATTCATAAACAGATATGAAACGTTTAACTTTTAAATGAATGATTTATTTATATCTATATTTAACAAAACAAAATATATATTTTATTTTTATGTGATGATGATAATTTATGAATATACTATCTCCCAAAAACAACTCTGTTGTAAAAAATTTCCCGCCAAAAAAAACTCATCAGCCGCAAAAAGGATTGATATGAACATAACTCCGCCAAAGTACTCGTAGCTTTGCGCCTCGCTCTAGGGTATGAATATTGAACCCTGATCAAATTAATTAATTTATTTTAACGCTGATTGGCTGGGAGCTTTGTGAGCTTAAGCTCTGATGCCAAGTACCGTCTACTCGCCCGGTTTCCTTTAAAAAGCTCCGTACCTTATAAAGGATTAGAGATGCACTTGAGGTCAGAAGTGATCAACGGATAATATCCGTATTGTGTGCACAGCACAGATCAGAGCAGAACAGAAATTGCAAGCGACACACTTACAAAATTGCTCTGGATTGAGCCGATTGTTAGTGTAATGCTTATGATTGTTGTTCTGCACTAATCTCTACTGCACAAAAAAAAGAACCAATTAATACATAGTTTTCTCTTTAAACAATTCCATTTCCCGTTTTATTGACCAGCTTTTGTTTAATTAACTTAATTTTTCAATTAAATAAAACTATTCCATGTTCTTCAGATCTTCCTACTTATCTGCTTATACCCTAGACTTTTAGTATAGGGTATATTGTTTTTGTCACGACGGAAATATGTAACACCTTAAAGGAGGCTTCGGGGGTTTAGCAATGTATATATAAATGATCAGGCTCGCCTACTGATTCGATTAAGCCATGTCTGTCTGTCTGTCTGTCTGTCTGTCTGTCCGTCTGTCCGTCTGTCCGTCTGTCTGTCTGTCCGTCTGTCTGTCTGTCCGTTCGCACGATAACTTTCGATAGAATGAAGTTAGAGACTTGAAATTTTGGTCAAATGCTGGAAGTATAATCTACTTGGTTGGTATTGAAAATGGGCATGATCAGGCCAAGAAAACGCCTACCTCCCCTATATATGAAAAATATTTAAATGTATCTATAACTCCCGATTAAATAAACATGAAAAGCTCTAGCTTTGGTAGATTGCGCGTGAGGATAATCTTCTACTCTCCTGGAAAAATAAAATCGATCAGTTGAAAACTAACGGTAATTTTCATACAAAGAGCCCCGTACTACCCTACTTTTCAGGTTTTTTGTCTATAACTCTTGAACCAATTGATGCAGACACTTGATTTTTGGCATGTAATCCTAGGGTGAGAGGCTGCTTGAGTTCTAGTAAGGTAGCCATAATCGGATCAAAGGAACGCCTACCTCCCCTACAAATTAAAAATTTCAATATTCCTTTAACTACGATAACTTTCGATAGAATAATACTGGCAAGTTAGAAATTTTGTAGAATGATGTTAGTAAGGTCAACTTGATTGGTATTGAAAATGGATAGGATCCGACCTAAGGAACCCCTACCACCCCTACAAATGAAACGACAAATAAGAGATAACTTTTGATAGAATGAAGCCAGCAACTTGAAATTTTGGTCAAATGTTTAAAGTAAGATTGAGTTAGTTGTTATTAAAGATAGGTCAGATCCGACTCAAGGAACCCGTACCTCCCCTACAAATGGAACTTAAAATAAGCGATAACTTACGAAAAAATAAAGCTAGCGACTTGAAATTTTTGTTATGTATTTGTAGTAGGATTCAGCTGGCTGATATTGAAAATACGTAAAATGCCACCAACCAAATCCCTGCTTTCCCTACAAATGGAACTTCAAACAAGTTATAACTTTCGATAGAATGAAGCTAGAGATTTGAAATTTTGCTTAAATGTTCATAGCATGATCTTATTTGTTGGCGGCAATGATGAGCAAGATACGACCCAAGGAACCCGTACCTCCCCTACAAGTGAAACTTCAAATCAGCAATAACTTTCGATAGAATGAAGCTAGCGACTTAAAAAATTCGACAAATGTTTGTAGAATGGGTTAGTTAATTGATTTTGATAATGGCCAAGATCCTCCTGAATGATTGCCAACCTCCCCTATAAACTGGTCATATAGGAAACACACTTTTAATGCATATGGTCGTTGCCAATTGGTACTTTTGGTATCGCCACTAGGTCTGTACAAGTCTAGGGTATATACGCTTCGGACTTAAGGTTCGCTTCGGCCTGGTTTCCATTGAAATCATTAAAAATACTTCGAGAAAGCGAAAAAACTCTATTTATTTTTTCACATTTTTGGATGTATCTTTTTATCTACTGCACGGATCAGAGCAAATGAAAGAGAGGGCACACCCTTGGGACACAGTCAATCCGTGAGAAAATAAACCAGACCTCGATACGCTCCCTACGAGGCTGTAGCCCTGTCAAGGAACAACAAGATCAACGAGATCAACGAGAACAGGAATAATTTGAAAAATAGCGATTTTCAAACTGTCATATCCCGGTTGCTTTTAGTCATATCGACATCATTTGCAACACTTCGTAAGACGACCGGAGAGAATGGTCACACTAAATTTGAGCCCCCACAATCACCTGGAGCCGGAGCTACAGAGGTCCGAAAACCCGTACTTGTTGTGTCTCGTAAACATAGTCTTGGTCACTTTTCCCAATTTTTTTTTATACCCTTCACGGATGTGATAGCATCTCCGACCATATAAACTATATATATTCTTGGTCAGTATGATGAGACGAGTCGATTAAGCTTTGTCCGTCTGTCCGTCTGTCTGCCTATCCGTGCGTCTGTCCGTCTGTTTCTATGCAAACTAGTCCCTCAGTTTTAGAGCTATCGAGCTGAAATTTTGCACAAAGCCTTTTGTCTATTGCACGCTGTATATATGTCGGAACCAATGGAATTGGACCACTACGTCATATAGCTGCCATAGGAACGACTGGTCCAAAAATTCGTCTTTGTGAGAAAAACTTTTTTATTTCTAAAGATATCATCTTCAAATTTCACACTGATCAATAGTATCTTTAGTCAAACCACATTCTCGAATTTGGTTGAAATCAGACCACTACGTCATATAGCTGCCATAGGAACGACCGGTCCGATAATTCGTCTTTGTGGGAAAAACTTTTTTATTTCTATAGATATTGTTTTCAAATTTCACATTAATCAATAGTATTTATAGCGAAATCACATTCCTGAATTTGGTTGAAATCGGACTTCTCTATCATATAGCTGTCATAGGAACGACCGTTCCAAAAGCAAGTTTTTATCAGAGAAAGTTTTTTATTTCTGAACATATCTTTATGAAATTGCATATTATTCAATCATACTGACTGCTAAGCTACATTCCTAAATTCGGTTGAAATCCGCCCACTATTTCATATACTTCTTATAGGAACAGTGAAATCGGAACAAGTTTGACTACTTATTTCAAAGTGGCAAATGTACCACAAAACACAACGAAGGCTTCGCATGAAGGGTATCACACATTCGTTTTTTCGTTCTTCTTTGGCGGGCGAGACGCTCCCGCGTCCCTAGATATGCTATGTAGTACCAAAGTAAGTACTCGACAGTTGGAGAATTGAAGCCAGCGTTGCTTCAGGCTCAAATTCGGTTGAGATATTTTCATTTTTATCAAATTTGAAGCAATTTCTTATGGTTTCTGATTGGACTCTTGCCCAGACCTCCTTGATGAAATGTGTAGCCTCCAAGACATTAATTTGTTTATTTGTCGTAAATGTATCCATATTTGCCAAGATATGTTTAACAGGGAGACTACGATAGTGGATTTTGACATTTTTAATAACACCTTGATCAAGGCTGACAAATTAAGGTCGTGTTACTCGGAACAAAAATTATTTTTATATTTTTCAGCCGTATGCCACGAGGGTGTGATGTAGCGGTGTCTAGGAACAACAGTATCTTTCTCGCTAATGTTTCGGTCAAATTTCATGAGTCACTCTCTCATCAACTCGCACGACAGCCATGCCTTTTTACTTGACTGCCATTTTAACGGCAGCTTCCTTATGTCAATGGAGCCAAATTCTTTAGGGCGTGCGGCTTTCCCAATGACTTCTGGTGGCTTTTCCTTTTTTCCTGCCATATTTGCGCATAGGAAAACTGTAAGCCAGTCTTTTGAGAATTTTGCACCATAGCAGGGTTCCGATTTGAGCGCTAGCGTTTTATCCAGTAAAGGTCGGACGAACACGCCAGTCTCATCGGCAATTTCATTTGCGCTAAAGCCAGTCAACATCAACGGAAGCTTCTCTTGCTTAACATCAGTTGCCCCCGCAACACATCGGAATGTGATGTTGTGCTGAGTGCGTCATCTTTCCAGGCAACCATTAGATGTGGAAAAATCACTAATTCCTAGTTTGTGAGCGATGTCTGCCTTAGCTTGAATAACTGGCCTAGATATGGGAATATTTCGATTTTTTATACCCTTCACGGATGTGATAGGGTATATTAACTTTGTCATGAAGTTTGCAACGCACATAAACTATATATATTCTTGGTCAGTATGATGAGACGAGTCGATTAAGCTTTGTCCGTCTGTCCGTCTGGTTCTATGCAAACTAGCCCCTCAGTTTTAAAGCTGTTGAGCTGAAATTTTGTACGAAGCCTTCTTTCTATTGCACGCTGTAAATTTGTTGGAACCAACGGAATCGGACCACTACGTCATATAGCTGCCATAGGAACGACCGGTCCAAAAATTCGTCTTTGTGAGAAAAACTTTTTGATTTCTAAAGACATCTTTTTAAAATTTCAAGCTAATCAATAGTATCTTTAGTTCAATCATACTCCGGAATTTGGTTGAAATCGGACTATTCTATCATATAACTGTCATAGAAACGACCGTTTCAAAAGCAAGTTTTTGTTAGAGAAACTTTTTTATTTCTGAAGATATCTTTACAGAATTTCACATTATTCTATCATATTGACTGCCAAATCACGTTCCTAAATTTGGTTGAAATCGGTCCACTATTTTATATACCTCTCATAGGAACAGTGAAATCGGAACAAGTTTTACTAGTAATTTCAAAGTATCAAGTGCACCATAAGTCACAACGAAAGTATGATAGCTTGCTTTTATTTATAAAACCAACCATAGCCTAGGGAATCCATTTTTTGCCGTCCCTAATCAAAAAAGCTGCCTTTTTTTATAAATTTTTCCCCCCAGACAGCCAATTTGATGTACATAAAGTTAGCAAATCAACTTCTGCAGATCGAGTCAAAAAATGAGCAGTAATTTGCCACTAATTAGTCGCTAATTAGTTGTAGGAAGATCAATTTTGTCGTTATTCACTTAAAAAAAAAAACATTTGGTGTTTCGCTAAGTTGGCAAAATAAACAGTGAAAGAGTAAAGGAACAGTAAGCAAAAAATTTGCCGCTAATTTGTCGCTGCCAAAAGGTACATATATCATATACATATATAGCGAAAGATACATAACAGATGGGTTTTTCTTGGACAGAGCAGAGTAGAGCAGGTTAAGCGGCAAAAAAACAATCGAGAGAAAATTAGGGTAGCGAACACGAAAACGGGGCATGTCTTTGCTGGGAGTGTGTTTTGGTTCAGTTAGAATACAAATGTCAACTCGAATTTCAAGAGAAAACTTAAATCCTTAGTACACAGTCAGACAAATTTCCTTTAAAGAGCAAAATTATTTTGTATCGTTACTATTCCATATATTTAAACAAAACGAACATTTTATTGACAGGAAATGAACTCTATGTACTTCCCAAACTGTAGCTGCCCGAAAACTTCGACACCTGCGCCGCATGCATTTCAAAACACTGACTACTTAGCCGAGCAGCATTCTTGCACTGACGTTTTATCTAGAGCAGCTCAGATAAAATTGTTAGTGTAATTGTGTGGTCTTAACATAGATCTTCTCCATATGGCTCTTGAAACAAACGCACCTAATATGATGCCAACTGCAAACAAATACACGGGCAGCGTTTAAGTTGTAGGAAAATGGATTTTGCCGCGGGAGCTTTTTACAAATAAAACCGAAATATTGAAAATAGGACCTACGCCTACTGTGTGGGGAAAACACACAAACTAAGCGAAAACAGCCACATTAACAATTGGGTTATCACCATATATCGTGATCATGTATCGCAGTTCAGCAACGAGGGTAAGGTGAAAAGTACGCGGCCTGACACAGAAATACCGTTACAATCAGCAAAAATTTATGTTTCCTGCCTGGGTGCACGTGTCGTTATTTCGTATGACAAGTTTCAACTTGTTCTCTCAAGTAGTTTGTTAACACGAAATTTTTCAGTAGGCGTCTTAAGTGTTTTTCGTTAAAATGGAGAAATTTTAATTTCGTGCGGTCATAAAATTCTTCGTTTTGGATGGACCCCTAAGGAAATTCATCGAAAGTTAACAAAAGTGGACGGGGACTCCTTCGATGTCAAGCGTTAAAAAATGGGCAGCTGGACTTATACGTGGTCGCACGTCCCTCGAAAGCGACCCACGTGAAGAACGGCCAAAAACCGCAACCACACCGGAAACCATCAAAAAAGTGCATGATAGGGTGTTGGACGATAGGCGAATGAAAGTGAGTGATATTGCTTAGGCTGTGGGGATTTCGGAAGAAAGGGCGCGAAACATCTTGCACAAAGAATTAGAGATGCGAAAGCCCTGCGCAAGATGGATGCCGCATTTGCTGAATGCCGATCAAAAGCAAATGCGCAAACGATTTTCGCGGCAATCTTTGCACCGATTGAATCGGGATCCGACCGATTTTGGGCGGCGGTTTGTCACCAACTTGGACTTGGGTCCACCACTATACGCCAGAAACGAAACAACACTCGAAGCAGTGGGTGGAAGCCGGTGGCTCAGCGCCAAAGAAAGCGAAGTCGATTGCATCTTCCGGAAAGGTCATGGCCAGCGTGTTTTGGGACGCGAAAGAGATCCTGTTATTTGATTACCTTGAAAAACACAGAACAATAACAGGCGAATATTACTCCAAATTTCTTGACCAGCTGGATGCCAAATTCACGAGAAGAGGCCTCGCTTGAAGACGAAAAAAATCATCTTTCACCAGGACAACGCACCTGTACACAAGTGTGCGTTGGCGATGGAAAAACTGCGGGATTTGGGATACGATTTGCTCGATCACCCCCCTATTCTCCTGATTTGGCACCCTCAGACTTCCATCTGTTCCCAAACTTGAAGAAATTTTTTTCTGGGAAACGCTTCGCATACAATAAAGAAGTTGAGAGGGTCGTAGATAAATATTTTCACAGCCTTCCAACACTCTGACTTCCGGGGAGAAATACTAATGTTGCAGATACGCTACAACAAGTGTGTCTAATTGTAAGTCAAGGGAGATTATGTAGAAAAATAAAATCAGTTTTTAACTGAAAATCGCGGTCTTTCAGTGTCGGGCCGAGAACTTTCCGCCTTACCCCGGTATAATAGTTAACTTCCAAATCTATTCACTCCTAATCAATATGTATCCACAACCACGAACCTTTACTTCATCAACAGAGCTTTCCCTGCGTGACCGGTTGACTCGGCTGGTTCCACCCACGACTTGTCACAGATCATATTCTACGGAGTCCTTGAAACAGTTTTTTTTGCATAGTCCCAGAGCTGCATTGGCAATAAAAGCATGGAAATTCGTCAAAAGATGCACAGCTCTGAGAAGACAAACGATTATTCCGGTAGGGAGGGCATCGTTTCTCAACCTCAGGGTCGCATCTCTCAGAGGGGGCCACGTTTAGATCTAAGAGGGGTCGCAATCGGTCAAAATAAAGACCCGTATACGAAACATTCTTTAATTGAATTACAAATCTTTTTATTGAGTTACAAAATTAAAAATGATTTTACCAGGTGATTGCAATTTCACAAAGTAAAGCAAAGCCTTTTTCGCATTAAACGCCAAATTATTGTACAGACGGATGAAAGCGACGGACGGACGGCGATATTCCATTGAGCCAGTTTTTATCAATTATTATTTTACGCACTTAGTTCGACACACGATATTCGAGCTTTTTTGTAAATTCTGCAAATTACATATAGACATGTCGCATACCCCCTCCAACCATTTGTGGAGCTAGCTAGTGAATGCAGGCACATTTCATTGCTCTCTTCAGATCAATTTCTCCACCAGTTACAGCGAGTTTCTAATCGGTAATCATCCGTCCGTCGCATCTACGCGTCCATCTGCATCGTCCGATCATGAAGTAACTGCTTCAAGAGATGGAAGGTGGGCAAGGTGACTGTCTGCATAGGATTTCGGAAAACCTCACCAATCCTCTTTCTCACTCCTAAAAGAAAATTTGCAATTTCATTTTCGGGTGGCAAGGGGGGATCGGGGCCTTTTTTTTTAAATATTTTGTAAACATTAACCTTCTCATATCCTTGAAGGTCCAATCTACAAAATTTCATCAAGATCGGAATAAAACTGTAGATACATTTGAGGATTTCCTTTTAGGATTGTGAGAATGACGGAGTGGGGGGGGGGGGTGGTTGTCCGAAACCTGATGCAGCCAGTCACCTTGAAGGTCTAATATACAAAATTTCATCAAGATCGGAATAAAACTGTACATATATTTGCTGGTTTCTTGTTAGGGGTTACAAAGGGGTGCGGGTGGTTTTTCGAAATCATATGTACATCAACATCCCGTAGTCTTGGAGTTACAATATACAATATACAGTGAAAATCGTTTATAGCGGCATCGGATACAACGTCATATCGGTTATTACGTCCGATTTTATGCAGTTGTTTGCACCGCCTAATCAAACAATGTTAAAAAGTATCGCTTACAACGTTATCGGTTAGTACGACATATCGCTTATAGCGTCCATATATTGTAGTCCCTGGAACAAATTATATCGGATACAAAGGCGACTGCCATTCCAATTTTTGCCAATTTTTCTTATGAATTGTTGAATTATTCCCATTGTTTGCGATATTGTTTCTTTCATGGGAACTACCAGACCTTTTGAGATCTGTAATGGACGGTACATCTTCGGATGTGAACATCCGAAGATGTACCGATGCACATGGGGATGGAGCCTAGGGTTGCCATACTGACCGCGAAGCTCAGGCAGTGCCATCTGCCAGAGAAAAAGGCCTATAATGAGCTAAGCTGCGGCCTCATCTTGCTGTAACTCAATTCCGGAGACGTGGGCGGGATTTACGCTTCTAGTTGCCCCCATCCTTTACGTTTTAATAAAAATGCATAGTCCTGGGGAAGACAACACAAACATGGAAGGCAAAAATGAGGAATAAAAAAAATGTGGCGATAAGGATGGAATGGTTGGCGGACGCTCAGTTGCCCTTGTCTTCGGGGCAACCGGTAGCTCAGTGCGTTGAGGCCAGTCTCATGTCTGACTACCGGCGTTTCCGGTTTCGAATACCGTCCACAACGACGTTCGTGGCCATGGATGTTTGTGTTGTCTTCCCTCTGTGGTGTGTGGCGTAATAGTAAGCCACAACATCCTTCGACTTGTCGCAGGTAGGAGGCTAATGATGGAGCAGGAGGTGCATGCTGGCAACTGCATTCTCCGAAACTAGTTTTTGCCAATGAAATATTAACTGGGCCACATGGAACAGTTGACGCACTATACCCCATATGGGGTTAGGGCAATTGAGTAGGTGCTGCCATCGATCTGCCGGTGGAAGCAGCACTGCCAGACCAGAATATGGTTCATTACAGATCATTCGCTCGTCGAAATAAATCTGGTCTGTTCCAAAGCGAATTTCCACTTGTGTTGTGCTATTGTATGTTCTTAAACCACCTCAATTTTTGTTGTTGTATGTGGCCGAATTTTTGAATAATAATGTCACGGACACAGTTTTCAATCGAGAAAAAAGCACACATATTGTGGTGCTTACCAGCGGGAGAAAAATATCAACAAATAGCAAAAGATATCGGGGTAAGTCACTCCAAAATTACCTTGATTCACCATAAACGTGAGACAATTGAGAAGTTGTTCAATGAGGGATGTCCGAGTCAAAAAAGGGCTAGACCCAGCAATCATTCAAGTATCGAGAACGCTCTCCTAAAATATTCCCATAAGCAGGCCACTGTTGCAAAGTAAAGCTAATGCCTTTGCTCAGGTGATGGGGAAGGATGTTGTGATATTCAGCGCATGGGTACAACGCTTTAGAAATCGCCACAACATTGTGTTTTGGAAAATTTGCGGCGAATCCCAAAGCGCGAACGAAGTGATAGAACCGTTTTTCCCGAAATCATAAAAGGAAATGAAAACGACGCAATCTTCAATGCAGACGAAAGGGGGTTTATTTTACAAATTAACTCCTGATGGAACATTTAAACGGCGACTTTTGGTGATTGACAAATATGCAAGACGTCGTTGTTTTAAGAATGTTAGTAGCTCACCCGTGCTTTACAAAAATAATAAAAATTCATGGATGAGAGAATTATTTACTGCCTGGATAACAGACTAGGACAAAGAACTAAAAATCAAAAACAAAAAAATTCTACTCTTCGTCGACAATTTTACCGCACACGATAACATTTCTTTAAAAGCAATCAAGTTAGTTGTCCTTCCTCAAACAACAACAAACTTTTACATTTTTTAATTGAAAAAAGAAATTGCAGCTTGTGAAGCATACAAGCCATACTCAAAAATCAATTAAAGACTATTTCCAAAAAAAAATGATTTTTTCGTGTTATGTGTGTATTTTTTTTTAAGTTTTGTTTTATTTTCTTTCAATTAAATTTGTAATATTTGAATTACATGTGTACCGAATGCGTTAATTTTATTTTGTGATATTTTTACTTATGTGCTGATTCCCTGTTGTTATTTACAGTTATATATGTACATATAAAGTTGTTTCACTTCGTTTCAAGTTAATATCGGGTACAACGTCTATCGGTTAGAACGGCGATTTCGTGATGGTCCCCTCAAGGACGCTATAAGCGATTTCCACCCATCTAGTTTCATTTTTTCAGTCCAGTTTTGCAGCGCAAGTGGAGCTAATATATTGATAAATTGACAAATTTCCTGTTAGGGGTGAGAATGGGGATGGGGTGGTTTTCCGAAATCCTGTATAGCCAACAACTTCCCCCTAGACTTTAAGGTCTAATAAACAAAGTTTCATCAAGATTGGAATAAAACTTGATACATGGATACATTTGCAGATTTTCTTTTAAGGGTGGGAAGGGGGATGGGGGGATTTTTCAAAATCCGATGTTGACAGTCACCTTCCCCTTGCCTAGAAGGTATCATTTACAGCATTTCATCAGGATCGGAATAAAATTGTAGATAAGTTTACAAATTTACTTTTATGGGTGGGAAAGGGAATGAGGGTGGTTCTTTTTTAAATCTTTTGTTAACATTAACCTTCCCCTAATCTTGGAGGTCCAATATACAAGGCGGCACAGAGGAACCGGACGTTTTTCAGAAAATCATAAAAATTCGAAAATTCATATTAAAACAAGCTAGCCTTGGGCTGACTGGAGCATTTGCCACTTTGAAATTAGTAGTAAAACTTGTTCCGATTTCATTGTTCCTATGAGAGGTATACGAAATAGTAGGCCGATTTCAACCAAATTTAACAACATGGTTTGGTAGTCAATATCATTAAATAATATGAAATTTGGTAAAGATATCTTCAGAAATAAAAAAGTTTTTCTTATAAAAACTTGCTTTTGGAACGATCGTTCCTATGGCAGCTATTTGACAAAGTAATCCAATTTCAACCAAATTCGGGAATGTGACTTGACTATAGATACTATTGATTCTTGTAAAATTTAAAAAAGATAACGTCGCCAAATCTCGATGTGAGCTTGTCAGGAAACAAGTTGTGGAGGACTGCCACCGAGGATCTAGCAGTGCATGCTGTTGCCCCATCTTGCTGAAACAACACATTCTCAAGAGCAATTCGGGATTCGATTTTCCAACTCAGGGATGAAAAACGAATTAATCATTTCAATGTAACGGTCGGGTGTTACGGTAACAGCAACTCCATTAGGTTCACAAAAATATGGGCCAATGACGCCGAAAGTTCTGACTGTGCACCACGCTGTTACCTTTTGGTTATGCAGGGGTCACTGGTGAAGTTCACGTGGGTTCGATGCAGCCCAATAACAGGGCTTCGTCGCTCATCAAGACCACCACATTCTCATTTTCTTGAAAAAGAGCAAGCATTCGCTGAGCAAAATTCATTCTCTGTTGAAAATCATGCTCCAACAGTGCATTGATGAAAACGGACACCATCTCTCGGATTTAATTTTTCTGAAGATATCTTACCAAATTATATTATTCATATTATATTATTATCATATTATTCAATCATATTGACTACCAAACGAAGCTCATAAATTTAGTTGAAATTGGTCCACTATTTCATATACCTCTCATTGTAACGGTGAAATCGGAACAAGTTTTACTATTAATTTCAAAGTGGCAAATGCACCATTAGCCACAACGAAGGTATGATACGCGAAGCTAGCCAAAGGCTAGCTTGTTTTTTTTAAGAACCATGACGAAATTTATTTTTCCACAACTAATTAGCGACAAATTGGCGGGAAATTATTGACTTATTGTTGTTTTATATGGTAACCCTTTTCACCGTTTGTTTCGCTAACTTCATATAAACTTAGCGAAACACCTATTTTTTTTTAATGAACAACGACAAAATTGATTTTTCCACATCTAATTAGCGGCAAATTATTACTAATTTTCCGAGTCAATCTGCGGAAGTTGTTTCGCTAACTTTATATACATGCCAGTATGGTTTCCTTTTCTCGAACAATAAGCACTGCACACTGCCTATGCGTTAAAATCCCAAATAATAAATCAGGTTTTTTCTATTTTGCGGCACAATCGCGATAACTTGAACACGGGTTTTTATTTTGTTCGCGTTATCACGATTCGATCATATTTTCTTAGAAAACTACACCTTTTGGCTAATGTACGTTCTGATAGATTATCTTTTTGAAATATGTTTATAATTTCCACTTTCCCTTTTAAAGTGAGAGTTTTTCTCCCGACTACATGCTGATGTTTTCGATAAAATATGCCAATACTGAATAAGATGATTTCGAAGTACGAGTACACCTCCACAACCGTTTATGGTGAAAACTCACAATTTCATGTCAGTTTGTAGTTCAAACTCATTTCCTTCGCTTGTTTTATTTTTTGTCGGTTGCTGAGGAGTCCACGTCCGGCCAAGAGGGGATCTTGGACCAATTTCAATAAAATATGCCGTTCCGAGTCCGTGTAAGAGGGAGTCCGCTCAAGAGGAGTAGTTTTGTTCAGAGAACCGATAGATAAAATGGTTTTAGAAAAAACGTCCGTCTGCCTAATAGAAATGTCCGTTAACAGAGTTTTTACAGTACATACTCGGATGTATATATTTTTTATTATTTTACATTATCCATATTATGCATTTGCTATGTTTTCGGATTCTTTTTTTTTTTTTTTAATTTTTCATCTTACGTATTTTTTATTTTCCCAATGCAACAAACAGGCTAAGAAGCATAGCAAACCAAGTAGATCTCACCTTCGTCGTGTTTACTATTATTTTAACCGCCAACCACAAAACTCTAAGACCAACCCTTTACACTTTTCATTGCCAATGAAGGATAAAGGACCAAACAAACAGAAAAAACCTAACAACCGCCCTCTTGAATTCTCCATAGAAGAGGTGACCTGATCATTAGCGAAACTTCCTATTCATCCGTACGATTTGTATTAGTAATGAAAATTCAATTAAGAACGTGTTTGTGGGCGCACTTCATAAGCCAGTACCGATTCTATAAGCCATGTATGACTTTTAACCACTGTCTCTCGGGAGTATATCAGTCTGTCAATTACGAAATAATTGCATTGAATAAGTGCTGTCGTTGACTCTTTAGTCGTCCTTGTTGGTGCAAAATAACATTTTTCACTGCACAGATTAATTAAGACTCCGACAATGCTCATGCTAATTGTAGTGCTCGCTAGCGTATCAGGACACTAACCCAAAAGCGCGACACCGCACTCCATGCACCGTGAATGCATCAAAGAATTAAAAGTACACTTGAGCGCAACATTTTTGTGGGTGCGAATATCATACACAAACAAGATTCTCCTACTCACACAAACCATTCGTCATGAAGCAGACAAGCAATATAGACAAAAGTACGTCTTTTGAAGAAACCACGTGCACGTGATGTAGGGACACTTCAATTAAATAGCACAAGTAGAGAAATGATCCGAATCTTACATAGTCGCGCTATGTCAACAAACAAAAGATGGTCCAAGTCACTACTAGGTCACGGGCAAATCTCACCGCAATACGCTTTTACGTCACTCCCGAACAGGATCCAATCGGAAGCCTTCTTACTCTAATTTCATTACTTCGAGTGGCTTGCAAGCAACGAATGCAAGCTCCTCTATATGCTACAATGCAGACGACACATACCTACACAGACCATGCACAGGCAAAGAGCCAGAACAGTGAGTTGGTCCATCGGCGGCATCTTATATGAGCCCATCATCGAGTCCTTTCGATGACTTGGTCCCCGTTGAAGTCAAACCGTTAAAGCAACTTCGACCAGTGTTTCTCACGGATTAAAACCGTTTTTTTAAACGTCTCGCCAGCTTGTGCTTGACACCGGGCAAGGATTACAAAACTCACGTCACCACATTCCCGCAATAAGTCCGCACTCTGCTTGCGTCCTACAGAACTCTACTACAACGAGTCACTGCCGACAACGTCCGGTCAACTCGAGTCACGCGACACTCGGCACTTAGTCAACATGCCACTCACTGGCTGTGCACCACCGGAGGACCCTTTCTGCTTTTTTTTTTCGGAGTATTCCCTTTCTGACCGTTCACGACTTCTCACCACCTCGGGCTAGCATTGGTTACCTATCAGCCGCGCGTACTTGCCCGCAAGACGACAATTTTCCCGATTTTCCAATTTTCCGTTTATCAGTGGACCGTAGACAGGCTGCGACTGGGTGAAATACTGCAACGAACGCTAATAAAAAGCGAAGCGTCTGTTGTTTGCCCAAAGCACGAAGCGGCGGCATCCGGTTCAGGGTTGCCGTCTTAGTGGAAAGGCACATAATAACTTCTCGCATCAAAGAATCTGCTCACAATTCGGTGGAACTCGTATAGTCCAGGGAGAGGGAGCTTTTGTCTTTAAACAACTGGGGGAACATATGCGTTTAATTGTTCTCTGTTTTTTAGACAAACACCGACACGAAAAGGACGTTCAGACACGCTACCATTTTAGTCATCACTATACTACTCACTGCGACTAACATTCAGTCACTTCACACCCACTTTCAACCTACTCGGCAACGTAAATACTTTGTGTATACATTTCTGTCCGTTACTAAGGACACTAATTATTGTACAACAACTTATGACAGTCGAAAAAGGACTCGTGACCTTTGGCAGTTAGCTGGAACGGTTATATAGGTTTGTATCTCATTCCCGTAACACTGAACTCACATGCGAATCATATGTCATCCCACACTTGTTCCGAGGGAACAGGTAAAGTGGGAAGTATTAAGTTCCATTAAAAAATGAAGCGATACAAGCATTCGTCAGGATTCGTAGAACCCAAAAGAAATCCTCATCCATTAATTGGTCGTTGAGATTTTTTACTTAGGTCACAATTTTTTTAAGTAGGGTTTTTGTCGAAAATATGTTAAGTAAAGAAATCTCAAAAGGAAGTTCATATGGAAAATGTACAGAGCAGCAGCGTTCGCTTATGAGCACTGTGTGTCTACATCAACTTTAAAAAAAAATCAAACTCACTATTAGTTCAGCCATTGGGTGATTTGGGGAAACAAATTGTGGTAAAGAATTTTTTTTTTCATTTTTTTAGGGTTTTTTATTAAAAACAAAGCCCTTATGAAACCGGTCATGCGTCCGTCTGTCTGTCTGTCAATGAAATATCTCAAATTTTGTGCAAATATGTAAATGCACTATAATTCTCTGGAGAAAGCGATGCTTTGTAATAGGTTAGTTTTAAGGCGGGGTCCCCATAGAGGGGAAATGATGGTCAAACTTTTTTTCGTTTAGTATAGGCAAGTTGGGTATCGTAAGAAAGGTACCGTCGAAGAAAAGAGAGAAGAGGGAGAGGGGAAAATATGTGATCCGAGTTTGTCCCTCCCCCTTGCATTTCGAGACCGTTATACTTAGAAATATGAAAATTTACAGAAAAGCGGCATTTTACTAGCATAGAAAACTAAAAATAATAGAATTTTCAAATCTCATCAAAAAAGGTTAATAATAGTACATTTCTATAGTTGCAGTTAGCACACCCCTGCACCCCTTAAGCACACCCGAGGTCAAAAATATTGATGGCCAATATATATGACCTATGTCATAGGCAATAATATTTCTAATCATAGGTGGGAGTACTATTATACTTGCATGTTGTTTTTCGTAGTGCCAATTGCAGTTATTTAATGAACCAATTTTGGAAGGGTAAAGATTGGTTGGAGCGGTGGTTCTAACAATAATTATTCATACAATTTCTTTTGTGAGGATTTTGTGTCTTAAATCTTACAAATCGGTCAAATGTCTGTCTGCCAGTCTGTCCACAGAATATGTCACGAACGGCTGAAGCTACACACATCAAATTCGGTGAAAATGTGTAGAAATGGTGTATTTCGCTGGAGAAAGCGATGTGTTGTAATTGGCCAACTTTAAGGGGAGGTCCACATAAAGGCGAAATTAAGGTCAAATATTTTTTATCCGGATGGCGCAACGGTTAGCACGTTCGCCTTCTACGCACTGGGCCCCGGTTCGATTCCTACTGAATGCGGGAGGTTTACTTGTCGGACTATGAGCCCACTCAGCTGTTAAATGAGTACCCAGTTATGGGGTAAATAACTCGGTTGAGCGTGTTTCTGATCAAACACCTCTGCACAAGACATACCGTCACGATCTAGAAAATGAGATGATGCTAACTCATGTCGAGGCCATGGTTCAAATTGGACTATTACACCAGTTATTTATTTCATTTTTTATCCACTGGTATAGGCAAGTGGGATGTCGTGAGAAAGGTAATGTTGAGTACATTCCATTTTTGGCCATTTCTTGAAATTTGTAGAAAGGGGAACAGTGGGGGAGGAGCAAATATTAGATCGTAATTAGAAAATATGAAAACTTACAGGAAGGTAGATTCCAAACAGTATACAAAATGGAAAATAATGGGTTTTGTATATCTTCTCAAAATAGGTTAATAATAGTTTATTTCGATAGTTACAGTTAGCATACCCCCGCAACCCATAAAACACGTCCGAGGTCAAAAGTACTGATGGCCAACAAAACCCAACAGCATAGGCAATAATATATCTAAGTTTTGTTACGATCACGTAATATATAATAATAATACATTCATTTAAATTTGGGCATTATGGTGCATTTTTTGTTTGAATAGTCGATATAAAAAATGCGCCTATAGGCCACGTGTATAGGTTCGAGTACTACATACCTGCATATTGTTTTTCGTAGAGCGAATTGTAGTTAACCATTTATGTAAGGGTAAAGATTGGTGGAAGAAAGAAGGGGGGGATAGACTGGTCGCTGACTCTATTATTATTTTTTTATAATGCAAGTTTGCAATTTGCAATGTCGTCTTAACATGAATGGTTGAGCATCTCGAAGAGTAGGACAGCTTATCTCGTGTAAATACATACTTATCTACAGTACAGCTTCGTATCAAAACTATTACTTTGAGAAGAGAAAAATGAAGTCTTTTTTTTATGAATTGGCATATAAGTTACTATATCATGGGTAAGACATTTTAATTATGGTGTTTTTATACATCTGAGTGGTACCAAGGAGAGCAGGGAGCCAATATTTACATACCAAAATAAGCGCTTGCTACAAAACCCTCGGATTGCAAAGGTAGCCCTCTATATTCCGGTTTCATTTATGTTTTTTGGGGTGCTGAACATCCGGAGCTTCCCTCCAAATTTTTTTTTTTTGCGGAACGTGGTCAAAATCGCAGAAAGGCTTTAAATTTCGGTACTTTTTTCGGTTTTTTAATTATAACTTGAAAACCGTGGATCCTAGCTAAAAACTTTTTAAGTAAATTGATGAGTATAAAATTCTGCGTCGAATGAGCTACCTAAACGTCAGATTTGGTCTAGTGGTGTAGCCGTAACCGACAGTCGAAAAAGGTCGATTCTTCTCAACTTTGCGAAAAACACTGTTATGGTCACATGTATACTATATATAATATGCATCACAGAAGCTTTCATTTCGGGACTGGGCTTCTCTGCATCACTTTACTTACTTATGCGTAAGTGACTAATCAATGCATCGAGGGCGAACCCTAGCAGATTGTTTAATTAATATGGAAATTTATTAAAATATTCTCTTTTAAAATAATTAATTAATTATTAATAGAGTGAAAATCAACTATATTCTTCAAGCTGTTATATAGGATAATAGACCGTGTAACCGGTTCATTGAGACCATAATTCACTCTATAATAAGACTGAACAAAAATATTATTACGACGCAAATTGTGTGAAATATCTCTAACTACGAAGTAATTCTTTATATCTTCATACAAAACATGAAAGCAAAGTAAATCTCTTATAAACATCGCGTTCAGGAAAGTCCTTCTATACGCTAACGTTTGTAAACCTAATAAGAAGCAACGAGTACTATAATCAGGCTTGAAACGCCAGCTGATTTGGTAAATAGCGAAACGAGTAAAATTATGCTGAATTCTCTCTATACGTTCGATATGAATATTATAGAAAGGATTCCGCACAATTGAACAATACTCAAGAATCGAGCGAACAAATGAGGAATATAAAATTTTCAAAGTATAAGGATCATTAAATTCACGCG
The DNA here is from genome assembly GCA_964017055.1 of Chloromyia formosa. Classification (NCBI taxonomy): domain Eukaryota; kingdom Metazoa; phylum Arthropoda; class Insecta; order Diptera; family Stratiomyidae; genus Chloromyia; species Chloromyia formosa. The sequence goes on from OZ024818.1 coordinate 64,918,771, forward strand.
CCTTACGTTTAACAAACCCTAACATGCTATTCGCTTTTGATAAAATGAAATCAATATGTGATCGAAACTTTACATTTACTCACATTTAAACTCAAATTGTTATCGCGGCACCAATTTTGCAATTTCTCCAAATCGCATTTGCATTTTGACAGAGTCTCTTCTGTTGCCAATTTTCATAGCAATTTTCATATCATCCGCGAACTGCCATACCCGCACGTATTCAAAGTTTTGGATGATATCATTTACAAAAACCAAAAAAAAAATATCGAACCTAAATGACTTCCTTGTGGTACTCCCGATGTACATCTTATCATAGAGCGCGATGTAATCTTTTTTTTTAGAATTAGTATTTAATATGTTGTGATCAACTTTATCGAAAGCCCTCGAGAAGACGGTTTACACCACAGCAACCTGCATTCCCTCTTCCATAGAGTCAGCAACAAATTTAGTAAAGGAAACTGAATTTGTTGAAGTTGATCTACCTTTAAGGAATCCATGTTAACATGGTGATATCAACTCGCTGATCAAAACATATATTTTCTTTCTAACAATCAAATCAAAAAGCTTCAGTATAGCCGATAATTTGGCTATAGGCCTATAATTGTCTATGATATATGATGTTTTGGACCCTTCATCGAGCACAGTCAGAGCACATAGCAGGTCATCTTCAGAAATCTGAAGAGCACTGCTAAGGCGTTCATGAGATATTTGAGAATTCGAGAAACTCCCATCGACATCACTGTTCAATTCCGACGGAACCGAGCCGGGCATATCATAAACCGAATTGAGAAAATTTGCGAAACCATCACATACCGATTGAACATCATTATAAGAATTATTATATGTAATTGAATTTTAAATTTTTCAGAATACCTGTGTTCTTACGTTTATTGTTTATAAAATTTCAAAAAGCTTTACAGTCATGTTTTATGTTATGCTCTGCTCTAGCAAAAAAGTTGGCTTTGTTAGCAAGAGACTCAGAATTTTTAAATAGTTTATGTGCTTTATTTTTTGAATTTTCAAGTTTGTTTAGTTCGTTGGTAGCCCAAGAATTTCTTTGTTTTCTATTAAAATATTTTGGAGGAACATATTTTTCAATAGCTTCAGATAAAATTGATTTGAAAATACCATAAGACTCGAAAATACTTCGGTTTGAGAAAATAGAAGTCCAGTCACTATCAAAAAAAGGATGTATTCAAATCAGCATATTTGAACGGCTGTAACTTGAAAACTTCTACTAATACGTAAAAATGCTAATGTAGCATAATGACCGTGAAGGTCGGGCCGTGCCATCTGCGATTTTCGCCGCTCGTTGCTCCTGTCCTTTACGTATTAATAAAAATTTATAGGCCTGGGGAAGATAACACAAACATGAGAGGCAAAAATAGGGAATAATACAAAATGGAGCAATAAGTATGTAATGGTTGGCGGACAGCACAGATACCCTCGCGCTCGCATCGGGGTCCGAGTGTAATAGGCTCCTTGGTCCCTGGTTTCGTACCACCCACAGATCCTTACACATCAGGTGCTGCCTTGGATCTGCCGCTGGAAGCAGCACGACCAGACCAGAATATGGTTCATTACACACTTTAATAAAGTTAAGCGCCAGACCAAAGATTGACGGATCCCCAAAAGTGCTTTCAGTTTTTAATTACATGATAGATGTCTTAAGTGAAGTCAAACCCCGATTCTTCTATGGAAGAATTGGCTAATTTGTTTGAATTACTAACGCCAAATTTTTTGTTAGTGCAACGGATATTGAATTAGACAAAAAGTCTTCACTCTTGATTAGGGAATACGAAGATGATCTAAATAACCGTTTCGCCTCTGACGCAAGGAGTTTCAGAACTGCTCTCAGACATGAAATTGAAAAGAAAAATCTTCAATTCGAGAATTGGCGGAATTATTGTTCTTGAACCATTCTACCCTAACCTCAAGTTTGCCAGAATTAAGCTCAACTTTTCTGTTATTTTCAGCTCTTCCCGTTACCAACCGCAAAAAGGTAGTTTTCAAAATTAAAGCTAATAAAAAAAGAGCTAGCTTTCGGCTAGCTTGCCAAAGATATGATATCCTTCACGCGGAGCGTGATTTTGATTTGTGGTGCACTAGCTACTTTGAAATTAGTAGTTAAACTTGTTTCAATTTCACTTTTCCTATGAGAAGTATATGAAATAGTGGGCCCATTTCAACCAAATTTAGGAGTGTGATTCAGCAGCAAAGGTGATTGAATAATATGAATTTCGGTAAAGATTAAGATAAAAAAGTTTTTCTAACAAAAACTCGATTTTTGAACGGTCGTTCCTATGATAGAGTAGTCCAATTTCAACCAAATTTGGCAAGGTGATTTGGCAAAGGATATTATTGAATAATTTGAATTTTAAAAAGATTCATTTAGAAAAAAAAATTTCTTCTCACAAAGATCAACTTTCAGACCAGTCGCTCCTAAGGCAGCTGTTGAGGTTGTAGTCCGATTCCAATGGTTCAAACATATTAACAGCGTGCAATAGAAAGAAGGCTTTGTGCAAAATTTGAGAAAGATATCTGTAGAAATAAAAAAGTTTTTCTCACAAAGACCGACTTTTGGGCCAGTCGTTCCTATGACAGCTATATAACGTAGTGGTCCGATTCCGTTGGTTACGACATATTTCCAACGTGCAATAGAAACCGGAGTCCGAAGCGTATATACCCTAGACTTGTACAGACCTAGTGGTGATACCGAAAGTACCAATTGGCAACGACCATTTGCATTAAAAGTGAGTTTCCTATACGGCCAGTTTATAGGGGAGGTTGGCACCCATTTAGGAGGACCTTGACTATTCTCAAACTCAATGAACTAACACATTCTACAAATATTTGTCGAATTTTTCAAGTCGCTAGCTTTATTCTATAGAAAGTTATTGCTTATTTGAAGTTTCACGTGTAGGGGAGGTAGGGGTTCCTTGGGTCGGATCTTGCCCATCATTATCACACATCACTAATTAGATCACCCTACAAACATTTAAAAAAAATTCAGGTCTCTAGCTTCACCCTATCGAAAGTTATCGCTTATTTGAAGTTCATTTATAGGGGAAGTAGGGGTTTCGTTAGTCAAATTTTACGTATTTTCAATATCAGCCAACTGGATCCCGCTGCAAACATTTGGCCAAAATTTCAAGTCGCTAGCTTTATTTTGTCGTTAGTTATCGCTTATTTTAAGTTTCATTTCTAGGGGAGGTAGGGGTTCCTTGGGTCGGATCTTACACATTTTCAATAACAACTAACTAGATCTTACTACCAACATTCTGCCAAATTTTCAACTCGCTAGTGTCATTCTATCGAAAGTTATCGTAATTAAAATAATATTTAATTTTTGGAATTTTGTAGGGGAGGTAGGCGTTCCTTTGATCTGATTATGCCCAACTTACTAAAACTCAAGCAGCTTCTTTCCTCAGGGTTACATGCCAAAAATCAGGTGTCTACGTCAATAGGTTCAAGAGTTATAGACAAAAAACCAGAAAAGTAGGGTAGTACGGGGCTCTTTGTAAGAAAATTACCGTTAGTTTTCAACTGATCGATTTGATTTTCCCAGGAGAGTATAAGAATACCCTCACTAGTAATATACCAAAGCTAGAGCTTTTCATGATTTTTTAATCGGGAGTTATAGATACATTTATATATTTTACATATGTAGGGGAGGTAGGCGTTCTCTTGGCCAGATTACACCCAATTTCAATACCATCCAACTAGATTATACTACCAACATTTGACCAAAATTTCATGGCCCTAGCTTCATTCTATCGAAAATTATCGTGCGAACGGACAGACAGACGGACAGACAGACAGACAGACAGACAGACAGACGGACAGACAGACAGACAGACATGGCTAAATCGAATCAGGAGGTGACCCTGATCATTTATATATACATTGCTATACCCCCGGAGCCTCCTTTAAGGTGTTACATATTTCCGTCGTGACAAAAACAATATACCCTATACTAAAAGTCTAGGGTATAAAAAGGCTTTGTGCAATATTTCAGCTCGATACCTTTAAAGCTGAGGGACTAGTTTACATAGAACCAGACAGACAGACGGACAAAGCATAATCGACTCGTCTCATACTGACCAAGAATATATATAGTTTATATGGTCGAAACCGAAACCTAATCTAACTTAGGATTTTCTTAAGATAGCTTAAAATAAAATGATTTTTTTTAGACTACGTCAGTAAAAACTTACAGTGTCGGTGTGGTTTTATATACACTGCACATCAAAAAAATGTGGCGGACCCAGTTTTCTTCGTGCTGAAACCAACAAGAATGTGTAAGGGAGCCGTATTTAATACTATTAAATGAAGAGTGAAAAGAGGCAGGGTAAATTTCCGATATAACGGTAAATTTGAATCAATTTTTCTAGAAACGGCCAAAATACGAAGATTCAAAATATTACTTTCGATCAACGAAAATTTGTTAATTGTTTTAATGCTTGCTACTGTTTAGTTACCCAAGAACCTCCCACAAGTCATCAGACCGCGTTTCTTTCTAGTGTAAATTTTCACTGACTTACCGAATCCGAAAAGGATAATCAAATAGGGTCGCGGTACCATTAGTCATGAGATAAAAAGACCATACCTTAAGACCAGTTTCACACGGAACGTATGATACAAAAGTTTTCCCCAAAAAGCACCAGTGGCGAATGAGTTTTGTATCTGCGACGATTGAATTGAAACTTCACATTCGTACATATAAAGTTTGCTGCCACTGGTGCTTTCTTGTATACCGTACGTGCCATGTGAAACCGGCCTAAGGACACTTTATAATTTTAAAAATGTAATGCATTATTTACTTAGGTAAGGGATTTGTAACGGACGATTTGGTGGGCATCTGAAGATGCCAGTGGGGACAGAGCCTTAGGTAGCGTAATGACCGTGAAGGTCGGGCCGTGCCATCTGGCGACGAAAAAGTCCCGCCAACAAGCTAAGCAGCAGCCCATGCTTGGTGTAGCGTTCGCATCAGGGTCCAGGCATAATGGGACCCTCGACCTCTGGTTTCGTACCACCGACAGATCCTTACTCATCAGGTGCTGCCATAAATATACCGGTGGAAGCAGCACAACCAGACCAGAATATGATTCATTACCGATTCGCGCCCCTACATAGTGACCATTCTCTTCAAACATTGCCATCTTAATTTACAGGCCTCCGCTCAGCTGATCGTGGTGAATTCTGCCTTTGTCGTTGACGTCAATGTGACGTCATTCATGCCTTGGCAGTGACTACACACGACGCTGTCCCCGGTATGACATATGACTACAATTGCAATTGTGTCAGACGGCATTTTTGTCCTCTACAAAACACAATTTCCAGACACTTGCCGTAATTTGGTCGAAGCCGCAGCCCTGGGGACTAGTCGCAGAATATCGCCGAACAGTTCACAAACTTTTTTAGCCAAAATTATTGTACCATTTGTTAAAAAAAAATTTAGTTTTCACCAAGCATTTTGGTATTTTTTTAAACTTTTGAAAAAGTACGTCTTTTGACTTCACGACACATTTTCATCGCGCACCTGTTTGTTTTCTCAGATCACATATGAAATTCAACTAACAAATAAACACTGAACGCGGAAAACGAAAACTAAACATGAAACGCACAAAAACCGGGGACTCGCCGCCATCTGTCGCCACCCACTGGATTCTTTCTTACCGACTCTATGACGAAAGCGACGAAGTCAGTAATGACATCATTCCTCACTCAAAATCAGCTGAGCAGAGGCTTGTATTTTATATTAAGATGGCAATGCTCAACGCCATCTATATAGACAGGCCTGCGCTCAGCTGGTTTTGACGCAATCATTTCCTTTGATGACGCCATCAGTATCCACAATCCAGTGGTCGGCGACTGATGGCGGCGAGTTCCCGGTATTTGTGTGTTCCGTGATTAGTTTTCGTTTTCCGCGTTCAGTGTTTATTTGTAAGTAAAATTTCATCTAGTGATCCGGGAAAACAAACACGTGCGCGATGAAAGTGTGTCGTGCGGTCAAAAGATATATTTTGTCAAGTGTGAACTGTTCCACGATGCTCTGCGACTGATCCCCGGGGCTGCGGCTTCGACCAAATTGGTGCAAGTGTCCAGAAAGTGTGTTTTTAGAGGACTAAAATGCCGTCTGGCGCAATTCCAATTGTAAACACATGTCGTGCCGGGAACATCGTCGTGTGCAGTCACTGCCTTGGCATGGCCTTGGCGAAGGAAATAATGACGTAACGATCAGCTGAGCGCAGGCCTGTCTATCTAGATGGCGCGGCGTTGCAATGCTTCAATTGTACAGTCTGCTCATGTGATAGAGCCGGGTTCTTTTGCTGAGCTCTAACCATGTGATGATGGGACATAATAGCTGCGGCTTTTTTTTTGTACAGAGCAGAGCAGGTTAAGCTATAGCAACGCCATCTGGATAGACAGGCCTGCGCTCAGCTGATCGTGTATGTCATTAATTCCTTTGTCAAGGCAGTGACTGCACACGACGATGTCCCCGGCACGACATATGTTTACAATTGGAATTGCGTCAGACGGCATTTTAGTCCACTAAAAACACACTTTCTGGGCACTTGCAGCAATTTGGTCGAAGCCGCAGCCCCGGGGATCAATCGCAGAGTATCGTGGAACAGTTTACACTCGACATAATACATCTTTTGACCGCACGACACACTTTCATCGCGCACGTGTTTGTTTTCTCGGATCACTAGATGAAATTTTACTAACAAATAAACACTGAACGCGGAAAACGAAAACTAAACACGAAACGCACAAATACTGGGGACCCGCCGCTATCAGTCGCCGACCACTGTGTGGATACGATGGCGTCTTCAAAGGAAAAAATTGCGTAATTTAGCCGTCAAAATCAGCTGAGCGCAGGCCTGTATATCTAGATAGCGCTGGCTGTAGAAAAAAAAACCCTCGAGAGCAAATTAGGGTAGCAAACACGAAAACGGGGCATGCCTTTGCAGGGAGTGTGTCTTGGTTTAGTTATGCAAGCCATAGACGCACGTACTAATCCGTCGGATTGGTCGGACGTCAACCACTCATACGCGAACCGTATTCATACAATTTTACTCGAGAAAAGTAGTCAAACGAGTCATTCTCTACCACCGCGACGCGCTCCGCATAAGTGTACAGCGACAGAATGCGCGACTACCTTTTCTGATCCTATATTGTAGTTGTTGTTTGGGTTGGCTGTGAGTTGGTGTCGAGCTCGATGCTCAAGACAACGAGCCCGACTCCGAGCCCAAACCCGACCCAACAACAATTTCAATATAGAGTCCGACTCCGACCGACGACATTGACGAATTTTTCAATGCAGAATTTATAGGCACGATATTATACGTATACATACATGTACGTTCATTTGTGAGTATTGTAGAAGTCTCGTTGTTATTGAGATTGGGTACATCTGCACCGTCTCCTTAATCAAAGTTGCACAGGTGGAAGAACAATTAGAACCTGCAGGTACATATGTAAATGGGAATTGTGCAATTATACTGATAATCGTGGGGAATATAATTTGTTGGTTGGTTGGAAACTTGTACATATTTTATATTGTGCTATAAATGGTAAGTGTGGGTTTTGTAGCATATCCTATATGGTGTGGTATATATGTACTATACTGTATTATTACTTATAAAGTATGTTCTTTTTATTCCGAAGTCGTAATATGAGATGCAAAATGTAGTAGAGGACCTCATTTTCGAGACCTTTGTATGGGATGATGGTTATGGGGAAGTGAATGGTATCTCCCCTTGAAGCTACCACAGTTATGTGTTAATTGTCAGAAGGTGAAAAAAAAGATACCTGTTAATGATTCGATTTGCCCTGGATTTTCTTTGATAGTTTTATTGTTATCCGTGCTACTACTGTCAATGTCTGTTCACGGGTTTCACACATCACAGGTCAACAACTACATCCAGACACTTTCCAAATACCATGAGAGATGGATAGATCGCAATAATAATAAAGCAATGAATTCATTGTCATACTGAATTACGACATTGAATGTCACGAATTTATAATTTTGTTTTATATTTAGTTTTTTGTTTGGTCGCAATACAAAAATACGTTAATAAAAATTAGCACTTACTTTTTTAAAATCTCTCAGCTGAGAAATAATGGCTTCGCATGTTTCGATGACGATCTGGCTGATTGTTTGGGGTGGAATTGCCGTCAAAAATTTTAGATCTTCAAAGCTATTACCGCTTGCCAAAAAGCGCAGCGTCAATGCAAGGCGGTGATGAGGAGGGATTGCTTCTCTCATTATGGTGTCTTGCTTCGTGATAATTGGCGCAACTTTAGATAAAAGCACATCAAAAGTGGACTTGCTCATTCGTACATAATTTTTAAAATCATCTTCCGAAGTAAATTCTAATTCTTTTAACAATTCGGTTTGGCCTAGAAGCGCTCTTTTCTTGAACCATTCTTTGCACCAAATTCGTCTCTTTTGCTTCTGCCCTCGCTTCTCCTTTTTGCGTTTTATCGCAATAGCAAGCAATATTGCAGCAGCACTATCACTATCCATACTCATTGCGATCTCAGAACAAACTGACCAATTCTGGGCAAATTTTGTCTGAGTTGTGTTCGGTGTCTGCGCAAACTGTCTGTGTTGTCTATTTGGGCCTTAACCGTGGTAGCTCCATAGGTTGAGGGCTGGTATGTCAAGCGAGAGGTCCTCACCATGCTGACAGCAAATTCGAACGCTCGCTTTTCTCGCCGATTACCAGTCGACTCAGCTGAAAATGAGTTCATTGATTTCATAAGAACTATTGGAGTAAATGCGGGCCGAGCGTGGTTCTGACCATTCAGGTCTCCATTACCATCATCCCGTACAACGGTCTCGAAAATGAGCTCCTCTACTACATTTCGCATATATTCGCTACTTTATGAGTAACATAATCTGTAACAGGTAATATACCATATAGGATCCGCTACAAACCCCACACCTACCATTTACAGCAAAACTAAAAATTTGTGCAAGTTTCCAACCCACATTATTTCAATCATTTCGCAAATTATGTCCCACGATTATCAATATACTAATTGCATAATTCACATTTACCTGCAGGTTGTAATTTTTCTTGCATCTGTGCAACTTTGATTAAGGAGACGGTGAAGATGTACCCAATCTCAATAACAACGAGACTTCTACAATACTCACAAATGAACGTACATGTATGTATACGTATAAGTATAATATTGTGCCTATAAATTCTGCATTGAAAAATTCGTCAATAAGCAGACCATACTGTAATTCGACACACACCGTAATCATTCATTCACAACAATTCGCCTATTCAAATACCGGTCGGACTCTATATTGAAATTGTTGTTGGGTCGGGTCTGGGCTCGGAGTCGGGTTCGTTGTCTTGAGCATCGAGCTCGACACCAACTCAGAACCAACCCAAACAACAAGTACAATAAAGGATCAGAAAAGGTAGTCGCGCATTCTGCCGCTGTACACTTATGCGGAGCGCGTCGCGGTGGTAGAGAATGACTCGTTTGACTACTTTTCTCGAGTAAAATTGTATGAATACGGTTCGCGTATGAGTGGTTGACGTCCGACCAATCCGACGGATTAGTACGTGCGTCTATGGCTTGCATTATAATTCAAATGTCAACTCAAATATTACAAGAAAACTTAAATCCTTATCACATATACAATCGGACAGATTTCCTTTAGGCAGCAAAATTAATTTGTATGTTTACTATTCCAAATTATTAATTACTTACACAAAAAGAACATTTTATTGACAGGAAACGAAATTTATTTAGTTTGGGAAGCACAAACTGTAAACTGTTCGAAAGCTTCGACGCATGCGCTTATCCTGCATTTAAAAACGCAGACTACTTAACGGAGAAGCATTCTGTCACTGACGTTTTATCCAGAGCCGCTCATATCAAATTGTTAGTGTAACTGAGTGGTCTTAACCTGCTCTGCATGTATGGCTGTTTAAGAAGACGCGTCAATGATCTCATGGTAAATGCCAGACTGAATGTCACTTGTGAACTTTCGTATTCAAAATGACAATAAATTGTGCTGCCTCCTCCATGACAAAAGTTGGTGAAATCCTGTTCTATTTGACGTTTGACTCTAAAACTCATCAACGTTTTTTAAGCTTAAATCATCAAAAATATCATCTCAAATATTCCGATGACTTCCTTGATGGCACTCATCGCGGTTTTCATCAGCTGCTCATTTCCCCATGAATGCTTCGAAGATACACTGAAAGATGACTGGGGGACAGTTTGTGGCTGATCTATGCATAGAGACCGGATTTTCACTCAAGAGATAAAGGGTTCAGAAGATATTGAAAATTGTTTACTGCCGGTAATATATTCCCTCTCTAGGCTAAATCCTATCTATGCCACTGTCATCTCCATCTTATTCTTGAAATTAGCCCAGGAATACGATGAATGAATATAAAACTTGCAGACTCCTACATAAAAGTTATTGAAATGAGATTTCCAGGTCTAGGACCAACAGGAATTTTGGAGCACGCGAGAGTTGAGTTCAGTCAACAATTGAAGTTTTTGTACTTTGGAGGAATCATTCAATACAGATCCCTTCACCAGGACGATGAAGACACCAATAGTCTCATATATATCCATTCTCTTACGGAATCTAATTTATAAGAATTACTCACCCAAATTCCATCACAAACGACAACCCTCACAAAATACCCATTCTCATTTCAATTTCACAAGTTCATGATACCAACTCGCCACCTTATCGGTCCACCAGCCCCAACATCTGACCCCATCAAACATTCCCATTCATTGGGCTCGTGAATGCTTTTACCGTCAAAGCTTCCGCGTTATGTATGTAGCCAACATGTATACGTGTATGTTAAATCCCCCCGGAAAGCGTCGTCACAAAGTTCAATTCAATGCACTCGAAAACAGCCCCTTTAAAAATGCATTTGCCATAGACACGCTGCTCTAGCGAACGTAATGGAAAGCTTTGCTTAATTCAATGACTGTGAATGTTACCAACTTTCGTTTGGCATAAATTGTTTACATGCACAATCCGTGAAAGGCATAACATGCCTGTCAAGGGATGCAAAATCACGAATGAAATGGAAGTCAAATCAGTGCTAATATGAATCGGGGAAGTTACGATGTTAAAAATAAGTTTGATTGAATTGAATTTGTTAGGGAGAATGAATTCCTGCCACCATCGTGTAGCAAGGACTTCTAATGTTTCTCATATTTGACTTTCTATATGGTCGCTGTCGCACTGATTCCCGTACGAAAATTTGCCACGAATCAAATAGGCTGAGCTGAGAAGCATTTCAACATAAAAATCGTAAGCTGTGTAATCACTACTTTTTCCATATCTTTAATAGTTTTCGAAATAATCTTTGTCTCAGAAAGGTTTAATCTACGATTGACCGTTTCCAAAATATTTTCCCGCTAAAGGTTCTAATACGCATGACGCGCTAAGCCCGTCGGACGAGTCAAATCTACTATACTCGTCCCGTGTAAACAGTAAATGGGTATACGACAGCGCGTAACTTGTTAGCTGACGACGGGTCCCGACGGGTATGATGAATCCAACAACAAACACAAGAAAAACCAGAGAGAGTTCGAAGCGTATATACCCTAGACTATTACCGACCTAGTGGTGATACCAAAAATACCAATTGGCAACGACCATATGCATTAAAAGTGAGTTTCCTATATGGCCAGTTTATTGGCCATATAGGAAACTCACTCAGGAGCACTCATTCAGGAGGATCTTGACCATTCTCAAAATCCATTAACTAACCCATTCTACAAATATTTGTCGAATTTTTCATGTCGCTAGCTTCATCGCTTATTTGAAGTTTAACTTGTAGGGGAGGTAGGGGTTCCTTGGATCGGATCTTGCTCATTATTGCCACCAACCAATTACATCACCCTACAAACATCTAAAAAAAAATTTCAGGTCTCTAGCTTCACTCTATCGAAAGTTATTCCTTATTTGAAATTTCATTTGTAGGGGAAGTAGGGGTCTCGTTGGTCAGATTTTACGTATTTTCAATATTGGCCAACTGGATCCTACTACAAACATTTAACCAACATTTCAAGTCGCTTGCTTTATTTTGTCGTAAGTTATCGCTTATTTTAAGTTTCATTTCTAGGGGAGGTAAGGGTTCCTTAGGTCTGGCCTATCTTTAATGCCAACTAACTCAATCTCACTTCAAACATTTGATCAAAATTTCAAGTCGCTGGCTTCATGCTATCAAAAGTTTTCGCTTATTTGAAGTTTCATTTGTAGGGGATTCCTTGAGTCGGATCTTACCCATTTTCAACACCAGCTAGCTAGATTTTACTACCAACATTCTGCCAAATTTTCAACTTGCTAGTGTCATTCTATCGAAAGTTATCGTAATTAAAGGAATATTTTTTTTTTTTAATTTTATAGGGGAGGTAGGGAGGTTCCTTTGATCTGATTATGCCCAACTTACTAAAACTCAAGCAGCTTCTCACCTCAGGGTTACATGCAAAAATCAGATGTCTACGTCAATTTATTTCAAGAGTTATAGACAAAAAACCTGAAAAGTAGGGTAGTACGGAGCTCTTTGTAAGTAAATTACCGTTAGTTTTCAACTGATCAATTTCGTTTTTCCAGGAGAGTATAAGATTACCCTCACGAGCAATCTACCAAAGCTAGAGCTTTTCATATTTATTTAATCGGGAGTTATAAATACATTTAATTATTTTACATATGTAGGGGAGGCAGGCGTTCTCTTGGCCTGATCATGCGCATTTTCAATACCAACCAACTATATCATACTGCCTATATTTGGCCAAAATTTCAAGGCTTTAGCTTCATTATATCGAAAGTTATCGTGCGAACGGACAGACATGGCTAAATCGAATCAGGAGGTGACCCTGATCATTTATATATATATATATATATATATATATATATATATATATATATATATATATATATATATATATATATATATATATATATATATATATATATACATTGCTATACCTCCGGAGCCTCCTTTAAGGTGTTACATATTTCCGTCGTGACAAAAACAATATACCCTATACTATAAGTCTAGGGGATAAAAACAAAAAGAAGCTTGCCGAAGGTATGATATCCTGCATGTTTCGTTGTAGCTTATGGTGCATTTGTCACTTTGAAATCAGTAGTAAAATTTGTTCCGATTTCACTGTTCCTATGAGAGGTATATAAAATAGAGGGCCGATTTCAACCAAATTTGGGAACTTAGTTTGGCAGTCAAAATGATTGAATAATAAATTTCGAAAAATTATCTTTAGAAATAAAAAAGTTTTCTAACAAAAACTTACTTTTGGAATGGTCGTTCCTATCACAGCCATATAATAGAGTAGTCCGATTTCAACCAAATTTCGAAATTTGATTCGACTAAAGATACTATTGATTAGTGTGAAATTTGAAAAGATATGTCAAGTAATAAAAAAGTTCCGACATATTTACAGCGTGCAATAGTAAGAAGGCTTTGTACAAAATTTCAGCTCGATAGCTTTAAAACTGAGGAACTAGTTTGCATAGAAACAGACAGACAGACGCACAAAGCTCGACTCGTTTCATCATACTGACCAAGTATATAGAGTTTATATGATCTGATGTGCCTCCTTCTGTGCGTTGCAAACTTCATAACAAAGTTAATATACCCTATCACATCCGTGAAGAGTATAAAAAAGCTTGAGGTAACCTTAACGTAGATTAGGATAATGTCTAGACACAAGACATGCGATTGTACTCGTATAAGTGCTCATCAGGAACTCACTCATTTATCTACGCCACTGTGTAGCTGTGGTGTAAGTAATGATTCTTTATTGCGATTACGCTATCATAGACAACGTTAGGAAGCCGAAGGTGAAATTCTAAAATTCAAAGGTCTTGGCTATTGGGGTCGATATAAGCGGCTCAGAATACTAACAATATTTAAATGTGATAAGAAACTTGTTTCGCAACAAAATAATTATTGCGAATATTACAAACGCTATTGTATAGATTTTATACCCTTCAGGAATTTTGTATATTAACTTTGTCATGAAGTTTGCAACGCACAGAAGAAAGCATCTCCGACCATACAAACTACTATTATGTAATATTCTTGTTCAGTATGTCCGTCTGTTACTATGCAAACTAGTCTCCCTGTTTGAAAGCTATCGAGCTGAAATTTTGTGCAAAGCCTTCTTTTTATTGCACCCTGTATATATGTCGGAAACAACGAAATCGGACCACTGCTTCATATAGCTGCCATTAGGAACGACCGGTCCAAAAGACTGTGATTGTAGGAAAAAACTTTTTTGTTTCAAAAGATGTCTTAACAAGATTTCATATTTTTTTTCAATGGTATCTATTGCCTATATTCCCGAAATTTGTTGAAATTGGATTACTATATCATATAGCTGTCATAGGAACGACCGGTGCAAAAGTAAGTTTCTGTCAGAAAAACATTAATTGATCATAGTTACCGTCAAACCACATTCCTAAATTTGGGTGAAATCGGCCCACTAGATGTTGTAAAATATCTTTTACAGCGACTCATTAAACCCAGACCCTTCATTGCATTTTTTGCAATGTACAATAGAAGATGTGGTCAGACCAGTTTAGTTTACAAGAGTTATTTATACCTAGTACGTTCAGTGTGGGCGAGTCAGTAATGCTGTGCTGACACCATCGACAAGAATGGGTTGAGTAGTAGATAGGGCACGTCGTTTATTGGTAATAAGACAACATTGAATTTTGAAGGCATTTAACTCTACTCGATTCGCTTTCCCCATACAATAATTATTGAAATATCTCTATTTAAAGAGTCAAACATGCGATCTCGGTTGACAGATGTAGCTTTTTGACAAGAGTCAGCTGCAGAATTGAAAGAATAAATAGAATCAAGCAAACTGTCATCTGCAAAACTGTGAATTGGGTTTGATGTCACACTTAAAAGATCGTTGATGAACAGAAGAAAAAGCGTTGGTGATAGGCAGTTCGATTTAACTACATCCACGACGACCAAAGCGAACGGCCGTGGAGGAAACTTCCAATCCATTCAACTAATTTTGGGTCCAGACCAAAACCCAGTTTAGCTAAAAGAGCCGGATGCTAAAGCTTTCGAAATTTCGAGGGCAATGATTTTAGCTTCACCAAATTGATGAATACATCGATTTCATCTTTCGGTGAGATATGTCATTAAGTCTCAGAAGCGAGACATCAAGTCGATCGCTGATGAGGTGATGTGAATCAAGATAACTCATAAGTTGGTTCCTAACCAGGGTTTCAAAGACTTTGTGGATCGAAGTTAATGCTATTTATCGATAGTTAGAGGAATCACATGCTTCACATTTTTTGGGGATTGGTTGCACATGAGCTAGCTTCCACCTTGATGGAAGTACATCTGTCGAATAGGATAGATAGAATAGTCTTCGAAATCTCGTTTTCTTGCTAATAAGGAAGCGCAAAATCTGAAAACTAAAGGGGAGATGCCATCAGGTCCAGCCGATTTTGATACATTGTGCTTTGAGAGTACTTTAAATATTTCCCTTGTGCGGAAATGCAAAGGTCTCCGGTGTGAATCGTATAAGGGTGTAGCTGGTGAATTTTACGTAGTGGGCAGCAGTCAAGAGTTTTCACCAAAGATTTGTAACGGACGGTTTGGTGGGCATCCGAAGATGCCTGTGGGGACGGAACCTTAGGTAGCATAATGACCGTGAAGGCCGTGCCATCTGGCGAAGAAAAAGGCTTCTCAACGAGCTAAACAGCGGCCTATGCTTGCTGTAGCTCAGTTCGGGAGATGTGGGCTGGGTTTTCGCCGCTCGTTGCCCCTGTCCTTTACGTATTAACAAAAATTCATACGCCTGGGGAAGACAACACAAGCCGTTCTTAATTGTATTTACTAGTTTCTACGCTTGTCTGGTGTTCCTATTAGCTAAGTTTTCTTTTATGTTCAGCAACTGCTCGTCAAAGTATTTACGTTTCTTACGTCTAATTATTCTATTCGATATTCGCCGTAGCGCGTCATATTTTTCTCTTCTGGCTCTGGTTCCTCGTTGAATCCATTGTCTGTAGGCCTCGTTTTTCGCGTCAAGTGAATTTTTGCATTCTTCGTCGAACCAGTCATTTCGCGCTCGCCGGGCTTTATATCCAAAGACTTTCTCTGCGACATCCTTGATGGTACCCTTGAGTTCTTCCCAAAACCCATGGACACCTGTGTTGCTGATGTTGTGTAGCATAGGTGATAGTCTTTCCTCAAGGGCGGTGGTATACGCCACCGCTGTAGCATCACTCAGAAGATGATCAACCGCAAAGATTTTGGGAGGGCTGATTCTCGATTGGTGCACTGAGGAAATTCTACATCTGTAGGTCGTCTTCACCAAGTGATGATCTGAGTCGCAGTTTGCTCCTCGATAGGAGCGGACATCTATCACACTAGACGCCCATCTCCTACAAATGAGGACGTGGTCAATTTGGTTGACGGTGTGTGCGTCTGGAGACTTCCAGGTCTGCTTGTGAATGCGTCGATGCGGGAAACACGTAGAGCTTACGACTAGGTTCCTGCTGCAGGCGAAGTCGATAAGTCGCTGGCCGTTGTCGTTACATTCTTCATGGAGACTGTGGCCTCCAGTGATCCCCCGGTGCCAACTTTCATTTCCGACTTTCGCGTTAAAGTCTCCCAGCAGCAATTTGACGTCGTTTGTTGGAAGTGAGTCGAAGAGAGTTTCAAGGCGGGCGTAGAACTCGTCTTTTACTGCGTCTTCTTTAACTTCAGTGGGGGCGTGCACATTGATGAGCCAGAGATTGAAGAATCGACTCTTGATGCGAATCTCACACAGCCGTTCATTTATGGGTTTGAAGTCAGTAATATGCGGTTTGAGGTGATTGTTCACTATAAATGCTACTCCAAACTCCTTGCGACCCGATGGTTTGCCACTTGTAAAAATTGTGTGCGATTCATTGTCATTAATCTCCAAGCCAATTTGTTTCCTGGACTGCAGTAATGCTCAGTTTGTACTTTTCGACCTGTTGAAGGAGGGCCTTCTCGGCCCCGGTTTGTTTAGGGAGCGTACATTCCATGATCTGAAAGAATAATCCTTTAGTCGTTTGCGTGGTCGTCTTTGTTGATCCGTCCAATCCGAGGCTTTTGTTCCAAGTTTCTTGACATGGAGTGGTTTTTGCAAGGACGAGTTGTCAGCACGTCGCTTAACCCCATTCAGGGGATGGCCTCGGAGATAGCTGCTTCAGATGGTTTAATAAACGTGCTGGAGCTCACACAACTATGTTGTAAGTCCAACTACGCAAGTCATTCCATCCTACTAAACCTGAGACGCTTAGGTGTTCGTCAGCCATTCAGGCTACAGCTATCTGCCTTTTCCAAACTGTCTTATCGCTAAGACATTGGCCGTCAGCGATTTGATACACTGCCGTTACCAGGGGGCGCCCACGCGGAGGACTATGGAAAAGGTCTTTGCTCCCCTATTTGATATTGCAAATTAATAATATACTTAGTTATATGTAGCAAAATTTACCGTTATGTTGGAGAGTGATATTTTAAAGTGTGAGTTACGTTTTGTTCTTTCTGCGTTAATACCAAAAACTAGTCTCGATATTCTAGTTCGTATTAATCCAAAGATTTCGTCATTTTTTCCCTTTATATTGTTTTGCTGTGTGTATATACATATCCGCAAAATGCTGTAAGCACGATAACTGTCGAATGAAAGAAGCAAACGGAGCGAAACTTGTCCAATTGATGGACGTCCATGCGGAGCCGGGTTCTTATTACTATTCAGCAATATCCATCCAACAATTAAATTTACAGCTATATAGAACCACACGTTGTAAGCAAAATACTTCAATGCCAGAAGAAGCTAGCAGGGTGAAACTTTACAAATTGGTGGGCGTTAGAAATTATTAGGCTAATATTTAATTACAGCAAAGTTTATCAACCGGTTCAAAAGTTACAGCTTTATAACTGCAACATTTTGTAAGCTAAATACCTCTGTAAGAGAAGAAGCTGCCTGATCGAGACTTTTCTAAATGGTGGGCATTAGTAGGGTTCCCGCCTAATTTCAGCAAACCCATCAAACGGCTTAAAAGTTACATCCATATAACAGAAAAACAAAATTTTAGCAAAAAAAACATATTACGAAAAAAAGCTAGTTGGGCGAAACTGGTTGATGCTAAGTAAGAAATAGGTTCTGGTGGAATCTCAGCAAAATTCGCAGGACAGTTAAGAAGTTCAGTCATACAACAGAAAAAAGTCGTAAGCAAAATATCTCCTTGAAGCAAAAATCCTGCTACACGAAATTAATCTAGTTGATGGAGCTTCAGGTGAAGCTGGTGATTAATTCATATAACAAAAGCCTAATTTAAAAATATCGCCTAAATATCGATATACATAAGTCTGTAGCTCTTACACCTGGTACAATATCTGATGTTCGCAGTATCCAACCCCATGTCTGAATTTTACATTTACTCAGAAATTATTCCGAATTAAGGCACGTCAAATCAATCAGCTCCTCTGGCTTCTGGCTTCATTGCTCCTAGTGTCACTTCGCTTTTGTATGTTGACGATTAACGTGTTTGGTATTTACTACAGGTTACATATCCATCACTCTTACTACTACTATTTAATTTATTTATTATTTATTTCATATACTGCGGAAGGCATTGCCTTATTACAGGGGTTCTGATACAGCGAGTTATGTTACTAAATTCAATAATTAATTTAAAAGCGATACATGCATGTTACATGCATTAATTATAATAAAAAAAAATATGTATTGTATTATTAAACTATTCATTTAGAATAAAACTTCGTAGTTTTAGTGATTCTAATATAAAAATATACAGTTTTCTTATTACTTTGCAATCTCTGGTGTTCAGAATTTCATTTATTTGCTCTAATGCGTTAGTATTATTGAAGTAATATTCTCTTACTGGTTTGTTTATTGGGCATTCTTTTAATAGGTGTTCAATTGTATCACGTTTTTGTAAGTTGCATAGCGTACAGTTGTTTTCCAGATTAAACTTGTGGGTATTTCCAGCAATGCACGTTGGTTGTAGTTGTTACACATCCGGATCTGCGCAAAACAGCGGCGGTGGTGTCCAGGTAGAGATTGAAGGAGGTACCATGAAGGTTTGGTCTGGTCTGGTCTTCTCTAATGACCTGGTACCAACATGATGAGTTGCTACTAGTTGCTCCATTTCCATCATTGTTTGTAGACTTAGCTGCATAAATCATCGCAATTACTTTTATATTTTCTTGTTGGGTACAGTTGTTGATAAGTTATGGAAAGTCTCGCAGTTTATTCATAAGTTCGGCTTTTATTTTCCTTAACCAGTTTGAGGAGTTTCCCTTTTCCACTTCCATCTCTTGTTGTTTGAGGCATAGTTTAGGATATCGTCCATCAGATAACATTGATATCCTTCGTAACCATTTCAGAGTTTTCGTAATAACTTTTACTTTCATATGAACGCGGCCACATTCTCTTCTCACTACTTGCGCTGATGTGTTCCTTGGCAGATAAAGAGATCTCTTTAAGAAATCCTGTTGAATATTCTCAAGATTTTGTATCGCATTCAGTCCCCATATTTCGGCTCCGTAAAGCGCGATTGTTTCAACCATAGCATGAAAAAGCTTCATTTGCGCATTCCATCCCATTTTATTGTTGTTGAATAGTTTGCTAAGATTGGCCAACGCTGCAGCAGAGGATTTTTTCCTTTGATAAATTTCCTTGTGCCATGCTCCTGTTCGATAAAGTGAGCAACCAAGATATTGAAATTCGGAGACGATCTCAATTTCTTGTTCTTTATAGTGAAATTTTCTTCTTCTTTTTTTGTTAAGTCTCTTCTCAAATATTACTATTTTTGTTTTGTCCACGTTCAATGTGAGATTTTTATGATTGCAGTAGGTTTCTAGTTTATCTATTTTGTCTTGTAAGTCAGTAGCAGAGTTCGCAAATATAACTAGATCATCAGCATAAGCAAGCATCATTATGTCAATACCGTCAATGATACCGACTCCTTTGAATCCAAGGTTCCGGAAAAATATTTCTATATCATTAATGTATATGTTAAAGAGTAAGGCACTTAAGGGGTCTCCTTGAAGTACTCCTTTCGTTACTTTAACGCTTTCGGAATATTCTTGCCCGTTTTTTATTGAGACTGAAGCTGCACTGTATATGTTTCGAATTAGTTCAATCATCTGAGTACTAATTTTATTCGACGCTAAGTGCTGCCATAATAAATTGCGATCAATACTGTCAAAAGCTCATTTTGAGATCAATAAATATCGCATATAGGGGTGATTTTTTTATTCCATTCTGTTTATCGATTAATGTTCTTATGGTGAATATATTGTCTAAACAGCAACGTTCTTTTCTAAATCCACTTTGATGTTCGGGTAAAAGTTGTCGGGATTCGACAAAATTGTTAATCCTGTCACTCAATACACTAGTCATTACTTTGAATAGTCCATTTTCAAGTGCAATGGGACGATAATTATTTGCGTTTGTCGGGTCTCCTTTTTTAAATATCATTGATAAATTAGCATGTCCCATAATCTCTGCTTGATTTTAATTTTATTCATTATATTACATATTGTTGACATCACATTCTCTGGCAGATTTTTTCAAAAACTCGTTAGGTATTCCATCTGGTCCAGGTGTCTTTTTATTTCGCAGTTTTTTGATGGATACTTTAATCTCATCAGTAGTGATGTCCTTGTCAAGGTTTATGTCAGTTATTTTAGGTAGTTCCTTAGGTGTTATATTATTAGGGGCATAAACGGTGAGCAGATGTTGAATCCAGTTTTCAGTACTTATCACCGACTCCGTGTGGGTCCTTTTCCTCAGTTTTTTAATTTCTGTCCAAAAAGTTGAACTATATTTCGTGTTGTTGATATTATTAACAATAGTTTTATCATACTGTGCTTTCACATTTCTAAGTAGTTGATTATATTTATTTCTGGCGTTGTGATATGCTTTCAGATTGTCTGGTGTATAACATCTCTGCATTACTCGGTATGCAGTTCTTACTCTCTTTTTTTCTTTCATACAGTCCGTTGTATACCAATTGTTTATTAGCTTGTGTTGTTTATTGTTAATAACAATTGTCTTTGTCATATTCAAAGCTTCTGCTGCTTTATAAATTTCGTCAACTAGTTGAGCCCATGTAAAATTTTGTTGAACCCATTCTAGTTGTACTTGATATGCTGCTGCTAAATCATAGTTCCATTGTAGTTTCTTGTATATAGGTATATAAGGCTGCCGTTTATTATTTTCGATTTCGGTTGTTAAGCTCAGCATTTTAAGGCTACAGGGTAAGTGATCCGACAGGTGTACAAAATCGTTTACCTTAAAATCTCCAATCATCTCTGTTACGTCCGAGCTGCACCAAACTTGGTCAACCGTACTGCAACCGTTTGACTTTAAGCAAGTACATTCGCCTTCTTTGTCTCCTTGTGTTCGCCCATTAATTAGAGTTAAACCGAGTGAATGAAACAAATGTGTTAATAGCTCACCTCGTTTGTTTTTGGTTTTATATTTCGAATTTCTTTCCATGGCTAATTTCATGTTGACCCAACGTATTTCTTCTATATTCCAATCAGCTTTACCAACTCTGGCGTTGAAGTCTCCAAGAAATATAACATTTTTATATTGTTGTACAATCGGTGTCAGCTCATCCTCCATCATTTCGAGTATCGCAGTGTCGTTGAGGGATGGTGACAAATAGAAGCACCCTAATGTTATTTTCGTTTTGTTCAATTGAATTGTTGCTATTATCCACATATCATTATATGTGTTAACATTTATCAAGTTCAACTTTTTGTTTATCATCACCACTAATCCGCCTTTAGGCCGACCTTTTGTTTTATCTTTAGACGCAAAAGATTCTATAACATTGAACTTTTCAGTTATGATTTCATTGTCCATATTGGTTATGTGCCATGTTTCATAGAAACATATTATATCGTTATTATATATTTTATTACTTTGTTCATTAGTAAGTTTTTTCAAATTATTATGTCCATTAACATTCCACACCCAAATATCTAATTCGCGGTCCGTGTTCATTGCATAGTTGTCAGTCGTTGTCTCCGCAGTGTTGAGTTGCTAATTCGGCCCAGCTGTTGAGCATCCTGGTAATATTATTTGTTGCACAAGTGACTCTGATGATAGTTATGGGATTAGGGGAACTTAGAAATGAAATTCCAAATTAAATTCTAATCTTTATTTCCTGAGTAGTAAGATACAACTGACTTAAAATCTAACAAAATTTGAACCTTTATACTAAATTTCGGATATCATTCTGTGGACGATGGATGCTGATGGCTCAATTGAAATTTCTTAGTTAATTGTTTCTAAAATCAAAAGTTGCTATTAATACAGTACATCGAAAACGCATTAAGTAGATGACAAATGATATGAGCAGCGTAAGAACAAAGTAGATTCTTTTAGTGTTTATAATATTCAATCAATTGAAAGTGTCAATGGAATAAAATTGAAAGTGTCGATGGAATAAACATTCTTATGGACATGACTGTAAATATTCTATGAATATGCTGTGCCGGCATGATATGTATGTATCTACAATGGGTATGATCTTGTGTGTGTTATGTGAACGGGCATGTTGTTAGGGTGTTACCATAACCTCCCCATCCTTAGACTGAAGCTCCTGATTCAGAGTTATTCTGTCGTTTTATTTTATATATTTAACACGTTTCTTCTCCAGTTTGTCAAATGTTCGTGCTAGTTTTTCTGTAGATGTAATTGAATTTACTTTGAAAATTTTATTCTTACATTTAAAGTATATAAAAAATGCATAGTATTATCACTATTACAAATGTTATGGTTGACATTGTGGGAATTATTGTATTATGGTTAAGTTTGAATTCGATTAATTCTATGTTTGCTATGTTCTCAACTTTTTCCATCTTGATATCTTCAAAACTTATTTAGTTTTTTTTTTTTTTTTGAATGATTGAAAAGTATTGGTAATGGTATTATTAACTTGTGGTAAAAATGTATTATTTTATTTGTGAAAAACATTTCATTTAATTTTACTGAACAGTTATTAGAATTGATTACAAAGGTTCCAACTATTCGAAATTGTTTCTCATTACAATTATGTGCTATGCTTCCATAGTAATTTTGCACTAGTAATATTCCAATTTCTATTTCTTCGATATACGTTTGATTATTCACTTTAATGAATTTACAGGTATGTTCACAATTAATTGGATTCTTTAATTCCTTTATACATATACTATAGGAATAATATTTGTTTTCAAATTTGGGTAATGGCTTGAAGTCCATGTAACAAGTTGTTTAAATTGATTTTGAATTAATTCGGTGTGATTTTTGATTATCGCTAAATTTCGTCCGAAGATTTCATTGTTTCTTGTTTGTTGAATTTGTTGGTTATTTCTTTATCATTTCTACCAATATTTTCGAGATGTTCCAATATTTCTACGCTATCCTCACTATCCATTATACCAAAAAAACCATCTATAGAGTCTCCCAACGTGGTATAATATACCTCGCGCAAAACTTAAGTTTCATATTGTCTAGTTGAAGTGTATTTATAGGGTTTGTTTTATCAATTTTCTTAAATAATTTTATTTTCACTTCAATATCTTCTACTTTATATTTTAAATCGGGATAAACATCATAGACGGGTTTGTACGTATTTTCAGTTACTTTCATTGGTATTTGCTTTAAGTTAGTGATTACATTCTCGTAATCGGTTACATTTATTTTGTGGAAATATTAGGAACAAGAGGATTTCCTGTCGGAATATCTGAACTGGTGTCATCTGAAATGACAAGAAGCTTGGGACGTTTTATATTAATTGGGGCTACGTTTTCCAAATTTTGTTTTTTTGTATTTGGGTAGATGTTTTGGAGTTCGATTGGGTGTTTTTACATAACCTACATTTCTATTTTCTTCATATTCTTCACGGGATTGATTTTGTTTGTTGATTGACTTTTCTTTCTTGTGTTTCATTGAATTAAGAATTTTGGTTTTATCTGTTAGACTATGATGAGCTTTAAATGGTTCTTCATCAATTGATGAGTGAATTTGACGATTATAGAAAAATACAGAAGTAAACAGTCGAGATTAAGGGGATTCGTTAGAAGAAGTTGCTCTATATTTTGAAGCAATTGTTTGATGTAATCTTTCTATATCACTATTTCCTGTGTGAGCATGTGGTTTCGTAAAATGTGCTTGAATATTATGGTCTTTACAAAGCTCTTTTATGAAGAAATTATTGAACTCATTATCAGCGACGATTTTGGTAGGTTTGCCTAAACTAGACAAGAAAAATAATATAGCTTCTCTCAATGTTGGTTTGGACTGATCTGGTATAATGATGGTAACTGCATATTTTGAAAATTTGTCCATACACGTAGCAACTTTAATGTTATTAATAAAAAATATGTCGATGTGGAAAATTTGGTTGATTTCGTCGGGTGTTTCTGTCATTTTAAACTTGGTTTTTATGGGATTGGTAGAGTGTTTTGCTTTATTGCAAATATCACAATTATTAACGTAACGTGTCACTAGAGTTTTCAGATCTGGATAATAAAAGTATTTTAAGATACCCTTAAAAGTTTTTTCAATGCCACCATGTCCTATTTCTCGAGTATGGTACATGTGAATTTGGTAAATAGCTTCATCTTCGGTTTGAAGATCTTTGAACATTTGGGATACTTTAACAAATTTGTAGTTATTGTTGAATACTTCTTTAAGTTTCAATTGAAGTTTGTTATAACAGTGATCACTAAGATCTGAATAAATAGCTATGTGTTTATTTGGAGGTAATTTGTTGAGTAATTCAGGCATGTACTCATGCAGGTGTAAGTCCTTCTCCTTAACTTGAAAACGAATTTTATTAACAGGTTTGGGGTTATTTTTTTCGGATAATATCAGCTGATATTAGTATTTGTTTATATAATCATCTCGTATTGGTATTAAAGTGTTTAGATTTTCTGGTTCTGAATGAATGGTCACATTATCATTCGCTTCAGGTGGAGTAAGTAAAATAGATTCATCATGAACCTGTAGTGATTCGGGTATATTTATTATATTTGGAAGTTGAATCTTTTGCTCTGCACAAAGTTCTCTTATTTCCTTTAATGTTTCATCATCATTTGGAATAATTTCACCAACCTGAATTTCTCTGTTTCCTATGTTATCATCTTTTAAACGTGACAAAAAATCTGCAACTTGATTATTTTTTCCTTTCACAAATTTTATGTTAAAATCGTACTCATTTAAACGAAGCTTCCAACGTATCAATTTTTGATTGGGCTCTTTCAAAGAGTCCAGCCAAATTAGGGGGCGATGATCTGTTTCAAGTTCAAAACGTCGACCAAATAGATAGGGCCTAAAGGTTTTTGTTGCCCAAACAATTGCTAGTAACTCCTTCTCAATTGTGGAGTAGTTAACTTCGTGAGCATTCATTGTACGGGAAGCATATGCAACTGGATGGTTTTCTTGTGATAAAACTGCACCTAGCGCGTATTGAGATGCATCAGTTGTCACAGTAAAATTTTTTGTGAAATCCGGATATCTTAATACAGGCGGATTTGTGAGAAGTAGTTTCAATTTTGAGAAACATTCCAAATATGAAAAATTATTGGCATCTATTTTAGCGTCTTTTTTAAGATATTTAGTCATTGGGACTGATAGTGCAGCGTAATCTCGAATAAATTTTCAATAATACCCTGTCAAACCCAAGAATGATCTTAATTGTTTAACAGTTTTGGGTATTTGTAAATTTTGTATTTTTTGTAACTTTTCTGGGTTTGGTTTTATCCCTTCTTTTGTTAAGATATGACCCAAAAACTCTGTCTGATGTGTGAAGAAATTACACTTATCAGATTAGACTTTTAATTTATATTCTCGTAATTTATTAAAGATTTTATGTAATGAATTAATATGTTCTTCCAGAGAGGTACTAAATATCAATATATCGTCTAAATAGACAACACAAATTTTATTGATATACTCCTTCAAAACTGTATTTATCATCCGCTGAAAAGTCGCAGGGGCATTTTTAAGCCCGAAAGGCATTCTTATATATTCGTAATGTCCGTTATGTGTCGAAAATGCAGTCTTTGCTCGATCACTCGGTTTCACTAGAACCTGATGAAAACCTTTCGCCAAATCAATAGTTGTGAAGTAATTGGCTTTTCCTAATTTATCGAACAAATCTTCGATATTTGGGATAGGATGTTTATCGCTAACAGTTACTTCGTTTAATTTGCGATAATCGGTAACTATTCTCCACTTTGTTTGCCCGGAATTGTCTACCTTTTTGGGTACAATCCACAATGGTGCATTATACGGAGAGTGTGAATGTTGGATTATGTTATTTTTCAACATTTCTGCAATTTGTTTTTCCACCTCTTTTTGGTGTATTTGTGGGAACCTGTAAATTTTTGTGAATATAGGCTTGTCCGAAGTTAACTTTATTGAATGGGTAACGACATCAGTTGATGTAAGTGCATCTCCTTCTTTATAGAATAAATCATTGTATTCGTTCAAAATTTTTATTAATTCTTTCTTCTCTTCAGGATTCAAATGGTCAGTTTTAATTTTTCGAACACATTCGTTCTCAATAGGGAATAACTGATCCAAATCGAGATGAAGGCTTCTCGATATTATTTCTGGATCTTGATCCTCTGTTATGAATGGGACTTTAATTTCATTTATTATGACAGAACCATCTGCATTATTAATCATGGACCCAGTAGGAACTAAGACATTTTGTCCGAGTATTGCATCAAATTTAGAATTTGATAGTTTTACAGCTTTCCACTCGATATTAGAATTCGCAAGATTGAATTCTGCAGGGAAATTAGTCCATATACCACTTTGGATAATTTCTTCTGAATGTAAACTGACCAATTTAATAGGACTTTCTAAAGTATGGTAATGAGATTTCGGAAATATATTATGATTAATCAAGGATGTATTACATCCGGTGTCTATTAGACAGCGAATTGTTATATTTTTAATTGTAATTGGGATTATTGGTTTTGAAACTGTTCCGAGGCTGATGCTGGAAAATGTTCAGCTTCCGTAATATGGACTGTGCGCATACTTGCATCATGAGCAGAAAATGGTGCAGTACGCATACTTTGATCATTTTCAGAAATGTTATTTTGTTTACCTTGTTGAGCTCTACCTTGGTTATTTTGGTAATTTTGGTTTCTTTGGTTTTGAGAATAATTGGAATTTCCCTGATTTTGGTAATTTTGATTTCTTTGATTGTAATTATTTCGGTTATTTGTATTATTCTGATACTGATTATTTCGGTTATTTGAGTTGTTCTGATACTGATTATTTTGGTTATTTGTATTGTTCTGATACTGATTATTTCGGTTATGTGAATTGTTCTGATACTGATTATTTTGGCTATTTGTATTGTCTTGATACTGATTATTTTGGTTATTTGAATTTCCCTGATTATTTTGATTATTATGGCTTCTCGTATGATTACTGTCACGAAGATCTTGAATTTGCTTAAGTACCGAATATGCTTCATACAAAGTTGTACATTGACGCATTTCGATTAAAATAGTTTTATATTCAGGAATACAAGACTTAAAACGAGATAATGCGAAATGTTCGTTATATTGAGGATGAAATTGGAAAAATGAGACTTGTTGGGGGTCTTGCAGAAACTTTGTATTCAATTTATTGAGAATAGCACTTATTTTTCTATATACACTTACAATGTCAGTACTGTACTGAACATGATTCATTTCGTTTATAAGCGCATGGTATGGCTGTGAAATGCCAAAGTACTCATATAAGATTTGCTTTATCTGAGGCCACCTGGCTGAAGGAAATCTATCAATGACATTTTGTGGTTCGCCACGAATTTTCGTTATTACGATTTGTTCCAAGTACTGTCTTTGAGATTCCGTCTCGCAATATTTAAGGATTTGGTCAACCCGATTACAAAAGCTTTGCAATGATATGCCAAATTTTGCATTAGAAAATATATCTAATTTCTTCGTTTCACTAAGTATTTCTTGAAAATTTAGCTCTAAAGGAACTTCCGGAATTTCGTGTTGTTCTAATCTATTAATGTTTTCATCACTATGAGGATGAGCCCGTAATTGAGCGGCTATTTCACCCGGCGTTGACATTTTAAATTTGTGTAAATTTACTCACGGTTCCTTTTTTTTTCTTCTGTTGAGCAGGATACACTGATGACGTTGAAATTCTAATTGTTTCGTTCCTCTCGTTATTGTTCGATTCCTCTTCACTGTTGAAGTCTTGGATCCTCGAATTTTGTGATGGAGCTTCTACCTTGTCCGTTTGTTGATAACTCTTAGGTCTGTGACTTGGTGATGGAGCTGGATCCGTGCTCGTTTGTTGATAACGTAGTTGTTGATTGTGCCGTATTTAAAGTCTGCACTGGACTTTTGGTTTGTACTTAGTTTGAGGACTGTACAGGTGTCCGTATGGCTTATTATTTTAATTCTCAGCACGAGAATCTGCTAGATTAACTAGACAGGGCTTGTCACTAGTTTTAACTTTTTAAGCACTAAAACACGTACACTTTTTCCACACTTGGAAGATTTTGTGCAAACTACTTTTTTTTTTTTTTAAGTACTTAAACTCACACTTTATTCGATACTCGGATTTTTGTGTGAACTAGTCAAGCTCTTGGTTTACCGACTGCGCCAGTTATGGGATTAGGGGAACTTAGAAATGAAATTCCAAATTAAATTCTAATCTTTATTTCCTGAGTAGTAAGATACAACTGACTTAAAATCTAACAAAATTTGAATCTTTATACTAAATTTCGGATATCATTCTGTGGACGATGGATGCTGATGGCTCAATTGAAATTTCTTAGTTAATTGTTTCTAAAATCAAAAGTGGCTATTAATACAGTACATCGAAAACGCATTAAGTAGATGACAAATGATATGAGCAGCGTAAGAACAAAGTAGATTCTTTTAGTGTTTATAATATTCAATCAATTGAAAGTGTCAATGGAATAAAATTGAAAGTTTCGATGGAATAAACATTCTTATGGACATGACTGTAAATATTCTATGAATATGCTGTGCCGGCATAATATGTATGTATCTACAATGGGTATGATCTTGTGTGTGTTATGTGAACGGGCATGTTGTTAGGGTGTTACCATAACCTGATCGGACACGCTTTGGCGTACCCATACTACCACCAATTGACCTGTTTCGCTTGCTGGCTGTTTGTTTTTCATGGTTACGTTGTTTACGTTGCTCGGATAGCTTTATCAGTTGCTCCTTAGTGTAGTCGTTGTCCAGATACACAGTCGAGAGATGTTCTATGTTTTTCAGTTGTTTTTTGTTTTTCATTTTTTGTATTTTCTTCCGTTCAGTTGTTAATTTCAAAATTATTGGTCTGGGGAATTTACGGTCAGGGTCCTTCTTTCCAATTCGTTTGATAATGTCGATATGTGCCTCCTCCAGATTAATATTTAATTTACTTATGATTCCAGTGACAGACTGCTCCAACTCATCGACATCTTTTTCCATCTCAGAGACACCCTTTATAATGACGTTACGCCTTTTCTGTTCTCTTTGTACCATAGCAATTGCTGCACTAGCTTCCAAGTTGTTGTTGCTAAGTTTGTCGACTTTTTCATGCATAATTTTCATTTCGTCTCTTAAGCGGCATACACATTAAGCAACCTGGTTGGCAACGGTGGTTGCAGACACGCCAAGTTGCATTAAAATAAGCCGTGTGTAGGCAAGTTGCTGGTTGCAAAAACAAGTTCGGCAACGGTTGCAAGAATATCAAAAATTTTTGATTTTCGTGGGCGTGGCTTAACGGATTGTCAACCAAAGTATACTGTGTGTAGTGATGTAGGCAACGGGACTCAGGAAAAATCATTTTAAGTGCCGAGTTCGAAGCGACAACATGTCGATATCAATATCGAAAGCAAACTTCGAAATGATAAATGCATTGTCGGTACCAACCGTAGTTGGCAACATGTTGCCCGTCTGTAGTTTCGTGCTTGCAACCACCGTTGCCAACCAGGTTGCTTAATGTGTATGCCGCTTTATGTCTTGCAAAGCATTCATAATTTTATTCATTGTTTCGACGATCGGATCGCACGTATTGTCGGAACTATGTTGGCCGGTAATAGGCGAACGTTGAATTTTTTGTGAATTTCCAAAAATTGTTGACATTTTCACTAGTGAGTTGTTTGTTTTGTTAGAACTGTCACTGTTAGATTCACAGAAAGGGAGTTTAATTGTCTAATTGTATGGATTTCAATTATTAAGTTCAAATGACTTTATACGATGATTGATGATCGATAGAAGCGCGTTGGAATGAATCACAATTTAGTATTATGGGAAGTATATTTAAGTTATTAAAAGCAGAAATAAGTTGGCACGTAGTTGACATTGACTTTTAATATTCACGGTGTTACCAGAACCTTACTTACTACTACTATTGCACATACAGGTAGCAAGAAACTAGTTTTAGTGTAGAATGATAAAACAGTAAGTGCAATAGCAGTCGATTTGTAACCTGGCACCTGTGAAGTGGTCTTTATTAATAAAATGTTTTGATAATGTAAAAATAGAAAGAAGCATTTTATTTTAGTGGCGCAGTCGTGCAGATTTCTTCAAATTGAAGAAATTTAACAAGCGTTCGCTTCGGGTAATAACTACTGCAAATCAGTAAGATTATCAGCTTTCAAATTTACCGGAGTATAACTGTGAATAACACGTGCTATAAAATTAGTGGATTAATTGAATTAATCGCATTTACTGCATTTCCTTAACCAAATTGTAGACGTTATCTTCTCAACGGATATTTCATTAAGCTAGAATGGATCTCGATATTGCCGAAAGGCTCATCAATGCCATTGAAGGGTTAGTCAGACCTTCTAGTCCGCCAGCTAGTATCGGATCTCGCTTATTGAAGGAGGTGCAACATATAAAGGAGTTCGATGGTAAAAGTCAGGAACTTGCCCAGTTTTTATCAGTTGTCGATATTTAAATGGGAGATGTTGACGCGCCCTTAAGGATTCATCTCTGGGAAGTGATCCGTAACGCAAAAATTATTGGACCAGCGAAAGAGTTGCTGTTGAACAACGAACCCGCTGATTGGAATGAAGCTAAAAACCTCTTGATCCAACTTTTCGTCCCTGCATTAGCTACAAAAAAATCTCTTCAAAAATAAATAACTTAAAGGTAAGTTCAATTCTTGAATTAAATAGCCAAATTGAACATTTAATTAGAGAAATTAATTCCTTCGTAATTTTTGAAAATAACAAACAAGATACCAAAACTACTTTTTATTGCCTACTAGTAAATAGAATAAAAGAAATTGTGACCGGTAACTTAGCAAGAGAAATTAGAGATATATTTAGTATTCACGAAATTAAAACTATTTTATATTCCTATGTTGGATTCGATGATACCAATTTAGATAGAAGTGAAAAAAGATACAATCAACAAAACGGACATACCAGCAATAATAATTCACGTAACAACAATAACAGCAATGATAATTCCCGTAACAACTCAAACTTCTTAAATAGTATTAGTCGAAATTCGAATTTCCCTCCTGCTGACATTTATAATCGACCTAACTTTCGCCAAAATCCTGCCCAATTCAACAACTCTAACACTAATAATAATAATTCCCGACAACTTAGGAGTAATGTTCGAAATTCTAACCAACATAGGGTAAACAGTTATTTTCCCAGTCCATCTGGTCAACCCAGGAACTTCCAATCAAGAACTGAACCAATGGAAATTGGCCAAATAAATAATGAATCTTCGAGCAATGAAGAAGTTCACAGCATCGAACCCGAGTTTTTTCTTGTATGAGCCTCTGAAATAAAATATTTGTCAAAGTAACAATAGACAACCAAATGTATAAATGTCTAAATCGACACTGGCTCGACCATGAGCATCATTAATTCCACAAGTGTAAATTGCACTAAATTCAAAATATTCGAAAAAGTTAAATTAAATCTTCAGACGATAAATCATACTACTGTAGAAATAGTTGACCGTGTGATTACTAGTATACCCGCAGAATTTAATTATGATTCTAAAGGAGCTACTCGTTGGTACGCTCGTAACCTAGGAAACAGACCATACGATATACTTCTCGGCATGGATTTGCTAAGCGAAATTTGTAAAACCATTGACTTCGATAATAAAAAACTTATATTGAACAATGGAAGTCAAATCCCCATATATTCTTCCGAAACTCCAATTGATATCGAATGTCTTGAGCTTACCTCTACTGACAAAGAAATCGATCTAAGCCATTTGAATTCAGAAGAAGAAAGAGAGGTAAGACATCTTCTAAATAAGTTTAAAAATTTAATCTATAAATTGGGCGACGAATTAACAAATACGAATTCAATTTGCCATGAAATTAAAACCACCACCGATCAAGCCATCCATGGTAAACTTTATAGACTTCCTCCTCAACAGGAAGAGGAGATTCGAAGACAAGTTCGCCAAATGGAAGATCACGGAATTATAAGAAAGTCAAACAGTAAATATGCATTTCCATGTATCTTAGTCGCCAAAAAACTTTACAATTCGGGGAAACCGAAATATCATCTTGGCATTGACTACAGAAAGCTCAATGATATAACAATAGACGATAGATTCCCTTTGCCGAATATAGAGAGTATCCTGGATAAGCTTGGAAGAGCCCAGTACTTTACGCTTATAGATCTGGCAAAAGGGTACCACCAAATCAAAGTCCATCCCAATGATATTTCGAAGACAGCTTTTGTGACTCCTTGCGGATTGTATGAATATTTGAGAATGCCTTTTGGGTTAAAAAAACGCCCCGGCAACTTTTCAACGCCTCATGAATAATATTCTCCGCGATTACATAAATAAAATATGCGTCGTTTATTTGGACGACATACTTGTGTTCTCGACCAGTCTTTCAGAGCATATTCAATCACTAAATTCTGTTTTCGAAAAACTAGCAGAACACAACCTCAAAATCCAATTTGACAAGTGTTCGTTTTTGCAGAAGGATACTGAATTTTTGGGACACGTTTTAACCTCGGAGGGAATTAAACCGATCCCAATAAAATCAAATGTGTCCAAGAGTATCCATTACCTCATCTCTCAATTGCCCTAACCCCCTGTGGGGCATAGCGCGTCAACTGTTCCATGTGGCCCAGTTGACGTTTCGACGGCATAAATTGGTTTTGGAGAATGCAGTTGCCAGCATGCACCTCCTGCACATCCATGGCCACGAACGTCGTCGTGGACGGGATTCGAACCCGAAACGCCGGTAGTCAAACATGAAACTGATGCCTCAACAGACTGCGCTACCGGTCGCCCCAACCATTACCTCATACTAACAAACAACTTAAGGGATTTCTGGGTGTAACTGGCTACTATCGCAAATTCGTTAAGGATTATGCTAAGATAGCTGGGCCTATGTTGAAATATTAAAAAAAAAGGGGAAAACGATAAACATGAATGACCCTGAATATATTCAGGCTTTCAAGACCTTAAAAACAAGTATAATTAAACACCCTATCCTAAAATTTCCTCATTTCAAGAAACCGTTCACCTTATATACGGATGCAAGCAACTATGCGATAGGTGCAGTGTTAACACAAGCCGACCAACCCGTGTGTTACGCTTCTAGATCCCTGAATGAACACGAACAAAAATGCCCTGTCACTGATAAAGAATTCCTCGCCATTGTCTGGGCTGTAGGCTATTTCAGACCCTATCTCTGGGGTAACCGATTTAAAATTGTAACTGACCATCTACCAATTATGTAAATATCTCAATAATAAATATACTGGTAAGGAGTTTAACCAACGAAATCAACGTTGGAGACTTAAACTGCAGGAATACCAATTTGATATTGAATACTTAAAAGGTAAACAAAATAAAGTTGCAAATTTTTTGAGTATGATTCCTGAAAACGATCATACTGAAAAACATAGTTCGGTAAAAGCCATTTCAGATAACGCAACAATACATTCACAAGATGACCAGCAACTTGACCATATACCCATACTCAAAACCATTGTTAATAAATTTAAAACACAACTTATATTGACATATGATGTACATGTTGAAATGGAAATCCTTCATAACCGCAACATAATATACATCGACATGACTAGAAATCGAGAATACTGGACACATCTTCTTCGAAGATATATCACACCAGGAAAAACTGGTATTTACACAGAACTTTCTTACTCACAGTATAATATAATTCAACAATTACTTATTCCATTATTTGGAAATGATGATAAGTACAAATTTATTAAAGCCACTCTTAGAGCCAAGGAAATTAAGACTTTAGAAGAAGCTCACAAACAGATATCATTGTACCATATTAAGGAAAGCCTCCATAGTGAAATTGTCGAAACGTACCATAGCCTTAAAAATATAATCTATTACCCTGGTTTAATTAAAGAAATCACCAAAGTTATTAATAATTGCAAAATGTGTTTAGAAACCAAATATGAGAGAAAACCCAGTATAAGATCAGTGAAACCCCAAAAGAGTATAACGAAATTTTACATATGGATATTTATTTTTTTGACAAACAACCTTTTCTAACTTTTATTGATAAACTCACAAAAAAGGCATACGTTTACCACTTAGCTACTCGACATTGGACGAAAAAATTGAAACAGTAGAAGGAGATTTTTCAAAATTTGGAAAACCAAAAAAAAAATTGTTGCAGAAAATGAATTTAGTTCTTTAAATTTTCAAGACTTTTTGAGACAGAATGAGGTAAAATTATTGTACATTTAACAACCCCTAACACCCACACAGGGAACAGCGACATAAACAGATTTCATAATACGTTACAGGAAAAATTGGTTTCAAGGAGAAATTTAGATTTGACTGTAATTCAAAGAATTCACAGACCAGTAGGTAATTACAATAACCGCTATCATTCAACGATTGAAATGACACCAAATCAAGCAGTTCAAGCCGATCCAAATAAGTTAGCCGAGTTAGCGAAAAATAAAAAAGAATTGAATATTGGAAAACTTAATAAGAATTGGGAAAGCTATGAGGAACATAGAGAAATGATTCCTGTGAAAAACTATAGGAGAAATAGATACAAAAATGAGCCGAGGTATCGGATTAAACGAAGGCAAAGAGAACATCCCACCAATATAAAGCGACCGCGAGCTTTTGCTGGTGATCAAATTAATTTTTCCGATACTAGTATTTCTGCAAACACTAACCAATAAAAGAGTCAAAGAAAATCTTATTATATAAAAAAACAAGCTAGCCTTCGGCAAAGCGTGAAGGGTATCATACCTTCGTTGTGTTTTGTGGTGCATTTGTCACTTTGAAATTAGTAGTAAAACTTGTTCCGATTTCACTGTTCCTATAAGAGGTATATGAAATAGTGGGCCGATTTCAACCAAATTTAGGAATGTAGCTTAGCAGTCAACATGATTGAATAATATGCAATTTCATAAAGATATCTCCAGAAATAAAAAACTTTCTCTGATAAAAACTTGCTTTTGGAACGGTCGTTCCTATGGCAGCTATATGATAGAGTAGTCCGATTTCAACCAAATTCGGGAATGTGATTTCGCTATAAATATTATTGATTAATGTGAAATTTGAAAACAATATCTATAGAAATAAAAAAATTTTTCCCACAAAGACGAATTATCGGACTGGTCGTTCCTATGGCAGCTATATGACGTAGTGGTCCGATTCCCTTGGTTCCGACATATATACTGCGTGCAAAAAAAAGAAGGTCCTGTACAAAATTTCAGGTCGATACTTTAAAACTGAGGGACTAGTTTGCATAGAAACAGACGGACAGACGGACAGACAGACGGACAAAGCTTAATTGACTCGTCTCATCATACTGACCAATAATATGCAATATATAGTTTAAATGGTCGGAGAAGCTTCCTTCTGTGCGTTGCAAACTTCATGACAAAGTTAATATACCCTATCACATCCGTGAAGGGTATAATGAAACCGGAATATAGAAGGCTACGCCCGCAATCCGAGGGTTTTGTAGCAAGCGCTAATTTTGGTATATAAATATCGACTCCTTGCTCTTCTTGATACCATTCAGATGGATAAAAAAAAACATAATTAAAATGTCTTACTCGCTTACATTTTACATGCCAATTCATATTACGTGATTGTAACGAAACTTAGAACATATTGTAATGTTTCCTCTGT
Source organism: Chloromyia formosa (assembly GCA_964017055.1). NCBI lineage: Eukaryota > Metazoa > Arthropoda > Insecta > Diptera > Stratiomyidae > Chloromyia > Chloromyia formosa. The sequence goes on from OZ024818.1 coordinate 64,954,992, forward strand.
TGAGCGAAACCACGAAACCAAAGCAGGTTCGTTAGATATTCTTGTGCTGAATAATGAAACACTTCGATTGAAAAACACACACTTTATTTACAAAACGAACTAACTACACACGCGTACTAACAACGAACGTTAAAACTAGCAATAACAACCACGACGGCAGATAACGAATATTTCCTTAGCGATCCAACCGCCACTGAGTGTCGAGTCCGACGACTACTTCTTCACTACTGCTTTACGACTGCTCCCTCGTTCGGTGACATCTGCCTTTTATAGGTGGAGATCCATGCTTTCGTCAATTAGCGAAGACTCTAGATTTTTCGAGATGTTCGAGTCTCGGGTTTTACTACTCAACGAAGGTTCGAGAATCCGCTTCAATGTTTCTGTTTGGAGAAGGTTCTAGACTATAGATGGCTCGAGAATAGCCTAGTGTCTATTCAATTTGTACTGTCATCGATCATTCGAGATTAGTACAGTGTGGGTCGTAAAAGATACCCACCCCGAACACGCAACAATATTATTGCCTAAGGTATTGGTTATCGTTGGCCATCAGTACTTTTGATCTCAAACGTGTTTAAGGCATTCAGGGGTGTGCTAACTGTAACTATAGAAATAAACTATTATCGACCTATTCTGAGAAGATATACAGATTCAATTATTTTCCACTTTTTTCGGAACCCACCTTCCTGTAAGTTTTCATAATTCTAAATATAACAGTCTCGAATTGCAAGGGGAAGGGGACAAATTACGAACTAATATTCCCCCCCCCCCCCCCCTCCACTGTTCCCCTTTCTGCAAATTTCAAGAAAATGCGAAAAAACATTACCTTTCTCACGACACCTCACTTGCCTATACCAGTCAATAAAAAAAATTGACCTTAATTTCGCTTCTATGTGGACACTCCCCCCACCCACCCGCTAAAGTTGTATTAGTCAGCGCCCCCCCCCCCCCCCCCAAATCTTTACCCTTTCAAAAATGATTAATTAAATAACTGCAATTCGCACTTCGAAAAACAACATGAAAGTAGTACTCACACCTATGAGGCCGGTAGGTGTATTTTTTGTGTGGATAGTGTCAAAACGCCTAACTTTAAATGAATGTACTATTGTTAAATATAACGTGATTGTAATGAAACTTCAAGACGTTATTGCCTATAGTGTTGGTTATCATTGACCATCAATTTTTGTGACCACGGGTATGCTTAAGGAGTGCAAGGGTGTGCTAACTGCAACTATTAAAATGTACTATTATTAACCTTTTTTGATGAGATATCAAAATTCTACGATTTTCGGTTTTCTATGCTAGTGAAATGCCGCATTCCTGCAAATTTTCATTTTTCTAAGTGTAACGGTCTCGAAATGCAAGGGGGGGGGGGGGGACAAACTCGGATCACATATTTTCCCCTCTACCTCTTTTCCCCTTTTTTTTCAAATTTGATAAAAATACCAAAAATGGAATGTACTTGTTGTTACTTTTCTCATGATACCTCACTTGCCTATACCAGATGAAAAAAAAAATTTGGCCTTCATTTCCCCTCTATGGGGACCTCCAGTTAAAGTCAGCCTATTACAACGAATCACTTTCTCCGGCGAATTATAATAATTCTACATATTCCCACAAAATTTCATGTATGTAGCTTAAGCGGTTCATGAGATATTTCATGGACAGACGGACAGACAGATGGACAGACGGACAGACGGACGCATGACCGATTTCATAAGGGTTTTGTTTTTACTACAAAACTCTAAAAATCGTAAATTTGCAAATATCAGATTGATAACATCGATTCCGACATCAAATAAATTAGAAATAATTATGGGCAACCAATATGTACTTTCAATTAATAAAAAAAAACTATGATTATGCTGAAAATTTTTATTACAATAAAAAGAATACCTCAAGACACAATTTTAGAATACCCGTAAGTTATATTTTTTATTAAATAAAATTTCATATTTCATATTTGAATTCAATCGAAAAATAGCGTATAATGAAAATGTTTTGATTTAAAGAAAAAAAACGAATATTTATAAATGAAACAAAAACAAAAAAATAAATGATCATAAATCTTAGTGATAAGTCTAGCCAAAATTACAAGTTTTCAGTAGAACTATGTCAATTTTGACCACACAGATGCATCAACTTCATAGGCCGAGATATTCCTTGGGATGAAACCATCAAATATCTAGGAATAACACTAGATAGAACACTTACCTATAAAAATCACATTGAAACAACTTGTCTAAAAGTTTCAAACTGTATACGTTCCTTGTATTCTTTCTTGAACAGGAAGTCCAAAATGAATATGTACAACAAGATCCTCATATATAAAACGGTTATACCAGCAATGATATCTTATGGAGCCGCTGTCTGGGGTAAATGTGCGAACTATCATAAAGCTCGACTACAAGTAGTGCAAAATAAGTGCCTTAAAATCATCTTGAACAAACGCTGGTATTACTCTACAAACAGATTACACCAGATCGCAGGAACCACTTTTATTAAGGACCTTGTAGACAAACTACACTCGAAATTTCACGACAGACTAGCAACCAATCCTTCTTGGACGCCTCCACCCTTAAACACTGCATAAAGCAAATTTTATTTCTTTCTTTTACCATTTAAGTTTAGTTTTTAAGTTAGGTTTAAGATAGTGTAGCTCTAGTTATAAGTACCCTCAAACAAGGTTTTTTGCGAATTTTCCTTGTGAATCAAAGAACAATTCTTGAATAATTTTACTCAGCCATTAGCTTACAAGTCGATCAAAGTTGAAAAGACATATTCCAGTCTGTAGCTCTTAAGAATGAATTGTAACACACAACCAACTGAAATCAAATAAAGTACTATCTATCTATCTAAATTTTGAAAAAAAAAACTATGGTCGAAATTTTAAATGTTTATAAAATGTTAACTACATTGCTGCATTTGCATTAAATAATTTACAAACTTGAATAGCCACAAAAAAAAAGAAATTCCTTGAGACCTAATCCAATTCGGGAGAATTGTATCTTAAACGAGGGTGAGGTTACACATCTCATCACTCTTACTACTACTATTGCACATACAGGTAGTAAGAAACTAGTTTTAGTGTAGAATGATAAAACAGTAAGTGCAATAGCAGTCGCTTTGTAACCTGGCACCTGTGAAGTGGTCTTTATTAATAAAATATTTTGATAATGTAAAAATAGAAAGAAGCATTTTATTTTAGTTACATAATCTCAGTTTTGCTTTTTTATCTCACTAAGTATGAGGCCTGCTGGCCCAAAACCAAACTCTGCAAAGGACACGCAAGCTGCTAAGTGAGTAAGAAGCCTGAAACTGACATTAATTTTTTTTAAGCCGTATTCTTATGGCTATGTTATGTGGTGCATGCTGGCAACTGCACTTCCGAAAAGTAGACATGCTATCGCAACGTCAACAAGGCATAGAAATACTAGAGATGTTGACGCACATGCCCCTGGAGGGGTCAAAGCAATTAACACACTGTGCTAAATTATTTGACAACGCTGGTCTTAAATGATGGTTAAGAATGTGTTAAGGATGTAGCAATAAACATTACTAGGTTAGGCTAGTAAATCTAAAATGTAATAGGATGATTGTCCAAAACAAAATTGTGTAAAAGTGCGTGAAATTGTTACAATCGATGAAACGACGTTCTGGCCAACAAGACAGCTCGATTGCCGCAACCCGCGGGGTAAGTTCATAAGGTCAAAATTTTGTTTTCGTTCTCCCTGGGCGACCAAAAGCTTTCGGCGCAACGGACTACCACGGACCACCTATGAATTGATTTGAATTTGAACCATAAGAGTCTGCGCGTCTAATTATTGTAAGCTCAAGTGCCGATTTCAACACTTGCAACATTGCACTTCCTTAGCAGGTTGTGAACGATCTGCTTTTGTACTCTTCAACGTACGAGTTTATGTATAACATAGGCCGATCCACGGGGGGGTTCGGGTTCAGACACCCCCCCCCCCCCCCCTTGAGATCGATTTTCTTATTTTTTTTCTTTGCATAATATGCAAATTAAACAGATAAAATTTAACAATTTCGATTCATTTTATTTTGAAAATTCTAAGAATATACACCGATATATTTTAATATAAGAACATACTATACATACATATTTAAAGTTTAAAACGTGTTAGTTTTCTTTAAATTTTCGAGGTTTCTTAAAGAATTCTTCAAGGACTTCATCTTCTGTTAATTTAATTCCAGGCTCAATATTTAACGAAGCAAAACCATTAAGACGCTCCTGTCCCATAGAGTTCCTCAAATATGTTTTGATTCTTCTCAGCGTGGAGAATGTCCTTTCTGGAGTAACTGTTGTTACTGGTAATACTGCAAAACTCGTTTTGAAATGACTTTTCATGTGTTATCTGGAAATCTGACTTGACTTGTTTACAAATTGACCTTTTTTTACATTTGTTGCTCTCAGTGATAAATTTAGAAATCAATTGAATAAGGCTGTAAGGGTCCATTAATGGGAGTGTCAAGGAAATTTGATTTGATAACAGTCTGATGGATTTGTTACTTGAGTGGAAGAGTCGTTTTCCATGAAATTTTTATGACCGCACACTTAGAAATTTTCAATTGCCGTCTTCTTCATATTGTCACAATTGGGACCTTACGCACATAATATTTACCCTATAAGTAAAGGGATTGCTCCATAGTAAACAATGCGTGCAAACGATTTTTAAATTTGTTCATAAATAAATCATTCCCATTAAGTGTTTAATCGACAGAATTTTGAGGAGGAAGGGCGTTCGGAGCCGATATCAGAGCGATCGGATCCTTTCAAGAAGAGTTCCATGCTTCAGAGGTCCAACATCCACGGCGGGATCAAAGAAAAAATAAATAAAAATATAAGGATTATGTACAAATGGAGCGAAGGAACAAATCCATCCGAAATAAAAACGAAACCAAGTTCAACGTCCACGGCGGGATCAAAGAAAAATTAAAAATATAAGGATTATGTACAATGGAGCGAAGGAACAAATCCATGTGAAACAAAAACGTGAACCTCTGCTTGTTCGAAGTAATAAGATGATCAAAGTGAACAAGGTCACGCAAACGTCACCAAAGGTCATACAAGCGGACAGGCTGAAGCATAGCAGAGAAATGGAGGAGGAAAATGTACTGCAAACCCCAAAGAGGAAAAAAGCACAACTGCATTCGCCAAAAAAGATAGCAGCAAATACCACTGAGAACGAGTCCCCGATCAGAGACTCTACAACGGAAGAAGATCCAAACGCCTGGACGAAAGTTGAGAATAAAAAACGGACAAAAATGAAAAAAAAACGGAAAGTATAGCAAAGCCCGCGAAAAGAAAGAAGAAGAGCAGACCTGATGCAATGGTCATCTCGCAGAAGAGAGATATGACGTATGCCGACATTCTCCGAAGAGTGAAGTCTGAGCCAGCCTTAAAAGAGCTGGGAAATAATACCAGCCAAATAAGACGGACTCTAAAGGGCGACCTAAACAAAATGAAGGCCAACTGCCATATTTCAGCAAAAACATATCAGAGCGTAGCTGAAGTACTGGGAAATGCTGCTGAAGTGAAAATGCTGCGTCAGTAAACACGAATTGAGTGCCATGATCTTGACGAGATCACAACGAAAGAGGAAATTTGCGCAGCATTCCTCCTCCTGTAAAATCAATCAGAAAGGCATATGGCGGCACCCAAATAGCTACCATCAGCTTACCAACGGAGGTCGCAAATAAAGTACTTGAAAGAGGAAAAATTAAAGTTGGATGGGCGAATTGTCGAGTAAGAGAACAAATATCTATTGAAAGGTACTACTACTACTACTCAATTGCCCTAACCCCTTGTGGGGCATAGCGCGTCAACTGTTCCATGTGGCCCAGTTGATGTTTCGTTGGCATAAACTGGTTTCGGAGAATGCAGTTGCCAGCATGCACCTCCTGCACATCCATGGCCACGAACGTCGTCGTGGACGGGATTCAAACCCGAAACGCCGGTAGTCAAACATGAGACTGATGCCTCAACACACTGCGCTACCGGTCGCCCCCGCTACCGGTCGCCCCAAATAGCAAACAAGACAGATCGAATATGTGTCGCAAATGTGGCGAAGAAGGGAATAAATCGAAACCATGCGACAAGGAGCCGAAATGCATGCTATGCTGCGAGAATAGTCAAACAGACTACAAGCATTCGACTGGATGTTTTAAGTGCCTCGCATATAAGAAGGCTCTTCAACAAACTCGCAAATGAAGTTCAGATCAACTTAAATCACTGTCAGGCGGCACAAGATCTGCTGTCGCAGTCAGTAAGAGAAAAGGGCGTTGATGTGGCGATCGTCTGCGACCAATATAAAAATTTGAACAGATCAATTTGGGTAGCGGATGAACACAAACAGGCAGCCATTTGGTCATGTGGAAGACAAGCCTTCCAAAATGTATCCGATCCAATCAACGGATTCGTGAGAGCGCAAATGAACGGCATCAACATCTACAGCTGCTACGCCCCACCGACTATACCCACAGCGACCATCAGGCCATTTACTTCACCATTGCCAGCAGAACACCACAAACAAGGATACCACAGATAAACCGGAGATGGTCTGCTAAAAATTTTGACGGGAATGCGTTCATCGAAACCTTGCATCAGAAGGGAGCTATTGAAGGAAATGCAGAGGAAAAGGCGTCGCAGCTTACAAAGCAGATAGTAGAAGCATGTGATGCCTCTATGCCAAGGACAAAGTCTTCCAACCGCCGGAAAGCAAACTACTGGTGGAATGAAGAAATTGCAATATTGAGGCGCAGGTGCCTGAGAGCACGTCGATTGTATCAGCAATCAAGAGAGACACCAGACTATAACAACTTGGCACAAGAATAGAGGACTTCACGCGGACTAAGCAGGCAATAAAAAAGAGCAAACGAAATTGTTTCAAGCAACTCTGCGAGGACGGGGAACGGCTTATAGGGTAGTTATGAAAAAGCTGAGCAGTTACCAAGCTACCCCCCAAAAAAAAGTCATTTAAAACATAATTGTATGCTCAACTATTTTGTATGAATTTGTTGTATTTGCATGTACATATGTAAATATTCACTTGGAATACTTAAATATATATTTTCCATTTCATTTGACTGTAAAGTGTACACTTTACACACGTGTGTCATATATCTCTTTAACAAACAAAAAACTTACTACGAACAAGTGTAGGCACGGTCAATGTATGCGTAGTATACGTTAGATTCACTGCACTTGGATAAATATCATATAAAATCAACCGACCGATCATCATAAGAAATACATTTCTTTTGGACATCAACCATCAATCAAAAGTTGCCATAATTCGCCCTCACGTTTTCGAACTATCGGTTGTTTAGTCATCATGTTTTCACGGAATTCGGCCTATGGTTCCTTTTGTTTATAGAATAACAGCTGCATGAACTCGCTTGTCCGTGGCGCTCTTTTTGCGCCAGGCACTTTTCCACTATGCACTATTAAGTGGAGACGCGCCTGTTCAGTCATCAAAACCAATTCGAGGGTGACAATTAAGGTCGATGCAGACACATCAGTCACGTCACAGTTCAGTCAACCTTCCGAATCATAACCGTCACCGTCAAGTCACAGTCAAAATAGCGGCTGTATTCACATATAGCCGTCAGGGTATTCAGACCGTAGTCAGTCATTTTTTGTGTATGCTCTCGAGTGTACCTAGATTTACCATCTATTTTTATTTCATTTCCAATTTGTTTCCATATCCTGTTTTTATATGCTATATCCATATATTTATTATGCGATAAATCGTACAGAACGGGGTAATTTCGAACCAACTCGATTAATTTTTCGTCATCGCCCATGTTTACTTTCTAGACTGACGTCCGTCAAACACAAAAAATATCGTTGGGAAGAAATGTGAATTTGACTGTTCGGTGACGGAAGCGCGACTGACGGTTCTGATTCGTCACTGCGCCGGCTCAATGTGGACAGCGCCACTTGACTTTCAAGAAACGATATTTTTTGTGACTGATACCAGACGATGCTGACGGAACTGTGACGTGACGTGACTGATGTGTGTGTATCGACCTTTACTTTAGGAATTTTCCGAGAACACTTCCGAAATTGTGAAAATCGTCTAAATACTTTTCGTGTTCACGACGAATAGCATAATACGGTTTTTATATAAAGTTATGTTATATGAGCGAAATCCCGGCTCGAAAATATAACATTAAGATGCAATGAAAGATTAAAGACTTCTTGGTGGTGCGGTCTGTCATGCCAAGATAGCATTGAATGTTTTAACTGCTGGTCGTTGCTTGAAAGGACTGTTGATATGTTTGAGATGTGTGAATGCGTTTTGGTTTTGTTTTTCTTGCATTGCTTGATTTTGTTTTGGATAGAAACGCAATAAAGTTATCCCATGCATGAATAGCGCAATAAAGTAATCCTATGCATGAGTAACCGTTCTGATTTTAGATCGTTCTGGTATCGGTTTTCAGTTAAGTGGATGAGAACACTTGTGTAAATCAATTACTAAATGTTTGGCATGCATGGGAATGAAAGAATGCTGGAAGTTTAGTCATGAACGGACAACGGGCGCACCACCAAATTGATGTGAATAACGCAAAAGTCGCGAAGTGTAACTATATTTAACAGTTATATATAAAGTTTTTGTTTAGTTTTTGATTGTTTGTGTTCGGTGTTACTTCTTAGGTAATAAAAATCAATCATGAAAAGAACACTTAAGGATTTTTTCTCAAGTTCAACGATAAAAAAAACGAAATCAGTTCAATCTGGAAAACATAATGCAGGTTTGCATCCCGCGATCTTAGATCAGCCGTCCTCACCCATGTTATCAAATTTTAATTCTCCGTTCTTAGACCAACCGTCTCCATCAATATCTGCTGTGCCATCAACACCAGATTTGCGTCCTGCGATTTCAGACAAGTCGTCTCCATCAATGTCTGCCATACCATCAACATCAGATTTGCATTCTGGGATCTCTGACCAGCCGTCCTCATCTATGCCTGCCATGCGAACAACATCAAATTTGCGTCCAGACCAGCCGTCCGCCGTACCACCGACATCATTTCCCGTTAGCAAATTCGATATTGCTTCCTTTGCGAATAGACCCGTGGGTGACCAAGATATTATTATTTATTACTAGTTGAGGCCTTTTTACCCATCCGGTGGTCACTGCGACCATGGAGAGGTCTATTGTGCCATAGCCCATATTATTGCAAAAGACTCTCCACCATTTTTACGAATGGCATAATGTCTTTTACGGAAGCTTTCCTGATAACTTCAGGGCTCATCGTGGCCTGTCCCAGGAACTTAAACCTAGCCCGCGCGACTGCCGGGCATTCGCACAAGATGTGCCTAGTGGTTTCATCTTCCTCCATACACAGGCGACATTCAGTTTCACTAGATAGGCCCATTTTATTTAGGTGGTATCTCACCCAGTGATGGCCCGATAAGTATCCCACAAGAACCCGTAGATCGGGTCTACTCATTGGAGTAGCATTATTGTACTTGAGGGGTGTTATAAGCTCCTTCGATTGACGCAGCCCCGGCAGATCATACCAGTATAGCTGCCTTAACTCTTCAGACCATTTTCTAATAACCATTTTGGCTGAGGTGATGCTCACACCACAGTATAGTTCCGGCCCAAGAAAAAGAGAAGACGAACCCTGCCCAGCAAGTTGGTCTGCGATCTCGTTTCCTTGAATGCCATGATGCCCTGGCACCCAGCACAAGATTACTCGGTTATTTGAACCTAGAATTTGTAGAAGTTCATAACACTCTTTCACCAGCTTCGAAGAGAGCTTATGTGAAGAGAGCGCCTTAATGGCCGCCTGGCTATCTGAAAAAATAGCGATGTGAGCACCACGGAGTTTCTTATCTAGAGCTTCCCTGGCACAGACTTCAATGGCATGGATTTCTGCTTGAAAAACGCTGGGATGGGATCCCATTGCGATTGAAATCCTGGTGTTCGGTCCATAGACCCCAGCACCAACTCCCTGTTCAGTTTTAGACCCATCGGTAAACCACATAGTAAACCTAGGATCAAGGTAGGGATTACCATTTTCCCATTCCGAGCGATCCGGGATAAGAGCTGAGAATTTCCTGCCGAAGCAAACTTCCGTGGTCAAGTAATCTGATCTTAAGTAGATTTGCAATCCAGGGATTAGTTTTAGAATGCTCATATGACCGGCGTGATTGATGTGTACGTCAGAGGTGAGATGTATTCTCAGAGCATTGATAGCTGCAGATTCTTGGATAAAGATGTGTAGCGGAGTTAATCCAATGATGGCCTCTAAGGCACACGTTGGGCTTGTACGCAAAGCCCCAATGATGCCTAGGCAAGCAAGACGTTGTAGCTTATTGCACTTTAGTATGATTGAAGACTGTCGGGTGTTAGGCCACCATACAAGCGCAGCGTATGTCACCATAGGGCGCACCAGCAGACAGTACAGCCATTCGATCATCTTTGGAGTGAGTCCCCAGGTCTTTCCAAAGAGATTTCTACAGGCCCACATTGAGCGAGTGGCCTTGCTTAATATGTACATTATCAATATGAGTGCTCCAGCTAAGTTTCGAGTCCAGCGTAATACCTAGACATTTAACTTCCGTGGAGTACTCAAGTGCCGTTCCGCCAAGTGAAACCGGCCTCAAGGCCAGGTTCCGTTTCCGCGTAAATGGCACAACGACAGATTTGTGTGGGTTTACGTTCAGACCCACTACAGCACACCAGTGCAAAACGATATTAAGGGCCGCTTCCATCACGTCCACAACGGTAGATTCGAACTTACCCTTCACTATAATGGTGATGTCGTCCGCATATCCGATTGCCTGATAACCGTTCTCATCAAGTCTGGATAGCAGCTCGTCGACGACTAAGGACCATAAGAGTGACAACAGAACGCCTCCCTGAGGGCATCCCCTTACAGCACTAATGCATACCGAAGTGCCGCCAAGTGTAGAATGTATCTCTCGCCCACGTAGCATAGTGTCAATCCAGGCAATGGTAGCAGCCGGTATGCCCCTAAGTTCCAGAGCTCTGGATATACAGTCATAACCGGTGTTATCGAAGGCTCCTTCAATGTCAAGGAAAGCACACAACGCAATTTCCTTATCGTTGAGGGATTTTTCGAGAGTTCCAACGATGTTATGTAGGGCGGTTACCGTTGATTTGCCTTTCGTGTAGGCGAACTGCGTTCGATGTAGAGGATTCGAGAACTCTATCAAGTGCCTGATATGCACATCAAGTAGTCGTTCCATAGTCTTAAGCAGGAAGGAAGTCAAACTAATCGGTCTAAAGGATTTAGGCAATTTCTCTGGCTTGTTACCACCCTTGGGTATGAACACCACGTTCACTTTCCTCCATAGTTGTGGTACATAGCCCAGCGTGTAACTTGCCCTGAATTATGATAGCGGAGATATGATGTACTGCAAACTATTCTGCAGAAGGGCGGGGAATATGCCATCCGCTCCAGGAGCCTTAAACGGCTCAAAAGACTCAACAGCCCATTTGACCTTGTCTCTTGAAAAGATTACCTCTGATAAGTGTTCAACTCGGCCCCCAGAGGGCCTGTGATTATTAGGAGTTTGTGGAGAGGTGTTTCCTGCCAAAATGGACCCCGGAAAGTGGGTTTTTAGAAGAAGCTCAAGAGTTTCTTCAGGGCCCTCAGTAAAGGAGCCATCAGTTTTCTGTAGAAGTCCGACCCCGTTAGCAGAGTCCTTGGATAGAGCTTTGTGAAGGCGTGCGGCTTCCGGTAGGGCCTGGATGCTTTCACAATGTCTTTTCCACGCACTCACGCTTCGAGTGCCTAATGAGTTTATTGTACTCGGTGAGTTTTAATCTATACTCATCCCACCTGTTGTAGCGCTTGGCTTCGTTGAACTTCCTCCTCACCTGTAATCGCTTACGAGCCAGTTCTTCATTCCACCAGAGCACTTTACGCCCTGATTTAATGGATCGTATTTTAGTGCTATCTTGATAGGAGGAGGTTAAAACATCATTGAGCTGATCAGCCGCCAGCTCCAATTCCCCAATAGTGCCGATAGAATTGATCAGCATTTCAGTCTTTGAGTTTACCAACTCTCGAAACCGATTCCAATTAGTCTTTCTAGGACAAAAAGAAATCGAACGGATTTCTGATTTTCCCAGAATATCGAACCTTATATGTCTATGATCCGACATTGCCAGTCTACAATGAGTCCAGATAATACACCACTAGCCAGTGTAATATCAATTACCTCTTCTCTTGTCGCAGTGACAAAGGTAGGCCTACATCCTCTGTTTAGGACGTTCACATGGTTACACATAAGGTATTCAAGTAGCTCCTTACCTCTGTCATTTGTGTCGCTACTTCCCCACACCGTATGGTGTGCGTTAGCGTCGCAACCGATCACGAATTGTCGGTTTGTGCGTCGACAAAAGTCGACAAGCTGCTGAGCTTCAATGGGTGGGATGTTTACGTTGTCCGAAGAAAAATAAACCGACGCCACAACCACCATCTGACAACCGTTTAGAGTTGATATTTCTACTAAAGCAGCAGTTAGGTCTCTGGAAATAAAAATTGGTTAGCGGTATATGATTGACACTTTCGTCGATCAAAAGCGCCGCACGTGGACAATCAACTAACCTATCATAAATCAACTTACCCGATGTAACGTTAAAGCCGCGAACTCGGCCCTGAGCCACCCATGGCTCCTGAATGAGCGCAAGGGTGACCTGTTTTTCGGCAAATAACCTGCAAAGAGTGGCCGAAGCTCCTTTTGCGTGGTGCAGGTTTGCCTGAAGCACATTAATTGTGCTCATGTCGGTGGGAAGGGTGGGTGGTTTTAGCAAGGCACTTGTCCTTGCCTTTCCGAGGCCTGCTGTCCCCATCACTCTTCCGGAGTGGTTCATTTCGACGAGAGCGACTATGGTCAGTACGAGAGCCAGTCGAGCTTTGCGAATAATTGGAGGCACCAGAGCTACTTCCAGTCCTGGACAGAGCCTTGGTCACGGTATTCGACACGGGGAACTGTACCATAGTTGTTGAGGCCCGACTGGTCGATGGTACTCCCGGGCTATTTCCAGTCCCGGACAGAGCCTTGGCTGCAACGCAGGATACTGAGGTGTGAGCCTTCGGTTGGGGCGTTGTTGGGGCCCCGCTGGTTGGTGATCCTATGGCAACGGAGGACTCTACGTTCGACTTGTCGAGAGCCACCTCGATAACGGTTGCATTCGCCTCCGGTGATTCGACTGACTCTTGTTGAAGCGTCAGAAGATCTTCATCCATAGCATTTTTTGACCGCTTGTTTTTACCCAAGTGTAGGGTAACGTGTGTGTAGCGGTAGGCAATCCTGCCCTTTCGCTCCACAAGCCGGTCCATGGACACATCGTCCACTGCAAGGACTAAGTGTAAGGACTCCCCATTGGTTCCCCTATGTAGAACTCTCCAACGGTCAATCGGTAGGCGATTTTGGGCGCCTATGGACCCAATGACCCTGTCAGTTTCAAAAGAACTACTCCTAGGGAAATACCCACGGATGACATGGGGGCGAGGGAAGTCCCTTTCTTCAAGAAGAGAGATAGAAAAAGGGCATTTGGATTTTATATGCCCAAAGTTCTTGCGGACCCACTCCGCCGTGACTGCGTTAGAGCACACAAGCAATAGCCAGCCAGTACGATGAACACACGACTCGAAATCGATGTCTTAATCATCGGGTCTTTGTTCTATCGTGACGTCTATAATAAGCTCTTGCAGTAGCGTCATTTGGTCTGGCGTCAGAGAGCTTTTACTAGGATCTGCTGAGGAGAAACCCAGTTTAACGCATGCTACCATTTGACTGTAACTAGCTTTAGTAGACTCCTCACGAGTCTTAACTTTTTTTGCCAAATTAAGCGGCGGAGTTTGGTCCTCCGAACGAACTCGTTTAAACTGTGGCTTAGGCCCTGAGTGCAGAAGGGATATCTCCAGGGCTTTTTCTCTGCAGCGGCCATCCGCATTAGCCCTCCTGAACTTGCGCCTCTGCGCCGTGGTAAGTTTAATATATTCGCTTGATTCGAGGTCTAAACGGCTGACACGTTCTTCTACCGTTGTAAATCCAGATTTAACGTTCCCGTCAAAATCGGAAACAATATCCGAGCCCAAAGGCTCGGCGTCATCAGGACTATATGAGTCCAACGACGAAATAGATGGGCTATGCCGCTTGGTGGCAGAAACCATTCTAGTCTCAGCCGTAGAAAAGAAGACTCCAACTTGAGGCGACCATGCTGATAGCTCAGAAGCTACTTTATGCTGTGTTTTGCTAGAGAGCGGCTGGGCGATTTGCGTCTGCGGCTGGAGAGCAATTGATTCATCATTCAATGTCGGGGTTTTGTATGAAAATAGTACTAGTATGTTGGGCAGGTTGTCTATGCAATCAAGGATTTTTATATGTACGTGAGGAGAATGGATGGAAAGAGACGAATGTACTGTAGATGTAAAGTCCTTCGGTGGCAGCAAGGACATTCGAGAAAGGATATTTTTGGCAGTGAAGCGATATTTGGGGAATATGGGTGTCATATGAACCGAGATGAAGAGTCGAGTGTCCAGGAGTAGTGTAGATGGAATTCCGGATCCTTCGGTGGCGACAAAGATATTCGAAAAAGGATACTTTTGGCAGTGAAGCGAAATACGGTCAATATGGGTGTCATATGAATCGGGGTGGACACCCGAATATCCAGGAGTAGTGCGGATGGCATTTCGAGTCCTTCGGTGGCGAAAAGGATATTCACGAAAGTCGAATGAAATATGGGCAAGATGGGTGTCATATGAACCGGGGTGAGGAGGCGAATGCCTGGGAGTACTATGGATGGCATTTCGAGTCCTTCGGTGCCAATAAGGATATTCGAAAAAGGATACTTTTGGCAGTGAAGCGAAATACGGTCAATATGGGTGTCATATGAATCGGAGTGAACACCCGAATATCCAGGAGTTGTGCAGATGGCATTTCGAGTCCTTTGGAGCGAAAAGGACATTCACGAAAGTCGAATGAAAAATGTGCAATATGGGTGTCATATGAACCGGGGTGAAGAGGCGAATGTCCGGGAACACTATAAATGGCACTTAGAGTCCTTCGGTGGCGACAAGGACATTCGAAAAAGGATATTTTTGCTGGTAAGGCGAAATATGGGCAATATGGGTGTCGTATGAATCGGGGTGAAAAGACGAATGTCCAGGAGTAGTGTAGATGGCATTTCAACTCTTTCGGTGGCGAAAAGGACATTCACGAAAGTCGAATTAAAAATGGGCAATATGGGTGTCATATGAACCGGGGTGAAGAGGCGTAGATGTAGATCGCATTTCGAGTCCTTCGTCTACTTGCGCAGCATTTACTTGAAAATGGTGGTGCGGACCAGAACAACGCTCGTTCTATCAACCAGGCTAAATGCGCATACGGCATGCTGTCGAAAATCTGGCAGAGTAGTTGTATCAGCATCAACATCAAGCTGATATTTTTTCGATCTCGGGTACTGTCTGTAGTTTTGTATGGGTGCAGTACATGGAAAATTTCCGTAGGAGTTACCAGAAAGCTGCACTCCTGCGCGCCATCGTACTCTGTTCTGGGGAATAGGGTGAAGCTTACAACAGACTTACCCAGCGCGCTACACTCCTTTGCCACAGATCGTCGCCATGTGATTCTAGGACCCCCTCTTGGTCGGCCTTGGCTGGAAACGGGGTTCTATTTCATGACATGCAAAGCAGTGCATTTATCACTCTTCCGCAATGTGTGACCTACCCACTGATATTTTCGCCTGCATATCAATTCGTCAATTGGCATCTGCCCCGTACGCCAACTTAGCTCTTCATTTGATATTGTTTCAGGCCAGAAAATTCTTATAATTCGACGAAGACATGAGTTGATGAATACTTGCAGCTTTCTGGTAACTCTTACTGGAACTTTCCATGTACCGCTACCATACACAAGCGCAGAAATTAGCAGGGAGCGAAACAGGCCCAGCTTGGTCTTGGTGCTGAGATAACTCCTTTGCTAAATTTTGGAGAGCATGCCGTATGCGCATTTAGCCTGGTTGATAGAACGAGCGTTGTTCTGGTCCGCACCACCATTTTCGAGTAAATGCTGCGCAAGTACAATAGACGAAGGACTCGAAATGCTATCTACATCTACGCCTCTTCACCCCGGTTCATATGACACCCATATTGCACATTTTTCATTCGACTTTCGTGAATGTCCTTTTCGGCGCCGAAAGAGTTGAAATGCCATTTACACTACTCCTGGACATTCGTCTTTTCACCCCGATTCATACGACACCCATATTGCCCATATTTCGCCTTACCAACAAAAATATCCTTTTTCCAATGTCCTTGTCGCCACCGAAGGATCCGGAATGCCATCCATAGTACTCCTAGGCATTCGCTTCCTCACCCCGGTTCATATGACACCCATATTGCCCATTTTTCATTCGACTTTCGTGAATGTCCTTTTCGCCACCGAAGGACTCGAAATGCCATCCGCACTACTCTTGGATATTCGGGTGTCCACCCCGATTCATATGACACCCATATTGACCGTATTTCGCTTCACTGCCAAAAGTATCCTTTTTCGAATATCCTTGACAACACCGAAGGATCCGGAATGCCATCCATAGTACTCCTAGGCATTCGCCTCTTCACCCCGGTTCATATGACACCCATATTGCCCATATTTCAATTGACTTTCTTGAATGTCCTTTTCGCCACCGGAGGACTCGAAATGCCATCCGCACTACTCTTGGATATTCGGGTGTCCACCCCGATTCATATGACACCCATATTGACCGTATTTCGCTTCACTGCCAAAAGTATCCTTTTTCGAATATCCTTGACAACACCGAAGGATCCGGAATGCCATCCATAGGCCTAGGAGTACTTTTCGAATATCCTTATCGGCACCGAAGGACTCAAAATGCCATCCATAGTACTCCTAGGCATTCGCCTCCTCACCCCGGTTCATATGACACCCATATTGCCCATATTTCAATTGACTTTCGTGAATGTCCTTTTCGCCACCGAAGGACTCGAAATGCCATCCGCACTACTCCTGGAAATTCGGGTGTCCACCCCGATTCATATGACACCCATATTGACCGTATTTCGCTTCACTGCCAAAAGTATCCTTTTTCGAATATCCTTGTCGCCACCGAAGGATCCGGAATTCCATCTACACTACTCCTGGACACTCGACTCTTCATCCCGGTTCATATGACACCCATATTCCCCAAATATCGCTTCACTGCCAAAAATATCCTTTCTCGAATGTCCTTGCTGCCACCGAAGGACTCTACATCTGCAGTACATTCGTCTCTTTCCATCCATTCTCCTCACGTACATATAAAAATCCTTGATTGCATAGACAACCTGCCCAACATACTAGTACTATTTTCATACAAAACCCCGACATTGAATGATGAATCAATTGCTCTCCAGCCGCAGACGCAAATCGCCCAGCCGCTCTCTAGCAAAACACAGCATTATCATTGGATGCATTTGGAGCTGCATCGCACTCTGAGTTTGTCAGAGTTTTTCGGTATTCCATAAACGGAAAAACGTGACGTATATCGCTAGAAAGGCCCGATGAAAACTACCCTATCATACCACATGCACAAAAGCCGAAAAATCAGGAACTTACGCCTGGCACATATTAAGTTATTAGATTATGCACGTCGCGATGAAAACTACACTATCGTACCACATGCACAAAAGCCGAAAATCAGGAACTTACGCACGGCACAGATTAAGTTTTTAGATTGTGCACGTCGCGAAAAGGGCTCGCTGAATTCACTGTTTAGCAAATCACACACTGAAGGAAAAAAATAAATTTTTTTTCCGTCATCCGCGCCGCGAGGAAGACACAACGCAGTTGGAAAAATATCACTAGAGGTCGGGGGAAAAAGATTCCCGAAAACTTGTCAACTAAAGGCAATCACAAATGAAAGACCCGAATAAACGCTCGACACATGTCCGCCACCATATGTAAGCAAAGTGAAGAACGCGTGCAGTCGACCTCTTGAAATTTTTGCGCACAAATATCGCGAAATTTTACCGGGCGACCGCACGAGTTCACACTTGGTTGACTGCTTGTCATGTCGTTAGTGACCAAGATAAGTTGGATATATTGAAAAATGTTTGGATTTCCCATGAGTCACACACTTTTCCACCTTCAATTTTCGGAAATCAGACACACCGATTTAAATTGTCTTGGCTTCGCCAATATTCATGGTTGGCGTATTCTAAAGAAACGGACGGTGCTTTTTGCAAATTTTGTGTTCTGTTTTCGTCTAAGGAAGTCGGAATGACAACAGCACAGTCTGTGGGACAGCTGGTTAACTTGTCATTTAGACATTAGAAAAAGGGAATAGAACGATTCCAAAAACATGAAACCTTGGACTATCACAAATCTGCTATCGTTAGAGCTTCGAATTTCTTCGCAGTAGTCACTGGTGAAAAATTATCGGTGGGCAAAGCTGTAGACCATGGCAGAAAGATTCAAGTGGAACAAAATAGGCAACAATTGATTCCCATTATAAAAACGGTTATTTTTTGTGGTAGGCAAGGACTTCCACTGAGAGGACATAGAGACATCGCCATTCGATGTTAATAATGATCCGGATAAAAATAAAGGCATCTTCCGAGCTTTGTTGAGATTCCGTGTTGATGCCGGTGACGAACGATTAAAAAGTCATTTGGAAAATTGTGGCCGTAATGCTGTTTATACCTGAGAGTATGGAACATATTTGAAGAGAGGCTATCATCACACACACTTCATACGTGTTTTGTACACATTTTGTTTCATAGCCTACACTCTTTTTCCCTCGTTTGTCAAATTAACTGACTGAAAGTTGCAATTTGTGTCAGCTTTTTACAATATTTTTTTTTCATTGCCTACTTTCTCCTATCAGCTGGTGCTCGCTGGGATGCGGTTTAATTGAAAATAGCAACAAATTATTTGACAGCCGGGGGAACATTTTTGTGGTGTGTGTAATATGTCTCAGTGTGTAAACGGGTACCAAAATTTTTAGCTAATTTCCGTTCTTTATATAGTCTTCATATCAGGTTTATACTAGTTGCAAAATTCAAAATGAAATTATAAGTTCCTGTTTCACAATAATAAGGCGGAAATTAGCGGAGGAAGTGAATCAGGCAAAATATTTTTCAATACTTGCCGATGAAACGGCTGATATATCGACTGTCGAACAGTTTAGTTTATGTGTACGATATGTTAAGCTGGAATAAGATACCAATGTTCACAAAATATGCGAACATTTTCTAATGTTCGTTCCAGTCACATCGACAACAGGAGCTAGCCTGGCTAACATAATTAGCGAAGGATTGCAGGAAAGCAATATTAATATTGAATTTTTACGTGGTCAGGGTTACGACGGTGCAGCAGCTATGAGTGGTAAATTTAAAAGTACACAGGCTGAAATTTTAAAAAATCATCCAAAAGCCTTATATGTACATTATGTTTCCCACTCGTTAAATCTGGCTATTTCTAATGCGACAGAGGAACCGCCAATTCGGAACTGCTTCAGCCTTGTGTGGAAAATTCACAAGTTTTTCAATTACCCAAAACGACAAAACGTTCTTCAAAAAAGCATAATGGAAATGCAAGAAACACCACATGCCAAAAAACTTTGCATGACTCGTTGGGTGGAATGGCATGATTCCATTTTGATTGTAACGGACTCGTTTCCGGCTGTAGTAGACGCACTAGAAGAAACAATGTACAATATAAGTGGGATGATAAAGACGCATCATCTGATGCCTCAATTTTACTAAATTCTATAAAAAAATCGGAATTTATAGTAGCACTATTAAGTACAGAAAAGCTCTTTAGCTACACCGTAAATTTGAGTAAAGGATCGCAACAAGAAGATATCGAACTCAGATCAGCTATTAAACTAGCTGAGAATATAGTTGATACAATCAAGCAAATACGGTAGAATTCGGAAACAGAATTTCAACACATTTTTCAAAAAGCGTTAAAATTTAGTGAAAATCTGGGATTTGAAATTTCAGTTCCCAGAACCACCCAGGAACAAACCCAGAGGTGTAATGTAGTTTACTCCACGACCGAAAAGTATTATAGAAGGTCAATTTTCATTCCCTGGGTTGATAACTTTATCAATAACATGACGGAACGTTTTTTGAAACAAAAAAATATTCTACAAAAATTTATGTCGCTTATTCCAACCAATTGTTTATTTACGAGTCAAATGGGACCTGACTTTGCAAATTGGGCATCGTTCTACGAAAGCGACATAGAAGAATCTAGTAAGGCTGCTCTGGAAGCGGAATGCCAATTATGGTACAACAGCTTTTCGGCAAGAGACTTGCCGAAAAATGCAATTGATGCATTAAATGAATGCGATCCAACATCATTTCCCAACATCTATAAGCTGCTAAAAATGGTTTGCACATTACCTGTTACTACAGTGACACCAGAAAGATCGTTTTCAACATTGAAAAGGATAAAAACGTATCTACGAAATACTATGTCTGAAAAAAGGTACTAGGATAAACACAAAAACTTATTACCGATTCCTAATGACAAATATTTTTACTTCGTTTTTAGACTAAATGGCTTAGCCCTTCTTAACATTCATCGGGAAATACCAGTGAATACCAATGAAGTGATTCAGGAACTACTTATTCTTGGTCCTTGAAGGCTAGACTTTCAACTATAAATTTAACATTTATCCGTGAATTATTATTTATTTTATACTCGTTCCAGCATGCATATTTTGTGATTTTTAAATAGATTTATCCATTTTTCATTCCTATATCGATTGTTTGATATTTTTCATTCACCTTTTCATGTTCCAAGAATGAATTAAAGATAAAGTATGTTGTTTTGTTCTCAATATGTGTCACATATTCTTGTTTTATTAGAACCTTCTAAGTTTTATTTCAGGTTAAAATAAGTATACTCTACAATAAAAAATGAAACCGGAATATAGAGGGCTACGCCCGCAATCCGAGGGTTTTGTAGCAAGCGCTTATTTTGGTATATAAATATCGGCTCCTTGCTCTTCTTGATATCACTCAGATGGATAGAAAAAACGTAATTAAAATGTTTACCCACTTACATTTTACATGCTAATTCATATTACGTGATTGTAACGAAACTTAGAACATATTATTGCTTGCTTAAGGTGTTGGTTATGTTTGGCCATCAGTACTTTTGAACTCGAACGTGTTTAAGGCGTGCAAGGGTGTGCTAACTGTAACTATACAAATAAACTATTATTGACCTATTCTGAGAAGATATTCAAATTCCACTATTTTCCATTTTATATGTTTTTCGAAACCCACTTCCTGTAAGTTTTCATAATTCTAAGTATTGTATACCGGTCTCAAAATGCAGGCAAGGGGGGGTCAAATTACGAACTAATATTTTCTCCTCCCCCACAGTTCCCCTTTCTATAAATTTCGAGAAAATGCGAAAAAATGGAATGTACTCATTATTACCTTTCTCACGACACCTCATTTGCTTATACCAGTCGATAAAAAAATTTGACCTTAATTTCGCCTCTATGTGGACCCCCCCTTCCCCCCTTCCTTCCACCCGGTAAAGTTGGCCAATTAAGACACAGCGCCCCCAACCAATCTTTACCCTTTGCAAAAATGATTAATTAAATAACTGCAATTCGCACTACGAAAAACAACATGAAAGTATAGTAGTACTCACACCTATGAGGCCGGTAGGTGTATTTTTTGTGTGGATAGTGTCAAAATGCCGAACTTTAAATGAATGTACTATTATTAAATATTATGTGATTATAATCAAACTTAGAGATATTTTTGCCTATGATGTTGGTTATCATTGGCCATTAATATTTTTGACCTCGGGTACGTGTAAGGGGTGCAGGGTTGTGCTAACTGAAACTATAGAAATGTACTATTATTAACCTTTTCTGATGAAATTTCAAAATTCTAGAAATCTAGGTTTTCTACACTAGTAAAATGGCGCTTTTCTGTAAATTTTCATATTTCTAAGTATAACGGTCTCGAAATGCAAAGGGGGGGGGACAAACTCGGATGACATATTTTCCCCTCTCCCTCTTTTCCCGTTTCTTCAAATTTGAAAAAAATTTCAAAAATGGAATGTACTCGACGGTACCTTTCTTATGATACCCCACTTGCCTGTACTAAACGAAAAAAAAATTTTGACCTTCATTTCCCCTCTATGGGGACCTCCCCTTAAAGTTGACCTATTACGACGATTCGCTTTCTCCGGCGAATTATAGTAATTCTACACATTCCTACAAAATTTCATGTATGTAGCTTCAGCCGTTCGTGAGATATTCCATGGACAGACGGACAGACGGACAGACGGACAGACGGACAGACGGACAGACAGACATTTGACCGATTTCATAAGGGTTTTGTTTTACTACAAAACCCTAAAAACTGCATGCGAAATCCTTTTAAGTTAGGAGAAGTTGACTCGTGGTTTACCACATGGGGTTATGTACAATAATACAAATCCGAAGATGCCCTTGGTGACGGAGCCGGTTGCCATATAGACCGTGGAGGTCTGGCCTTGTTTATCTGACGAAAAAACGGCATGGTGGCGGCATGTCCATGTACTTACTGAAGCTAGATAATCTCATGCATAGGAGGACCGTACACGGCAGATGATTAAAAATGGAGTAGATACAAAAATCGTTAAAGGAAAAACTGGCACCCAGATAGTTCAGATATAAAAAAATTTGAATGACGAGTGACACAGCCATACAATACTCCGTTAAGATGTCTTAGCCACCTTTTACCTTTTTTTCTGATAGTATTTATTGCACCTTCGTCGCAAGAATTACGGGCTAAAGGGCATGAGGAAGCTTACTGCAAAATTTGTAGAGTTGCTCTTCGGGCTCATAAGACAGATTTATTAAAGCATGCAAATTCAGCCTCGCGCAAAAAAGTGGCTAATAGTCATAAGAAGAAGAAAGTTACCGGATGGGGTATGTAACATATTGGGCTTTAGTGCTTTTTATTGAATTGTGATGTAAATTGTTTAAAATTTCAGCAGTTAGTTATGATGTTTATTAGATGTCCGACGTTTCGCCTAAATAAAACATCTTCAGGGATTTTAATTGAATCGTTCGGTTATTTCTCTTATGTTTTGAATACAAGTTTTAGTTCTTTAGGTTTAAAATATTGTTTCAAATTTGAAACAAAGGATTATTCTATAAAATATCCGTCAAGTTGATGTTTTCAAGATCTGAGATCAGTGAGAATTTCAAGGATCTGTCGAAGGTAGAAATCATTCCATTTTGGATATCTGTTTCGAACATGGAAAATAATAGTGATGAGAAGATGTTTCCGGATCTGTCCATATTCGCTCTCAGGGTTCTCACTATACCAATCAGCAACGCTTTCGTCGAAAGAGTATTCAGTCAAATGAATATTGTTAAAACTAAACTTCGGAATCGCATGTGTATTACAATGTTGGTCGCTATTTTGCGAGTTCGAATTCATCTGTCGGAACTCAAAGTGTGTTGCAGTAATTTTGAACCCTCTCCTAAAATGTTTGAATTGTTCACTTCAAAGATCTATAAATCAAAAAGGCAAGAAACCGATGCTTCAAAAACGACGATGTACCAGAAGGAGTCGAAGAGTTTTCGTTAGGCGATGCTGTGGCTTTCTTCGCAGATGATAAATAACATAAGTATATTTGTTCAAATTTAAGTTCCTATTAACCAATAAAACTTGAGAAAAAAAAAATTGGACGTTTTTCATTCTTTACTTTTATGCCTAGTACTATTTTTTTCTTTTCGTGCATTTCATACAAATACTGTCAACAGGACGAAACTTTTTACAATATTTTTATGAAATTTCGCACGAAAAGAAAAGGTTAGTACTAGGCATTAAAAAAAACAACTTAGTTCACCCTTAAAATCCCCTAATACTTCATGGCGGCTATTGTGGCGATTTTAAATTTCATTTTGGCGACTTTTGGCGACTTCAGCGACCCGTATTGGCGACTTACAATTCGGGCCGTCTGGCAACCCTGGTAGACATCAATAAGCCTCTCGAGCATTTGCAAGAGTGTGGATGAAAAACTAATGGGTCTCAGGTATTTGGGTCACACATGTGAGCTCTTCCCTGCTTTGGGAATAAATATCACGTTGACGTCTAGCCATGTTCGTGGAATGTAAACAAGATCCAAGGTCCAAACATTACTAGACTGTTATGATGGTTGTTGTTTCTCCTCCAATTCGATCCACGAAAATTAAAAGTCTCAAGGTTTTTTGTTGGATCTATATATGTATAGGTACATATGTGTTTTGAGTTACGTGCCCATCATCAGAGTCAATGTTCTACAAATTTATAAATAATTTAGATAACAATAGCAATTCTGTATACCTAAAATTGAAAAACAATTAGCAATCAAAAACTTCGTGCTTAACAAAAACTAATCAGTCAAAATAAAAATAAAAATAAAAAAAAAAATATCACAGGTGTCAAATGGTCCTAAATGTAAACATAGAAAATGAGTAATGTCAGATGGTATAAACATACATATAAGCACAGAATTATTGCTACAGTATACTTAAAAAGTTATTTAAAATTCATCTTAATTAGCTTAAAATAGGTATTAGTATAGCCTTGCCTGGGTTTTATCGTTACAAACTATGTTTCCATGTCGAATGATTTGATTTACTTCATGGATTTGTACGAGTAGTTTAGTTTTATTTTGTTGGTTAATATTTCCGTATCATCAAAGTTAAATGTATTTTTATTTATAATTGAATGCTTTGCTAGGGCTGACAAGTTATTATTTATTGATTTTTCGTGTCGTTTTTATGCTGCATAATACGCGTGTCCAATTTTTGTATTGTTTCTCCAATATATTTTATGTGCGGTCGCAAACTGAGCAATCGATTTTATAGACGACACCCTGTTTCTTCTTTTGATATTGGATTTTTAAGTTTTGTGAACAAATAACCATTTTTGTTGTGGAGACGCATGGATACATTTAAATCAGGGACAACATATTTACAAGAACGAGAAATTGCTTCGCTTAATCGAGGTACATATGCTAGTGATGAGAAATGACGGGAAGCTTGCGTGTTTGGTGTTTCTCTTGAACTACTATCAGTAGTAGTAGGTACGCGTAAAGTCCTATTCGTTGTATTCCTAATATATCTAACTTGCCCAATCATTCTTTCGATCAATTTGTCGGGGTAGTTATTTTTCTTAAGTACCTGTTTTATGCGGTTTAGATTTTCGTACCAAAACTTTTTATGACTAATTCTAAACACACACGTTATACAAGTAGTTTGACGATTCTCGAAACTTCCAGGTCATCATACAGTTCGTACAGCTCATGGTTGTACCGGATGCGCCATCCAATTCGTTCGCAAACTGCTCCGAGAAATCGCCGGACCTTGCGTTCAAATGTTATACCCTAGACTTATAGTACAGGATATATTGTTTTTGTCACGACGAAAATAAAGGGTTATCCATTTCGTGTTTCGGAAAGTAAAGTCCTGCCATTCGACATCTGTCAAATGTCAGTGTATTCCAAACTGGTATTGGTTTAGTTGAAGGTTTGCCATTTTACAAGATGGAACATTTTACGACTGAACAACGCGGTAAAATTATTAAATTATTCTACCAAAATGGTGAATCTGCGGTGGCCACGTTTCGTGCATTACGCGCAGATTATGGTCGACTCGACATAATCGTCCCAATGAGCGCACAATTGCCTACACAGTGAACAAATTTGAAGAAACTGGATCGGTGACAGACATTTCTACACCTGTGCATCATCGTTTTGCTCGTTCGACCGAAAACATCGCCGCTGTGAGTGAAAGTGTGGCCGAAGACCCGAATTTGTCCATTCCGCGCCGATCCCAGCATTTAGGCTTATCTTACGGCACATTGTGGCGCATTTTGCATATGGACCTTCATCTCCATCCTTATAAAGTCCAGCTCACGCAAGAATTAAAGCCGACTGATCACAGATTGCGTCGTGAGTACTCAGATTGGGTCCTCGAACAGCAGGCCACCGATGCCGATTTTTCGAAGAAAATCTTCTTTAGCGATGAGGCGCATTTTGCGCTCGGCGGCTATGTAAACAAACAAAATTGTCGCATCTGGGGCAATGAGCAACCGCAAGTGACCGCTGAGAAACCGTTGTACCCGCAAAAAGTGACTGTTTGGTGTGCATTGTGGGCCGGCGGCGTCATTGGGCCGTTTTTCTTCGAAAACGATGAAGGAGCCGCCATTACAGTCAATGGCCAGCGCTATGGCGCCATGATTCATGACTTTTTTTGGTCGGAAATTGAAGATATGGATCTCGACAATATGTGGTTTCAACAAGACGGGGCCACATGCCACACCACGCGACATAGTTTGGCTTTATTGCGCGAGAAATTCCCAGGACGCGTAATTTCGAGATTCGGCGATGTGGCTTGGCCAGCAAGGTCTTGCGATTTAACGCCGTTAGATTTCTTTTTGTAGGGCTATGCGAAGGACCGTGTTTATGCGAACAATCCCACGACGATTGGTCAATTGAATGACGAAATCCGTCGAGTTATAGCCAAGTTATTGCCCGAAATGTGTGAAAAGGTAATCGAAAATTACCTCAAAAGGATCGAGTCCTGCAAGCGGTCCCGTAGGGGACATTTGACAGATATTGTATTCCACGTATAATGGCACAATCCAAACTTTATTATGAAATAAAAATTCCATCGAAATTCAAATATTTACTGTGTTTAATTTAAGTTTACTTTCCGAAAGAGAAAATGGATAACCCTGTATGTAACACCCTAAATGATCAGGGTCACGTCCTGATTCGATTTAGCCATGTCTGTCTGTCTGTCCGTTTGCATGATAACTTTCGATAGAATGAAGCTAAAGCCTTGAAATTTTGGTCAAATGTTG
Source organism: Chloromyia formosa (assembly GCA_964017055.1). Lineage (NCBI taxonomy): Eukaryota > Metazoa > Arthropoda > Insecta > Diptera > Stratiomyidae > Chloromyia > Chloromyia formosa. The sequence goes on from OZ024818.1 coordinate 64,981,887, forward strand.
GCAGTATGATTTAGTTTGTTGGTATTGAAAATGGATATGATCAGGTCAAAAGAACGCCAAATATGTATGTAAAGTAATTAAATGTAAATATAACTCACGATTAAATAAACGTGAAAAGTTCTTGCTTTGGTAGATTGCTCGTGAGGGTAACCTTATACTCCCGTGGAAAAATAAAATTGATCAGTTGAAAACTACCGTTAATTTTCTTATAAAGAGCTCCGTACTACCCTACTTTTCAGGTTTTTTGCCTATAACTCTTGAACCAATTGACGTAGATATCTGATTTTTGGCAAGTAACCCTGAGGTGAGAAGCTGGTCGAGTTTTAGTAAGTTGGGCATAATCAGATCAAAGAAACGCCAACGTCCCCTACAAATTTCAGATATTAAATATTCCTTTAATTACGATAACTTTCGATAGAATGACTCTAGCGAGTTGAAAATTTGGTAGAATGTTGGTAGGAAGATCTAGTTAATTGGTTGAAAATAGGCAAGATCCGACCCAAAGAACCCCTACCTGACCTCCCCTACAAATGACACTTAAAACAAGGAATAACTTTCGATAAAATGAAGCTAGTGACTTGGAATTTTGGTCAAATGTTTGTAATAGGATCCAGTTAGTTGTTATTGAAAATGCACCAGATCCGAAAAACGAAACCTCTACCTCTCCTACATGTAAGACTTCAAATAAGCGATAAATTTCAATAGAATGAAGCTAAGGAATTGAAAAATTCGACAAATATTCGTAGTGTTGGTTAGTTGGCTGATTCTGAGAATGGTTAACATCCTTCTGAATGATTGACATTTGTTAATTCATCTTTAATAATAAATTACTTTGAATGTAATTGTCGCCGAGTCGATATCTGAATTAGATTGTAAGTTAGTTTGAAATTATATTTGAATTAGTAATTGGATTTCCCGCCCCCTTTTTAAAAATTGCTGAATTCCAAATAACCAATTTTTCAGAAGTTTGTAAGACGGAGATTTGGTTACGGACCACTTGATTTTTATCAACACGTGGAAGAAGAAATAAATGCAAACACACTAAAGTTTGGCGTTTCTCTTTCGGATCAAAGACACCCGAACCAAATCTTGCGGAGCGTCCCGCGACTAGACGACAGTAATCGTGTTGCTTGTTATTATTGTGCATCGATATACCACAGTATATCACAGTGGCGACGAGGTAAAAACAACTGGATATCTTTTTTATCGAGTTTCGTGTTCTCCTGGAGAGAAATGACAAGTTCGACGAGCAACAAAGACCCGGTGATGGCTGCAGGCATGATAGGGCACATCAGTGAACTCGAGGTGTCCACAGATTGGAATCTGTACAAGGAACGCCTTGATCAGTTTTTTGTGGCGAATTATGCCGCCGAAGACAAAAAAGTTTCAGTTTTGATAACTGTGGTAGGCCATGAGACTTACGCGACATTACGAAATTTGTGCGACCCAGTGCTGCCGTCATCGAAAACATATCAGGAATTAACAGATCTGTTGAAGGCTCAATATTCAAGGAAAGTTAGTGTTTTCCGAGAACGCATCATCTTCTATGAGGCGAGACAAAAGTCGGGATAAAAAATCCACGACTGGTATTTGAGGTTAAGATCCTTGGCAAAGAATTGTGAATTCGGGAAACAATTAGACAACATTTTGCGCGACAGATTTGTTTGTGGCATCACGACTTCGAAAATAATTGACAGGCTTTGTGAAGAAACGACAAACAGAACAATGCAACAGTTTTTGTAAATGGCAGTGGCAAAGGAAGCTTCGTTAGAGCAAGCGTCTTCCGTGAATTATATTAAAAATACGACAAATTTCCGAAAATCTAAACCAAAGCCTAGTGACGAGCCGAATTCCAGTAAATTTGGGAAAACTGGCCAGCAGTCGACGAAGAAGGCAGACAAGGAAAACAATAGCAAGTCCATCAGTTGCAAAGCTTGCGGTAAGCAGAACCATAATTTCGCGAAATGTAGACATAAAACGTATTCGTGTAGAACATGTGGGAAAAAAGGCCATTTGGCTGCGGCAAAGAATAGAGATTATTGCTAACAAGAAATGGGACGGTATGTAAAAGTTTTCAAAAATTGAATAATTTGGAAGAAAGTACCGTAGATTTATTTAATGTTCGCGTCGTGAAAGGAAATATTTTTGAGATAAATGTTATATTTTGTAATGTGCCTTTAACTCTTGAAGTCGACTCCGGTAGTGGTCTTTCTTTACTACCGTACAAAATTTATAAAAATTACTTCATCTTATAAATTGGAAAAATGTAAGTCATTGCTAAAAACTTATAATGGCAACATTATTACGCCTATAGGAATTCTTAGTGGCGAGCTACTTTTTAGAGGAAAAATACATCAGGTGAAATTCTTAATAGTAGAAAACGGATCAAAATCACTTCTAGGTAGAGATTTAATGGAGGTATTGGGCAATGAGTTAAAAGGACTTAATTATTTATCATCATCCTCTTTAGACGGTTTACTTGCAGAATATAATCATTTATTTTCGGGAAAGTTAAGTGGTTATAAAACTCCTGTGTCTCTTGCAGTAAAGCCAGGCACAAAACCAGTTTTTTATAAACCGCGACCAGTTCCTTTAGTTTTTCGCTCACTCGTTGAGGCAGAATTAGATAAGTTAGAAGCAGAGGGATGTATTTCAAAAATAGATTTTTCGGACTGGGGTACTCCCTTGTTGCCAGTACTAAAATAAAATAAAACCAGGAGTCCGAAGCGTATATACCCTAGACTTGTACAGACCTAGTGGTGATACCGAAAGTACCAATTGGCAACGACCATTTGCATTAAAAGTGAGTTTCCTATACGGCCAGTTTATAGGGAAGGTTGGCACCCATTCAGGAGGACCTTGACCATTCTCAAACTCAATGAACTAACACATTCTACAAATATTGTATTTGTCGAATTTTTCAAGTCGCTAGCTTTATTCTATCGAAAGTTATTGCTTATTTGAAGTTTCACTTGTAGGGGAGGTAGGGGTTCCTTAGGTCGGATCTTGCCCATCATTATCACACATCACTAATTAGATCACCCTAAAAACATTTAAAAAAAATTCAAGTCTCTAGCTTCACCCTATCGAAAGTTATCGCTTATTTGAAGTTCATTTATAGGGTAAGTAGGTGTTTCGTTAGTCTGATTTTACGTATTTTCAATATCAGCCAACTGGATCCCGCTGCAAACATTTGGCCAAAATTTCAAGTCGCTAGCTTTATTTTGTCGTTAGTTATCGCTTATTTTAAGTTTCATTTCTAGGGGAGGTAGGGGTTCCTTGGGTCGGATCTTACACATTTTCAATAACAACTAACTAGATCTTACTACCAACATTCTGCCAAATTTTTAACTCGCTAGTGTCATTCAATCGAAAGTTATCGTAATTAAAATAATATTTAATTTTTGGAATTTTGTAGGGGAGGTAGGCGTTCCTTTGATCTGATTATGCCCAACTTACTAAAACTCAAGCAGCTTCTTTCCTTAGGGTTACATGCCAAAAATCAGGTGTTTTCGTCAATTGGTTCAAAAGTTATAGACAAAAAACCAGAAAAGTAGGGTAGTACGGGGCTCTTTGTAAGAAAATTACCGTTAGTTTTCAACTGATCGATTTTATTTTCCCAGGAAAGTATAAGAATACCCTCACTAGTAATATACCAAAGCTAGAGCTTTTCATGATTTTTTAATCGGGAGTTATAGATACATTTAATTATTTTACATATGTAGGGGAGGTAGGCGTTCTTTTGGCCAGATTATGCCCAATTTCAATACCATCCAACTAGATTATACTACCAACATTTGACCAAAATTTCATGGCCCTAGCTTCATTATATCGAAAGTTATCGTGCGAACGGACAGACAGACGGACAGACAGACAGACAGACAGACAAACAGACATGGCTAAATCGAATCAGGAGGTGACCCTGATCATTTATATATATACATTGCTATACCTCCGGAGCCTCCTTTAAGGTGTTACATATTTCCGTCGTGACAAAAACAATATACCCTATACTAAAAGTCTAGGGTATAACCAGGCCGAAGCGTATATACCCTACACTTGTACAGACCTAGTGGTGATACCAAAAGTACCAATTGGTAACGACCATATGCATTAAAAGTGAGTTTCCTATACGGCCAGTTTATAGGGGAGGTTGGCAATGATTCAGTAGGATCTTGACCATTATCAAAATCAATTAACTAACCCATTCTACAAATATTTGTCGAATTTTTCAAGTCGCTAGCTTAATTCTATCGAAAGTTATTGCTTATTTGAAGTCTCACTTGTAGAGGAGGTAGGGGTTCCTTGGGTCGGATCTTGCTCATTATTGCCACCAACAAATAAGATCATGTTTCAAACATTTAAACAAAATTTCAGAGCTTCACTCTATCGGAAGTTATCGCTTATTTGAAGTTTCACTTGTAGGGGAGGTAGGGGTTCCTTGGGTCGGATCTTGCTCATCATTGCTACAAACAAATAAAATCATGCTACAAATATTTATACAAAATTGCAAGTCTCTAGCTTCACTCCATCGAAAGTTATCGCTTATTTGATGTTTCATTTGTAGGGGAGGTAGGGGTTCCTTAGGTTTGATCTAACCCATCTTAAATACCAACTAACCCGATCTCACTTCAAACATTTGACCAAAACTTCAAGTCGCTGGCTTGATTCTGTCAAAAGTTATCGCTTATTGAAGTTGCATTTGTAGGGGAGGTAGGGGTTGCTTGGGTCGGATCTTACCCATTTTCAATACTAACCAAGTAGATCCTACTAACAACATTTTGGCAAATTTTCAACTCGCTAGTGTCATTTTGTCGAAAGTTATCGTAATTAAAAGAATATTTAATTTTTTGAAATTTGTAGGGGAGGTAGGCGTTCCCTTAATCTGATTATGCCCAACTTACTAGAACTTAAGCATCTTCTTACTCCAGGGTTACATGCCAAAAATCAGGTGTCTACGTCAATTGGTTCAAGAGTTATAGACAAAAAACCCGAAAAGTAGGGTAGTACGGGGCTCTTTGTAAGAAAATTACCGTTAGTTTTCAGCTGATCGATTTAATTTTTTTATGGGAGTAGAAGATTTGCCTCAAGAGCAATCTGCCAAAGCTAGAGCTTTTCATGTTTATTTAATCGGGAGTTATAGATACATTTAATTATTTTACATATATAGGGGAGGTAGGCGTTCTCTTGACCTGATCATGCCCATTTTCAATACCAACCAAGTAGATTATAGTTCCAACATTTTACTAAAATTTCAAGTCTCTATCTTCATTCTATCGAAAGTTATCGTGCGAACGGACAGACAGACAGACAGACGGACAGACGGACAGACGGACAGACGGACAGACAGACAGACAGACAGGCAGACAGACATGGCTAAATCGAATCAGGAGGTGATCCTGATCATTTATATATACACATTGCTATACCTCCTTTAAGGTGTTACATATTTTCGTCGTGACATAAACAATATACCCTATACTAAAAGTCTAGGGTATAAAAATGAGACTTTGTGTAGACTATGAAATAACATTAAATAAATACGTCTGCAAGGAGGATCGCTATCCACTACCAACGATAGAAGAAGTATTTTCTACTTTAAAAGGCGGGGAATTCTACACCAAATTAGATATTTTAATTAGCTCTCAGTAGATGAGGAAACAAGTAAACTTTTAGCTTGGAGCACACACAAAGGGCTCTACAAAGTAAATCGTTTACCTTTCGGAACAAAACCAGCTTGTAGTTTTTTTCAACGCATTATGGAGAAAACGTTAACAGGAATCCCAAATGCGATAAACTTTTTAGACGACATAGTCGTGACAGGAAGAAACACGAAAGAACATTTGCAAAATTTAAGGGCAGTTTTAGAACGACTAACTGAGGCAGGTTTTACATGAAACAAACAGAAATGTGAATTTTTCAAACCTCAAATTACCTATTTAGGCCATATTATTTCCAAAGATGGGTTGGCAAGGGATCCTATCAAAGTAAAGGTAATGTTAGAAGCCCGCTCACCTAAAGACATTTCGGAATTGAAGTCAATATTGGGTCTATTCCAATATTATGCTAGATTCATACCAAATTTTTCGGCTGTTTTGTATCCGTTAACATGCCTATTGAAAAAGGGTGTTCCTTTTATATGGACAGAAAAGGAAGAAAAAGCCATGATGGAGGCAAAACGTTTAATGTCGAGCAAGGACATTTTGGCTCAATTTGACCCTTCGAAAAAGGTATGCTTAATATACGATGCTTCTAATTATGGAGTGGGTGCAATACTGGCGTATGTAGGTTCAAATGGTGAAATGTTACCCATTAGCTATGCGTCAAGGACGTTGACCAAAGCTGAATCAAACTATTCAGTAATCCACAAGGAAGCTTTAGCCATTATATGGGGTGTAAAAAATTCCATTTTTACTTAATAGGAAGAAGTTTCCAAATAGTTTCCGATCATAAGCCGTTAAAAGCTTTGTTCGGCGAAAATAAGGGAATACCATTAATGGCTGCTGGACGCATACAACGTTGGGCAGCGTATCTGTCGTAATTTGACTATGAATTCCTTCACATAAAAGCAAAAGACAATTTAGCAGATGGTTTTTCTAGGCTATCCTTGAAAATTGATACACAAGACCAATTAACACAGGAAGAAATTGAATACACCGATTTTATAGATGATTCTTTACCAGTGACAGCGGAAATGATCAGTAAGGAGACGGCCAAAGATCCATTATGGAGTCAGGTAGGTTATGCTACTACTGGCTGGCCAGCTCGAGTAGACAAAAATTTACAAACTTTTAAAGATCGTTTAGTGTATGTAAATAGAGGAGTGTAATGTGGGGTTACAGGGTAGTGATTCCTCCATCTCTGTAAAAGGAGATACTTCAGGAAATACATTCAACACATTTAGGTATTACCAAAATGAAAGCTTTGGCTCGAAACTATTTCTGATGGCCAGGTCTCGATCAGTACATTCAATTATTAGCCACATCTTGCCCTAACCGTGTCGAACATTCTCCTGCGCCTCTGAAGTCAATTTTAACAAAATGGTCGGAATGTTCAGCTCCATTTGAGAAAGTCCACATAGATTACATGGGTCCTTTCAAAGGAAAAATGTTTTTAATATTGACTGACTCTTATTCTAAATGGATTGCAGTATATATAAATAATACGTCAGATACGCATACGACTTTAACAACACTTAAATACATTTTTTCCAGATTTGGTCTCCCAAAAACTTGTTTGTGATGACGGGCCTTGTTTTGCGTCAGAGAAATTTAAAGAATTTTGCAAATTTAATGGAATAACGTTAGTTTTCTCACCCCCTTATCATCCAGCCAGCAATGGTGCGGCAGAAAATTCAGTAAAATCAGTCAAGCAAGGTCTGAAAAAAATTGTTGAAGCGGGAACGGCTAAGCTCAGCCTTGAAGAGGCACTTATTAAATATTTATTCCAATATAGGAATACACCGCATTGTACTACAGGAGTATCTCCAGCGACAATAATATTTGGTCATAATTTAAGGACACGATTGGATTTATTGAGAAATTTTCCGGATAGGGAATTAGCAAACAGTCGCCAAAAGTATTATTATAAAGGGACTAAGAATAAAATTTTCTCAATAGGAGATAAGGCTTACGCTAGAGATTATTTAGGGAAAATGAATTGGAGACCAGTTACTATTACAGGAAAGTTGGAAAGGTCAATATACTTATGCAAGGTGGAAGCGTCGGAAACAATATGGAAAAGGCACAGAGATCAGTTAAAAACTTTAGGTTCATTTTACGACGATTCTCCCATTATGCCAAAATTATTAGAGAGTAGTTTGTCAACTCCTGCGAAGGTTGCTCTAATCAGTAGTCCGTCATTAAGATCTGAGGAAGAAAAGGCCCCTGAGCCTGTAGTAGTCGAGCATTCAGCGAGTCCTGTCGGGATGGATTTACCGGATCTTAACGGTCCTCTGATGGTGGAGAGAAAGACTGCTGATGGAGAAAGCAATACAGAGAAAATAAATAAACCTAATAGAGTAATCAAGAGACCCAAAAGATTTGATGATTTTTTTTTTGTATAAGTAAAGATGTAATTTCCTAGGAAAAGAACGTAAAATTTTGAATTGGTAAAAAGACAAAACCAAATGAATTTTTGGTACAGTAATCGCCCGTCATTCGCGCTCCCAAAATCCGCGAATTCGCTTATTCGCGATTTCAATTTTACCACCTTCTCCCCATATTCACGATGCTTATTCGCGGTTGCATTCTTGAAATTATGTGTAGATACACATTTTGTAATGCAATTTTCATATGTGATTATGCGTTTTACCGTTACGATTGTCCCGACGCGACTATTTGCTGGTTTTTCATTACATTTGACTTGGTTGAGTCTTGTCTTAGATATCAGAGTTTTTGACTGAGGTTTTCCAACTACATATTGATGTGTTGATACATAATCGATTACTTGGTTAAGATGTAATTTGAAATTTTCATTAAAAAATAAAAGTTTTAATGCATTTGTGTTTCCAGTCAGAGAAAATAAAACAGGCGATCTGAACTGTGGCGTGTTTATTTTAAGATATAGTTTGATTCCATCTTTGCATTCAATAGAATTTGCGATTGAAATGAACGGCTCCCAAGAAAAACCGAAAAAGAGGACCAAACATGTTCTCACCTTAGAGAAGAAATTAGAAATTATAAATTTGCTGGAAAAGGGGGAAGGCCCATCAACTATCGGACGAATTTATAATATCAACGAGTCGACAGTTCGTTCGATAAAAGCGAACAAAGAGAACATCAAAACGTCTTTAAAAAACTCGACCCCATTATCGGCTAAACGCATAAAACAGACCCGAGATCCGACTGTGGAAAAAGTAGAAATGTTGTTGATGGAATGGGTAAACGACAATAATCAAAAGCACATTCCAATGGATACGAGCATCGTTTCAAGAAAAGCTCTTAAACTTTACGAGCATATTAAAAGACAAGAAGCAAGTTCGTCCTCCGACAGCAAATCCTTCGTTGCCGCCAATGGTTGATTTGATCGATTTCGGCAGCGCCACGATCTACATAATGTGATAATCTCTGGGGAGTGCAGATGTAGAAGCAGCTTCGAAATTTTCTCCAACCTTCCACGAAGTCTTCGAATCCGGCAAGTATACACCTCAACAAGTCTTCAATGCCGACGAAACCGGTCTTTATTGGAAGCGTATGCCTAGACGAACTTTTATTTCTAAAAAGGAAAAAAAAAGCTTCTGGATTCAAAGTGGCAAAAGATAGGCTAACGCTTCTGCTTTGTGCCAATGCAAAAGAGGACTTCAGATGCAAACCACTTCTGATTTACAACTCCGAGAATCCTCGAGCTTTAAAAAAATATTAAAAAGCAAAATCTGCCAGTTTATTGGAAATCCAACAAAAAAGCTTGGATGACTGCGTCAATTTTTGAAAATTGGTTCCTAAATTGTTTTTGCACAGAAGCAGAAATATATTACAAGAAATCTAACATACCCTTCAACATATTGCTCATCGTTGACAACGCCACAAGTCATCCCGAAAAGATAAAGGCCCTCCACCCTAATGTTAAAGTTTTATTTTTGCCGTCGAATACAACATCCATTTTGCAACCCATGGACCAGGGTATTATCGCTAATTTAAAAAAAAATTATTTGAGACTAACTTTTGATGCCATGTTGGAACATACTGATCGCCCAGATAAACCAAACCTGAGAGAATTTTGGAAAGGGTACAATATCTTGGACTGCGTCAAAAATATAAATGACTCCTGGTTGCGCTTGAAAAAGGAAACTTTGAACACAGCTTGGAAAAAGTTGTGGATCGAGATCACCGAAACCGCTGAAAACTGCGAAATAGACCTGAGCACTTTAGTAGCACTAGGAAAGGAAGTTGGTGGAGAAGGATTTGAAGATCTTGAAGAGAGTGATATTCGCGAACTCATAGAGTCACACGATGCCGAATTGACAGTTCAAGAACTGATTGAGTTGCACCAAGAGAACGAGATTGAAGATGAAGCGGCTAATGAGGGTTCAGTCTCAGTAACGATAAAAGACAAAATGACTATTTCTAATTTGTTGTTGATAGCCAAAAAAATTTACAAGACGCGCTAACGCCATACCGATTAATATTACAAGAAAAGCAAAAAGAGGTTAGGCAACCTACCCTTTTGAAGTTTTTTCCACCTGTTACAAAAGACTAAACACGGATAAATCTATGTGTTACTATGTACTCATTTATTTGTAAATGGAGATATGTATGATTTTTGTTATTTTTTTAATATGAATATGTTTATAAATGAAATAAATTTATTTTTAATATTATTTGGATCAATATGTTTTACTACCTTTTGGCATTATTGTACCTTTCAATCAAATTTTGGCACCTATTATCTAAATTTGTATGAGTGTCGAACCCCGATATTCGCGATTTCAACATTCGCGGCGTTTTCGTGGAACGCATCCCTCGCGAATGTCGGGGGATTACTGTAAATGATATTTCTTTATTTAGATTATTTTGTTTGACTCATAAAATGTTAAATTAATATGAATTCAAGTCATATACGTAAAAACATAAAATAATAACAAAATAAGAAAAAAATGAAAATACGTATGTAAAAAAACTGACATGTTTTTCATAGGGGGAAGGAATGTAATATATTCAAATTACAATAATGAAGTTGGTTGCAGATGTCAAATATAAACACTTGTAAATCTGGTAACACTGGAATATCAGATCTGACACATGCATTCGAGTCGAGAACTTTCCTGCGTACAGATCATTTTGTTAATTCATCTTTAATAATAAATTACTTTGAATGTAACTGTACAGAATGTAATGTTCGCTGAAAATCCTTTGCCGATGAATTCCAATTGGCCCCTTTTACTAGGATTAATGAACGGGAAATTTTTCTATAACAGAAATTAACGAATTAATTTACTTTGAATATAGATGTAATGATATTTATTATTTAATTGCAGAAAATAATACAGAGTATTCTTGATTGGCGACTGTACTCGTTGAATTCCAAATGACAAATGTAACAATAGCTGTCCGAGAGTTGAGTAACTGTGAAACATAGCAATGTTTTAATATCTAGCATGTTTTCGAACTGTTATACGAGCAATGACAAGACCAAATGTCAAATGACAAATATAAACAAGTAAGTAATTGTTATTTTGATAAGATAAACAATTGGATTAATTAATGTTATATTCAATTTCAATTTCAGGTTGCGTGTTTCTGCCAGCGATGGAGTTCGTCCGTATGGTCCCCGATAGTCAGCGTTGGAATATATGTACGTCGACATCCATCAGATAAGTTTCTTAAATAATATAGTTGCGTCTTTATGATTCTTTGTGGGTCCTTTTCGTATTTTTCAGGTGATGATCGAAGACGTTGGATTGAATTTGATTTTTGTTGGTGCAATCACGAACATTCTCCCCCCCGCTGGGATGCATGTATCCCAGGATATGTTTTAGCAGTGCTTCTTCGGGGTCATGCGTTTCGTTGTCTCGATCGGTACACTCCCCTCCGGTTATTATTCGACATTGCTCCGCCGGACGATTCCGGGAGTTAGGCAGGGTAAAGTTCAAGCAACATATGTTGCCTGTTTACCTCAACCTATCCCATTGACTGATGATATGGTATTCGTACTGGTGAGAAACATGGATATGGAGTTGGATAGTGGAGGTAGGACTGGTGGAAGGTTTGTGCCATTTTTGTTTAATGTTCATTACAAGGGAGTAACGCGATTTTTGTAATATTTCGTTTAAAGTCCGAACCATTTCTCGTTACAGTTACTACGCGCACCAAACCATCATTGCCCGGATGCAATGTAATAATTTTTGCCAAGGGCCATTTATACGCGGGGAGTCGTTCATCTTTAATTAGACATATGTCGCCGATTCGCGGTTCCGATCGACGCGAAAACCATTTTGGACGCTGTTGAAGACGGGACAAATATTCCTCCGACCATCGCTTCCAAAACATTTGCGACAGCCGTTGTGTGAGCTGCCATCGAGATAAATAATTTTCCTTCACGTCCAGTAAGTGTGGTTCCGGGATGCTCAGCAAAGTATCTCCGATTAGAAAATGGGCGGGTGTCAAGGCGGATGCTTCGGATGATTCGTCGTGGATTTGGCATAAGGGTCGCGAATTAAGACAGGCTTCAATTTGAGTGGTGGTAGTGCATAATTCTTCAAAGGTAAGAATAACATTCCCAAGGGTTTTCCGCAGATGCAACTTCATTGATTTGACGCCTGCCTCCCACAGTCCGCCAAAGTGGGGAGATGCTGGGGGATTGAAATGCCAGTTGATACGCTCATTTTCCGCATATTCCGCAATTCGCTGATTGGCCTTAACAATTCGCAGTATTTCGGCGTTTGCTCCCACAAAATTCGTTCCCAAGTCACTGTAGACGTCCGTGCTTAGGCCTCGTCTTGACACGAAACGACGAAACGCTCCCAAGAAAGCCTCAGTTGTTAAGTCATTAACAACTTCAATGTGGACCGCTTTTACTGCTAGACATACGAAGATTGCGATGTATCCCTTATGAATACGAGCTCCTCTACCTTTTCTGTCTTTGATGTTAACTGGGCCGCAGTAATCTACCCCAACGTGTGTGAATGGGCGCGACATATTTACTCTTGGAGCCGGTAAACTTCCCATAAGCTGTGTTGCTGTCTGTGCCTTGATTTTATAGCATTTGACGCAATTGTGTATGCATTTCTTAACTAAATTACGAGCATCAAGTATCCAAAATTTCTTTCGTAGTGATGCAAGCATAAGTTGTATATCTCCGTGCATAGTTGTTAGATGGGTATGTTCGATCAGTAGTTTGCTGAGATTGCTATTTTTGGGTAAAATTATGGGGAACTTTTCATCAAAGCTCATGTTGGCGTAAACTAGACGTCCACCCAATCGCATAATTCCGTCACCGTCCAAAAATGGATTGAGTCCAATTAAATTGCTGCTTCTGCTGATAGGTTGTTCACTCCTTAGCGATTGTAGTTCTGCCGTAAATTCTGTTTTTTGGACGAACAAGATCAATAGATTCATGGAAGCATCCAGTTCCTGCACTGATAAAAAACTGCGGTTTATATTGCATTTCTTGACAGCTTGGCAAAATCGTTGGCAATATGAGAGAACTCTTATTAAACGATTAAGTGTTGAATATTTGCAAATAAGCTCGTCGAGCCACAATTCCTTCAAATGTGTATTGTGGCAAAGTAGTTTTGCGCAACGATTTATTTCTAACTCGGTAGATTCGACCTTCTCATCGATTGGCCATTCCTCCTTCGAACATCGTAGCCAATTCGGACCATTCCACCAAAGACTATTATTGACGAGTTTTGCAGTCTCCGAACCACGTGAGGCGAGATCGGCAGGGTTCGACTTTGTTGGTACATATCTCCATGGTATATTCGGTGCATTCTCCAATATTTGACATGTGCGATTCGAAACAAACACCGTCCATCTGCTGGGATGTGCACGTAGCCATGATAGCACAATTTTCGAGTCCGTCCATAAAGTTGTTCGAGACAGCTTCTCCTCTCTACTGAATGTTGTTAATAGAGACTTGATCACCTTGGATAAAAGTAACGCACCACACAGCTCCAATCGAGGAATCGTCATCGGTTTGATGGGTGCAACCTTCGTCTTTGATATTATCAAGTGTGATTTCACATCAGCGCCTACTTTGCTAACGCAGTAAATCGCTATCCCATATGCTTCTTTTGATGCATCACTAAAGCCATGAAGCTCGATTTCGCTTGCATCTTCAGTTGTAATCCATCGAGGTATCTTGATTGATTCTACCGCTGAGAAGTCGTTTCGCAATTGCTCCCATTGTTGTAATAAATCATCGGGCAAATTTTCGTCCCAGTCGTAACCTCGCATCCAGAGTGTCTGCATCCAACATTTGGCACGTACGATGATAGGGGATATCCACCCGAGGGGATCATACAGTTTTGCGATGTCTGATAAGACAGATCGCTTAGTGTGACAACTATTGCTCTGAAGATTGTAACGATAAGAAAGTGTGTCAGAAGACGGATGCCAAAGAATTCCGAGGGATTTATGACCTTGATCCAACTTCAAATTCATGCTGCTTGAACTTTCTACATCTTCCATTGGGATATCTCTCAATATACCTGGATCATTCGATACCCACTTGCGTAAATGGAAACCACCAGATTATAAAACGCTGTTCAACTCTCTTATCATGTTTAGAGCTTCAGATTGAGTGCTTGCTCCGGACATTACATCATCCACATAGAAATCGTTCTTTATGGTGGCAGCTGCATTAGAAAAATATGTTTCGTTCTCATCCGCTAATTGTTGAAGTGTGCGGATAGCCAAATAGGGAGCACTAGTCACACCAAAAATCACTGTGTTGAAACGATATTCTTGGATTGGATCTTGAGAGTCGAATCTCCATAGCATACGTTGGTAATCCCGATCCTGATTATGCATTCGTATTTGTAGATACATTTTTTTAATATCTGCGATAAAGGCGTACCGCTTCAATCTCCAGTTATTAATAATAGACACAGTATCGTTTTGGATTGATGGTCCAGTTAGCAAAACATCATTCAATGAAATGCCAGTTGACGTTTTGCGCGAAGCATCGAAGACAATTCTAGTTCTGGTTGTAGAACTATCCTTTTGCACCGCGTGATGCGGTAAATAATGTGGCTTACAATTTGTATTCGAGTCACCATTTTTGACGTGAGACAAATAATCATTATCAATGTATTCCTGTATACATTTTGAATATTCCGATTTTAGAAGAGGATCACGACGAAATTTTTGTTCCAAATTTGCTAAACTTGTCTCTGCCGAGAATCTGGATTCCCCTAGTTGTTGTTTTGATTCGTCTTTTTTGAAGGGCAAACGTACGCTAAATCTCCCTGAATCCAACCGCGTTGTTGTAGATTTATAAAACTCTTCGCACCGAGCATCTTCGAGGTTGATTATTTTGAGGTTAGGTGGTTCCTCAACCTTCCAAAAACGTTCCAGCAAATTTTCCAATGATGTTTGATGCTCCACTTCGATTGTAAATGACTGTATTGACATGGTTTCGTTATGAGGGATGACTCCAGAAAGTATCCATCCGAGCTTTGTACGTTGCAGAAGTAGACCGTCAAAAAGTAGTTCGGATTGTGGCATCATCAATTTGCCGTAAATATCAGCACCGAGAATTAAGTCAATTCGTCCAGGAGTATTATAGTGGGCATCAGCTAGACGTACTTTTTTCAAACTAGGATGTTCGCGACGGGATGGTAACAAATTGGTTAGCTTTGGCAATACGAATGCTTTAAAACTGATTTCCTCGTTCTCCAGTGTGGCCATAGTAGCTTCAACAAAACCTTTGGCTCGTGTAGATCCTGATGCTCCAATACCGGTTATAAGTGTGTTGCCTGTATATTTTTTTCAATTCTAACTGCTGCGCTGCATCCTCGGTAATAAAGGAAGCTTGGGACCCTTGATCCAGTAGGGCTCTTAGTTTTATGATTCCACTTCTTCCGTTTATCTTAACCCAAGCAGTTGCTAATAAAACAGCATCCGACACAACTCCACTCAAGGAGTTTAAGGAGTTCGAGTTGGTGGGCACAAATATCTCCGCTGAACTGGATAGACTAGATGTTGGAGCATTTGTTTCAGTGACGTTGGTGTTCCGATGTAGCATAGTATGGTGCAGACCTTTACACTTAAAGCATCTAGAAGAGCTAGGGCAATTTGACGCCATATGGCCCCTTCCTAGGCAATTCAAACAAAGCCGATGTTTTTTTGCCATATTGAAACGTTGTATGGTATTAGCCTTAGTGAATTTGGAACACATTCGTAGCTTGTGAGCTTGTCCGCATTCACAGCATGTTGTTATCGTATTAGCATGATGAGTTTGTATTTTCCGGTTATTATTGTTCGTCGGTTGAGTACTAGTAGCCTCTAACGTACGGAAACGGGTCTGCAAAAATTGCCGCAAATCTTCTAAAGACAATAATTCTGCCTTTGTTGCCTGTTGTTGCTCCCATAGTGCTCGAGTGGGAACCGGGAGTTTTTGCACTGCCAAATAGACGACGATAGTATGCCACAAGTTTTTTATTTCCATTACTTCCAAAAGTTGAACCGACTCCATCGTCCTGTCGAGTAATGCCTTGATGGATGATGATGACTCCGTCACCTCTTCATGACCAACTATAGTCTTAAGTTGCGCGTTGACAATGACGTTCGGGTTGTCGTACCTTTCTATTAAGGTTTTCCATGCTAACTCCAAATTGTTTTCGGTTATTGGGTACGCCTTCAAAAGATTTGCTGCCTCCCCCTTTAAACTGCACTTAAGGTAGTGTAGCTTTTCTACATTACTAATGCCCTCTTTATGATAAATTAAAGAGCAGAATAGATCTTTAAACGATATCCAACTAGAGTAATCCCCGTCGAAAGTCGGCAACTCTATCCGTGGTAACCTGACGTCGTTGCTGCGGGTGTTGGGTTTGGTGTCATCCTTGCTCGCAAGTTGCGCTGCGTTGTCTAACTCAAGTTGCGCTGATTTGGCTAACTCAGATGTAAGGTCATCCACATCAATCAAGAAGTCCATACACAATTCATTAAAGGCCATATACTTCTTTTCCTTAAAATAAGGATGTTCATATTCCGCGTCCGCGCCAGTTAGTTTATCCAAAATGAGACGATGCGTACAGGAATGCTTTTGCTGAAGATCCTCCAATTTGCCCCGCATACGTGCTAAATAACTACTTGTTTTGCGTGCCCGGGACTCCTTTTTATAATTAGTGCGGGTACGCACCAATTCATCAAAGTGCATTTGTTGCTCTTTAATTAAACGCTCCATTATTCGTATATAACGGAAGAAACAAAGCCCATATATTGATTATAGTGCCGAGACCGCTTTATATAACTGATTTTAGAAACTATCCTTTAGCTATTGAGCCCTTCTCCGAATAGAAGGCTATCAATCCATAAAAGAAGTTTCTGCGACGAAAAAAGCACTACGGACTCACAATAGTCATCACCATGAACGATAACTAATAAATTGTTCGATATAAAATTCCTCCCCGTGTGGAAGATATTTGTGAATTGACCGACATAAATTTCGAATACTTATCCTCCCCGTGTGGAAGACAGGTTGTAGTTGTTCAGGACATAAACTCCCAAAAAAACTGTTCGATTAACAGCTATAAAAGTTTAAGTTCTCTCCAATGACCTGTTAGTTAACGGAATTTGAGGCTTTATCACCGTTGATATTAAAAACACTGCAGGCATAACTATCGTAGTACACCTTAGTTTTTGAGGACCATTTCCTACATTCCGCATAAAAAATCGCATAAAAAATAGTTTGCAAGCTCATTTACACTACGTGGTTTCATTTGAGCAGCTTCCAGATTAAGAATATGCTCTATGATTAGAGAATTGTTCAACATGAGTTGTCAGTCTCATAACCTCAAATTGCTTGAAAAGCCTCCCGCTTCTATGGAACACGTGAAAAAAGTGTATTTTAAGGACCTCGTTGTTCTTCAATCGCGACGTAATACTTTTCTTTCTTTACCGCACTTTTTTTTATAAAGGTCAATTCAATGGCACCATGGAAGGAATGAGGATAGGATTGATAAAAGAAAGGAACTCACCGACCTCTTTAATGATAGCTCCACTGCCATCCGGCTCGACGGACCATAAAAATGTACAGAATGTAATGTTCGCTGAAAATCCTTTGCCGATGAATTCCAATTGGCCCCTTTTACTAGGATTAATGAACGGGAAATTTTTCTATAACAGAAATTAACGAATTAATTTACTTTGAATATAGATGTAATGATATTTATTATTTAATTGCAGAAAATAATACAGAGTATTCTTGATTGGCGACTGTACTCGTTGAATTCCAAATGACAAATGTAACAATAGCTGTCCGAGAGTTGAGTAACTGTGAAACATAGCAATGTTTTAATATCTAGCATGTTTTCGAACTGTTATACGAGCAATGACAAGACCAAATGTCAAATGACAAATATAAACAAGTAAGTAATTGTTATTTTGATAAGATAAACAATTGGATTAATTAATGTTATATTCAATTTCAATTTCAGGTTGCGTGTTTCTGCCAGCGATGGAGTTCGTCCGTATGGTCCCCGATAGTCAGCGTTGGAATATATGTACGTCGACGTCCATCAGATAAGTTTCTTAAATAATATAGTTGCGTCTTTATGATTCTTTGTGGGTCCTTTTCGTATTTTTCAGGTGATGATCGAAGACGTTGGATTGAATTTGATTTTTGTTGGTGCAATCACGAACAGTAACCGTCTTGCTTGTTATTATTGTGCATCGATATACCACAGTATATCACAAGTATGATGGCTTTGTATATGCAGAGATTATAATTTTTGTGCACTTGCTTCGATTTCTTTATTGGGAGGACCGAGAAAAAGTCTTATTTGCTAGCTGTATCCGTCAATTGATTTCGTTATTTTCATTGGCGTCCTTTGACAGGTTACTACCCAGGTATATGAAGTCGTCTACGCATTTGATGCTGAGGTCCTCAACGTTGATGTTCGGTTCTTCTGGCTTCCTTGTTGTTGATTGCATCATTACTTTTGTTTTATCCTGGTTAATGCGTAGTCCAACTTCCTGTCAAGATTATTTAGAAGTTCTTCAGTGTCGGACAGGTTTTGGCACATGATGTTGATATCGTCAGCGTACGCTATGAACTGCGTCGACTTGAAGAGCAGTGTGCCGCTGTGGTACGCACTCATTACCCGAATGGCGTGTTCAAGTGCCAGGTTGAAGAGCGTCGGAGCCAGTTCATCGCCATGTTTCAGTTCAGTACGTGTTTCAAAGAGATCAGTCAACCTGTTTAGGATCCTGACCTGTGCGACGGAGTTGGTCATCGTCATCTTTATTAATCGTACTAATTTTATTGGTATACCAAATTTCAGCATGATGCAGCACCGGCTGTACAGTACTACACGATCGATACTGTCGTATGCTTGCTTAAAATCAACAAAGATTTGGTACACGTCAACGTTGTATTCCCAGCACTTTTCCAGGATCTACTTGACCGTGAAAAACTGATCGATTGTAGATCGGCCAGGTCTGAAACCGCCTTGACATTCGTTTTTCTATTTTATTTTCCACAATATTCGCCAATAGTTTGTAGAACGTACAGACTAGTGAGATGCCCCTGTAATTTTCACACCGCAATTTATCTCCCTTTCTGTGGATGGGACATATGATGCTCCTGCACCAATTTTCTGGGATCACCTCATCCTACCAGATTCACAGAAGTAGTTGATGTATTGCATTTAAAAGACCCATTCCACCAGATTTTTTTTTAATATGCCTGTAAACGTTTTCGTCGGTAATATGATGTATGTATGTATGTATGTATATATGGTAGTTTTAAATAAGAATTTGAATATCTTATTTAATATTTACTATAGCTTACTTAGCCATATTAGCTCCGTTCGATTCACTCGATCTCGGTCCGACACCGAAAAGAACGGTCTGGATCTCAAATGTCATTCGTGCCTCCGAAGTCTTACAGTTGGCAAGTTGGAAACAATTTGACGGCGTTGTGTACCGTTTGGTTGGCCGTGCATGGCGACCTTCACTTGCACTTCGTAAAAACCACGTCCGTTACGCTAGCACCCTCACCACTAAGTATCGATATCAGGCATAGTGCATAATTAGGGGCTAATTAGTTGCTAATTAGTTGCTCTATTCCCGAATTTATTGCTTCTGCCGATCCGCCAGAATTGACGATTTTATATGGGGGTGCTAGCGTAACGTTACGCTAGCACCCCCACTTTTTTATCCAACATCTATCGCACGCAAATTTGATGCAAAATGAAAGCCAGAATTAATTGCTAATCGGTTGCTCTATGCCGGAATTTATTGCTCCTGTCGAATCGCCAGGATAATGTTTTTTATATGGTGGTTCTAGCGTAACGTTACGCTAGCACCCCCCTTTTTAACACGGCATTTATCGTCTTTAAATTTAATGCAAAATGAAAGCCATAATTAATTGCTAATTTGTTGCTCTATTCCCGAATTTATTCCACCTGCCGATTCGCCAGGACTTCAGCTCATATTTGGGAAGGACACCAAATTTGTACCCCGCTGTACTATCTCCACTGGCACAAATTAAACAAAAACTTGGTGCAGAATAAAAGCAATAGGTATTTGCTAATTTGTTGCTCCATTCCGGAATTTATTGGTCCTGCCGACTTACCAGGATAACGTTTTTTGAACGGTAGAGCTAGTATGACGACACATTAGCACCCCACTTCTAAATGCGGCATATATTTTCCTCAAATGCAATGAACAATTAAAGAGATAAGTAATTGCTAATTTACTGCTCTATTCCGGAATTTATTGCTCCTGCCGAATCGCCAGGATAATGTTTTTTTTTTGTATGGTGGTTCTAGCGTAACGTTATGCTAGCACCCCCAGTTTTTAACACGGCATTTATCGTCTCTAAATTTAATGCAAAATGAAAGCCATAATTAATTGCTAATTTGTTACTTTATTCCCGAATTTATTGCTCCTTCCAATTCTCCAGGACTTCAGCTTGTATATGGAAAGGACATCACATTTATAACCCCCTGTACAATCCCCACTGGGACAAATCTACGAGTAACAAAAACTTGACGCGTAATGAAGGCAATAAATACTACATTTCTAAATGCAGTATATCTTGGACTTAAATTCCACGCACAGTGTGTTAGATAATTAATTTATAATTTGTTGTAATATTTCCGAATTTATTTCTTATGGTCGTATTGTTCATTTTATGCACAAACTGATCCGAACATGCCACTTTAATGTTTTCATCAATTGGTAAACGAATAACATGTCTTATTGGCCGACGCTATTTTTCATCTCGCCTCTCTCCCTTGCGTTATTTCGACGTTGCGGTTTCGTCGTTGATTTTGGGTTGTGCTGGCACTCTCGTCGTTCATTGAGTTTCGTTTTGCCCTGGTTAATGCTTATTCCAACTTCTTTTGTAGCCAAGTCAAAAAAGTTGTGTAGTAAAATTGCAGCGGCCAGAAAGTTCCGTGACTATTATTAATAATAGGCGCGTTTGTTTCAAGATCCATATAGAGCAGAGCAGGTTAAGACCACACAATTACACTAACAATTTGATCTGAGTTGCTCTCGATAGAACGTTAGTGCAGGTTTTCTACTCTACTAAATAGTTCCATATTTGAAATGTAAGCGGCGCAGGTTGTGGAAGTTTTTGGACAGTTTACAGTTTGGGAAGCACATAAAGTTCATTTCTTCTCAATAAAATGTCCATTTTGTGTAATTATTTGAAATAGTCAACATACAAAATTATTTTGCTGCCTAAGGCGGCTATTACACTATAAAAGTTGTTTTACAAATATATTTTATAAAAGACATTTTCAAAGGACTTTTATAGTGTAATGGCCGCCTGAAAAGAGATTTGCATGCATGAAACTTGCTTGTTTCAAGTACTTTTCTTACAAGCTTGCACTCCTTCCCCCTTAGGCGGCTAATATCATTCATAAAAGTTCTTTTAAAATATCGTGCTTCAAAGATATTTGTAAAAGAACTTTTATAGTGTAATAGCCGCCTAAAGGAAATTTGTCCGATTGTTTATGTACTAAGGATTTAAGTTTTCTCTTGAAATTCTAGTTGACATTTGAATTCTAACTAAACTAAGACACACTCACCAGCAGTCGATTCAATTCTGAATATATACTCTTCAGATCCGGAGGGGAATGTTTTTCAGATACAAAAATTGACAGTTGATGGCACGTATTTAACCGGAGGGGAAAGCATATGGAGAGGAGAAACCGAAAAGCTCAGATCCATATTACTTGATCCAGGAGCTCGCAAGAACGCTGCCGTTTACGTCGCCTCTATTCCGCATTCAGCCACAGGATAATGTTCAATATAAAGTGTTTGAAAAAAAAAGTTGCTCAAACTATTTTACTCCCTTTTTCATAAAAATTCTTCTAAGTAGTTAGTGTGATGGTGTTTTATTGGCTCAGGTTATAACAAAGTATTTATATCGTGTCTAGAAATAATGAAAAGTTTTGAACGAAGTTCACTCATTTGGTGACAATAGCGTAGTAAACAGAAAAGTGCAGTTTGGGTGAAAAAGTAGGAAAAAGTTAGCGCGGAAAACGAAAGCAATATTTTTATTTTGGCGCGAGAAAATCGAAATATTTGTAAAATAAGGGACAAAATGGATGTTGCGCAGCGTACTGTGAAATGGTACTCGAAGAAGTTGCGGGAAAAGGGTGCCACCGAGCTAAAGAAAGGCTTTGGACGATCAAGAAAAAAACGACCTAATTTTTACCGTTACAAAGCCATCCTAACTGATTCAAAACTTCATCTGGCCTTAGGAACGATCTAGTTTTGGCAAATCTCAACAAATTTGATGAGAAAAGACTTACGAAAGCTGGCTTACGTACGTGGAAGCCAGTCAGTAAGCCAGATTTTCCGTTAAAACATTAGGCTAAAACGTTTGAAATGGGCTTGGGAGCATGTCACATAGATTTGGAAGATGGAGAACACTGTAATAATTCCGGGATAGTTGAAATTTAAGCAACATGTTTGAGGCGGAAGATTTTGTGTCTGGCGGAATATTTGAAAAAAAAAAAACCAATGGCTGTGAATACCTGACGCACAAGACTACAATCCATTTCCAGTATTTGCAAATAAACTGCTGCTGCTACTTTTGAGCTGGGAAAGTATATTCGACGACCTTCGTGACCGGAAAAAAATTCCCACACCTTAAAACCTCCAGATTTCGGAGGGAATCTCCAAAGGAATTCAGTGCTGAGCGTTTCTCGAAGTTTCCGCCGCACGCAGATTCATCAGTCGCCAACATGTTGCTTAAATATGGACACACACAAAAAAGATGGCGATGTTCCAAATTTTCTGAGTTCATATCGCATGCTATTTTTTCATCCAAACTGCTTATGACGCTGTTATCACAAACTAAGTGAACTTCTTTTTAAACTTTTTACTATTTCACGGTAGCCCCACCTTACAAAAAACGTTATCCTGGCAATTCGGCAGGAGCAATAAATTCCGGAATAGAGCAACAAATTAGCAAATATTTATTGCTTTCATTACGCGTCAAGATTTTGTTAGATTTGTGCCAGAGGGCATTGTACAGGGTGGTACAAATTTGGTGTCCTTCCCAAATATAAGCTGAAGTCCTGGCGAATCGGTAGGAGCAATAAATTCGGGAATAGAGCAACAAATCAGCAATTAATTATGGCTTTCATTGGCCATTGAATTTGAGGAAAATATATGCCACATTTAGAAGGGAGGTGCTAATGTGACGTCATACTAGCTCTACCATACAAAAAACGTTATCCTGGCAAATCGGCAGGAGCAATAAAATCCGGAATGGAGCAACAAATTAGCAAATACCTATTGCTTTTATTCTGCATCAAGTTTTTGTTTGATTTGTGCCAGTGGAGATAGTACAGCGGGGTACAAATTTGGTGTCCTTCCCAAATATAAGCTGAAGTCCTGGCAAATCGGCAGGAGCAATAAATTCGGGAATAGAGCAACAATTTAGCAATTAATTATGGCTTTCATTTTGCATTAAATTTAGAGACGATAAATGCCGTGTTAAAAAGTGGGGGTGCTAGCGTAACGTTACGCTAGCACCACCTTATAAAAAAACATTATCCTGGCGATTCGGCAGGAGCAATAAATTCCGGAATGGAGCAACAAATTAGTAAATATTTATTGCTTTCATTACGCGTCAAGATTTTGTTAGATTTGTGCCAGTGGGCATTGTACAGGGTGGTACAAGTTTGGTGTCCTTCCCCTATATAAGCTGAAGTCCTGGCGTATCGGCAGGAGCAATAAATTCGGGAATAGAGCAACAAATTAGCAATTGATTATTTCTTTAATTGGACATTGAATTTGAGGAAAATATATGCCGCATTTAGAAGGGAGGTGCTAATGTGACGTCACACTAGCTCTACCACACAAAAAACGTTATCCTGGTTAGTCGGCAGGAGCAATAAATTCCGGAATGGAGCAACAAATTAGCAAATATCTATTGCTTTTATTCTGTATCAAGTTTTTGTTTAATTTGTGCCAGTGGAGATAGTACAGGGGAGTACAAATGTGGTGTCTTTCCCATATATAAGCTGAAGTCCTGGCGAATCGGCAGGAGCAATAAATTCGGGAATAGAGCAACAAATTAGCAATTAATTATGGCTTTCAATTTTCAGTAAATTTAGAGACGATAAATGCCGTATTAAAAAGTGGGGGTGCAAGCGTAACGTTACGCTAGCACCCCCATATAAAATCGTCAATTCTGGCGGATCGGCAGGAGCAATAAATTCGGGAATAGAGCAACTAATTAGCAACTAATTAGCCCCTAATTATGCACTATGCCTGATATCGATACTTAGTGGTGGGGGTGCTAGCGTAACGGACGTGTGAAAACCGTGCCATCAACTTAACAAAATGCAATGTCGCAACATTATGACGAGATCCCATACGAGACCAGTTCATAGACCGGTCTACCGATTTGTATGAAAGCGTTTTTTATCTGGTGAATCGAACGTGACTATTATTATTATACATACTATACAGTGGGTTGCCATATTATTAGGGACAGTACACAAATTAATGTATTTTTCGATTAAAAATCTTTTTTTGAGTAAAACAATTAATAGCTTTCACAAGCTTATTTTATTTAATTTTGCTGCTGGTACTATTACTAATATATTTGACAAGTTGTTTCCAAATTTTAACGCTGGAAATCTGTATTTTCTATTAAATTAGTAAGATAAGTGTTCATTTGGTTGTCG
Organism: Chloromyia formosa; assembly: GCA_964017055.1. Classification (NCBI taxonomy): domain Eukaryota; kingdom Metazoa; phylum Arthropoda; class Insecta; order Diptera; family Stratiomyidae; genus Chloromyia; species Chloromyia formosa. The sequence continues at coordinate 65,006,713 of OZ024818.1, forward strand.
TTTGTTGACAAGTGCTGTGCAGTGACTTCGCCTAAAATGGATTTAAATATTTTTTTTGCAATTTTTTCTTTTCTGCAATAGTTAAAACGTGAGTAATATCTCGTATTGAATAACTTTTTCTCAACCTTGATGAGAGAATTTCACTTTTTGTGAGCAGGTTTTCATGGTAACCTAAAAACCGTTACTTTTTAGTATGGGTAAGACTTCAGACACGTCTCCACGCAAATGTCGAGAAATTCAGACATCAATATTGCACTTCACACGTTCTCACCGGCAGATAGCAGCTATAACGGGTGTTTCGAAGCCGTAAAGAAAGTGTGGCTCGTTTAACGACATTGATAAACAATGAGAGAATTGGAGTTTCGAAGAGAACAGTCCAAAGGCGGTTGACTGAAGCAAGTCTGGTCGGTCGTCATCCTATGAAAAAAAACCGCAGCTCACCGAGGCCATAAAGAAAAGCAGCTGGAATGGGTCAAACAGCACTGGCATATGAATGTTGCAGACTGGAGTCGTGTAAAGACTTCTTTTTAATAGCCGTCAATGGTTTATTTGCCAGTTCCATCTACACTGCCTTGTAGAGATGGTTAAACACCCAGTTAGTGTTATGGTGTGGTCTGTTACCTCGGCCAAGGATATGGAGCGCCTTTCCATCGTGGAGGAGACCATGAGGCAGGATCAATACAAGCGTGCCCTGGAAACTCGATTGGTCTCAGAGCTCAAGGAATGGTTTTGTAATACAAAAAACTGCATTTTTATGTACGATTCGGCTCCGTGCCATAAAGCAAGAAGTGTCACGACATTCCTGGCCGAAAAGATATAGCGGTTTTATCCTGGCCGGAAAACTCACCAGACATGAACCCCATAGAGAACATGTGGGAGCTCACCAAACGGGCGATCGCCAAAGAAGTGATCACCACCAAACGCCAGTTAATTGAAACTTATCAGAGAGTGGCATTATAACACCAAAATGCAGGAAAATGCAAAAGCCTGCATAGAGAGCATACATCGATGCATAGAGGCTGTAATTGCAGCCAAGGGCGGTATCACTAAATATTGAAATTATGTATTCATTAATGCACAAATTACTTTAACAAAAAAAAATTTCGCCCTTGTAAATTGTTGTTTTTATAATCTTTATAACACAATCCTTTAGATATAAAATACTAACGAAACCTAGAATCAATTATCTGTTCGAAAAATTAAGTTAAACTTGAAAAAACACAAATCTGAGAAGTGTCCCTAATAATTTGGCAACCCACTGTACTATGAAACCAGCGAAATGTTTGGGGATTTCTATCTTATCACAATTTCTTATGTACTCCGAAAATAGTTGTGGGGGGAAACATCGCCAAGATATTCGAGTTTCAATTTTCAAACATTGAGCACATAAGGCTTTTCCGTATCTGCAGTTTGTTCAGGTTAGAAATGCTTCAAACATTAGACAAAGTAGAGTATTAGAGAATTTGTTGTTTTTTCCTTTTTTCATTTTTTTCTGTACCTATTAAATACATCTACGGCAATTTCACTTAGCTTACTACTTACTATTTAACACTTTACTTGATCATCGTATCCTTGACCGCGCAAATCTTCCAAAGAAAAGCTTTTATCAGCTAATTAATTAGTAATCGTTTTCTTGATCCTTCGCAACAGTCGATTTGACATGAATGAATCCAAGGAAATCTTCTCTCATTGTAGAGTTATGTATAGTATGTATATCTAAGTATCGAACACATAGGGCCAACTGTTCTTCCTTTGTTATAAGGTCTGTCGTTTAATCGACGATAATAGCGTAGAATTTTCCTTTCTTCATTTTCTTAACTATTATATTTTAAAACTATTAATGTTGCCAATTTTTCAATGACTTCATTTTGGGTAAATTGATTGTTATTCACTGATATCTTCGTATATAATAAATGAAATTATTCACTATCCAGCTTTGTTTGTAAATATTTTATTTATTCGACGACGTTTCGCTTTTATAGCATTATCAAGTTTATTATATAAAAATAATATTTATAAATATTCTAAACTGTATAAAAGTAAAATATTTTACGCAAATATTCGATATCGATACGAACATATAGTCTCATACAGGCAATCAAAATGGTCTCACGATTGAGGCGAACTAATTTGGAACCGATTCAATCGTCAACTCTGGAGTTGTACAGTCCCAATACCTCATCAGCGCTGTATGGAGGTGACGTTTTGTTGCTTGTTTTTAAGAATTAGCTATTAAAATCCCGGTCAATTTCTCAATCGTTTGTAGATGGAACCATACTGCTTTTTTGAATGATAACACAAAACTAATGAGTTAAATTTCAATTAAACCCAAATTCAAATATTTTAACTGTTCACGTCTCAAGATCCTTATAGTTAGTATAAAAGATCCATTAAGTTTTGACACGACAGCATCTTGAAAACTCATAACCAAATTGAACGATGAGTTTTAATGCCTCCCTTAGATTAGATTAGATTAGATTAGATTAAATTAGATGGAGGGCAGTTGGCCCAGAGGGTCAACAAGCACTGCGACCCGGAAGTCTATTGTGCTACACCCTGGAGTCTATGCAGATTAGTGATCTGACTAATTCTCGAGACCAATCATCCCAACAAATCTGCTCAGCTGTTCGAGTGTTAGTGAGACAATCGTTTCCGCTTCAGGGAATGCATCGCCGAAGCATTTCAAGCGGCGGAAATGGTGCATCACAGTCACAGAGAATGTGCTGGGAAGTCTCATATTCGCTCTCACAGAAGCGACAGCTTAGGTCAGAGACAATTCCCATTCTATGCAGATGACCCCTCAGGGTAAAGTGACCCGTAAGGAGCCCACAAATAATTCTAACCCGGTTTCGGCGTAGTCTCAGCAGTTCGTGGGTACGGTCGCGTGAGTAGCCAGCTATAAACAGCTTGGCCTGTCTAAGACCAGGGGTATTGTCCCAGTGCGCGATGGTTACTGAGTGTTCCCATTCCCTGATGTGCCGTCTTACACTACACAAGGGAATTCCACAGTATGGCTCCGGACCGACGAGTGGGGTTGCAGATGCTCCCCTGGCCAATTCGTCCGCTGTTTCGTTTCCTGGGATACCGGCGTGTCCGGGGACCCAGTAAATGGTAACCTTATTTACGGAACCTAATCTCTGCAACCTGCAAGGCTTCACGACCACTAAGCACCACTTTCGACGAGACGGAGAAGTTACTTAATGCTTTGATCGCCGCCTGGCTGTCAGTGAAGATTGCAATATTCCTGCCTTGGTATCCAGCTGCTAAGCATGTGTTCGCACAAGTCTCGATTGCGTGAACTTCCGCCTGAAATACTGTGGCGTACTTTCCCATTGGAATGGATATCTTGTGAGACGGACCTACGACGCCCGCCCCTGTACCCTCCCTTCATATGATTATTATGGTCTGGGCTAATATCACACGGGTTCTTGTGACCCGGGCTGACGGCTGTCAAGCCTTGTTAAAGCACAAAATTCAATGGTACAATCCTCATGTGCCACATATATATCTACAGAAGCTACGCCCACATCTTCCAAATAAAGAAATGATCAATTTGGCAGACGGTATGTGCGTCTGAAGATTTTCAGGTCTGCTTGTGAATGCGTCGATGTGGAAAACACGAAAGCTTATGACCAGATTCCTGCTGCAGACGAAGTCGATAAGTCGCTGGCCGTTGTCGTTACATTTTTCATAGAGACTGTGACCTCCAGTAGTTCCCCGATGCCGACTTTCATTTCCAACTTTCGCGTTGAAGTCTCCCAGCTGCAGTTTGACGTCGTTTGTTGGAAGTGAGAAGAAGAAGAGAGTCTCAAGGCGGGCGTAGAACTCATCTTTTACTGCGTCTTCTTTAACTTCAGTGGGGGGCGTGCACATTGATGAGCCTGAGGTTGAAGAATCGAGTCTTAATGCGAATCGCACACAGCCGTTCATTTATGGGTTTGAAGTCAGTAATATGCGGTTTGAGGTGATTGTTTACTGTAAATGCTACTCCAAACTTTTTGTAGCCCTTCTAAAAATTGTGTGCGATTTCTTGTCATTGATCTCGCTGCCAAGCCAATTTGTTTCCTGGACTGCTCCATTCTCGGCCCCGGTTAGTTCAGGGAGCGTACATTGAAAGATCCTAAAGAGTAATCCGGTGGTTGTTTGCGTGGTCGTCGTTTTTGATCCGTCCAATCCGAGGCTTTTGTTCCAGGTTTCTTGACGTAAAGCTGTTTTTACAAGGACGATTTGTCAGCACATCGCTTAAAGGGGCGGCTTCGGAGATAGTTGCCTCAGATGGTTTAATAAACGTGCTGGAGTCCACACAACTCTGTTGCAGGTCCAACTAATAAATCATTCCATCCTACTAAACCTGAGACGATTAGGTGTTGGTCAACCATTTAGGCTACAGATATTTGCCTTTTTCCAAACTGTCTTACCGCTAAACCCGCGTTCTCATTAGGCGATTTTTGTGGAAAGAGACTAGCCGCGACACAAAAATCCCATGGGAGATAAATTGCTTGTTGGTCATACGTGTCAACAAATGTCTTTCATCAAATTCGCGAGCCCGCACAACATAAACATCACTACGAACACACACACACGTTTGAGACCGACGACACTTCCTCAAAACGATATTAAATACACCGCGGGAAGCGGCGCTACAAAAATCCAATGAAAAAACACTCACAACACAGATCACTTCAGATAGAAACACCCGCGACACAATTTTCAGATACTTTATTGCATTAACTTTTGTTGACAGATCACGGAACATGGGCGCCGCCATATGCAAAGTGAAAACGAACGACCGAACACTACACGGAAGCACACAGTCGAGACACAAAGTATTGACCGGGACAATACTTTGTCTCCGGACTGAAATTGTTTTCAACACTGCTAAAAGTGCTGTTTTTTGTTGTGTCTCGGCTAGTCTCTTTCCACAAAAGTCGCCTAATGGGAACCGGGCTTCATGGCTGAATTATAGTCTGCGCGAACAACGCGGCTTCTGCTGTCAAATAAAGTTGAACCAATGTATTTCAGATGGCGATAAGTATACTGTGCACGAACAACACGTCGCTCACGTCGCGAAAGTTGAGACGAGTTCAACTTTGTCGCAAGTGTCGATTCACATATGCATGTGTTTTAAAACTGTGGGTGATCATTTGTTACGTTGTAAGTTACTGTTATGCGCTTGGAAGTGCATGTTTCTATTCTTGATTCAAAAAAGTGTTTCAAGTTTGTTAGGAAGCCAGTTTTTCACAGCTCAATGTGTCAAACGAACGCGAACAAGAGATTTAACTACAACAGGCTGAACAGCTGATTTTCATTGACTGCGACTTGTGGACGTAATTCGCGCAATGTATAATTCCGGGGTGAGACTTGGCCGTGAGCGGTTTGGCGCAATGCCGTCAACAGGAGGCGCCCAACTCTCTCGCTCTAAATTTTCATTCGCGACGAAATTTATTTCTCGGATCGTTAGCGAATCGAGAAACCTTCACCTTTGGTGAATATTTTTATTTTATATATTATATATATTCGCTAAGGGCGAAGGTATCTCAACTCGCTTGTGACCCAAGAAATAAAATTCGTCGCGAATGAAAATTTAGAGCGAGAGCGTTTTCACCTGCGAGTCATTAGTGAACTCGTTATTGGAGATATTTGTGTGGGTTCAGAAGATACTGAGCAACTTCCGCTCAACTGATCATGATCAATTGATCACCGAGCAAGAAATATTTCTGCTCACCGCTCGCACTTTTCTTCTTCTTCTTTCTCCTTGACTTTCATATGAATTGTGTGTGACAACAAGAGTCGCATTCAGCAGGCACAGACTGCATAATCGACAAGTTCCGGAACTGCTCGCGGGCAGTTCGTGCTCTTCGGTAACTTCTGAACGCAGGCATTGTTCACCAAAGCAATTCGTTAGTGACTCGCTTACTTACTCACTTGGTATGCTGAGTTGACATTAGGCGCGTTTTTTTTTAACGGGCATGCAGAGCAGAGCAGGCTAACACCACACAATTACACTAACAATTTGATCTGAGCTGCTCTGGATAAAAGCTTATTGCAAGAATGCTGCTCCGATAGTATTGAAATGTCGGAGCTTTCGGGCAGTTTACAGTTTGGGAAGCACATAGAATTCATTTCCTGTCAATAAAATGTTCGTTTTGTGTAATTATACGGAATAGTAAACATACAAAATGATTCTGCTGCCTAAAGGAAATTTGTCCGATACCGATGTCTCCTAGAAATTGGGCGATTGTTAAAGTAGCTCAAAAACTGACAATAGAGACAAGAAGACCTGTGACACTGCAATTTCCTAAGTAACCACGCTTTTATTAGGTGTACAACTTTGCTTCCATCGTTTTCCGACAAACGGCTGCATCGGTGAGGGCTAGTCAAAATACGTAGTTCAAAAGTGTCACAAAGTGAGTTTGGACGTCTGTGAACGTATCGACATCCCCGCTTTAGTAAAAGTTGTTCGCATTTTTAATAAGATTCGCGATTCAAAATGTCTGTTTTCGAGCCAAGTTCTCGTCATTTGTGGGAAGTTTTGATCTTCTGCTTCCATTTGAAAAAAAAAACTGCAGCTGAGGCTCATCGAATGCTCTCCTCTCAGATACTTACGGTGAAGTTGCTCTGAGTGACAGAACTTGTCGTGAGTGGTTTCAACGTTTTAAAAGTGGTGATTTCAATGGATGGGTTCAGAAGATACTGAGCAACTTCCGCTCAACTGATCATGATCAGTTGATCACCGAGCAGGAAAAATTTCTGCTCACCGCTCGCACTTTTCTTCTTCTTCTTTCTCCTTGACTTCCGTATGAAGTATGTGTGACAACGAGAGTCGCGTTCAGCAGGCACAGACTGCATAATCGACAAGTTCCGGAGCCGCTCGCGAGCAGATCGTGCTCTTCGGTAACTTCTGAACGCAGGGAATGTCGAGGAAATGTATGGTGGTGCGAGATAAAAAAAATTCAAAGACGTCGAATTGGAAGCACTGCTCTATGAAGATTCGTGCCAAATGCAAGAAGAATTAGCTGAATCACTGGGAGTGACTCAGCAAGCCATCTCGAAACGTCTCAAGGCCATGGGCATGATTCAGAAACAAGGAAATTGGTTTCCGTATGAGTTAAAAGCGGGAGATATTGAACGGCGATTATTTGCATGCGAACAACTGCTTCAAAGGCAGAATCGGAAGGAATTTCTACATGGCATAGTAACCGGCGACGAAAAATGGGTCCGTCACGATAATCCCAAGCGCAGAAAGTCATGGGGAATGCCCGGACATGCCTCAACGTCGACGGCAAGACCGAATATTCACGGCGCCAAGGTTATGCTTTTCATTTGGTGGGACCAGCTCTGTGTGATATACTACGAGCTACTGAAACCGAATGAAACTATCACAGGAGATCGGTACCGAACGCAATTGATGCGTTTAAGTCGAGCATTAAAAGAAAAACTACCACAGTACCAAGAGAGACACGACAAAGTCATCCTCCAGCATGACAATGCTCGGCCACACGTCGCAAAAGTGGTCAAGACATACTTGGAAACCCTGAAATGGGAAATCTTGCCCCACCCGCCGTACTCCCCAGACATGGCTCCTTCCGACTACCATCTGTTTTTTGTTCGAACGAGGAAGTCGAAAAATGGATCCAATCATGGATCGCGTCGAAAGGCGCCTCCTTTTTACGAGATAAAATAGAATCCGAAAATTGCCGGAGAGATGGGCGAAAGTTGTCGCTGGCGATGGACAGTACTTTGAATAATACATCTGGAAGTACTTTTTGACATTAAGCTTTTAATTCCCGGAAAAAACGGCGGAAGCAAAGTTGTGCACCCAATATTAAAGAAAGAACACTTTAGATTTATGAAAATGATCAGTTCAAGGATTTTATTTTGTTATTAAAAACTTAAATATACTTACAAGTTTCCATTGTTGTATTTACATTTTGAATAATACAAAGTTATGAGCTCTCACTCTAAACGTCCTCCTACTTATTTTTTTTACACAGTCTATCTTAGAATAATTGCAATTCATTATCTGTTTTTAACAAGATTCTTGAGAAACTACTACTACCTTACACGCTGTATGTACAGGAAATAAATATTCAATTTTACTCTTCGCCCTTATAGTCTTATTTCAGTGTAACTTAAAAAAACGTATCCTACGCCTTACATTTAGATTAATTTAAGTTTAAAACCACAAAAAAAGGAAAAGGTAAATTTACAGTACCAACTTATCTCATTGCTGTTCTCCTTCGGCGGCACCATCCTTCATCGCTTGCACCTTCGCAACAATCTTGAGAGCAGGTCCCAGTCGAATACCCATTGTTGTCACCAAATGATTGTCATTCAGCAATAACAAGGCTTGTCCGTCAATCTCTTGGGCGGCAAACTCTTCAACGTAATCACTGCAACCGGGAATATTTTTGATAAATTCACAGACATCGGAAACGGTCCATTGGATCATCATAGGGACCTCGGATACACTCTCGGGCTTTTGAGGTGTATCGATGATGGGAGCAACAATAGCGGGCGGAGCTTTTTCCAGAGGGGACGTAACGACTGGCTCGGGAAGAACCGCATTCGTACTTTTCGCAGGCGTTGCTGTTTCTTCAGGTTGGCTGGAAACATTGTCAGCAGACGATTCGATGGTGGCCGAAATTTTGGGCGCGCGGGCACATGTCAACGAGCAGAAGCGCTTCTTTTTCAGTTTCGAGCGATGCTCATATTTGCCACAATGCTCGCAGGCTACTGAATCGGGCGGAATGATGGCCTGTGGGGTGGTGGGTTCGTCGAGGTGTTGTTTCTTTTCTGTAAAAATCAAATGGAAATTGCATTGTATTTAACGAAAAGAACGAAAACATGCAAGTTTCAGTGCAAAAATTAACTTACTGGGCGGCTCCGCAAGACTATCCTTCTCCGCGTATCTTTGTCGTGTCACTGCGAACGGTTCATTGGATTCTTGTATCACGAATCCTTCTATCACATGGGTTAGAACATTGGGCTTAATCATAGCCTTTGGCAAATCTTTCTCTGCCTTGGGCGCATTTGTGCTCGTTGGCTTCTTCAGAGTGATCTCTTCGCTCGATGGCGGCAGCTGCTTCACACTCTCAGTATTGCATTTTTCCGGTTCCTTGGCTGAAAGATACAGAAAATAGAATGTTAGTGATTTTATTTTAAGGACCATAAAGAATTAGTAGAGACCCTCATCCGGAAACGTTCTCTCGAAGAAATGATCGCGAGGTGAATTCTCAATTACCGACAAAAATTTCACGTTGTTTGGCCCGACAACACCGAGCTATTCAATAAATTGCAACTACTCGTAAATAATGTGGCGTAATAGAAAAACAGCTGAATTCAACGTCAAAGCTAGTGGATGAGTCACTGAGCACGTAAGCCAGTTCTCGATAAACAGAAAGAAGGCAATGCCAACAATGCATGAATAATCCGGGGGACTCTCTTATTTGTGCTAGTACTCAGGGGGAAACAGCTATTACGTATATAGTTTGCTTGACCATTTGGGTCGATAAGCAATAAATGCATTGCGGAGCGGACTCGCCACAGAAGGGAAATAATTCAAATGTTAAAAGACTACTTTAGCCACTACTAATTCCTTAACGCTTTTAGATATTTGAAGGCAATACTTAAAATTTAACAGTACACTTACCAAGACTATCACTTTCCGATGCTGGAGTTGTATCCATAGGTTCGGATTCCTGTTTCTCGGGCCCATTCGTTGTACCATCGGACGTAGTCGTTGGAGTTGCACTTGTAGCTTCCGTTTCACTCTTCACAGGTTCCGTACTGGTTGCACTAGCCGTGCTAATTATAACAGCCCCAGCCATTTGTGAGCTCGTATCATTAATCTCAGAGGCTGTGCTATTTACAGTGGCCGTTGTTGAGCTAAGCTCGGCTATAGCAGGACTTGAACTAGACGGCGAGATCGGAGTCATTTCCACCACCTTTGGTTGCTCCTGTTGTGCTTTCACAGGAGTCGTTGCTGAACATGTGGTATTCATTGTAGTTGGGAGGGCAGCTGTCGTGAGATTGGACATTGCAAGTATAGGATTCGCAGAAGGAGATTGTAGAGTAGCAGATGGAGAGCCCAGGGTCGATCCAACCATACTGGGATGGCCACTTAACCCATTCATTTGACTTCCTGCCTGGCTGGTGATGGTGACGTTGGATGGCGAAGATGGCACAATGGAGACGGTCGCATGTCGGGTGTCCACATTCTGCTGCGACAAATTGACTTGTTTCGTCGGGAAGTTGATATGTTGGATGTTCGCCACCGAAACTGGAACATTTGTAACGACAACCTGTGCTGTTTGTTGTTGCTGTTGCTGGAGTTGTTGCTGAAGTTGCTGCTGTTGCTGTTGATGTTGTTGCTGCTGCTGTTGTTGTTGTTGCTGGTGTTGTTGTTGGAGAGCATGTGCCTGCACTTGCTGTTGTTGCTGAAGTTGCTGTTGCTGTTGATGCTGTTGAGCGGCATGTTGTTGAGCGACCTGCTGCTGTTGCTGCTGCTGCTGATGAACCACTTGCTGTTGAGTGACTTGTTGTGGTTGTTGGACAACAATTTGGTGAATGATTCCGCCCTGTTGATGTTGCTGTAGGACTTGTGTTTGAGCCTGTTGTTGCTGCTGCTGTTGTTGTTGATGTTGCTGGATTAACTGATTTTGAATTTGCTGTTGCTGCTGTTGTTGGGTAATGAACTGAGTTTGCTGAGTCTGCAAGGTGGTCTGATGCTGCTGAAGTTGATTCTGTTGCAGCTGAATATGCTGGGCGATTTGTTGCTGGAGTATTTGTTGATTGGAGGCCGTTTGAGGCATGAGAATTTGTTGTTGCTGCAGAAAGGAAGACATTCATAGTTAGGTCAAATTCCATCAAAAGCATTGCTGTTGTGTTTGCTTACCTGCTGAATAATGGCCTGTTGTTGATGTTGTTGCTTCATTTGTTGTATCTGAACCGTTTGTTGTTTATCACCTTGCGGCTGCGACATGAGCACCATTCTGAAAACAGACAAAATTGTTAGTGTTAAAAACAAATTCCTGACTTTTGATGTTTGTGTAAACTTACTTATTGCCCATCGTTGTTTCCACCAGATGCATGGTTTGCTTCTGCTGTTGGGGCTGCTGCTGTTGTTGTTGTTGCTGTATCGCCGCCAATCCAGTTTTTGTCTGATTCGACGCATCAGTTTTCATACCGGGCAATGCTGGGCGGACAACTTGCTGTTTGTTTCGCATTTTATTCTTCTGATGATTCATGAGCGTTTGATTTTGTGCAGTTTGTGTGGATACCGAACTGGCCGGTCGTAAAGGCGGGCCATTTTGAGGTAATATGGGGGGTGCACGAGTTTGTTGCTTGGGGGCCAGGGCTTCGATTTGTTGTCGTGGTTTTGCTATGTTTTGAGGTACGGGCATTGGCACGCTTTCTGTAAAAAAAATAATAAAAAGAATCATGTTAAATGAATGTTTGCGAGAATTTTAATCATGAAGAAAGGGAACGCCTCAAATACGTCTGACTGTGTAGCAAAAGAAATTGACTTATTATATCCAGTTAACTGGAAGGCAATTCCTTCATAGAACATGGAAGACGTGTAATTTGAAAAAGTGTAGAAAAAAAATCCATTCATCCAGCATCCATTTTCTAGATAATTTGAATCAAAAAAAAAGATAATTTGAATAAAAAAGGATAATTTAAGAAAAAAGAAAATTCATAATTTGAAAAAAAAATCATAATTTGAAAAAAATATTCATAATTTAAAAAAAAAGAAAGGATACGAAAAATAGAAAATAAATAATAAGGAAACAACTGAAACTGATATATTGAATAAATAAATAAATAACTGGCGCAACAGTCCAATTTGAACCACGGCCTCGAGATGAGTTAGCATCATCTCATTTTCTAGATCGTGACGGTTTTTGTGCAGAGGTATGTGATCAGCAACACGCTCAACCGAGTTATTTACCCCATAATGGGTACTCATTTAACAGCTGAGTGGGCTCATAGTCCGACACGTAAATCCCCGGAATCGAACCGGGGCCCAGTGCGTTGAAGGCGAACGTGCTAACCGTTGCGCCATCCGGACTATATATTGAAAGATGTAGATATAACAGCCATAGTACCTAAGAACACAGAACTATTGTACTATATACTTACGACTATGTTGTTGATGCTGCTGCTGTTGTTGTTGTTGCTGTTGTTGTTGCTGTTGTTGTTGTTGTTGCTGCTGCTGCTGTTGTTGTTGTTGTTGAGCTGCAGCGGCCGCTTGAATTGTCTGATTCGTAGCTGCCTGTGATATCAGCATCCCTTGCGATCCGTCCGGATGTGTACCGCGCAAAATCAGCGGTTGCTGAAGTAGCGTTTGTGATTGAATGCCATTTGGCCAGAACTGGGCACTCGGGAACCATGGAGCCGTAGCGAATTGCATCTGTTGCGAACCGGCCTGTTGCAATGGGCTAATAATTTGTGCCGTTGGAATTGTGGCTTGTGACACCTGAACACATTGTTGCGTAGATTGAGGACTGTTCGCTGCATTGGCGGTCATAGTGTGTGTCGCGCCCACTGTGTTCGCCTGGCCAACCTTTTGCAATACCTTCTGTCCTTGCAGGTTCTTCTGCACGTCCTGATGTTGTTGCTTCTGATTGGAAGCCGGCGCCGCCATGGTCGGTAAAAGGCTCTGCTGCACACTGAGCGGACTGAATAGTAGCGTTTGCGGTTGACTCGAGGGTATTGTTGGAATGGTGTAAGCACCATTAAAATTCCCCGTCGCACCACCGAGCATAGGTTTGCTATGAGCCGCAAGAACTTGATTGGTGATTTGTCCACTCTGAAACGGCTTTCCCGTGATCACCTGTATGGATTGCGGTCCCAGACCTCCAGGTACCGACATAACAAGCGGCGAATAGAGCTGTGACAAGTACCCTGGATTGGGTACAACTTGCAGACGACCACCCCAGTCCGGCTGACCGGGTATAGCCTGCAGAGGGGACATTGTACTTATGGTCGTTGTGGAGTGTTGTGGCTGCGCCATTGCCGTACTGTTGGGCGTATGATGAGGACTCTGCGGGGCGCCTTCAATCACTTGCATTTGCTGCACTTGACCCTGGTTATGATCGACAATCTGTTGTTTGAGGTCGGCTCCAATTCCGCCCGCTGCAGCGGCTGCCTGAGCCATCTGAGCCTGATTGGGGAACTCCTGCTTGACCTGAATGGCATTTGTGGTGAATGCTTGCTGCAACTGCAATTGCTGAAGTTGCTGGAGTTGCTCCTGGGAAAATTGCAAGGGGACCGGGGCCGGGGCTGCCGCGGCCACCTGTGCCGGACTCTGTGCCTTCTCCAGTGTGAGGAGAGTGCTTGCAACTTCGTATTTCTCGTCGAACGTGATACCAGCTTTTTGGGCCAGGGTTTCTAAGCACTTGAGCGGACGTTCCGCTGACGAGACCACTGACGACGACGACGGACTCGTACAAACGCCCGTTGTTGATGATGCTAGTGTTGTGGTGATGCTCGGATCCCGCTTATGTTGCAATCCTAGGCTGATCGTGTGATTAGTCGTAAAATGATGAGATTGCGCTTGGGAGTAGGAGACGTTGGCCAACTGGCATTCTGCTGATGCTTGCGAGGTGTGAAATTTGATTTGCTGCTGATGTGCTGCACCCGCTGTTGTTGTCTCGTAGATCGTTTCGCCCTGCTGGCATGCAGTGGCCGACGATGTTGAAACTCGCACGTATCGAATATTCGAATTGTCTTTTAACGGCAAACTGCTGTTGTTGGCCGGAGATGATGATGATGAAGTTGGCGTCGATGAAGATACGATCGTCTTGCTATTGTTGTTGTTATTGTTATTAATGCTAACTGTCGCCACTGTCCCACCAAGTTCTGTCTGCTTTTGCTCTTCGTCTTTTCTTTGGATATTATTAAAGTGTTCCGACCTAAAACGAAACAGAGAAAACGAGAACAAATGAATTATACATTCGGCATTCTATGGGTTAATTTAATTGCAAGCGGACATTTTTTTGGGGGGAGAGAATTATTTATTGTGAAAGAGCGAGAAAGCACGTATGCAAAAAAAACTGGGTCGTACTTGAAATATTGTTCTAATCAAAAATGACGAGGCGACGTTTAGTGTGTAAACAAACACCGCCCCCAGTCCGCATTGTCGCCATTATATCGACGACACGGGGGCCACACAAAAATATCTTTTTATCTTTTGCGATCTGAGTGGTTTTTTTTTAGTTGTACCTTGGCTCGATCTCGTTTTCTTAACCCGTTTACACCACGCACACAGCCGCCTTTGATTCCTATTGCACACTATATCCAAGTTAAATCACCAGCGCACACAAAGCACACACGACTGAATTATCTGATAAAAATTTTGGGCTTCGTCACACTAGCATTGGCACCACTTCCACCACTGGACTAGGAATGCACCTATCGTGCTGCGAACGATTAATTCGAAACATTTTTCGCTAATTTTCATGCACGAAAAGTAATCACAACTCCATCATCAAGTGTTCGGATAGTCTGCACATTCGAAGAGCTGATCTGCCGCTACCCGAAGCCCATTAATTGGGAATTATGAAATTTTGTATAGGAACAGATACAGAATACAGATATTTCGTGCTGGCGGCAATATATGGATAGGATAGTGTGTCTGTGTTGGTGACCACGGGCCCCACGCATAATCAACGTCTGTCGGCCACAGTAATATATCGCCATTTTGGAAATGATATAGGACAATGGGTCTACAGGACGGGCGCAGAGTCGCCGGGGAGCACAGTTTTTAGCAAGCCCACAAAAGAGATATGGATACGTTGATGGAAAGATAGGGTGGTCATGTGTGTGTGTGATAAGCAAACTCACCAACACATGACACAATTTGATTCAAACATGGCGCTGTGACTCGCTCGAACGGGACAGATAGCGTGTGCGATGTGTTTGATTGTTTGTGTATCTTTTGCTTTCGTTCAAGAACACGGTTCGATGCGGAACGGAGTGGTACGGCGCGAATGTGACAGACAGTCGCTATATTCACTTGCCAACATTTCTATGGAAACCATATTCAACGTAAGCCGAGCAGGGTTGCCAATTAGTAGGGAATGTCAAAATTCTGTTAAATATTGATATAGACGATACCGAAGCCTATTGCTTAGCTCAAGGTGATGTGCGAAGGGTCTTGCTTCAAGCGAAAAAAAAACCCATCCCAGTTCACACGATAATGGTTTGATCTGTCTTACAGGAAAAATACAATCATCGGGCATTATAAATTATAAGTATCTATATAAAATTAATTTAGTGAACAGTTGTGGATCGACTTTGCAACTGTCGAGTTGTGCTCTGAACGGTACGAATTCCGAAAGACAATAATTCCACTTCGAACGATTAACATTGATCCAGACCTTGTTCAGCCAAGAACTCAGTAAAATTTTGATGATGTGAAAAATGAAAGTCTAAACATGTTTTATAATACATACATCTGGGAAGGTATCGACAGACTGTGTTTATTTACATCTGTACGCGAATAACTATTTAGTGAGGTTGACGCATCGGCAAGACTGCATTGAGTTGACGAGGACATGTTAGAAAAAAAAATATACAAATATATACAGTGTACGCTCTCTGTACGGACACCTCCCATAAGTGGACAAACTTTTAAGTCCTGAACATATTTTGTATATTTTGAAACAATTTAGGCTCTCACAACCAGAGGTTCCTATAGTCGAACACGGGCACAAATTTTTCAGTTATTTTTCAGACTAAACCTCTAAGGCCGGCCGCATCTTGGACGTAGGCAGGGCAGGGCAGCGCAGCGTGCACATGGCATTGTTGTTGTAACAATTGTCAAAATCCGATTTTACAGCAACAATGTCATGTGCGCGCTGCGCTGCCCTGCCTACGTCCAAGATGCGGCCGGCCTAGTAACCGGATGATGGATGTTGGTCTCGCAACTGTTTTTCTTCGTATTTTCTAGTTAGTGCTGGCCATAACTATTTAAGCCCGCTGTGCAATTAATAAAAAAATGGCTCGTAATATTCTAGCATAGCATTCAAAATGGATGCTACACATGATAAAGGAAGCTCTGAAATGTCTGTACTTTACAAATTTGACTCTGAGTTCACTACCCTCTTTATTTGTATGAAAGCCAACCAACGAGCAACTCAACATAATAACCGGTACAAAACACATTCGGCGCCCAATGTGGAATAATTGTGATTTTAATATAGCTTAAAACCATCTTAAGGCATCATCAAGCTTTCCTAACGTACCTTAAGTCTTTTTGGGGACCTACGTCAGTTCAAAAATTGTCAAAAAACCAAACCAAAATATTCGGCGCTCAATGTGAGCTCAGTGTGATTTTATCTAGTCGACGAAACTGAAATGGGCAATCGAATACCGTTAGTCACGAGAAGCATGAACTGAAATTTTTTCAGACCCTACCTTAAGGTTACCTTGTGGCTTCTTGTGATTCCATATCACGGTAGAAAATAGTCGAGAATGGAAGTCTGAAAATATTCGGCGTCAGTAGATTTTTTCATTAAAACCGGAATGACAATCGAAGCGCGCGTGCAGTTAGTTACACGGCACAGGACCGACAAATTTTTAAACCTAACCTTAAGGCAATGATTTTAAAAATGCAATGCCGGCCACGGCCACATACGTACAGGTACAACTGAACAGGTCTGGACGCCTGTGTAGCGAGACAACACACACTACGGTAGACCTGTACAGCAATACCTCAAGCTATACCTGCACAGGCATACCTCAAGGTACAGCTGGACGCATATGGCCGACTTAACATTGCCCATATGGTAGGGCTGGCATGTTTTCAGTAAATTTTAAATAGAAACCAGGCCAAAGCGAAGCTTCGGTCCGGAGTCCGAAGCGTATATACCCTAGACTTGTACAGACCTAGTGGTGATACCGAAAGTACCAATTAGCAACGACCATATGCATTAAAAGTGAGTTTTCTATACGGCCTGTTTATTGGGGAGGTCGGCAGTCATTCAGGAGGACCTTGACCATTCTCAAAATCAATGAACTAACCCATTCTACAAATATTTGTCGAATTTTTCAAGTCGCTAGCTTCTTTCTATCGAAAGTTATTGCTTATTTGAAGTTTCACTTGCAGGGGAGGTAGAGATTCCTTGGGTCGGATCTTGCCCATCATTATCACCCATCACCAATTAGATCACCCTACAAACATTTAAAAAAAAATTCAAGTCTCTAGCTTCACTCTATCGGAAGTTATCGCTTATTTGAAGTTTCATTTGTAGGAGAAGTAGGGGTTTCGTTGGTCGGATTTTACGTATTTTCAATATTAGCCAACTGGATCCTGCTGCAAACATTTGGTCAAAATTTCAAGTCGCTGGCTTTATTTTGCCGTTAGTTATCGCTTATTTTAAGTTTCATTTCTAGGGGAGGCAGGGGTTCCTTAGGCCGGATATAGCCCATCTTTAATGCCAACTTACTCAATCTCACTTCAAACATTTGACCAAAATTTCAAGTCACTGGCTTCATTCAATCAAACGTCATCGCTTATTTGAAGTTTCATTTGTAGGGGAGGTACGGGTTCCTTGTGTCGGATCTTACCCATTTTCAATAACAACTAACTAGATCTTATTACCAATATTCTACCAAATTTTCAACTCAGTAGTGTCATTCTATCGAAAGTTTTCTTAATCGAAACCAGGCGTCCGAAGCGTATATACCCTAGACTTGTACAGATCTAGTGGTGATACCAAAAGTACCAATTGGCAAAGACCATATGCATTAAAAGTGGGTCTCCTATATGACCAGTTTATAGGGGAGGTTGGCACTCATTCAGTGGGATCTTGACCATTCTCATGTTCTCTATTAACTAACTAACCCATTCTACAAATATTTGTTGAATTTTTCAAGTCGCTAGCTTCATTCTATCGAAAGTTATTGCTTATTTGAAGTTTCACTTGTAGGGGAGGTAGGGGTTCCTTGGTCGGATCTTGCCCATCATTGCCACCAACCCATTAGATCACCCTACAAACATTTAAACAAAATTTCAAGTCTCTAGCTTCACTCTATCGAAAGTTATCGCTTTTTTGAAGTTTCATTTGTAGGGGAAGTGGGGGTTTCGATGGTCGGATTTAACGTATTTTTCCGGCCAAGACAACGCCCACCTCCTTTACATATGTAGAATAATTAAATTCATCTACAACTGCCGATTGAATAAATGTGAATATCTCTAGTTTTGGTAAATAGCTCGAGAGGGTAATTTTACACTCTCTGAAAAAATAAAATCGATCAGTTGGAAACTAACAGTACTTTTTCGTACAAACAGCCCCGTACTACCCTACTTTTCACGCTTTTTGTCCATAACTCTTGAACCAATTGATGTTAATGTTCGGCAAGTAATCTTAAGATGAGACTCTTCTTCAGTTTTAGTAAGATGGATATAATCAGACCAAAGGGACGCCTACCTCCCCTACAGACATAAAAAAAATGAAATATTCATCTAACTACGATAACTTTCGATAGAATGACACTAGTCAGTTGAAAATTTGGTAGGATGCTGGCAGTAAGATTTAGTTAGTTGGTATTGAAAATAGACCAGATCCGCCCAAAGCAGCCCCTATCATGTAGGAGATGGTACTTCGAATAGACGACAACTTTCGATAAAATAAATCTAGCAAATAGAAATTTTAGGTAAATGTTTGTAAAAGAAGTTGACTGATATTGAAAATGGTCATGATCGGGTCAAAAAGACGCCTACCTCCTCTACAAATGATATCTCAAATATATGGTAACTTCCCATAGAATGGAGCTAGTGACTTCAATTTTGGTAAAATATTTGTGGCACGGATTAGCTAGTTGATTTTAGGAATGTGCACGATCCTATCTCCCATATAAAGGATTCCCTCGTCTCAAATGGCGCCCACCCTCCCTACAAATGTTCTTTCATCGCAGCTTCATCGACCATAAGAAATACACTTCAATGCATATGGCTGTTGCATTTTTGAAGTTCTGGTGCCACCACTATGTCTACAGAAGTCTAGGGTAGGTACACAGCGCTTCGGACTCCGGACTGGTTTTAATCGGCTCCTTCGCCAGGAGTAATTACCGCGAATAATTTTCGCTAGCTGCCGATCTCGTGGGATTTTGAGAGACACCGGTATCCAAGTTTTAAATACGAATTTCCAAATAACAGTTGCAAATTCGTTCATTTCAGACAATATTTTTTTTTAATAATTGAAATCGTGCTTTGCATAGCTTTATTATAGAGCGAATTTCGAAAAATTTTCATATTTTTGTAGAAAAAAAATAGTTACGCAAACTGAGTGAAAAATGGCAGCCCTGGAGCAAGCCGGCTCTCTCTCTCTCTTTCACTCTCGTTGAATTTGACAGCTGCGTGGGAACATGACATCTAATAAGAGTTACCACCAGCTCATATGGGTACGATTCGTGTCGTGTCAAGCAACCACATGCATTCAAGAGCGCCGACAATGCTCCAGCGCGGCGGGGGAAAATGAAAGCCTTGCATCTAATCTTTGCACACTTTCACCTTTCCACTTTACCATGTCTGTCTAATGACATTCCATACATGACTATCTTTCAGATCCAGATACAAACTTGTAGCCCAAAGGCCAAGCAACCGTCATATACACACCAAAAAGTTTGGCGCGACGTTTGTGCATTCATGTGATGCAGCTCGACACTGCGAGCACTTCTATTTTCTTGTGTCACGGCACGCCGCGCCACCACCGCACCACGCTCAACCAAATTACATAGATACATACAAATCTTGGATGTACTCAGATTTCAGGTTTCTCCTGGGAAACCGGTTGGAAACCCGCGACACAGTCATAACACAAAAACCTGGAAATAAGAAAAAACACACAACGAATGAAGAAGGTACGTGGGGCCCTTCCGACCCTCCGGGGATTGAACAGGACTCGAGCGAAGGGTCACTGGCGCAGGAGGCGCGCGGGAAACATGGGACATTCCTTTTTTTGTCTGTTTCCCAAAAACACGAGAGAGGAAAGAAATACACTCCACAAAAGACAATGTAAATGAAATAGGATGACAACATTTATGATTTAAAAAATGAAAGAAATGGAGAAAAACGTGAACGCAAATGCAATGATATTATATACATGTGTAAATATTATAATAAATGAAATAATAGGTCAAAGAAACGATACCTTTTCGTTAAAAATTTAAATGTTCGTCGTTCCATAGTAATAAAAACAACAACAAAAAGAAGAGAACAACTCAAGAATATTCAAGCGATCCATATAAACACGCAAAACTCACAATCTCACGAAGGGTAATAATTACAAATAGATAGATACACGAATGCGAATAAAAACTTTGCAAACTGCTGTTGCAATTCACTGTTGAAGAAATGTCGCGGCGCGGATTCACACAACGGGACCAAGCAAAAGTATCTAAAGGGGTTCTCATCTAGGCCGCGATTGTTTTTTTTTTTCACTTGATTGCAAAACAAATTTCACTAAACACGGCTTTCGACTGTTCATGCACTATTGATACTCTCGCACGTTATATCCTGCAGACGTTCTCTCCAACTACTAAGTGCTAAGCGCTAACATTAAATTTGCACACTGCATACGCGAAAAAAGGACTAGCTCCTTGTCGAAATGCTCCTGTAGACTTGTATGATGATTTTGCAGGCCAACCCAAACTACACATTTGACGGCCGCTTCTATTGCCGCCGCAGAGAAACCTTTTATCTTCTTCGCTCCGGCAAAGAGATACGCACACACACACACTTTCAAAAATGTTTGATGCACACACACACGTACGCATCGTGATCCACACATGAGCAACTTACCTACACCAGAGTTCAACGTAAAGGAGACCAGTCAATTCTTGAGTCAAATCCCACCAGCAATACGACTGGCAAAAAACTGGTTTTCTGGCTGCCTGAGACGAAAAAGTGGCAACGGCAAGAAAAAAAAAGAAATGAATGAGATTATTGACGACCCGTGTGGGGGAAGGCAACTATCAAACTGGATTGGCTGCACGTGCTATCTCGCTCGCACTAACGGCAGCCATCCAGCCACGAATAGTTGCGGCCATATTCAAGCGTCACCTTTTTGCTATGCGTCCCGAAATGGCCTGAGGAGAGGAACAATAGACCAGACCAGGCCAGGCACAGCAGCACATCTGGCATCGACAAGCTTCTGCGTCCCCTCCCTTCCCCCGCACCCTCTTCGTCTAACAATTTCCCTATCCCGGCACCACCGTGGCGAACTGAATTTAATTTCTATCCCCTCCGTATGACGAGCACTTGCAATAAACCACGGTCGAGCGGATCGTAAATTGAAGCGGGCCAGGGCGCAGAGTCCCCTCGGGAAACAAAAACGTTAAAATGGTTCTTGACTACACCCTCCGCTTCCCTACCTCGTTCGGTCTATGGCTTTGATATGCGCCGATACGTTTTCTATGGCAAGCGCGCGGTCTTGTGCCTCTTCGGCTCGGCTCTTGTATGTTGACTCGACGTTTGTTGGTTGCCTCCTTTTTTCGCGCAAGCGCTATCGACAAGATGAACAATTTTATCGAACCCATTTTCATTTTGGATTTTTTTTGTACAGTGTGCATGTATGTTGATGGGTGTGCCAGACGGGTACGAATCTTTGCGGGCAAGGGGACGGGGAAAGCGGACCAGAACGTTTGAATTCCTTCCATTCATGGCGTTGCTGATCCTCGGATTTTTGGCGGCTTGGCCTGTTCTGAGAACTTACGCAAAATTCCCAGAAGCGAATTGGAATATTCATCGACTGTAAGGAAAATATATTTTTTTGATGGAATATGTTACAGTCGATGAAAATAAGTCGAACTCATCACATGACATGATGAGATTTTAGGCAGTAAGCGTGAAATTCCTGGTCCTGAAGATAGCTGAAATTAATCTCAGCACCAACATAAACCTATTCTAAGGGACCTATTTTTTACAAACTCCGAGAATGCTGCCACAGTCTATATTCTCCCAACTTCAAAAACTATATTCCAAATCTCTCTCCAGATTAATTCCAATCCTCGTTCAACAAACAAAAGGAAATTCTTTTCATCTATGTACATCTCAAAATACAGAAACAAAATCCTTCGGAGCTGTCGCGGAAAATTTATAGATGGGCAGTTACAAGATTTCTTTCAATCGCAACATCTTATTTTTCAAATATGTCGTCCTTCTCATTTTTCTTCATTAATCCATGCCCGCCAGTATCCGAAGCAAACGCCACACAATTTATTGTCCACATGCCGCGGCGCAGCGCGAGCAGACACTTCGAATACAGGGACTCATAGCTGTGTGCTCGCCTGCCATGCCAAAAGCCAAAAAGGCACCACACATTCATACATTCACATATCCCACTAACCGAGCCGATCCAAAAAGTTGTAAATCTATCTATCTTTCACTCGGCCGGACATAATTGCCGTCATTATCCCAGAAAATCCCCACCCCAAGCAAAAACCATAAAATTACGAGTAAAAGAAAAAAAAGTGACAAGGGTAGACGGTGAGGACGGTAGACTCGTTTCTAGGGTAGGGAGAGCCAATCGCTGCTACCCTCCCACCAAGCTGCGCGTGAGGCGGCTACGAATCGAAGAATCGGTTTCGGGGCGTGGACAGATGGCTGGTCACGCGATATGTGGTGGGGATTTCAAATAGGCCGGAGTAATAGCTTGCATTCTACTGCAACCTTTGAAGTCATTCGCAAGCAGAGTGAGAGCGGGAGTGTATCTTTCATTCTTGGGCCAAACACCAGGGGAGGTGTATCCGGCAACTCATCAGGGAGATTTTTGGTAGAAGGGAGACGTGGCACTCCATTCTTATGATTTTGAACAGTCTGCCTCATTTAACGATGCTTGAATTGCTGCTACTCGTACAGTAGGCTACAAAATGGAGGCAAGTTGGTACTCGCTGACAAATATGTCTTAATCAAGATTCTGTAGATAATGGCGATTTATTGGAATAAAAAAAAGGGACTGACGTTACAACGACATGGAGTTAAGGTGTGTTCTTTTGTACTCCCGTACGGATTAGTGCAGGTTTGCAACACGCAATTACAATAATACATTAATGCTGGTGGACAGTAGCGGATTTATGCATGGTAACATGCAGTGACGTAGCCAGGGGAGGGGTCCGGACCCCTCCCGAAATATTTTGAATTTGAATAAAAATACGACAATATAGCCAGGTCCGGTTGTATGGTGTGCGTGTTGGACAGGGTTTTATTATGTAAAATAGGAGCGTGAAATCTTCTGCCTAATAAATTAAACTATAGGTTACAATTTAAAAATCATAAGGTATCCTTATGGTAAAAGCTAAAAAGGGATTGTTTTTTCTTGTTACGAACGGCCAGGGCCGTTTAGAGGGGGGTGCGGAAGGGGCGAATCTCACCGCGCCCGTGTTTTTTAGGGGGCCCGGAAATTCCAAAAATTTAAAATATAAAACTAACAAATAATTTTTCCCATAACGCATTTCACATATTAACTACAATATGGTATGTATTTATGAAATCAAAACTATTCTTAATTAATTCATATTATCATCATCATCGTGGTGCGACAGCCCGACGTCGGGCCTTGGCCGCCTGGATCATTGTCCTCCAATATCAGTTATAATCCCCCTACCAGTTATAATCCTGACTAGATTTCCAAATATAGCTGCTTGTTTCTCCAAACAGTCGATAACGGCCTTTGTATCCGTGGATTTCGTTGGATAAAGCCAAACGAATTTAGTAAAAGCATCGACAACCACTAAGATATACAATAGTTATACGCCTTTTTAGTCATTTCCATTGGACCAACGTGATCAATATGGTACGTAGTTAATGGTTTATCATCTTTATCGATCGGCTTTAGGAATCCTTCCTTTCTGCCATTTTTTGCATCCGTTATGACGCAGGGAACACAACTTTTCACAATGTTCTGAACTTTATTTTTTAAATCCGGAATATAATATTGTTTCTCTAACAGTTCTTGGGTTTTTAATACACTATAATGCCCCTGTCGGTGTGCTATTCCAATTATTTCATTCTCCATTTGTTTCCCAACTAGCATTTTTGGTTCCAGTCACGTAGCTGCCACTCCAGTTTTTCCTTTGAAAGTACCGGTTACTGTGAATCGGTACGTAATAGGGACGTATTTGCCACGGAAATGTTACTAAAATGGGGAATGAAAGGGTTGGTGATTGGTTCGATTTCGCCACCAATTTTGCCACGTGTTTGGGACGTACCAAACTAGTGAAAATGTTTACCCAAACACGTACCTGGTACTTTATTAGATCCCTTTTTCCCATACAAACATAACTTGCGAGTGTGTATTGGAAATGATTAATACAATTCAATAAACATATTAAATATATATGTATTTAATAAACATGTATGAATTGCATTGTTGGTCCCAACTTATTCTCGAATAAGAATTGAAAATATGAATTTAATATTTAGAACATAATGACCATCAGCGTATCTTTTTAAGAACAAAAATGTATGCCAAGGAAATTTCATTGTGAAAGTTGGCATTGTAGTTCGAAAAATTACAACGCCTTTCAAATATTCTTTAAATTTCGAAGTAGAATATGGAAAAATTAATAAAATGAAATTGTGTTTTTTTTTTTATAATTTAGGGTTTCTTTGCCTTAAATTGGTGGGTAATAATGCCTATTTGCTTAAACAATAACCAATTCTTCCTAATAGTTCAAACATATCTATTTTTTTAAAGGTTTTCGATAATCAATTCTGAAAAGAATTAAAAAGATGGCGATTATCTGGATACTTCGTAGTAGAAATAATGATAGTAATATCACGATTTCGCCACCTAAAAAGGTACTTTATAGTTCCTCACTAGGAAGTAACCATATTGTGGTGCCCAACACGAAACATTCACCTGCATTTGTGTAATATACATATAGTGGCAACATTTTTCTCAAGTCCCAGGTTATGAAAAATCACCACTCTGGAACCATATTAAAATCAGAAAATAATGCCACTAAAATGGTCCAACTGCCACTATGCTAGAACGTTCCGCGAGCTACGTTACAGGATTTCTTACCATGAAGTTGCAACTCTAGTACCAAAAACGTAGCAGCAACTTCATATAGTGGCAGAATCGAAAACACTGGTATTTGCTACTTAAAATGTTACTTGGGTTAGGAACTACGATCAAATCCTTATTGGGATCCTTATACAATACACCGTTCCTGATATAATAATTGTCATAGCTATCACTTTTCAGCACTGTAATTACTGCTTTTGTCCATTTGTCGGACTGTTGAGCCTCGCGAAGTCGATGGGTAAGGCTACTTTCCACCACCAAACATGACTTACGGCTTAATGCATCAACGGGCCTCATTCTTGTTCCTGCTCATGTTCAATCCGATACGAAAATTCCTGTAGGAACTTTGCTGGGACATCTTCTTTTTCCATTGTCATTCTAAAGGCATTGCAATCAGTTACAATTGTAAATGGAATTCCTATTAACTACACACGCCACTTCTTCAAAGCTTCAACTATTGCCAGTACCTCCAACTCATAGGAATGGTACTGCTGCTCCGTTGGCTTGGTTTTCCGACTCATAAACTGTACCGGGTGAAAAAATTGATCGTCTCTACTTTTTTGTAATAAAACAACTCCATAACCAAACTTACTAGCGTCAGCATGAACTTCCGTTACTGCCTCTGGATCATATAATGACAAAATAGGTGCAGTCACAAGTGCATCTTCCAGCTGTTGGCACGACAACAACACTTCCTCAGTCATTTGAAAATTTGAGTTCTTCCTCAATAAGTTCGTTAGTGGTCTAGCGATAATAGTATATTCTTTGATAAACCTACGAAAATATGAAGTTAAACCTAAAAATCTTCGGACTGTCTTTACATCTGTGGGTATCGGGTACACTGAACGAAATATTTTGATAGTTCTACCGTAAAAATGATAGTTTTCCTCTACAATTTTCAGCCGATAAGAAAAAATATCAATATTCATATGAATACACTGTAGTTTTGACATTGATATTAAAACGCTGCGGAAATGATATTAAAAAAATCTTAGTTTGATGAGATAATCGTTCATTATAACTTTATACAAGTTTCAAAATGATATGTTTATCTTATCAAAATGATATTAGTTTATATCAATTTGATATTTATTATATGCAATTTATGACAAAAAGAAATGGAAACTTATCATTTTAATATGATCTCACTATCAAAATTGAAAGGAAATTACTATTAAATCAATATTTTAAAAATGTATAAATTATATATATGTATATATGTCGATATGAACATTTTAGCAAGAAATCCAAAGTATGCTTCTGGCAACCGAAATTTTTGAAGATAGATAAGTAAACCTGGAAACGTTTGTAGAATAAATAAATTTTTTTTCATAGATATATAAAATAATAGCTTTATTCATACAAAAATAACATAATAAAATACATGTACATACTTGAAAACTAGAACATTTTATTTCGTATTAATGTTGTTCCGTTAGAAATTGAAATTATATGAATTGGAGGACCAGTTAAGCTTTCTATGTTTATGATTTCAAAAATATTTAGGTCCTGACCAATAATGAATGATTGATAGTGTTCGGAAAATTCTTTTATCTCGAATTTTACTCCAATCAACCATGCATTTTTATTAGATTCATTTAAAATGAATCTAACAATTTTATATAAACTTATATTAGAATTATTTGTTAAGGTGATCATATATCCTTCTTCGTACAACGTACCCTTAAAAATAATAGATTTGGCATTTAGACAATTGTTAATATCAACCTGATTTTTCAATTTTTAATTTTTCAATTTTTAAATAAAATTTTACATTAAGGTTCTTCTCTATGTACTTATTTTAGTGTTTGGTGTTTTTTGCAAAATTTTTACTAATTTTAAATGTGTACTTTCGGTTACTTTTAGTCGTTCCCACATTAGTTGCCGAAGTTTTGTAGTTTTACTCATTGCGAAAGCAAAAGTACCGACATTTTAATTTGAAATTTAAGATTGAATCCATTGGCATCCTAACTGTAAATTACAGCTTTCGCTGTAAATTAAAATAAATTAAAACGTAGACACTTTTGCTTTCGCGATGAACTTGACTATAAAAACTCGGAATCTAATGTGGGAACGCATAAAACTTGCTCAAAGTGCACATTTATACTTTGAGAGGGTCAAATTTAGCAAAAAGTACCAAATAAGAAAAAAGACAAACATAGAAGTGTCTTAATGTAAAATGTTATCAACAGACATACAGAATTCTGAAGGGAAGTGCTTCTGCATTTTGTCGCTTCATAGTTAACAAAAAAAACTTATTATGATTGAAAAGGTGTATAACAGTTTTGTAAACAAAACCAGCTTACATTTTTTTGTTTCCAGGAAAAAAGTTTCTCCCGTAGCTCCACCACTAACCCAATATTCTGCTTTCCAGGAAATATTTCTACTAAGTCATCTTTTTGAAGAAACTTTAATCTTGCAATTGTTACACCACAGCCTAAAAGAAAACAAAAATTTTGCCAATCAAAATTTCATAAATCTAGTGTATTTTTGAACAAGAGACTTACTTTCCAAATCGGGCAAAATGTAAAATAGACTAAGTTCCACTCCAATAATAAATTTTTCAATTCATTGCTTTGTTTCGTCCATTCAAGGTTCTCTGCAAATAAATCCAACGATCCTTGATCACTTTCAAGAATTATATCTCCGTATTCATTTTCCATTTTCGATTTTTGGTTTTTACCAAATTGAAAATTTCAGTTCGGGCTCCGCTGGCCGGGGCACTTTGCGCAATCTTCGATAACACCGGGCTAACAAAACAATCCATGAGCCCATTTGAAATAGTTTGATCACTTCTGCGAACTGACGGCTTTCGGTTTTACCAAATTAAGAATTCCGGGCTCCGCTGGCCGGGGCACTTCGCGCAATCTTCGATAATACCGGGCTAACAAAACAATCCACGAGCCGATTTGAAATGGTTTGATCACTTCTGCGAACTGACGATTTTTGTTTTCTTGGTATTAAGAATTCCGGGCTCCGCTGGCCGGGGTACTTCGCGCAATCTTCGATAATACCGGGGTAACAAAACAATCCATGAGCCGATTAGAAATAGTTTGATCACTTCTGCGAACTGACGATTTTTGTTTCTTATTCAACTACAAACTCCGGTCTGGGCTTCGCAAGTCGAATTGAACGCGCACAGACGTGCACTGATAAAGTGAGAAGAACAAATGCGAAACTTGAAAATGGTGGAAATTATAGAAATTCACTTTCAAATTGATAGTATAAAATTTCAAATAAAGATATGATAATATAGAAATGATAATATAACTTTCAATTGAATATTCTTTCATATTAAAATATAACGTAAGATTTTGATATTGAAAATTGATAATTACATTTTTTCATATCATTATCATTTCAATATTAAAAAAGTGGAATTGACTTTTATATTATCAAAAATGCAGGTTTTCAAGAGAATTTGGTTACAAATGATATGATATGAAAAATGATATTGCGGAACTATCAAATTAATATGCAGTATTTTTTTGAGTGTAGCTCTGGACGGGCTTTATCTTCTCTTTCGAAGGAGTTATTGTCCCGTTTTCAATGACATGGCCTAAAAAATTTACATTACTTTGCAGTAACTGACATTTTGACCATTTAATACGTAATCCACTTTCAGCAGCTCTATTCGACACAATTTTTAATTTCTCCAATCCTTCAGTTACATCCTTACTGGGAATGATAACATCGTCCATATAGGTCTCCAAAATACCATCTCGAACCAGATCTCTAAAAACTGCATTTATAGGTAAATCTAGTAAAAACCGCCGGTGAATTACTTATTCCAAAAGGAACAAATAAGAATTCATACTGTCCGTTACTCGTGACAAATGAGGTATATTTCCGAGAAGATTCATCCACAGGTACGTGGAAAAAACCATTTACTAAATCTAATGTGGTATACACTGATGCATTATGCAACTTATCTACTACTTCATCTATCAATGGCATTGGGAAATTGTCACGTATTATCTTTTTGTTTACCTTTCTAAAATCACAGCATAGTCTTTTTGTACCGTCTTTCTTAGGCACTAAAACAATTGGTGCAGCGTATTCGGAGGCACAGGATTGTACGATACCGTCATGTAACCATTCGTCAATTTGTTTCTCTACTATTTTCTGATCTACAAGCGGTAGTCGTCTTGGACGTTAGTAGACTGGCACATCATCGCTTAAGATCAATTTCATCTTCACAGGACAAATACCTAGTACTCTTTTCCGCTTTATAATTTATTATAAGCTGAGAAACTTCTTCCTTCACATTGTCGTGCAAATGCTGCAAATCTACCTCTACTGTTTGCTGCATGTCCTCAACATTAAGACACAATGACTGAAATTCTTCTATCAAATGATTCTTCTCCTCAAGCTTCCGAAATCTAACCTTGTCATTCTTGAAAATCATTTCAGCATTCCTAAACAAACTATTTCCTAACATCAGACCGTGCAAAATGTCACACTCACCTACCACATAAAAGGTTACCTCAAATTCAATACCATCTATAACCACAACAGTATCAAACCGACCTAGTGTCTCAATTTCCTTTCGCCAATACCTTGAAGTTTAATTTTTTCTTGAATCAGATTTACTTCCCCAATCAAAAACAAAGTATCGACCCGCAATAGACAAGTATCGCAACCAGCGTCAATCAGCGCTGAAAACAGTTTGTCCTTGATTACAACGTCTTTAAATATAAGTCCTGAAGTTTTCTGTACCATATTAATCTGATTTTTCCCTTCTTTGACCACTCTAACAGGTTCCTTAGTTTGACATTCGAAAGAACGATGACCAAGTTTTTGACACTTGAAACATCTGAACTGCCCTTCTGGACATTCTTTTGCCAAATGTGATTTATCTCCACATTTCAAACACTTTTTCTCCCTGTTGTCCTTCACATTCCAACTTGGCTCTTCTTTGACTCCTTTCCTTGGTACATAGACTTAGAAGGAAGTCTAATCTTTTCGTAAATTGAAACATTCTCCTTGAGTTGTTTTATTGTTTTCGCTTGATATAAAATAGTTTTATTCGATCTTGAATCTGGTATTCCATCGATATAATATTCGATCAAACTCTTGTCGTCAAGATCGACCCTCTTCCCTATTTCCATCATGATATACAAATATTCAATGAGTGACTCATTTCGTCGCAACTTTCTAGCACGTAACTGTCGATGCACTTCCGCAGATGAAAAACTTTCACCAAACTCTTCCAACAACGACTCTTCAATATCGACCAGTCCCTAATGCTAGTTTGACTTCTAATAAAAAGCTTTGCTGCACCTACTCTCAACTGCCTACCATAAACAAATTTCTGTAATGGTGTCCACGCGACTATTTCTGCCATATCCTCAAACTCGGCTAACCATTGATTAACGTCCGGCAAACCAAAACCTGACAAACTATCTTCAACATCGTACTACTACTACTACTACGTATACTTTGCCTTAACCCCTAGCGGGGCATAGCGCGTCAACTACTCCTGCGCGCCATCGTACTCTGTTCTGGGCAATGGGGCGCAACTCCCCAAAAGACTTACCCAGTGCCTGACATTCCTTTGCCACAGATCGACGCCATGTGATTCGAGGACCCCCTCTTGGTCGGCCTTGGTTGGAAATGCGGTTCCATTTCATGGCATGCAAAGCAATGCAGTTATCACTCTTCCGCAATGTGTGACCTATCCACTGCCATTTTCGCCTGCGTATCAATTCGTCGATTGGCATCTGACCTGTACGCCGACTTAGCTCTTCATTTGATATTGTTTCGGGCCAGAAAATTCTTAAAATTCGACGAAGACATGAGTTGACGAAAACTTGCAGCTTTCTGGTAACTCCTACGGAAACTTTCCATGTACTGCTCCCATACAAAAGCACTGATAGTACCAGGGAGCGAAACAGGCCCAGCTTGGTCTTGATGCTGAGATAACTGCCCTGCCAGATTTTGGACAGCATGCCGTATGCGCGTTTAGCCTGGTTGATACGACGAGCGATGTCCTGCTCCGTACCACCATTTTCGGCAACAGTGCTACCCAGGTAGACGAAGTTGTCCACCTTCTCCACAGGCTGTCCATTAATATTGATGGCAATAGGTGACGGGGGGGGGGGGGCAAAGACCTTTTCCATAGTCCTCCGCGTGGGCGGCCCCTGGTAACGGCAGTGTATCAATTCGCTGACGGCCAATGTCTTAGCGATAAGACAGTTTGGAAAAGGCAGATAGCTGTAGCCTGAATGGCTGACGAACATCTAAGCGTCTCAGGTCTAGTAGGATGGAATGACTTGCGTAGTTGGACCTGCTACATAGTTGTGTGGGCTCCAGCACGTTTATTAAACCATCTGAAGCAGCTATCTCCGAGGCCATCCCCTGAATGGGGTTAAGCGACGTGCTGACAACTCGTCCTTGTAAAAACCACTCCATGTCAAGAAACCTGGAACAAAAGCCTCGGATTGGACGGATCAACAACGACGACCACGCAAACGAATAAAGGATTATTTTTTCGGATCCTGGAATGTACGCTCCCTGAACAAACCGGGGGCCGAGAAGGCCCTCCTTCAACAGGTCGAAAAGTACAAACTGAGCATTACTGCAGTCCAGGAAACAAATTGGCTTGGCAGCGAGATTAATGACAAGAAATCGTACACAATTTTTACAAGTGGCAAACCATCGGGCCGCATGGAGTTTGGAGAAGCATTTATAGTGAACAATCACCTCAAACCGCATATTACTGACTTCAAACCCATAAACGAACGGCTGTGTGCGATTCGCATCAAGACTCGATTCTTCAATCTCTGGCTCATCAATGTGCATGCCCCCACTGAAGTTAAAGAAGCCGCAGTAAAAGACGAGTTCTACGCCCGCCTTGAAACTCTCTTCGACTCACTTCCAACAAACGACGTCAAATTGCTGCTGGGAGACTTTAACGCGAAAGTCGGGAATGAAAGTTGGCATCGGGGGACCACTGGAGGCCACAGCCTCCATGAAGAATGTAACGATAACGGCCAGCGACTTATCGACTTCGCCTGCAGCAGGAATCTAGTCGTAAGCTCTACGTGTTTCCCGCATCGACGCATGCACAAGCAGACCTGGAAGTCTCCAGACGCACATACCGTCAACCAAATTGACCACGTCCTCATTTGCAGAAGATGGGCGTTTAGTGTCATGGATGTCCGCTCCTATCGAGGAGCAAACTGCGACTCAGATCATCACTTGGTGAAGACGACCTACAGATGTAGAATTTCCTCAGTGCACCAGTCAAGAATCAGCCCTCCCAAAATCTTTGCGGTTGATAAGCTCTTGAGTGATGCTACAGCGATGGCGTATACTACCGCCCTTGAGGAAAAACTATCACCTATGCTACACAACATCAGCAACACAGGCGTCCATGGGTTCTGGGAAGAACTCAAGGGTACCATCAAGGATGTCGTAGAGAAGATCGTGGGATATAAAGCCCGGCGAGCGCGAAATGACTGGTTCGACGAAGAATGCAAAAATTCACTTGACGCGAAAAACGAGGCCTACAGACAATGGATTCAACGAGGAACCAGAGCCAGAAGAGAAAAATATGACGAGCTACGGCGAATTTCGAATAGAATAATTAAACGTAAGAAACGTAAATACTTTGACGAGCAGTTGCTGAACATAAACGAAAACTTAGCTAATAGGAACACCAGACAAGCGTACAAACTAGTAAATACAATTAAAAACGGCTACCAACCCAGGACTAGCCTTTGTAAGGACAAGGATGGAAACATCATCAGCGACACCGATGGTATTAACAAACGATGGGCCTCTTATTTTGAAGAGCTTCTAAACCGACCATCTAACATCCAAACACAGGAAGCTCTCGACGATATTGTTGATCTAGGCCCACCCATTCAACCCCCGACAGTAGAGGAAGTTGATCTCGCGTTGCGGTCACTAAAACGAAATAAAGCGCCGGGCGCTGACGAGATTCCAGCTGAACTGCTAAGATTCGGTGGAACGAGTCTAGTTGATGCCATACATCAATTACTCCTGCGAGTATGGGAAAACGAGGAGATCCCAGACGATTGGCGCAGAAGCATCATCTGCCCAATTCATAAAAAGGGAGATAAACTGCGGTGTGAGAATTACAGGGGCATCTCACTAGTTTGTACGTCCTATAAAATTTTGACGAAAATTCTGGAAAATAGAATAAAACCGTACGCAGAACGAGTCATTGGCGAAAACCAAAGCGGTTTCAGACCTGGTCGCTCCACAACCGATCAGCTCTTCTCAGTCAAACTGATACTCCAGAGGTGCTGGGAATACAACGTAAACGTATACCAAATCTTTGTCGACTTCAAGCAGGCATACGACAGTATCGATCGTGGAGTACTGTACAACATCATGCTGCAATTTGGTATACCAGCAAAATTAGTGCGACTGACAAAGATGACGATGACCAACTCCGTCTCACAAGTCAGGATCCAGAATAGACTTACTGATCTATTTGAAACACGCACTGGTTTGAAACAGGGCGATGGACTGGCACCGACGCTCTTCAACCTAGCACTGGAATACGTTATTCGGGCCATGAATATGGACAACAGCAAGACGCTACTCATCAAGTCGACACAATTAGCAGCGTACGCCGACGATATCAACATCATGTCCCGAAGATTGGCTGACGCAGAAGAACTTCTGCATACGCTCGATACCGCTGCAAAGGAAGTTGGATTACGTATTAACGAGGGTACACAGTTAAAAATCTCGGTATTTTTTTTAAACCTGGTCTTGGACTACCACCATTTTTAATAATTTTAATTCTATAATCTAAACCCTTCCAAAGTTTACTTCTATTTTAAACCAAATTCGTAATAAATTCTAATACAATTCAAAGTTTACTTCCATTTTAAAACAATTTGTAATAAATTCTAATACAATTCAAACCTTTTTGTGTTCTTTTTGTTCTCGCATTATTTTCTAATCTAAGTTTAATTAAAAGGTAAACCCCACAAAGTATATTTTTTGAGTCTCAAGTCTCACTATAACTACTCGCAGTCAGCTCAAAATATTATGCTGCGTGGCCGAGTGGTCTAGGTCGCAACTCTACAACACGGAGTTCACAGGTTCGATGCTGCGTCATGGCGAAAAAAGTTAAAGATTAGCTGGCTAGCCTGCGATGGGCTTAATAAAGGATTTGGAAGTTTAGAAA
The DNA here is from genome assembly GCA_964017055.1 of Chloromyia formosa. Taxonomy (NCBI): domain Eukaryota; kingdom Metazoa; phylum Arthropoda; class Insecta; order Diptera; family Stratiomyidae; genus Chloromyia; species Chloromyia formosa. The sequence goes on from OZ024818.1 coordinate 65,040,925, forward strand.
ATTGAAAAAAAAATAATGGAGAAAAAACTTAGAGGAGTTAAAAAAAACGCAGTAAAATTAATATTTTTTCATAGATTATAATATCTGTAGATTAAATTTTAAACCAACAATTTGATTAAAAAAATAATGCCAGAAAAGTTTAATATTTAAACCAGTGAAGTTTACGGAACCAATTGTAATACTTTCATTTTATTAAAATCTAATACAATTTTGGTGTCGTCATATATGTAACCCGAATTAGCATTGATAATAGACCAGGATTTTTAACTGTGTAAAACTAAAATAATGATGAAATCGGTGACAAGGACACCTGCACAACCGAGCATCAATGTGGGGGACCTCAACATCGAGTTCGTGAACAACTTCATTTACCTGGGTTGCAACCTGTCAAGGGACGCCAACGAAACTGACGAAATCAAACGACGGATACAGTTAGCTAATAAGACTTTTTTCTCGGTTCTCCCCATAATGAAATCGAAACATGTGCACAGAAACACGAAGCTCCGCGTGTACAAAACCATTATACGACCAGTGCTATGCTATGGCTGCGAAGCATGGACCCTAACTCAAGCCTCCGAAAACATGCTAGATACTTTCGAACGTAAGGTTCTACGGCGAATTTTCGGGGCTGTTTGCGATCGAGATGGATGGCGCATCTGGTACAACCATGAGTTGTATGAAATGTACGATGAGCTGCAAGTCTCGAAAATCGTCAAACTACAACGACTTCAATGGGCAGGGCATGTACAAAGAATGGACGATGATCGCATGCCTAAGAGAGTAATGAATGCAGAACGAGTCGACGGAGCGAGACTGCGAGGACGACCGAGATCTCGTTGGGAGAGCTCAGTAGGTGTGGACGCCGCGCAGCTGCTGGGCTCCCAAAATTGGAGGACGCGGTCACGTGACCGAGATAATTGGAGGACAATGATCCAGGCGGCCAAGGCCCGACGTCGGGCTGTCGCGCCACGATGATGATGAATAGGTGACGGATTTCTTTTTCGCAACGGCGGGCTAAGAACCTTGGTCTTGTTGGTATTAATCTTTAGCCCAACCTTGCTTGCCTCCCTCTCGAGATTTAACGCCATTGCGGACAGATCCATGATTTTGTGGGAGAGTAGGCATATATGTCGTCAGCGTAGTCAAGATGTTGTAGATAAGATGTCAAAGTCTATTGAATTCCTCTGTCGAGCCCGGATAAGGCTGCATGCAACACATCGCCGATCACAATGAGGAATAGGATCGGTGAGAGGATGCACCCCTGCCGAACTCCACTGCGAATCTCAAAGTCCCCCGACACCTTACCTTTATGCAGAACGCGACATTTCGCGCCGTCATAGGTTGCCTTAATAATAGCCACAAGCTTCTCAGGGATGCCTCTCCTGCGCAAGGCCGCCCATATAGAATCCCGGTTCACACTATCGAAAGCCTTTTTGAAATCGATGAAAAGCAAGTGAAACGGAGAATCGTATTCAGCGCATTGCTCGATGATGATTCGCAAGGTGTTAATGTGATCGACACAGGAGAAGTCGGATAGAAAGCCAGCCTGCTCTTCATCAATTGTGCTTTCTAAGTGGGCCTTTTGAGTCGCGACAAACTCCTCATTATCATCGGGTTCACCTACTGAACCACCAACGGCAATATCCTCGTTTACGTCAACAAAGTCCAACTCATGGTATTCTAATAGACGGTTCTGAAGTCATTCTTCAATCCATTAGAATTTAATCCCAACTCCCGCAACTTTTCTCTCAAGGAGCCGACATTAAATCCCAGAATTGTCTCTCTATCCATCTCAAATACAACTCGATATTTTTGTAGGTCTAGGTAGAGCAAATCGTTCGTAATCTTAGTCTAGATCTAATATAATTCTTATTATCTAGCAATGTTACTTATCTCTTCAAAAGTTTATAACTCTCAATCGTATTAACGTCTCCAAGGCATCTCCGTTTCCTTCACTGATCAAGCAGACTGAGTTATAACGTTCGTTTCAAATCAACCTTAAATGAATCGCCCTTCAATAATCTTCGGTAAAACAATCAGGCACCTTCGTCTTTGTCGATAGAACATCAGTTTCCTTCGTCTGTCTTCTCTTGGTTCATTTCCACACACGATCATCGGGGTCAAAATCACAAATTCGAAATTTTCTTCACACTCTTGTCCACTCGTATTTGTATAGCAAAGTTCTACGTTTGCTACACAGTTAAAAATCCTGGTCTATTATCAATGCTAATTCGGGTTACATATATGACGACACCAAAATTGTATTAGATTTTAATAAAATGAAAGTATTACAATTGGTTCCGTAAACTTCACTGGTTTAAATATTAAACTTTTCTGGCATTATTTTTTTAATCAAATTGTTGGTTTAAAATTTAATCTACAGATATTATAATCTATGAAAAAATATTAATTTTACTGCGTTTTTTTTAACTCCTCTAAGTTTTTTCTCCATTATTTTTTTTTCAATTTTCTAAACTTCCAAATCCTTTATTAAGCCCATCGCAGGCTAGCCAGCTAATCTTTAACTTTTTTCGCCATGACGCAGCATCGAACCTGTGAACTCCGTGTTGTAGAGTTGCGACCTAGACCACTCGGCCACGCAGCATAATATTTTGAGCTGACTGCGAGTAGTTATAGTGAGACTTGAGACTCAAAAAATATACTTTGTGGGGTTTACCTTTTAATTAAACTTAGATTAGAAAATAATGCGAGAACAAAAAGAACACAAAAAGGTTTGAATTGTATTAGAATTTATTACAAATTGTTTTAAAATGGAAGTAAACTTTGAATTGTATTAGAATTTATTACGAATTTGGTTTAAAATAGAAGTAAACTTTGGAAGGGTTTAGATTATAGAATTAAAATTATTAAAAATGGTGGTAGTCCAAGACCAGGTTTAAAAAAAATACCGAGATTTTTAACTGTGTACCGATCGAAATCTGGAATCTTCTTCTCTTTTTTCGCTCGGACGATACAGGCCAGAGTCGCACTAGCAATTCGGCAACTTCGTCCACTATCGAAAGCGAAATTCTATACAACAACAGCGACAAACTAGGCACACTCGTCTTTTCAATTAATTTACACGGCTTTACGTCTCACATTCGTCCCGGTTGAGCCCCCAAAATTGTAGGAAATGTAGGTTTTCCTACATTTTAATTTGTGTTTTCCACATTTAGAATTCGTTTTCAAATATTTATTTATATGTATTTAATAACAATTATTTCAAAATTCAGGAATGCAATTAGTGCAATTTTATTTTCTCAACGTCTGTTTAGCGTTTATCCGATCGAAAACGCTAAAGGAAAGATAAGTTTCAAAGTTCGCCACCTCCGCTTAATCGCTTTTCCATAACAAAATTCTTGTTATCGCTTAAATGTTTATCCAAAACAAAATGCCAACACCTGACAATCGGTTAAACGTTTATCCAAAATTAAAACCCAACACCATGTCTCCGGTTGAAAATTTATCCAAAGCAAAAAGTCAAGATACGTTCCACTCTTTTTGACTTGGTAATTTAACGGACGTATGAGAAAACGAAAATATTTTTCAGCTAGTACACAGCATGGGTAAGCTCATGCCCCTGTTGGTTATCGGGCAGTTTCACGAGACATTGAGAAAACGGGTCTAAGAGTTCTCTACTGGATATGATCGAAGGTGGGCAAAAATTCTTTTTCCGTAGTCCTCCGCGTGGGCGCCCCCTGGAACGGCAGTGGTCACTGACCATTGTTAACGAATGTCAAGCCGCCAGTGATAGCGGTGCGATGATTTGGTTGAGGTAAATCTTCCCCCTGTGGTGGGGGGCGTAAAATAACACCACGGCCTTCCCTTTGACGGCCTGTCGTTAAAACCGACAAAGGACAGGATGTGTATGTCAGCAACTTGCACTATCCAAAATCTTCTATATGCTAACGAAACGTCAACTATGCCTCGGATAAGGACTGACTCAACGGTTACGACTTTTGGATATGCTACAATGACAAAGATTGGATTTTGGAATGTGCGTATTCTCCTGGACAATGGATCAGAAGGACCCAAAGCGCACGATTTATTCAATTAGAGAGTGAATTTCTGAGGTATAACTTAAACATCTTAGAAGTTAGTCAGATAAGATGGTGGGACAGCGGAGAATATATCTCTCCAACTGGTAGCACCGTAATGTTGTACTCCGGTAGAGCTACAGGTAGTAGTCGTGAGTCAGGTGTGGGGCTCCTTTTAACCAGAGCACGAAACTGTCTCTTATCCTGGGATCCGGTCTCCGACCGAATCATGACCGGCAGGTTCCGGACCAAAATGAAATATTTCAATAATACTGAACCCGACAGTGTCTTGGCGAAATACTCCTTCTACGAAGAACTAAACGCCGTTTAGAGCAGAACACTTAAAGGTGACATTGTAATGGTTATGGGAGATATGAATGCAAAAGTTGGCGCTGATAACTATGGGCTCAGACATGTGATGGGGCGACACGGTCTTGGTGATCGTAACGACAACGGTAAAAGATTTGTAGAGTTCTGCAACTTTCACAGTCTCTTCATAGGTGGTACTATGTTTAATCATAAGGACCACCACAAAATCAGTTGGTCCTCTGTTGATCGGCGCAGAACACAAAGTCAGATCGAACACTTTGCCATTAGTAAAAGATTCAAGAGTTGCCTCCTGGACGTGCGAAACAAGAAGGGTGCCGATATTGGGATGGGAAGAGACCATTATCTTATTATCGCTAATGTTTGATTCCGTATTGCAGCCGTGCGCCGTCCTACTGATGAAAGACCCACGCACCGCAAATTCAACACCGCTTGACTAAAAAATCCAGCTGTCTTATAACAATATAATGACCATCTTGCGCAAAACGCAGTTGACATACTATAACTAGTAACCCAGATAGTGACATAAATGAAAACTGGGATGCCATAAAGAATGCGTACATTGATAGCGCGGATACCATCCATTGCACAAACACGGATTGCCGGAATAAGCCCTGAATGTCCGACGCTTCATGGCAGCGGATTGTTGAAAGAAAAGAACTGAAGGTTCGTTTGGCTGCAGAATCAGACGACAATCGAAGCAGCATCGAACTTCTTTACCGTCAGAAAGCTCGAGAAGTTCAGCGTAGTGTGCGACGCGATAAAAGAGTTTATGCCAATTCTCTTTTAGCCTCAGCAGAAGAAGCCGCTAGAAGTAACAACTTAAACGCCGTATACGGTGTCATCAAGGAGTTTACAGGTGGTCGTAACTCCTGCCAACATCCGGTGAAAGATAGTGATGGAAAGCTACTTATCTTGGAAGAAGATCAAATGAGGCGGTGGAAAGAACACTTCGCCGCGGTCTTGAACCGTGTAACCTCTGGTGAAGTTCCCCCTCATATAGATAATTTAGCTAACCATCAAAATGTGCGTATACGGTCCACTGCCCCGACTAAAGAGGAAATAGTCACTGCAATTATTGCACTAAAACGAGGAAAGGCCGCCGGACTTGACGGTATCCCTGCCGAACTTTATCAAGCAGCGCCAAGCGTAACTGCCGATTTGTTGCACCCACTTGTTGATAAAGCGTGGAATACAGAGACTTTTCCCACTGAGTGGAAGGAAGGTTTGATCATCAAACTTCCAAAAAAGGGTAGCCTCACAGACTGTAATAATTGGAGAGGCATTTGTGTGCTTCCCGCCGTTGCCAAGATAATAGCTAAAATCGTCCAGGAAAGACTAAAGGCCCATTTAGAAAGCACAATTGATGAAGAGCAGGCTGGTTTCCGATCCGGATTCTCCTGTGTCGATCACATTAACACCTTGCGAATCATCATCGAGCAATGCGCTGAATACGATTCTCCGTTTCACTTGCTTTTCATCGATTTCGAAAAGGCTTTCTATAGTGTGAACCGGGATTCTATATGGGCGGCCTTGCGCAGGAGAGGCATCCCTGAGAAGCTTGTGGCTATTATTAAGGCAATCTATGACGGCGCGAAATGTCGCGTTCTGCATAAAGGTAAGGTGTCGGGGGACTTTGAGATTCGCAGTGGAGTTCGGCAGAGGTGCATCCTCTCACCGATCCTATTCCTCATTTTGATCGGCGATGTGTTGCATGTAGCCCTATACGGACTCGACAGAGGAATTCAATGGACTTTGACATCTTATCTACAACATCTTGACTACGCTGACGACATATGCCTACTCTCCCACAAAATCATGGATCTGTCCGCAATGGCGTTAGATCTCGAGAGGGAGGCAAGCAAGGTTGGGCTAAAGATTAATACCAACAAGACCAAGGTTCTTAGCCCTCCATTGCGAAAAAATAAATCCGACACTTATTGCCATCAATATCAATGGGCAGCCTGTGGAGAAGGTGGACAACTTCGTCTCCCTGGGTAGCATTGTTGCAGAAAATGGTGGTACGGAGCAGGACATCGCTCGTCGTATCAACCAGGCTAAACGCGCATACGGCATGCTGTCCAAAATCTGGCAGAGCAGTTATCCCAGCATCAAGACCAAGCTGGGCCTGTTTCGCTCTCTGGTACTGTCAGTGCTTTTGTATGGGAGCAGTACATGGAAAGTTTCCGTAGGAGTTACCAGAAAACTGCAAGTTTTCGTCAACTCATGTCTTCGTCGAATTTTAAGAATTTTCTGGCCCGAAACAATATCAAATGAAGAGCTAAGTCGGCGTACGGGTCAGATGCCAATCGACGAATTGATACGCAGGCGAAAATGGCAGTGGATAGGTCACACATTGCGGAAGAGTGATAACTGCATTGCTTTGCATGCCATGAAGTGGAACCCCATTTCCAACCAAGGCCGACCAAGAGGGGGTCATCGAATCACAAGGCGTCGATCTGTGGCAAAGGAATGTCAGGCACTGGGTAAGTCGTTTGGGGAGTTGCGTCCCATTGCCCAGAACAGAGTACGATGGCGCGCAGGAGTAGTTGACGCGCTATGCCCCGCTAGGGGTTAAGGCAAAGTAGTTAGCTAGCTTACCGAAGGTATGATACCCTTCACGCGAAACTTTAATTTTGGTTTATTGTGAAAAAATTTGATGGGGCGACCGGTAGCGCAGTGTGTTGAAGCATCAGTCTCATGTTTGAGTACCGGCGTTTCGCGTTCCAATTCCGTCCGCGACCACGTTCGTGGCCATGGATGTGCAGGAGGTGCATACTAAACTTTGGAACGGTCGTTCTTATGACAACAATATGAAACTTGAGAAATATTTCTTCAGAAATAAAAAAGTTTTTCTCATAAAGACGGACTTTTGGCTGGTCGTTCCTGTGGCAGCTATATGACCTAGTGGTTCGATTCCGTTGTTCCCGACATATATACAGCGTGCAAAAGAAAGAAGGCTTTGTGCAAAATGTCAGCTCGATAGCTTTAAAACGGAGAGACTAGTTTGCATAGAAGCAGACAGACAGACGGATAGATGAACAATGCTTAATCGACTCATCTCGTCATACTGACCAAGAATATGTCGTATATAGTATAGTTTACATGCTTTCTTCTGTGCGTTGCAAACTTCATGACAAAGTTAGGATATATTAACTTTGTGATTGTCACATTCGTGCAGGGTATAAACATGGAGTGTTTGTTTGTTCGTTTTTTCCGGCCAAACGACTCAATCGATTTCTATGAAAAATTTATATTCATATATTCGTTATGATCCAGAATAGGTTCTGGCGTTTTCAATTTTTCGATTTGGCCACATCGACCAATTCCAACTCCTGCAAGCGCCAAAAAATATTCTCCAAAATGACCGAGATTGCTGTCAAAACATTGGTTTTCGGGGTCGCTGAGATGAATGGTGACACTCCCAAAACTCCTCACCCTCCTCTTAACACCACTCCCGCGACTAAGTGACTGAAAAAATGTCCCAAACTACCAAAATTTGTGCCGAATGGATAGTCTTCGAGTCGCAAGATGTATGGTGACACCCCCCTCCTTGCCTCCGACCCCTGCGGCTGAGTGACAGTGAAAAATGTCCGACATGACCGAGATTAGGGACCTGAAGTCCGATCGTGGCCAACGGCCAACCGAGTCCGATGGCGCGCAGGAGTAGTTGATGCGCTATACTCCAGAAGGGGTTAAGACAAAGTAGTAGCGTGTTTAGTTTCCGTGGTTTCAGTTCTTACATGTTTTTGTATTAGTAGCAAAGTCTCCAAATGAACGAAACTATAGTCATTTTTTTCAAATTTTCTCCCGTTACCAGGAAAGTTATAGATTTGTATGGTTTATTGCTCCAGTTCGAGTCATGGAAACGGAACTAGATTTTCGAAAACGGACTTTCATTGATTTTGACATTCCGCTAAAAAAATAACTAAAACAGGGGTCACGGAAACTGAACACCTGCCAATGTACCAGTTCGCTGTTTCTGACGTTAGTCGAGACAGAAATTTATTGAACCCTTTTTGTTTTATTTTTTATACCCTAGACTTATAGTATAGGGTATATTGTTTTTGTTACAATGAAAATATGTAACACCTTAAAGGAGGCTCCGGAGGTATAGCAATGTATATCTAAGTATTAATAGGCTAACAATTTTTGTATGGGAATTTTGTGACGGGAACTCCTCCCAAACTACTGAACCGATTTTAATGATTTATACACCATTAGAAAGGTATTCTTTCGAAGGTTATTAAAATTGGCGAAATACTTTAGCTATAATCCGCGAAAAACATTGCGAGCTTAGAATCCAAACTTGGCCAGAAGCGGTTCGTGGCTTTGCGGGGATTCGGTAAAACATTGCGAGCTTAGAATCCAAGCTGTACCAAGCTTGGGCAGATGTATTCGCTACAGCGTTGGGTCAGCAGTTCGTGACCAAGCTTGGGCAGAGATTCGAATCATGTATATAATGACCAAGCTTGGGTAGATGTATCCGCTAAGGATCTTTCATGAGATTGTGGGTGGAACAGCGTTCATTGGATTGTGAGTGGAGCCGTCTAGAAAAGATACTCACGAAATAAATAAACCGTCGAATAGAAAATATGAATCAAGTATCCAAGTGTACTTAATTTTTATGCTGCATAGTTATGAGCGTCGAATTGAAAAAATGATAAGCGTCGAGTTGAAAAAATTAGTATGCATAGTCCACTTAACAAGTGGAAAAGAAATGTTATGAGAAGAGATCTATTGTGGGTGTTCAATCGGGCCAATAAGTGTGATAAGTGTGATACGCAGATCTATTGTGGGTGTTCTCAAGTAATACATATATAAGTATCGTGGTGACCAAGATACGTGAAGGTCAATACATACTTTAGTTACTTTCTTGGTAAATATTAATTTTTTGTGCAGTGCTTTCGGGCGAATAAGTGTTTTTAAGTAAATAGGTAAATAGGAAGGAAGTAGTAGTAGTTTGCAAAATGCCTTCCCAACGGCATTCTGTAATTACTGGTAGGATTGAGCGGCGTGGTAGACGAAATTACATGAGAGTAATTAGAAACCACGACGCAATCAATCATTTAGATGGTGCATATAAATGTGCCTTAAATATACAATAGTTTCACGGGATTTGGAACCTTTCAGTTGCGGTCCTCTGAATTTCCGTTGCTCATTTTGTGGTGCAAAACATTTTGAAGCATAAATTACTTAACGTAATAGGAATGCCTTTAGTTTATGCTGCCATAAGGGCAAAGTTCATTAGCCATCATTATCTGAGAACATATTTTTCAAGAATATTTGTGAGCCGTGGTGAATGGGCTTCAAGGTCGAATTAAAACCAACGATCTAAACCAAATACTTACAGCTATATTTTGAGCTAAATATTTGGCCGTAACCAATTAAATTTCATTTTTCTATAATTTCCAGTTCCAGTTGTTAGAAGATCCGGCGGAGCCGGGTGCTTTATCTATCTTCACACAAACGCTAGATGATCCAGCGATACCGGATCATCTAGTATGTATATAAATGATCAGAGTCACCTCCTGATTCGATTTAGCCATGTCTGTCTGTCTGTCTGTCCGTCTGTCAGTCCGTCTGTCTGTCTATCTGTCCGTCTGTCTGTCCGTCTGTCCATTCGCACGATAACTTTCGATAGAATGAAGCTAGAGCTTTTAAATTTTGGTCAAATGTTGGCAGTATGATCTAGTTGGTTGGTACTGGACATGATCAGGCCAAGAGAACGCCTACCTCCCCTACATATGTCAAATACTTAAATGTATCTATAACTCCCGATTAAATAAACATGAAAAGCTCTAGCTTTGGTATATTGCTCGTGAGGGTAATCTTATACTCTCCTTGAAAAATAAAATCAGTTGAAAACTAACGGTAATTTTCTTACAAAGAACCCCGTACTACCCTACTTTTCAGGTTTTTTGTCTACAACTCTTGAACCAGGTGAGGTGGGAAGCTGCTTAAGTTTGAGTAAGTTGAGCATAATCAGATCAAAGAAACACCTAGCTCCCCTACAAATTTCAAAAAATTAAATATTCCTTTAATTACTATAACTTTCGATAGAATGACACTAGCAAATTGAAAATTTGGTAGAATGTTGTTAGTAAGATCTACTTGGTTGGTGTTGAAAATGGACAAGATCCGACCCAAGGAACGCCTACCTCTCCTACAAATGAAACTTCCAATAATCGATCACTTTTGATAGAATGAAGCCAGCAACTTGAAATTTTGGTCAAATGTTTAAAGTAAGATTGAGTTAGTTGGAATTAAAGATAGGCCAGATCCGACCCAGGGAATTCCTACCTCCCCTACAGATGAAACTTCAAATAGCGATAACTTTCGATAAAATGAAGCTAATGACTTGAAATTTTGGTCAAATGTTTATACTGGGTTTTAGTTGGTTGTTACTAAAAATGCGAAAGATTCGACAAAAGAAACCTACCCCTACAAGTGAGACTTCAAATAAGCAATAACTTTAGACAGAATGAAGCTAGCGACTTTAAAAATTCGACAAATATTTGTAGAATGGGTTAGTAAATTGGTTTTGAGAATGGTCAGCATTCTCCTGAATGAGTGCCAACTTCCCCTATAAACTGGTCATATAGGAAACTCTCTTTAATGCAAATGGTCGTTGCCAATTGGCACTTTTGGTATCACCAAAGTCTAGGCCTAGGGTATATACGCTTCGGACTCCCGACTCGGTCTGGTTTTAAGTTTATTAGCTTCATTTCTTCGTAAGTAGGTGTTTTGTAGCCATATTAGTTGAAAATGACTTACCTTAATACTAGCTGCTATTGTAACAATATTATTTCCTATTCCTGACTATATTGCACATAAACGGAGTATTATCTGGAAAAAAATAAAATATTGAAAATGAATAAGAAAGTGGTAAATGTTTAAAAAAAATGGTGTGAACATGTCAGTACAATAATTTTGAGGTTAAAAATGAAGCTAAAAAGTAGAGGGCTTTGCCCGCAATACGAAGGAGTTATAGTGTCCTATGTTAACAGGAGATGAACTGTCATACTCGTGGGGATGCATAGCCATTCACGTTAAGACGAAATTGCAAGCTTGCATTAAAAAAAGAAACTGAACAAATAGTTATAGTTTAAAAGACAGCCCCCCCTCTAAACCCAATCTTTACCATTCAAAATGGGCAATTAAATAACTAAAATTCGGACTTGTCCGAATTCAGCTTTAATCGACACTGAGTAAAAAAAAATAAACAATACGAAAAACGACATGTAAGTAATACTCGCACCACATGAGGCCCGCAGGTATATTTTTGGTATTGTCAAAATGCCCAACTTTAAATGAATGTATTATTATTAAATATTATGTGATTTGTAATGAATCCATATCCTGGTAGTGCTGCTTCCACCGGCAGAACGAAGGCAGCACACTCATCAGGTGCAGATTTGTCGGCGGTACGAAACCAGAGGCCGAGGGTCCCATTACACCCGGACACCGATGCGAGCGCGAGGGCATTTGCACAGTCTGCCAACCATTCTATCCTTATCGCCCCATTTTTCATTATTCCCCATTTTTGCCTCCCATGTTTATGTTATTTTCCCCAGGCGTACGAATTTTCATTAATACGTAAACGAAAGGGGCAACGAGAGGCGAAAACGCCGCCCACGTCTCTCGAACTGAGCATAGGCCGCTACTAAGCTCGTTGAGGGGCTTTTTTCTTCGCTAGATGGCACGGCCCGACCTTCACGGACATTATGCTACCTTAGGCTCTGTCCCCACGGGCATCATCGGATGCCCACCAAACCGTCTATTACAGATTCTTGAAACATGGTCAGATTATTGACTATGGTAGTGAATATCGATTGCCATCAATAGGCGTGTTTTTTTTCCGTAACCGTATAGGGTCCCTGCCCTGGTTGCGCAAAAAAACCGCTCTAGGGTAGCATCCAGGTTTAATTCTGAAGTGTGAAGTTGTCTACACTGCCGTCAAGTGGTGGACCTCAAATGTGGTGAAAATAAATTACAAATTCGGATGAAATATCAGTTTGATTATCGGATCGTTTATTTATTGCGACGGCGGACGTTTATAAACTTGGCGTACCGCTCTAACTTATCAAACATCATTCAAACGAGTTATTTATCAGTGACAGCTACAAGTACTCTATCCAAATGGGGCGCGGATTCGATCCCCAGCAAATTCTTATGTTTTTTTTCCTTTTTATTTTGTTCTATTGATATTTTTTAGTAACCCTATTGAAAATCTATTATTTAATAATAGGCATATGCCCATAAGAGCAAGACGTAATATTAGTTTACCAATGAACTTACCTGATTGGCAAAAACACAAGCGTGCTAACATAAACATATTAGATTCCACACGACACTAAGGCCATCTATGTGCCATGCATGTGGAAGTTATTGAGGGGTTATCGAGTGTAGGGTAGCCACCCTAATAATTATGTTATTTTACCCTACACCCGATAAATTCCCCAAAAAATACGCTTAATATTTTTCACCTCAATATACAAACCGTCGCTTTAATAACTATAGAAAAGGTGTAACTAACACTTTGTTAGGTGTCAAAAGTTTTTTTGTGTATTTTGATAGGTCACTTTCAGAATACGCTGCCATTACAACTTTCTATTTATTTCAAACCTGTTACCTTTTTATTAGTTTTTTTTTTCTAATTTTCAAGGGTGGGGTGTTTCGAGAGTGATCTATACCAAAAGACAAAAAATTAACTCCGACAAAAATGTTAGTTATGCCCTTTCTGCATTAAGGCGATGAAATATACATATATAAATATATATGTACTCGTATTAATCAATTTTTAGAAGACGTTGAAATTCCATTATTTTCCATTTTCTACACTCAGAAAAATTTACCGTCAAAATGTCTTATTAGTATCCCATTAATTTATCAGGATAGAGTTTCCATATAAAACTGAAATAAGTTTTTTAGTATAAATCCGATTCTCCGCATTGAAATAATGTGATCGAAACCACAAACCGGGAATTAATAGGAAGCTTATTATTTGAACATTGTTTGTAATTAATTCAACAGTATGTCATATTAAATAGAAAATGCGCATCAATAGTATAATGTATCCCATTGTTCTAATAACACAGGCCTGCATAAAATGCTTTTAAATTTTTTTTTTACTTTGATGATTGATTCTTATGTATTTTTTCGTGCTTAATTCGGAACCGAACCTCATTTTTCTCTATCAAGTAACGTTTTCCCACAAAACATGAATTTAAAATTAATGTTTCATTCGTTTTCAAATTTTATCAAAATCAATGATTCTTATGTATTTTTTAGTGCTGAATTTAAAACCGAAACCCGTTTTTAGGGTTTTGTAAAATAGTAAAAACAAAACCCTTATGAAATCGGTCAAATGTCTGTCTGTCCATGGAATATCTCACGAACGGCTGAAGCTACATACATGAAATTTTGTAGGAATGTGTAGAATTACTATAATTCACCGGAGAAAGCGAATCGTCGTAATAGGTCAACTTTAAGGGGAGGTTCCCATAGAGGGGAAATGAAGGTCGAACTTTTTTTTTCGTTTGGTACAGGCAAGTGGGGTATCATAAGAAAGATACCGTCGAGTACATTCCATTTTTGGAATTTTTTCAAATTTGAAGAAACGGGAAAAGAGGGAGAGGGGAAAATATGTCATCCGAGTTTGTCCCCCCCCCTTGCATTTCGAGACCGTTATACTTAGAAATATGAAAATTTACAAAAAAGCGCCATTTTACTAGCGTAGAAAACCTAGATTTATAGAATTTTGAAATTTCATCAGAAAAGGTTAATAATAGTACATTTCTATAGTTGCAGTTAGCACACCCCTGCACCCCTTAAGCGCACCCGAGGTCAAAAATATTGATGGCCAATGATAACCAACATAGGCAATAATACCTCCAAGTTTCATTACAATCACATAATATTTAATAATAGTACATTCATTTAAATTTTGAGATTTTGATGCCATTCATACAAAAAATGCACATAACCGGCTACATACAATACTAGTACTGCATACTTGAATATTGTTTACTGTTTTTCGCAAAGTGAATTGGAGTTAAACATTTCTGAAAGGGTGGAGATTGGTGGTATAGGAGTGGTAGAGGAGAGAAGTTTAAGGGGGGAGGTAGGTGGGTTGCTGCTTTAAGGGGAGGTTTCCATAGAGGGGAAATTAAGGTCAACATTTTTTTTCATCTGATATGGGCAAGTGGGGTATCATGAGAAAGGTACTACCGAGTATATTCCATTTTTGGCGTCTTCATCAAATTCGAAGAAAGGGGACAATATGAGATTATATTGTACAATAATTTGTCCCACCCCCTTACCATTTCGAGACCGTTACACTTAGAAATATGAAAACATATAGGAAGATGGCTTTCAACTAGCACAGAAAACAAAAAAAATATGGAATTTTGATATATTCTCAAAATAGGTTAATAATAGTATATTTCTCTAGTTACAGTTAGCACACCCCTGCATTTCTCAAACTCATCCGAGGTCGAAAATATTGATGGCCGACGATAATCAACACCACGTGCAATAATATCTCCAAATTTCGTAATAATCACGTAATATTTAATAGTATTGTTTACATTACATTCATTTAGATTTGGTCATTTTGATATCATCCATACAAAAATGCACATAACAGGTCTCTTGTACTACATACTAGTACTACGAGTACAACATACTTGCATGTTGTTTTCCGTAGAGCGAATTGGAGTTAACCATTTTCAAAAGGGTAATGATTGGTAGGAGAGGTGGGAGGAGGGGAAGGGGGGAAGGAGGGAGGGGTATGCTCGTCGCTGACTCTATTCTCTATAATTATTCAAACAATTTATTTTCAATATTTTTTATGCAAACTTACAATTTGCAATATTGTCTTAACTTCAATGGTTAAGCATCTCCAAAAGTAGGACATCTCCTATTGGCATGGGACACTACAAAACCCTCGGATTGCGGGCGTAGCCCTCTATTTTCCGGTTTCATTTTTATCATGTGTCGTTTTTCCACAAAACGTAGATTTATGGCAAACTTTTTAGGAAAATAGTTCGCTTAAAAAAATTTTTATACCCTAGACTTTTAGTACAGGGTATATTGTTTTTGTCACGACGAAAATATGTAACACCTTAAAGGAGGCTCCGGAGGTATAGCAATGTATATATAAATGATCAGGGTCACCTCCTGATTCGATTTAGCCATGTCTGTCTGTCTGTCCGTCTGTCTGTTCGTACGATAACTTTCGATAGAATGAAGCTAGAGCCTTGAAATTTTAATCAAATGTTGGAAGTATGATCTATTTGTTTGGTATTGAAAATGAGCATGATCAGGACAAGAGAACGCCTACTTCCCCTACATATGTAAAATAATTAAATGTATCTATAGTATAACTCCCGATTAAATAAGCCTGAAAAGCTCTAGCTTTGATAGATTGCTCGTGAGGGTAATCTTATACTCTCCTGGAAAAATTAAATCGGTCAGTTTAAAACTAACGGTAATTTTCTTACAAATACACCCGTACTACCCTACTTTTCAAGTTTTTTTGTCCATAACTCTTGAACCAATTGACGTGGGCACCTGATTTTTTGGCATGTAACCCTGAGGCGAGAAGCTGCTTGAGTTTTAGTAAGTTGGGTATAATCAGATCAAAGGAACGCCTACCTCCTAGAAATAAAAAAAAATATTCATTTAGTTAGGATAATTTCCAATAGAGTGACACTAGCGAGTTGAAAATTTGGTATAATATTGGTAGTAAGATCTAGTTAGTTGGTATTAATAATTGGCAAGATCCGAACAAAACAACCCATACCTCCCCTACAAATGAAACTTCAAATAAGCAATAACTTTTAATAAAATGAAGCCAGCAACTTGAAATTTTGGTCAAATATTTGAATTGAAATTTAATTAGTGGTTTTAAAAATTGGTCAGATCCGACCCAAGGAACCTCTACCTCCCCTACAAATAAAAAAAAGCATAAAATAAGAGATAACTTTCGATAAAATGAAGCTAATGACTTGGAATTTTGTTCAAATGTTTGTAGTAGGATCCAGTTGGCTAATATTGAAAATATGTGAAATCCTACTTCCCCGACAAATACAACTTCAAATAAGCGATAACTTTCGATAAAATGAAGCTAGTGACTTGAAATGCTGGTCAAGTGTTTGCACTAGGATTTAGTTGGTTGTTATTAAAAATGCACAAGATCTGACAAAGAAAACCTCAATCTCCCCCTACATGTGAGACTTTAAATAAGCGATAATTTTCGATAGAATGAAGCTGGCGACTAAAAAAAATCGACAAATATTTGTAGTGTGGATTAGTTAATTGATTTTGAGAATGGTCAAGATCCTTCTCAATGATCGCCAGCCTCCCCTATAAACTGGCCATATAAAAAACTCACTTTTAATGCATACGGTCGTTGCCAATTGGGTACCACCACTAGGTGTGTACAAGTCTAGGGTATACGCTTCGAACTCCAGGCCTTCAGTTCGTGGACCCATCATCAGTCAATTTTTAGGGTTTTGTAGTAAAAACAAAACCCTTATGAAATCGGTCAAATGTCTGTCCGTCTGTCCGCCTGTCCATGAAATATCTCACGAAGGG
Organism: Chloromyia formosa; assembly: GCA_964017055.1. Taxonomy (NCBI): domain Eukaryota; kingdom Metazoa; phylum Arthropoda; class Insecta; order Diptera; family Stratiomyidae; genus Chloromyia; species Chloromyia formosa. The sequence goes on from OZ024818.1 coordinate 65,057,892, forward strand.
CTGAAGCTACATATATGAAATTTTGTGGGAATATGTAGAATTACTATAATTCGCCGATTCGTTGCAATAGGCTGACTTTAAGGAGAGGTCCCCATAGAGGGGAAATGAAGGTCAAATTTTTTTTTTTTCATCTGGTATTGGCAAGTGGGGTATCATGAGAAAGGTAACATCGAGTACATTTCATTTTTGGTATTTTCATCAAATTTGCAAAAAGGGGAAAAGAGGTAGAGGGGAAAATATGTGATCCGAGTTCCCCCCCCCCCCCCCTTGTGCATTTCGAGACCATTATACTTACAAACATGAAAATTTGCGGGAAAGCGGCATTTCACTAGCATAAAAAAAAAAACTAAAAATCGTAGAATTTTGATATCTCATAAAAAAGGGTAATAATAGTATATTTCTATAGTTGGAGTTAGCACACCCCTGCACCCCTTAAGCATACCCGAGGTCAAAAATATTGATGGCCAATGATAACCAAGATCATAGGCAATAATATTTCTAAGTTTCATTATAATCCTATAATATTTATTTTAATAATAGTACATTCATTTAAAGTTAGGCATTTTGACACTATCCACACAGAAAATATACCTACCGGCCTGATAGGTGTGAGTACTACTTTCATGTTGTTTTTCGCAGTTGCAGTTATTTAATTAATCATTTTTGAAAGGGTGAAGATTGCTTGGGGGCGCTGCATCGTAATTGGCCAATTTTACCGGGTGGAAGGGGGGGACACAACACACAGAGGCGAAATTAAGGTCAATTTTGTTTTGTTATCGACTGATAGGCAAGTGAGGTGTCGTCAGAAAGGTAATGTTGAGTACATTCCATTTTTCGCATTTTCTTGTAATTTGTAGAAAGGGGAACAGTGGGGGAGGAGAAAATATTAGTTCGTAATTACAATAGAATGAATTGGCATGTAAAATGTAAATGGGTCAGACATTTTAATTATGTTTTTGTTTTTGCAAGGAGCCGATATTTATATACCAAAATAAGCGCTTGCTACACGGTTGCAAATTTAGGTATCAAATTAATAAAAATTGTTATTTATATAAATCCATAAAGAAAACGTATAAACTATATAATCATGCCAGGTATAAAGATCTATAAGCTTCTGTATATTGCTTTTATATGTACTGGTATGAAGCTTTAATATTAATTTCGCATAAATTCAAAACCATTTGTTTATTGGTTCTACCAATAAATTGCTTTTATCAACTTTATACGATTTAGTATAAATGTAGCATTATTCAATTTAGGATAAATTCAATACCTTTCATTTATAGATTTCATAAATAACTGCATTTTATAAATTTTATCTTCGTAAATATACATAGTATTTATAGAAATATGTTATAGAATATATTTCTGTAACTATTACATATATTTGTAATTTCATTGGGTGTAAAATATATTCAATATTATTCATAATTATTTAATATGTATAAAATCGTTACTTTCGAGAACTTTTCCTATTGTACTATTCCTGTAAATTCAGTTTTTGGAAGAAAAAAATTATTTACATCCCTTATAGTCACATAGAAGCCAATAAAGTTTATTTTTTTTCAAAACCTGGATTTAGAGCAAAAGGAAAAAAGTGCTCCGCTCAAAACTTACGATTTTGACCACCAATATCACGTTTATTAAACCATATTAAACGTAATTAATCTACTACCTTCTTTATAATCAAAAGACTTTTCGGTTTAAATTAAATTTCAATTTATTCATATTTTCTTTATTATGTACATACATTTTGTTGGTTTTTCGTGATGTATCGTTACAATATGTTTCAAATCTTTTTATATTTGACAGGCTTATTATACATACCTATTTGGTCATTAAATTACTTTTCCATTTGGTATGAATTATGGAAGTAAGCAAATGTAGTAAATATTTTTTCACATAAAATCCAATAGTTTTTATTGAATTTGAAAATTTCAATGATTGCGTAGAAAATTGTATTGGTGGAATCATTTAAGTTATCAGATAATGTAAAAAACAGGCCTGGCCTATAATGAGCGAAATTCTGCAACCAAGCCACTATAACCAATAATTGGTCATCTGATTCTCCATGGCTCAAACTAAAGTCAAACAGTACCTGAAATTAAATACTAGAAGCACACACTAGCCCAATGCAATCATAACTTACTAATTCGGGGCAAAAAAAGAAATAACTGCAATTTTGAAATGGACTGAATTCCACTTTTGAAGACTGACGTCGTTGGTATTCTAATATGGACTTGAGCTTAATTTTAGCGGTTTCTAGCTGCTCCGGATATGTAAGATCCTGAAGGTTTTTAACATTTTGTTCTATTGTAGGTAGATCATAATTTTCCTCGATTTTGTCCCTTTGACTAAGATTGGCCTCTTCAAAAAGATGTTCAATTTTTCGACGATTCGCCCGATTGTTTTTTGTTTCGTTTATAAAAACTCGTTGTTTGTTTGTTTTGTTTATATGAAGACTTAGAGTCTTCTTCTGTAAATGAAATTGTTAGTATTAGTGATTAAACCAAGTGTATTTGTAAATTACCAGCTCATTGTCATCATCTGCTAATTGCCTCCTGGAGATAAGCTGCTACGAATGAAACCACCTTCCTTCTTGCATATTTCTGTAGATTTCCATTTTCATACTCTTGTAATATATTTGGGCCGGCTTCTTGTTTATGGATATATGCTTTTAATGACTAAAATGTTTCACATTAAAAAAAAAACCCTCTTCATATTCTCAATTTTCAATTCACCTCCGAGTTAACAAGTAACGAAGGCCCTATGCAAGCATATGTTATATTGTATGTACAGGAACTGCCAATGACTGTGGAGCAGGCATAAGATGATCTCCCAAAATTTTAGCCATGGGCTTGGTATAATCTTCACATGTATTCTCCTTTTCACGCGTTTTCTCGGTTGTATCTTAATTTTTCATCTTTATTAAAAAATTTTAAAGCAAGAATGTTTAATGAGCTGCTTACCGTCCAAATCAAGAATATTTTCCATTTTGATCTTCAGATGAAAGTCTGGGTGGTAGTAATACTGGGCCACATATCTTAGAAAAATATTCTCCGGAATCAGTGCAGCCTTGGAGTTAGTAAAACATTCGAAACTATCAAACAGAATATCGGTGTTAGCAATGTCAACCAATTCCAATTTCGATTCAGAAAAAACTCAGCGCAACTCAATACAAACTTCAAAAAATTAAGGTTGTCACAATAACTTAGCCACGAACTAGATATTTAGAATAAAAACTTATATACCTGAGTACACGAAATCACCGTAATTTAAATACTCAGCGTCACTAACCGAACACTTAATAACTTCTCCGATCCGTTCTGACGATCCCTGAACAAAGGTAACGAATACTTCACTTTGCATCTTGCATGAAGTCTGTTCACTTCCTCCGCAAAACAACGTGAAATGAAAGATGTACAACAGCATCTAACAGTGATTTTCGGGTTCCATTCTACCCAGGAATAAAATTTATATATTTTGGTATAAACTATGCTCTTCTTGCTTGGCATTTAAACATAGAAAAAGTAAATTTTATACCACTACAGATTCAGAGCATCAATGCTTGGTATAGAAATTTGTCACTGAAAATCAGTGTAACATGAAAATGCGAAATTATTCGCAAGACAGGTTCAGGAACTCTTAGGTCCATTCTGTTCGTGCATAAACTTTATTTCTTGTAGTATAACGGATGTTTTCCTATCTAACATTTAAGCTAGAAAAGACTAGTTTTATACCACCACAAAATAAAAATCTCAGTATCAATGTTTTTTATACCGTTTTTATTATAGAATTAAGCCTCTGATAGTATATACAGGATGAATATTATTGTAATATATACATGTTATACTAATTTTCATATTCAAAGGTTTAATATGTTAAGAATTATTAAAAAAGCAAAATTTTCAACCGTGTACAAAACCCTCGGATTGCTGGCGTAGCCCTCTATATTCCAGTTTCATTTTAAGTGCAGGAGACAGAGGCGCCGACTGTTAGAATATATTGGGGGGGGGGGGGGGGGGGGGCAAAACAACTTTTCATACATTTGTGATTGACGGTCAGATTGCCTTGTTGGGTGATTTTTTTTGTGATGGTATCCTCACAATAAACTGACCTATTCTTGAAATAACAATTAACGTATCTCTTGTACTTTAAAAAAAAATACTGATGATGGGTCCACGAACAGAAGGGAAAATAGTCCTAGCTAAGAAAGTCGACGTCTTTAAGCGGGTAAATATTTGAATTCGATACGAATGTATAGTCTCATGCAGTCAATCAAAATGGTCTCACGATTGAGGTGAACCAATTTATAACCAATTTCTTTGTCAAGTCTCGAGTTGCGCGGTCCCGATTGTGCAAATCATCAGCGTTGTATGGAAATGGCGCTTTTTTTTGTTTTTAAGAATGAAGCAAATTTTTCAAGCAAGTGTAAATGGAAACATAATGCTTTTTTGTTTGGTAATACAAAATAATAAATTAAATTTTAATTAAATTCAAACTCAAATACTTTTACCGTCCACGTCTTACTGCTTAAGGCCGTTTGACATGCTCAAAGTACACATGTACAAAGTACACTTTGTCACTTTATATTGTGCATGAAAAACGTCCTAAAGACGTGTAACGATTTGTTAACGTTGAGGTGACCCTCAACCGAGGACGAAGATTGAGGCTGGTCGTTCAGACCTGCCGTGACACATAAGTGCCAATATCTTCTCAGACTGAATTCAGTTGACGCGTGCTCGACACCAGCTCAGCTGTCGGTAGTGTGGGCGGGGTTATGGTGAATTAGCCTGCCTCTCCTCGCTACAAAAAAAATCACGCGTCTACCCGATTGCATAAGCAATACGGATTCCCTCAAAGGATATTAGATAAAAAAAAGTTGGCCGCGAAAAATCTCTTAGTCCCTGCCTCTAGCACGGAAGCCTCCTGATGGCGCTGGGGCTCCGCGCTCCAGTGACGTGCAGTGGAAATTTTTCATAGTCAAGCAGTTGGGCGCCCTAAAGCCAATTTAGCATAAACAAAAATGGACTGTATAATAGAATATGGACAGTCACAAAAACATTTATACCAAGCGGCTTTAAGCCTTAAAGAAGAAATCAGGAAAGATATAAATAAAATATTGGCACATATATTCGGAATACAAAAAAAAAATAAATAAATAAAATATTACTAAAAAAAATGATAAATAAATATTATGTTAATTAAGACTAAGAAAAATTCAGGGGTATTTGAAATAAATAAATATTCTTTCGCCATTGCCATTTATTTGTATTCCAAATCTATGCGCCGTTCTTTAAGTAAAAACTCTTTAATCACATTATCAAAAAAATCGTTTTCTCTTCGCATTTGTATAAGAAGATCCTTTTCAACCGCAATTAAAGCAAGATCCGAAAGTCGTTCTTGGGATTAGCGATTTCTCAAAAATGTGTGAACGCGCTTTAGTGTTGAAAATGACCTTTCCTCAGTTGCCACTGTGACTGGAATTGACGTTAATAATTTTGCTAAAATATGAACTTGCTTAAAACCGTTTGCGACATAAGGCCGTTTTTGAAAATAATCGAGAATTTTACTAGGATTCGCGTTTTTAAACTCATCTGAAGAATAAATAACTTTTAGCTCATTTTTCAACTTTATTCTGTCGAAAAATTGACCGTGATATTCAATAAGTGAGTCAAAATTTTTATCGGGAAAATTTGACTTGAATTTAGAAAAATAATTCGGTTCAAGCAACTCTAAAAATTAAAGATCTTTAAACGAATGGAATCGATCTCGAATTTGCCCGAGAATAACATCTATAATCTCCCGAAATATCCGCCGTAAATTTTGTAAGGGATCTATCGCATTTCCACATTTCTTACGTAGTGGCTGATATTCTGCTGTAACTGTCGAATAGAAATTATCAAACTTTTTAGAAAAGTCATTTTCAAGCCAATTTTCAAATTCAATAATTTTTTGGCTTGCATATGAAATGTTTACCACTTTGCTCTGAATAATATTAAATAATATATCAGTTTTCGAAAAAATTTCAGAAAAAATTAACAGATATAATTGAAAATCTGACTCTGCGAATTTTTGTAAGTATATATCGGAAAAAGTCAAGGAATCGCCATCCCAGTGTTGAGAACCATTCGAAATTGTCTCAAAAACTGTACAAATTTCATGCTTATGTTCAAATATAACGTTAATAATACGCGAATGATAATGCCAACGCGTTTTGGAAACCGATGGTCAACGACGATTTACTACATTTGCAAAAAGGTCCGACCTTTTAGTGGATGTATTAAAAAATGATGCGATTTTATTGATGTGCGCGAAAAATAATTTAATTTCCGGAATAAACTCAACTGCTTTAGACAATACTAGATTTAGTGAATGAGCGTAACATGGAACGAAAATTGCCGATTTATGTTTTTCCCGAATTAAAGTCTGAACTCCACGAATTTGAGAACTCATTACTACTGCGCCATCGTAACATTGTGCAATTAATTTCTTATCGATATTAAAATTTTGCAATTGTTTTAAAATGTGAGAGCTTATTGCTGTAGCTGTACGATTAGCGCTTACATCCAAAAATCCGATAAATCTTTCTTCAATCTCATTTGATATTGTATATCTAAAAATCATCGTTAATTGTTCCCGACCGCTAACATCTGGCGTTTCGTCGACCATTACAGCTACAAATGGAGCCTCCTTTATTTCCAAATTGATTTTATTTCGAACCACATTAGCTATAGCGGAAACAAGATCGTTTTGGATTCTATTAGACAAACCCGAAAACGCTGCATTTGCTTTTATAGAATCTATGTGGGACTCAATTATCGGATCGTACAAACTCAAGAAATTTACGGTTTCGATAAAATTACCACGATTATTTGAAGAAGAGTCTTCATTATTTCCGCGAAAAGGAAGCTCCTGTTTTGCCAAAAAAATTACAGTATCGATTAAACGTTTCAAAATATTACGATTACGCTCAACTTTTTCATTATGCAAACTAACAGATATTGCCACCTGGTTACTAAGCATAAACTCTATACGCTGAGAACCAAAATTATCTAATTTAATTAACGACTGAAGATGTTTTTCGGAACTTGAATGCTTTGCTGCTGAACCCGTAAAATTATTCAAATCACTAAATCCAGCTTTATTCCAAACAGATTTTTCATTCGTGAACAAAAGACACGGCCAGCAAAATAACTTATTTAATTTACAGCTTCCCGTTAACCAAATGTACTTTTCATACGTTTCGATATGGAATTTTCGCGTAATATTTTTTAATTTAAACTCTAAACTAAGATCTGGCTTCGGTCTATCCGATTCTATAATTTCTCTTTTCTTGGCAAAGGAAAGAGTTGAAAATCCCGCTTTTAGTACGAAATCCGTCGCGCAGCAATACTCCGACATAATGCGAAAAGAAAACTTACCACTTTTATCACAAATCAAATCAATTAAATCACTACAAACGGTCAAAAAAACTTCAAATCACAATTTAATCAAAATCACCCGATTGCACTGATTTCCTCTTTTAAATTGCAACGGAAAATCCATTACATAACAAAAACAAAAGCTCTACTGGAAAAATCAAATTCCCATAAACATTCCCTGCATTGGCAACATTTCATTAACAAGCATCATTGGGCTTTATCCCACACACAAAAGCAGTCGCGCCAGTGCTTGACTTGTCTCATATAAATTTGCGAACAAAACAAAAAAAAATCGTTGCCCAATGTACTACCGAAATCCAAGATTCCCATTTTCTGGAATCAACATGTCTCTAGTATTTGGATGCACACATGGTACATGCATCTAAAGATCTAGGCACATTTTCCTATTCTAAGTTTGGTGTCTATGGTGTGCAAAATGTGGGAGGTTTGAATATTATCTAAAGTAATTGAACGAATGTTTTTTAACCAAAAGAAGGCGCGGATCAGAATTTGAATGTGTAAAGGAATATTTGAATGATAATATGTATTCTTCAGCTTAAAGAAAAACATTGACTGAAATGATGATATGTGTATTGGTGTAAGCAAAGTTTATAATTGAATTGCTTATTTCGGTAAGTCAAGCAGTTTGGAATTGCTTACTACGAGTGCACGTCACTGCCGCGCTCCCTCCCCTAACCTTGGGTTGGGCCGCGCATTATTGCCCAACCCCCTTAGCGAAACGATATGATGTGAGTAACCGACGAAAGCAGAAGAGTGGAGGGCCCTCATGGACTCAAGAAGCAAATACAGAATTTTAGTGATTTATACATGTTGATATTTTTTTTCTCTGATTTAAATTAGCTTGCCCTATATGTCTAATTTATTAACTTCGTAAATACCCTTAACTCTAGTTTTAAATGTTTTTTTTTGTTATGTACTATTAGTTTTTCTTTGACTACTTCCCTAAAAAAATTTATAACTTTACATTGTATAATTTCTACTTCAGAGTATACATGTGTTTTGCGTATTCCTTAGAAAAAGCAGTCTTATGGTATTCTATCTTCTACGTTTTTTTTTTCTTAGATTCATATAGTTTCGACGTTTTCAATTTTGTGTCTATGCACTTGAATTTGTTTTTATAAACTCTATTCTTGTAACTTAATTTTAAAAGTTAATTATTTAAGTTTGAAGAATTTTCTACACACGGGTCAGTGGAATATTGCATAATTATTTGTTTCTTTCGTTTTTAAAAATTACGATTGGTTCTATGTACATTTGATTTTTTTTTCTTTTTTTTTTATGAAGGAATTTGTGTGTGTATATTGTGGCGTGCGTGTAATAGTGAAATAGTTGCAATTGATCGAAAACCCCATATAGAGACATATGGCTTAGACGCGAAAAGGTAATTCTATCAAATAAAAATTCCGCCACAAAGTACACACATATAACACAAGCTTATTTTATTTTGCACTCCTTACTCGCATTTTTAAATACTCGGAACTAATATCCTTAAAATAAATACAAAGGGATGTGTCTTGACTCGATTTTTCTCTTTCTCTTTGTTTTACCTCAAATCTAAGTCCCTAATTCTATTCAGAATACTGAGCCAGCCCTTTAATTATGCCGCTTGCACAGGATGTACCTTGAAATTCACTGGAATATTTTTTTATTTATTTATTTATTTATCCATTTATTAACGCAAGAATGACATGTTTACAATAATTACACAATATGATTTCAACGTGTAAAGCTCCTTTTAAGCATGAGCTTGTGTAAGGAGCATTTATTCTAGTGAGTAATTATAATGTTATTGACAAGACATTTCATAAGTTCTACTTATACCTATACATAATTCAAACCTTTCTCCCCAATTATTATGTAATTACTTTTGCACACATATTAACAAAATGAAAATGACATGTTAAATTCATCTAAACTTAAAGTACGAAGCCATTTCGTGAGTTTTATTTTAAATTCAGTTACTGAAAGGGATCTTTTTATATATTCAGGAATTACATTATATCCGTATGCTCTTGGACCAATGTAAGCCATGTATCTTTGAGTTTGAGACTTTCGGCATAGTGGGGTAGCAATGTTTATAGTATTGAAGCGGGTGTTTCTAACAGGTGTTATTTCTGAATTTTTAATGCTGTTAAACGTCCTGATGATAATTTTTTTCACGTATATATATTTGATTTCAAGTACATCAGCTAGATTATAAAGTGTGATTGTGGGGTACAATCGTGGTAGACCGTATATAAGTTTTACTATACTTTTTTGGGTTGTCCTTAGGCATTTCAACTGGCAGTCGTAAGTACCTCCCCAGACTGATATGCAATATTGCAGAGCTGATTCAACAAAAGCATGATATAAGGTTTTTAACTGGCGAATCGTTAAGATACGCTTCAAGTAGCTAAGTAAACATATATATTTCCTTATTTTGGCATTTATGTCATTTATGTGCGAATTGTGTCGAATGCTTTTGATAAGTCCATGAAAATCGCTAAAGGTTTTTCATCTTTGTCCAAATTGGAGTAAATAAAAATTGTCACTTCTAGTACTGCATCCTCTGTGTTGGTTTCCTGTCAAAAACCAAATTGCTGATTTGACAAGAGGTCATTGTCTGTAAGAAAACTAACTAGCCGTTGTTTAATACAACGTTCGAAAATTTTACTTATAATTGGCAGAAGCGATATTCGACGGTAATTCGACAAGTCATGTGTTAAATGTGTTAAATATGGGTATAACTAATGCTCTTTTAAAGGATGAAGGAAAGCAGCCTTCTTTGAGACATTTGTTGAAAAGAGCTGCTAATGGGGATGAGACAAGATTTTGGATATGTTTTAGAGTTTTGATTGGAATATTGTCATACCCTGCCGCACTATTGTTTTTTAAATTACCAATAAGGATGGATATTTTAGAATCTGTGATTTTAGTCAAGTGTAAGTTAGAGCTGTTGTTTACTGCAGTTTCTGGGACAAAGGTTTGTGGGGTTTGGTGTATTGACTCAGCTATTGTCTTACCTACTTGCGTAAAGGTCTCGTTTATATAGTTGCCTAAAATTTTATTTTTTTTTGACTGGACAAGTTGGTAAGTTCTGATATTCATTTTCAGGCAAAATTTCCAAGGGAATTACTGGGCTTTGTTTTGATTGGTTAACTGAGTTATTGACGATTTCCCAAAGCTTTTTATTATTTTTACAGGAGTTAATTTGTTGTTGAAAGTAATTTGTCTTCGAAGTTTGAATAATTTTGGTAAGTTTGTTCCTGTATGACTTGTAGAAATTTAAGAGCTGTACATTGAAAGGTTGGGTATTTGGTTGTCTCTTAAGTTTGTCTCTACGCCTGATCGAATGCATTATTCCAAAGGTTATCCATGCTTTCAGTGGAGAGTATTTCTTACGGACTGTGAATAATATCATAATACTGACTCACCGATAAGTCACAATCGATCTAACATCTAAATGACCCTCTATCCTAACACCTTCGTGAGTTCGATGAAATATATGCATGAATCTTAGCGTGCGTTTACACGTGAATATCTCGCCGAATTTGAATGTGAATACAATAACAATAGCATTATATTCGCCGAATGGAACAGGCAATGTTCCCATCTATCCATTTCCCGACAACTTTTTCGCCGAATATTGCTGCGCGTCTTATGCAAAAAGCATTAAGACGACAAAAGGTGCATTCGGCGAATATGTTCAGAGCTGTTCCCATGAGGAATAGGAACGGGCGAAAATATTCGCCGAATTTAATGGAAATGTACATTTTCATATGAAGGTATGTTTTCAAACGAGGGTCAACCATTGAGAGAAAATGTATATGCTACGAATCTATTTCAATCGTCTTGCATTTCACACAAATTGCCAGCAGATAGATGATGGGTAATTTGGGCAACCTTTTAGTTTCCGGGGCCCCGGCTGGGGGAATCACTTTTCACTCGGATTTTTGTCACTTTTCACTCGCGTCACTCTAAAAGTCGAGAATTTGCAAAAAAAAAAAATTTTTAATTTTTATTTTTAATTTTTGTTTTAAGTTTTAATTTTTTTTTATTTTTAATTTTTTTTTTTCATAATTTATACTGAGTGTTTGGAATATTGGAGGCATGGAAAATTGAAATATTCGCAAATCCCCTTGCGTGGGCTCCGCTCGCTACGCTCGCTCCGCGCTTAAGGGATCGCAACCCTCAATATCGCACAAACATGAACGCTCGCTTCGCTCGCTCTGCGTGTAACAGCGTTTTGATCAGTTTTAAACACACCAAACACTCAGTATAAATCATTAGAACAAGAAATTAAGGAAAAAAAAATAAAAAATTAAGATTAAAAATAAAAAAAAAATTAAAAAAAATATAAAAATTAAAAAAAAAAATATTTTTTTTTTTGCAAATTTGAGAGTCTTAGGGTGACGCGAGTGATAAGTGACAAAAAATCCGAGAGAAAAACGATTTTTTCACCCCGGGCCCCGGAAACTAAAAATACCCCGTAATTTGAGTTGAGTTGTTGTTTGTTTGGGTTTTTTTTTTTGGTTTGTTTTCGATTTTATGACATCAGGTCAGAAAATAATGAAATAAGGACAAATGGATATTTTTTTGTGAGGTGTTAGATCGAAATGCAATCAGATGTAAGTCTGATTGATTAAAATGTAACTGTTTGAGCTATGTAGGTATATTAGATAGATATATTAGTATAAAGATGTAGGTATATTATTTAACCCATATTTTCGTATAATTTGCTTATCGATGTATATAGGTACATTTAGGTAGGCAATTGATTCTAAAACGTAAAATTGTACTACAAAAAATATCTTATTAATCTCTGCCGTATGATCAATATTTTCAATGGATGCGTTCCGTGAAAACCCTAAACGTTCTAAGTTGGTTTGAATTCAGTTCAATTTCAGGTGGAGATGGCATGTAAAATACAAACTAGTGAAATGAATCAGAAAATTGTTCTGGTTGATTTCCCTTTTTATCGTTTGACATGCATTTGCTAAATACTTGAAACGTAATTGCAACGTTGAGAATCCTGAACCTGGGCAATGTATGGCATGTACCCGAAACGTACAATTGGTGTAATTATTCATTTTGGAGTCATTTTGATTTCGGTGTCAGATGAAAAATAACGACACGAATCTGCGACGAGCGAACTTAAACAGCCATCATACAGACACTTCGCCGCATGGGGCCGAATTACGGGCTCAGTATAGAAAGGTTTAGAGGCGGATGGCGGAGAAAGAAGTTTATTTCAGCTAATTCATTTTCAACTCTGATCCAGATACAAGTGATACAAGACCTGGATGAAAATTGGTCTCTCATTTTCTATCTACTGATTAACAGATACAGTGTCTACAAAGAACAGATACAGTACCAACTGACCAACAGATACAGTATCTACTGAGCGACAGATGCAATATATATTGGCTAACAGACACAGTATATGCTGAGCAACAGACTCATTATCTATTGACCAAAAGATACAGCCCCTATTGAGCAACAGATAAAGTATCTACTGAGAAACAGGTAGATACAGAGACTCAAAAAGCCTTCAGCAATAGTCTATTTCATTTGTCTCTACACTGAACAAACAACATGCATCGCACTTTATTCCCGTCTAATCTAATTTAATATGCGACGGGCCATAAACAAGAAATTTTCCCCACTACACAAAAATGTTGATATATGTACGTACCTATAATTCTAGGCTGCATGTAATGTATTCCTTCACAAAACCACAATTCCATGTTGGTACATATTTGCATATTACTTGTACTTTATTCACTTAAACTAAAATAAAAAAAATCCATACAATGTGCGTGACATACGTACAAATTAATTGATTTACAGCATTTAGATAGAGTTCCAAACAATCTAAATTAAACTTCGCCTTCGTGTGATCATTGCTTTCATCCATAAATTTCATCATCAAATTGATTTCCCAATGCAAAACAATAACAAGTCAAAAACCATAACCCAGTAATATGTACAATACTTGCGGTAGAAAAATGCATACCCGATATCTACTGATCTCTTCAATAAAGACAATGCTTTCAAAGAAAAGGTCTCATAACTAAAACAACAACACTACGAATCAACAATACCTACGCATATTATTACCAAATGACAACAAACAGACGAAGGGTAATTTTCTGCTCGCAGTATGCCCACTCCGGCCGGCAGAAACGCCGTCCGCCTTAGAGGTTATATATTTTTTTGTTTTGGGTTCTCCTCTCGATGGAGCGGACGCGTTTCTCCCGGCCGAATTCTGGCTTAGGACCTGCTAAAACCGAGTCCATTAGAATGGTCATTTTGCACCAACTTAACATCACTTACGTTGTAAATGGTAATTCTCCCGTATGATGTTGGGTGTGAGCGCGCTTCCTCCGCCACGTTGGATCTCGGACTTTCAGTTGAGAATTCGATTCCCGCGAATCTGATTGAAATTTCGAGAATTGAAATGTCAACTGCGAAGTTCGAAATCCAACATGGCTTCGCGAAGGAATATGGTTGCGTTCATACCACCGCAGCGCTAAGTGAGCGCTGAGCGGTGTGGGTTAGGGCCGCCGAAAATTAATCGGGTCGCGCTGGTACAATCAGTTGCAAGTGTGTCGGCGAGTATTTTCGCCAGGTACACTTGCAACTGTGTGTGTGGGGAGCTCAGCTCAATTTCGACCGAGCTCTCGAAGGGACCCTGTACCGACAGAGATTCTGCGCAGTAGACTCGAGACAGAGTGTCGGGCACAAATGTTGACAGCCTTTACGGTGCAGGATGGTGAAGCGGAAGCCCTGCAGCTTCAACGCCCACCTGGCCAACTTTCCCTGCAGATCTGACTGACTCATCAGCCACTTCAGCGAAGCATGGTCAGTTATAATGAAGAACTCTTGGCCTTCCACGTAGGCCCGGAACTTTTTGACCGCCGTCACCACTGCCAGACATTCTTGTTCGGTCACCGTATAGTTTCGTTGGGCCGAATTAAGCTTCCTGGACATATATGCAATAGGCACTTCCGAACCGTCGTCGGTTGTCTGTGTTAGCACAGCGCCGATGCCATGTTGACTTGCGTCACATTGGATGGCAAACGGGCGCGAAAAGTCAGGGCTGTGTAACACAGGTGCCCTCGTCAAGCAGTCTTTCAATGCTTTAAATGCCAGGAGTCCTTCGGTCCAGACGAAACCACGGCCTTTCCGTAGCATGTCTGTCAGCGGGGACGAAACTGAAGCGTAGTTCGGTACAAACCTATGGTCCCAGTCGCACATTCCTAAGAAGCGGCGAAGTTGTTTTGCAGTCGATGGTCGAGGGAAGTCGTTTATTGCTTCCACTTTGCTAGAATCGGTCATGATGGTGCCGTTACCGATTATATGTCCCAAGTATCGAACGTGGGTCATGACGAAGTTGCTCTTCTCAACATTTATCGTTAGTCCGGCCTTACGAAGACACAGTGCAACTTCCTGCAGCAGCAACAAATGTTCGTCGAAAGTTGACGAGATCAGCAACAGATCATCTAAGTAGACAAACACCTGGTTCTTCAAGTGCGCTGGAATCACGCGGTCCATTAGGCGTTGCATCGTTTGTGGCGCATTACAAAGGCCAAAAGGCATGGTCACAAACTGATACAACGGCCTGCCGGGGACGGTGAAGGCTGTCTTATCCCTGGACGCTTCATCGAGGGGAATTTGCCAAAACGCATCCTTCAAGTCTAAGCTCATGATAAACTCAGCCTTGGGGAGGCGGCTCAAAATCCCATCGATGAGCGGCAAGGGGTAAGCATCCTTCAAAGTCACCGCATTGACCTTACGGGCGTCTAGGCACATGCGAACCTTATTGGGTTTGACCACTAAGGTGACTGGTGATGACCACGCACTCTGCGACTCCTCAATAACCCCCATTTCAAGCATCCGATCAACCTCCTTATAGAGGAGCTTTTCGACGGCGGGAGAGACAGGGAAATGTCTCTGCTTGATCGGTTTGTTGTTTCCGACGTCGATGGCGTGGGAGATGACATTCGCACGCCCTAAGCCCTCCTTGAAGAAAGACGGAAACATTGAAATGGCGGTATTGAGACGCATTTGTTGAGCAGCTGTCAGTGAATGTTAACTGACTGTCGCCGCAGGGTAATCGGACGATAATTCCGATATTTGTTGAGATGGAGCAAATAGGTCAGGAGCCAAGTCGAAACTCCGGACAAAATCGACCCCTAGGTATAAGTTTTGACTGAGAGTTGGCATTAACAAAAACTCGAGAGCTTTTGTTAGTCCACGAAACGTGACGTTGGCCAGGATTTTACCTTTGGCTGTATGGCATGTGCCATCCGCGGTTGTAACTCCCAGTCTAAACTTATCCCAAGGATAACGGCTGTCCTTCAGAACCGCTTCTGCAAAGCTGGAAGCAATCACACTACAGGATGCACCTGTATCGACCAACCCGCTCACTGTTTGACCGAGCAATGTGACGGCGGCGTAAGGCCGAATATCGTCTTTCGGGACGTCCGGCAGGATTACTTCGCAGTATCGACGACGATTTGCCAGCACCCTGCTCCAGAATCGCCGACAACGCAAGGTCGAGCGTTTTGGTCGTCGAGGCTGGATTTCTTCGGCGCCGAAAATTCGTTGTCGAGCTGCCAAGTAATCCTTCTGTCGCTCATGTAGTGGTCTGAAGCTGTAGTGAGTGGGGTCCGACTTCGGTACCAATAGGTTTGTGGGTCTGGTTATTGTTGTGGAAGGACAAGATTTCAGAATCCTAACTGCCGGGTTCTCAGTGGCTGATGGATCGGTAGATTCGTATGACAGCAGCTTGCTCGGGACGCAAGTCTGTGTCTCTGCATCAGCAGTCAGGGAATTAGGTACGTCCGGTGAAAAAGACAAGTCTGGTAAGAGAGACAAACACAACGGACCCAGTGGCGGTCTATGTGTGCTCCGTTGGAGGAGCAGCCCCTATAACCTAAGAGAGACAAACCCGTGGTAAGAAACGCAGGAAAAGGAGGCGTGTCGGAGGATTCCGACGCAGACTGGGCAAAAGGCTTGAAGCCGCTCCACTTTGGAGCGGAACTATGCGGGTGCGGCTGCAATTTTACCGCGGCATCCCGGGGGAGGTCGGTTCGGTCTGGACCTTTTTCCTGCGCACGTAGTTTTTTGTGAGTGCGCACTGTTCGCATTGCGGTTTAACCCCACCCGGGGCTTCGCATCCAAAACAGAAAACCTTCAGCTCTTCACGGCAGTCTGCGTAGGAGTGTCCAGGCCTTCGGCAATTCCAGCAGGTGGAATTACCATGCAGTGCTGCTACGCCTGGTACGCTATTAATCGCGCTTTCGAACACGCTTGTCCCTCCACAGTAGTGGACGAAAAGGACCCAACACCAGGGTGGAGTAGGGAACTGGAGTCTATGAAAAAAGAGACAAGGAAAGCCTTTAATCGTTACATGAGGGAGAGAGACTCTCACTCTTGGGAACTATACACAAGGATAAAAAGAGAGAGCTGAAAAGAACCTTACGTCTTCGGAAACGAAATACGAAATGCTCTAGCATGAAGGATACGTCGGAAGTATGCAGATTACACAAGATGATATCGAAAGACACTGCTTCGAAAATGGGGCTGATACGCAAAGTTGATGGTTCCATGACAGAAACAGTGGAAGAAACGTTGCAGGCGCTGATGGAGGTACATTTTCCTGGAAGTTTCAAGTCAAACCAACCATGGGCCCAAACTAACAAGGGAACTGGTAGGGTAAGTCAACAAGAAGCTGAGAGGATAATAACTCCAAATGGAATCAAAAGTGCTATAAACTCTTTTGCACCATTTAAAACGGCTGAAATGGACGGAATATTCCCGGCACTATTACAGTGGGGCATGGGCGCTCTACTAGATAGGATCCGGAATATATTCGTCGCCTGTCTTTCAGCAGGCTATATCCCGAAGGCATGGAGGGAGGCTAAGGTGGCCTTCCTGCCTAAACCGGGAAAGAGGCAAAGTCCTTCAGGCCGGTTAGCCTTACATCATTCCTATTGAAAACAATGGAAAAAGTGTTAGTGGACTACCTGGAGAACACCACGCTAATGTATAGTCCTCTGAGCAGGTGCCAACATGCATACAGAGCAGGCAGATCTACGGAAACCACTCTACACGAACTTGTTAGAGTTGCAGAGAGAGAGAGAGAGATTAACAATGGCGGGATCGCTATGTCTACTTTTATGGATATAGAGGGTGCTTTTGATAAAATCTCCTTTACCAAACTAAGGAACGCCCTGACTGAGCGGGGGGTTGATTATATTATAATTAAGTGGATCGACTCTATGCTTAAGCAGAGAGCGGTAAATCTTAGCAGTGGATGTGACAGAATACGGGGTAAGGTAGTCCGAGGATGCCCACAAGGAGGTGTTCTTTCGCCTCTACTGTGGAACATCACCGTGGACAGTCTTCTCTGGAAGCTGGACTCGATGGGCGTACACACTGTAGGATACGCCGATGACTTGGCACTTACGGTCAGTGGAAAGTTCATGGACACAATTCTAGGTTGCATGGGACAAGCTCTCAAAGTAACCGAAGAATGGTGTAATGAGCAAGAGCTAACCATAAACGCTAGTAAATCAAACACTATGATTTTTACTCGTAAGAGGAAAGACATAGAGGTAACTCCCTTACGGGTTTTTGGTTCGGAAATTAAGGTGTCCAAGGAAGTGAAGCATCTAGGAGTTACCTTAGATGCGAAACTAACTTAAAATGTTCACGTTGATGAAAAGATCCAAAAAACGAAAAGGATTTTGCATCAATGCAAGAGAGTGTGTGCTCGTAGGTGGGGAATTTCACCTAAAGCGACACACTGGATTTACACAATGATGGTAAGACCCATTCTAGCCTACGCATCAGTGGTATGGTGGCCAAAAGCCATGCAGAATACCACAAAGCAGAAGCTGGATGGGGTACAAAGGATAGCTTGCGTAAGCATATGTGGTGCAATGCGCACCACACCAACGCGAGCAATGGAGGCATTGCTGGGACCGCCGCCGTTGGACTTATTTGTAAAGAAAACGGCGGCGCTTTCGGTAATACGCCTGGAAAGGGATGCCATGTGGCATCGCTTTGGAACTAGCAGCGGTCATAAGAGCATCCTAGACATTATTCATGATGAGGTCAGGGAGACTCTAATGCCGGTAGAAGGCATGAGTAGACGTAGGGTAGTTGAAAGACTACACAAGACTCACATTGCAGATGGAAACATACACAATGCGTGTATGTACAATGACATCAGCATTTTTACTGATGGCTCTTTAATGGACGGTAAAGCGGGGGCGGGGGTTTACTCTAAAGAGCTAAACCTAGCATGTGCGCTTAGTCTAGGAGAGTATGTGTCCGTATACCAGGCAGAGATGCTTGGCTTGTTGCATGCTTTGGATCACCTGCTTGATGGTCAGGTGCGGGGGAAGAAAATCCTTATTGCACTGCACAACCAATCGGTGATCAAACGCATGCAGCAGACGAACATAAACTCTAAACTGGTACTAGAGTGTGTCCGGAAGCTCAACACGTGTGCCTCAGAAAATGAGGTTATGCTGATGTAGGTAAAAGGACACCTAGGTACAACAGGAAATGAGGCGGCGGATGCCCTAGCAAAACAGGGATCTGCGGCAACTTTCATTGGCCCAGAACCCAGAGTCGCTCTGGGGAACGGCATGATTGGAGCGAAGGTTGGGGAGTGGATGGACTCTATGCATCAACAAAGATGGCAGGAGCTAGTCACTTGCAAACAAGCTCGGAATGCAATGACCAGCCCTTTAGGCAGGGAAGCGAGAAAGGTACTCAGTTATAAACGGAGTACCCTAAGCTGGATAACTGCCTTGGTCACAGGGCATGGTAATTTTAAGGTTCATCTGGCCAAGATGAAAATCGGGGAAGATGACGTTTGCAGGCTATGCCTGGAGGAGGCCGAGACGGCAGCACACATTGTGTGCGAAGTGAGAAATTAGCAAACCAAAAAAAAGTACTACATTTCTCAATTATTCAGATGATCAACAGGTTACAAAGTATTCTGAGGCCAGCAGAGGCGCAACATTGCATTCCTTGCCGTAATTCACTCTTAAACTGTGTAAGCTGCTGAGCACATGAACAATAGAAAAATGCAATACTGTGTAAAGAAATTTTTTTAAGTTACTTAGAAGGACAATCCAGGCAAACAAAAAGGTATCCAGGGCTCCTCCGCGCTTCGTCCGGTTATCGAAGATGCTCCAAATGACGGCAATTCAAAGCATTTATGGAGGCCTTAAATACGTGGCTAAACTACAAAAGACAAACACAAAGCCAGGACTGCCTTATTAAACTGAATCTAAAAGGAAAAACTACTCTATAGGAATGATTGGGGTGCTACAGAGGAAAGCACAGCTACTTGAAGGGAAAATATGTAAAGTAAAGTGGCTAAGTCCTAAGACTTAGAGCAGGTAGCCCTAATGTGCTTATGGGGATACAAATCGGTGGAAGGACCAAAAAAGAATGAGGTCCTTCTTAGTCCTGTTCTTTACCAGAAATGGCCCCACGTTGGGTGCCAAATATAAATATCTCGCCGGGGCCTCCACACTACCGACAGCTGAGCTGGTGTCGAGCACGCGTCAACTGAATTCAGTCTGAGAAGATATTAGCACTTAGGTGTCACGGCAGCTCTGAACGACCAGCCTCAATCTTCGTCCTCGGTTGAGGGTCACCTCAACGTTAACAAATCGTTACAAATATCGCCCCACGTTGGGCGCCATTTGTAACGATTTGGGGCTCCGCGCGGCCCAACCCAAGGTTAGGGGAGGGAGCACGGAGCCCCAGCGCCATCAGGGGGCTCTCGTGCCAGAGGCAGGGACTTAGGGATTTTTCGCGGCCAACTTTTTTTTATCTAATATCCTTTGAGGGAATCCGTAGTGGTTATGCAATCGGGTAGACGCGTGATTTTTTTTTTGTAGCGAGGAGAGGCAGGCTAATTCACCATAACCCCGCTCACACTACCGACAGCTGAGCTGGTGTCGAGCACGCGTCAACTGAATTCAGTCTGAGAAGATATTGGCACTTATGTAGGTGTCACGGCAGGTCTGAACAACCAGCCTCAATGTTCGTCCTCGGTTGAGGGTCACCTCAACGTTAACAAATCGTTACAGACGCATCCAACGAAAATCAGCTGTTCAGCCTGTTACAGTTAAATCTTCTGTCCGCGTTCGTTCGACACATTTGAATTGTGGAAAACTGACTTTCTAACAAACTTGCACTTTTTTAAATTAAAAGTAGAAACATGCTCTTCCAAAAGCGTAAAAGTAGCTTAGAACAAAATAAATAGCCGCCCACAGTTTTAAAATACAAGCATATGTGAATTGACGCGTGGAGCGCTGATTCCGACAATGTTGATCTCGTCTTCGTGAACCACGTGTTGTTCGCGCAGAGTATACTTATCGCCATCTGAAATACATTGGTGCAACTTTATTTGACAGCAGAAGTCGTGTTTGTTGCACACACTATAATCAAGCGTTTAAGATCATTACAGTCAGCACAACAGATCCATTAAGTTTTGATAGCATCTTAAAGAATTATAACCAAATTGAACCACGAGTTTCAATACATTCCAGCGGCAGCCGGTTCTCCGTACCGGAACGACTCATTTTCAACGGCCAAGAGCTGCCAAACCCCCTCGATGCAAGAAGAACTAAAGTATTCGAAGCATCGCTACTACCACCACCACGAGTTTTAATACCATACTAGATGATCCGGCTTCGCCGGGTACTTTGTCTATCTTCACACAAATTGCGATCCGGCTCTGCCAGATCTTCTAACAACCCGGCTGTGCCGGGTTAATATCTTATTGAATCATGGGCAGTCGAAATTCGACTGCAGTCTCTTCGATTTTAAGTCCCATTCACCACGGCACGGTATACCTTTTGGAATTATTTCTAGAGACTGCAGTCGAATTTCGACTGCAGTCTCTAGAAATAAAGCCCCGAACTGAAAATTATAGAAAAATGAAATTTAATTGGCTACGGCCAAATATTTAGCTCAAAATATACCTGTAGGTGTCACACTTATTGGCCCGATTGAACACCCACAATAGATCTGCGTATCACGAAAGCAAAACTTTCTCTAACGGACATACAGGACATCGTTTTGTTTTTGGATTCAAACTATTTCTCTTTACGTCGCTAAATCATAATTTTTTTTTATCTCCTCATAACATTTCTTTTCAACTTGTTAAGTGGACTATGCATACTTTTATTTTTTCAACTCGACGCTCATAAGCATGCAGCATAAAAATTAAGTACACTTGGATACTTGATTCATATTTTCAATTCGACGGTTTATTTATAGGTATTTCGTGAGTATCTTTTCTAGGCGGCTCCACTCACAATCCAATGAACGCTGTTCCACCCACAATCTTATGAAAGATCCTTAGCGGATACATCTACCCAAGCTTGGTCATTATATACATGAATCGCAGCTTGGATTCGAAGCTCGCAATGTTTTACCGAATCCCCGCAAAGCCACGAACCGCTTCTGGTCAAGCTTGCATTCTAAGCTCGCAATGTTTTTCGCGGATTATAGCTAAAGTATTTCGCCAATTTTAATAAAATATAAAATTTGCACACCTTCGAAAGAATACCTTTCTAATGATGTATAAATCATTAAAATCGGTTCAGTAGTTTGGGAGGAGTTCCCGTCACAAAATTCCCATACAAAAATTGTTAGCCTATTAATACTTAGATACGTACGGCCATTATGGTTCGAGCTTATACCACACGGGTTCTCATGAACCGGGGCCCGGAAGATTGATGGCTGTCAAGCATTTTTAAAGGTGCGTAACTATTATTATTCGCGATTATCGATTAAGCTATAGAGCACGGGACACTATTTTTATGTATCTTTTTGCGATCGACACAAAGCGGTGCCTAGCAAAATGCACCTTATAGCACAGGATTCAATGGTATTATCTTTATATTTCTGTCCTTTCTTCCCTCCCTATTTCTCATAGCTTATTACGCGTTTGATTGTTTGAACGAAGAAGTCGATATTTGTGCCTGAAAAATATTTGGATTGAGGGGGGGCCTTGCCTGCCCCCCCCCTCCCCCCATACTACTATTTGCCCTAACCCCTAGTGGGGCATAGCCAACGCCATCTATATAGACAGGCCTGCGCTCAGCTGGTTTTGACGCAATCATTTCCTTTGATAACGCCATCAGTACCCACAATCCAGTGGTCGGCGACTGTTGGCGGCGAGTTCCCGGTATTTGTGCGTTCCGTGATTAGTTTGCGTTTTCCGCGTTCAGTGTTTATTTGTAAGTAAAATTTCATCTAGTGATCCGGGAAAACAAACACGTGCGCGATGAAAGTGTGTCGTGCGGTCAAAAAATGTATTTTGTCAAGTGTGAACTGTTCCACGATGCTCTGCGACTGATCCCCGGGTCTGCGGCTTCGACCAAATTGGTGCAAGTGTCCAGAAAGTGTGTTTTTAGAGGACTAAAATGCCGTCTGGCGCAATTCCAATTGTAAGCACATGTCGTGCCGGGAAAATCGTCGTGTGCAGTCATTGCCTTGGCATGGCCTTGGCGAAGGAAATAATGACGCAACGATCAGCTGAGCGCAGGCCTGTCTCTCTAGATGGCGTTGGCATACCGCGTCAACTTTTCCCATGTGGCTTAGTTGACGTTTCATTAGCATAAACTGATTGCGGACGATACCTGTTGCTAGCATGTACCTCCGTCACTTGATCCAGACCGTTCTTTTTAGAGATGAACTCTGTCCAATTGTCTCGAACGGGGCTATAGTGACCGTGAAGGTTGGGCTGTGCCATCTGGCAAACCAAAAATCTTTCAGCGAACTTAGCATGCTTGCTATAGCTTAGTTCGAGAGGCATGCGTTTTCGCCGTTTGTTGTCCCTGCTTTTATCATATTAAGGAAAGACAACACGAACAGGTGAAAAAGTCGGGAATATACAAAAGTCAGGCGGTGAGGAGAAAATAGGTGCGTCGGCCTAGCTCTCTTTCGTAACAGTGTTTATTTTGTATACAGTGTAATTTACCTCGTAAATACTTTGACGAGCAGTTGCTGAACATAAACGAAAACTTAGCTAATAGGAACACCAGACAAGCGTACAAACTAGTAAATACAATTAAGAACGGCTACCAACCCAGGACTAGCCTTTGTAAGGACAAGGATGGAAACATCATCAGCGACACCGATGGTATTAACAAGCGATGGGCCTCTTATTTTAAAGAGCTTCTAAACCGACCATCTAACATCCTCACACAGGAAGCTCTCGATGATATTGTTGATCTAGGCCCACCCATTCAACCCCCGACAGTAGAGGAAGTTGACCTCGCGTTGCGGTCACTAAAACGAAATAAAGCGCCGGGCGCTGACGAGATCCCAGCTGAACTGCTAAGATTCGGTGGAACGAGTCTAGTTGATGCCATACATCAATTACTCCTGCGAGTATGGGAGAACGAGGAGATCCCAGACGATTGGCGCAGAAGCATCATCTGTCCAATTCATAAAAAGGGAGATAAACTGCGGTGTGAGAATTACAGGGGCATCTCACTAGTTTGTACGTCCTATAAAATGTTGACGAAAATTCTGGAAAATAGAATAAAACCGTACGCAGAACGAGTCATTGGCGAATATCAAAGCGGTTTCAGACCTGGTCGCTCCACAACCGATCAGCTCTTCTCAGTCAAACTGATACTCCAGAGATGCTGGGAATACAACGTAAACGTATACCAAATCTTTGTCGACTTCAAGCAGGCATACGACAGTATCGATCGTGGAGTACTGTACAACATCATGCTGCAATTTGGTATACCAGCAAAATTAGTGCGACTGACAAAGATGACGATGACCAACTCCGTCTCACAAGTCAGGATCCAGAATAGACTTACTGATCTATTTGAAACACGCACTGGTTTGAAACAGGGCGATGGACTGGCTCCGACGCTCTTCAACCTAGCACTGGAATACGTTATTCGGGCCATGAATATGGACAACAGCAAGACGCTACTCATCAAGTCGACACAATTAGCAGCGTACGCCGACGACATCAACATCATGTCCCGAAGATTGGCTGACGCAGAAGAACTTCTGCATACGCTCGATACCGCTGCAAAGGAAGTTGGATTACGTATTAACGAGGGTAAAACTAAAATAATGATGCAATCGGTGACAAGGACACCTGCACAACCGAGCATCAATGTGGGGGACCTCAACATCGAGTTCGTGAACAACTTCATTTACCTGGGTTGCAACCTGTCAAGGGACGCCAACGAAACTGACGAAATCAAGCGACGGATACAGTTAGCTAATAAGACTTTTTTCTCGGTTCTCCCCATAATGAAATCGAAACATGTGCACAGAAACACGAAGCTCCGCGTGTACAAAACCATTATACGACCAGTGCTATGCTATGGCTGCGAAGCATGGACCCTAACTCAAGCCTCCGAAAACATGCTAGACACTTTCGAACGTAAGGTTCTACGGCGAATTTTCGGGGCTGTTTGCGATCGAGATGGATGGCGCATCCGGTACAACCATGAGTTGTATGAAATGTACGATGAGCTGCAAGTCTCGAAAATCGTCAAACTACAACGACTTCAATGGGCAGGGCATGTACAAAGAATGGACGATGATCGCATGCCTAAGAGAGTAATGAATGCAGAACGAGTCGACGCAGCGAGACTGCGAGGACGACCTAGATCTCGTTGGGAGAGCTCAGTAGGTGTGGACGCCGCGCAGCCGCTGGGCTCCCAAAATTGGAGGACGCGGTCACGTGACCGAGATAATTGGAGGACAATGATCCAGGCGGCCAAGGCCCGACGTCGGGCTGTCGCGCCACGATGATGATGATGTAATTTACCTCAGGTAAAAAAAGTCTAACTAAAGGTGCAGGTAAAGAAACGATTCACTCTTTACTAGAATATGCTAGCGAGTATAGTTTTTGAGAAATTGCGTTTTTATTTAAAAAAGTCAGAGATACAAAGGTTAAATTACTTTGGTCAGTCAAAATGTTATAACACTGGTTGCTTTAATTAGGGTAGTTTCGATTTTTGATATATTGTTTGAGTTGGTACATTGTTTAAAAATTCGAGTTTTGTATTTCCCCTCTAACACCACGGACCCCGCCACCATGTTGAAAATGTGCCTAATTGTTTGGCTTGTCCTGTTTCTTTTTAGTATCTCCTAAATTGGTCTTAGAAGAAATCTTGTAAAATTTCATTTAACTACAGTAATTTATCTACAATTTGGGACTAAAATAAAACTTCTAGCTGTTATACTTACCGAGATAGAGCTTTTAAGGCATAAATCGATGATCAGGCATTTTTGAAATTTTGCTCATAACTAGTTTAAAATGGACCAAATTGGAAAATATTGGCCACATTAAGCTTAAAATTAAATTATCCCCAACTTTTACAGATAAACTTTTCCATTTGGAGCTTCCGTTGCAAAGATCTGTGAGCTTGAAAAGTGATTAAGTGTGATTTTTCTCCGGAGCCTCGAAAATTGTCGTTTTTTGGACTATCGATTTTGACTACGCTACTGAACCGAATTTCAACTTTGAGCAGTGCATTGAACATAGAATTCAACGGTCTTTAATTTACGCCTGAAGTTTATTCGACCAGAGGCACCGTTTAGTAGTTATAATGATAATATAAAACCGGGCCAAAGCTTCGCTTCGGCCTGGTTTTATATTATCCACGGCGTATATACCCTAGACTTGTACAGACCTAGTGGTGATACCAAAAGTACCAATTGGCAGCGACCATATGCATTAAAAGTGAGTTTCTTATACGGCCAGTTTATAGAGGAGATTGACACTCATTCAGGAGGAGCTTGACCATTCCCAAAATCAATTAACTAACCATTCTACAAATATTTGTCGAATTTTTCAAGTCGCTAGCTTCATTCTATAGAAAGTTATGCTTATTTGAAGTTTCACTTGTAGGGGACGTAGGGGTTCCTTGGGTCAGATCTTGCCCATCATTGCCACCAACCAATAAGATCATGCTACAAACATTTATGAAAAATTTCAAGTCTCTAGCTTCACTCTATCGAAAGTTATCGCTTATTTGAAGTTTCATTTGCAGGGGAAGTAGGGGTTTCGTTGGTCGGATTTTACGTATTTTCAACATTAGCCAACTGGATCCTATTACAAACATTTGACCAAAATTTCAAGTCGCTAGCTTTATTTTGTCGGAAGTTATCGCTCATTTAAGTTTCATTTGTAGGGGAGGTAGGGGTTCCTTGGGTCGGATCTCACCCATTTTCAATAACAACTTACTAAATCTTACTACCAACATTCTACCAAATTTTCAACTCGCTAGTACCATTCTATCTAAAGTTATCGTAATTAAAGTAATGTTTATTATACTCTAGATGAAATCTGAGAGTATTATAAGTTTGCCACAAAGTTTGTGACGCTAAGAAATAAGGCTCGCAGAAAAAAATGAATGATACAGAAGTTCATATTATCACTCGAATATCTCAAAACCGGATGTCCGTCTGTCCGTCCGTCCGTCCGTGACCTCTCTAGCTCGAGAACGCGTTGAGCTATGAAGTTCAAATTTTGCACACGTTATTTTTGACAAAAAATTAAGGCTAAGTTCGTGAACGGGCTGAATCGCTCCACCCCTTCTACCCCCTCCCATACAAAATGACACATTTTTGAAAATTTACAATAATCAGATTTTCTCAGAAACTTTAAAACATATTGCTTTGAAATTTTTAATATATCACTTTTATGATAATTGTAACCTATGTTATAAAACTTATTGTAATCCTCACCCTCCTTCTACCCCCTCCCATACAAACTGCACTATTTCATGAAATACGTTAAGCCTATTTACTCAGTACGTATACGATGCATCCGAGATTGCAACCAAAATTATTTATTGGCTTTAACCAGGTTCAAATTCATCTAGAGTATTGCATGATTGGGGTTTACCCCAATCGTAGTTCTTTTATGTTTTTTTTTTAATTTTGTAGGGGAGGTAGGTGTTCCTTTGGTCTGATTATTCCCAACTTACTAAAACTCAAGCAGTTTCTCACCTCAGGGCTACGTGCCAAAAATCAGGTATCTACGTCAATTGGTTCAAGAGTTATAGACAAAAAACCTGAAAAGTAGGGTAGTACGGGGTTCTTTGTAAGAAAATTACCGTTAGTTTTCAACTGATCGCTTTTATTTTTCCAGGAGAGTATAAGATTATCCTCGCGAGCAATCTACCAAAGCCAGAGATTTTCACGTTTATTTAATCGGGAGTAATAGATACATTTATGTATTTTACATATGTAGGGGAGGCAGGCGTTCTCTTGGCCTGATCACGCCCATTTTCAATACCAACCAACTAGATCATACTTCCAATATTTGATCAAAATTACAAGGCTCTAGCTTCATTCTATCGGAAGTTATCGTGCAAACGGACAGACAGGCAGACATGGCTTAATCGAATCAGGAGATGACCCTGATCATTTATATGTATATACATTGTCATACCTCCGGAGCCTCCTTTAAGATGTTACATATTTCCGTCGTGACAAAAACAATATACCCTATACTAAAAGTCTAGGGTATAAAAAGGGCTCAAATTTCTCGGATTTTCGCCCTCCAAAAGTTAAGCTCACCTTCTACGACCGTGCAAACTCAGCTTTCAGGTATTCAGTATCTATAGAAGGGATTAAAATTATTTCCAGATCTTTCTCTAATTATTATTAATAATATTTAATTTTACTGGCCTATTTCCTCTTGGCGTCCTCTTCGGCACCCTTTCAGAGTCGGGGCCCAAGCGATCGCCTGTTTCGCCTTAGCATTTGACCGGCTCTGGGGGGTGCAAGTGCCCACTTGGACAAGGGCGGTTGTGAAAGGGACTTTTCAAGCGTCACTTTTGTCCGAGAGGTTCCCGTTTGGAGAAAAGCAGTTGTAAGGCCGGCCGCATCTTGGACGTAGGCAGGGCAGCGCGCACATGGCATTGTTGTTGTATCAATTGTCCAAATCTGATTTTACAACAACAATGCCAATTGCGCGCTGCGCTGCCCTGCCAAGATGCGGCCGGCCTTTTTGTCTTGCGGTTTTGCTTGGTACTAATTATCGTCGCAATCTCATCTCACTGAATGAATGAAGCCCAGTTATCGAAATGGAGTTCTGTGAGAATCACATTCAATCAGATGAATCGCAAAATATTTACATTTATGACTAAATGGAATTATATTCAGCTCTAAATTCTCTCTCTCAAACCATGCCTTTCTCTTGGCGATCTCTTTGACGCCCTAGGCGACCGCCTGCTTCGCCTTTGACCGGCCCTGATTTACCTACCGCACGCAACACGCAACTCCTCCAACTCTCCTCTCTGTCATCCGCTTCCACTCTCCACAGATGTTCGACTGGCATAATGAGTTTATTACATCAACTAATGAGTTTATTTTGAAAAAATCAAAACAAATATATTTGCGAAATATACTTCGAATCGAAAGTAACGGCCACACGTTCATTGTGTTGTTAATTTCATTCATTACAGATTTATGAAACGAATTTCACAAAACTGACATACTTCTCTAATTCACTCTTCTATCACCACGGCGCGGTGCGGCGGCGAATGCCTGTTCTCTGCAATTAGAGAATATTGCAAATACGAGTATATGATAGCTTCGTTCACCCATGGCGACTGTCAACAAGAGATGCTATGTACATATGTAAAGAGGAAATCGACTGGCGGCTTTTATCAAGACGTCGCGCACACTTCTTCCGCACAAATAACGGGATCGTCGTCCCGAGTGTTTTGCCTGTGTATTAGGTCAGTGTGTCAACAAAACAGCTGTTTCCTGCCTTCAGCAATCCCATCCCGCGCACAATCTCCTGTTTCTCATCCAACTCAGCCACCCTTCTATCCCAAGGATTCCACCCTAAGAGTTCATCATCCTCCAGATTGTTTACAACACGCATGATATCCCAATTCCGAGCCCGCCAATTCACATATTCCCCCGCTCGACCAAATCCCGATTTATTAAATTTGTGGATCACTTCTTTGGTCAGTGTCACCCAATTTCGTCTAAAGATTAAGACAACAGGCTGCTGTAAATGGAAAAGCACCTCAACGCGCGGCGGAACGTCCTATAATCAGAGAAAATTCACGTCACGCCCGGGGAGCGTAGGGAGCGGACGCGTTGTGCAGCTGATGTCAGTCGATGTGTTGGTGGACGCGCGCTTGTAGATATCAACCACTAGTCGGCGACCGGATCCGCACAGCACAGACCGCTATCATCGTTCTTATTTGCCGCATCTTTCGCGATACGCGAATTAATTTTAAATTTAACGCCGATTCAGTCTTCATTTGATAAGAAGTCCGGGCGCGGAACAGTGTGGATTCACTGAACAGTGTGCACTTTCAAATCGGGCGCGAAACAGTGCGAGGCTCTAAGAACGCGGAAAAGTAGACCGTTCGTGGCGCTCGCGTGTGTCTGTACAACTTACTATAAAAAAAGGTGTGCTGCAACTACTACTAATTGCAAGCCCCAGAGGACTAACATTGTCAGCCTAAACAGCACAGTGCGGACGACAATGTAAGTGCGGGCCTAAAATACCGGTTGTAAATGTAAATGCACACGGTGATGTACTGTGCTTGCGAAAAGTGGCAACAGCGCAGTGACCATAAATTCACAGCAGGTTCTTGGAAGTAACGCGTGTTTTTTCCTCTTCTTTTCTTCCCTATCTTTGCGCCTGTGTGTGTGTGTATGTATATACAAGAGCTGTTGTTGGTTTGCTTAATATTGCTATTAATAGAACTGCGCTACAGTAGTTACGATCAGTATTGGAACAGATGAAAATTTAAATTGGAGGAAAAATATTTTTGAAAATCCCCAACTGGAAATAGACTGGATGGATTAAAATGTGAACGAGTAGACGACATTCGGCAATATTTGCGAGAATTCGAAGAGGCTGTTGAACGTTTTCACAACGTCTGAAGTTTATCCTAAAGATAAACGCTAAACCCAGTTAAAAATTTATTGGACGATAATTCTAAACAGCTGATATGAGCTGCTGGTATTTTGACAGCTACAACTGTTTACGTTTGCACATTCAAATGAGATAATTAAACTGGTTACAAAGAACAGAGTTTTAGAAATTTCTTCGATGGAAGAGGATTTGAAACCAATTCAGCCGGATAGAACAGGCGACAGATTTCCGCTAAGAAAATCAGCTTATTTTCTACCGCATTAGCTGAGCTTTCTACCGCATTCGCTGAGCTTTCGGGCCCAGGGTGAAAAAATCACTTTTAACTCGAATTTTTTGTCACTTATCACTCGCGTCACCCTAAGACTCTAAAATTAAAAAAAAGATATATTTTTTTTAATTAATTTATTTTTTAAATTTTATTTCCTTATTTTGTTCTAATGATTTATACTGAATGTTTGGTGTATTTAAAACTGATCATGTTGCACGCAGAGCGAGCGAAGCGAGCGTTCATGTTTGTGCGATACTGAGGGTTGCGATCCCTTAAGCGCGGAGCGAGCGTAGCAAGCGGAGCACACGCAAAAGGATTTGCGAATATTTCAATTTACCATGCCTCCAATATACGAAATATTCAGTATAAATTATGAAAAAAAAAATTAGAAAAAAAAAATTAAATAAATAAAAACTTAAAACAAAAATTAAAACAATTTTTTTTTGCAAATTCTTGACTTTTAGAGTGACGCTAGTGAAAAGTGACAAAAATCCGAGTGAAAAATTATTTCCCCGCAGTGTAACTAGATATTGAGAAAACGGGTCATAAACTTGGAATTATCGTCCGATAAGTTTTCAACTGAAGAATGGGTGTCGTGTAGCGTTTAAATATAAAATAAACTTTAACCAGACATTGTAAAAACGGCCCTATGACTTATAAAACGTGACCCAGGTGGTTCTTATGGTGCATATTCACGGACGTCCCAAATCCAAATTTTCCCTGGTCGAATTCAAAATTTCCCTGTCAAATCCATAGGGCGGCCGGGGAAATTTTGGATTCGACCTGGGAAAATTTGGATTTTCGACGTCCGTGAATGTCAACCTTTAGTGTACTAATCAATATCCTGAGAGCACAACTGGAGTCCGAAATGTGCATTTACAAATAAAATAAGCCATTCAGTACAAAAAAAAAATATAATTTTCTTTTATTAGCTTCAAATAACTGACTATGACCCGGTTTTGGGATAATCGAGGTTTTTAAGTAGTTTCTTTTTATAACCGAGTAATTATGAAATAGATAACGTCTTAGTTGACATTTCGTTAGCATATACTAACTTGTTTTAAACGACCATGTTGCTCGTATGTATGTAAGTATATTCTGTATAGTCGCATTCTGTGACAAGCCCCACACCACAGGAGAAAGGCAGCCATGACTACGGTGAGACCTGAACCCACGGAACCGGTATGATGAGACATTAGACTGACATCTCAACCAGCTCAGTAGGGGTATAATATATGTATGTGCTAAAATCTCGGTCTATACGAAAACTGTTAGACGATACTGTTACACTGGCTAGGAACGACAAAATCCACACAATTTAATTCTGTATTCCATCCATCATCGTCTCATTCAAAGGCCAAAACATCGCATGGCGGGAAGTCCACATGGCCCGTCGGCGTCGTTGTCCTAGGAACCGAGTGGTGATGATGATGCGTCGTCCATCCATCTTCCTATGAACAACGCACCATAGAGGCATAGAGCCTTGAGGATTCGACTGCTTTCCTTTACGTCGTCTTGCGCATTTCACCTCATTTTTGTTGTTCTCCGCGACTCTTTCCCCGAGTATGTGCATACATAATTTTTGGGAGGTTTTCTTCAAACATATTTCTTATCCAAGTTGCATTGTGTTCCCAATTCTCGAGACGAACCGACCGAACGACAGACATGGCGTGAAGTTCAATAGCTTTGCTTTGACCGTGACGCGCGAAACGGCAGAGGTGAGTGTTAAGAAGTTGCTCTGCGTGTATATAGTGTGCGCGCAGCGCAATTGTGTGTTGTTGGCTTTATCTGGTCGACCTTGAAATTTCACAGTGCCCGAAAAACGGTCGATAGACCTAAACCCAAGATACATATTAATTCTGTTGGGAATGTTTTTTCTGAAATTCCGAAAAATTTACTGGATCTGTTCCCTGTTTCTTGACAATTTTGCCTATTTGAATCTTTAAATGTGGCAAAAATGGATGTGTGAAAATGGAAAATAAGTTGCAGTGCGATAGATGAAGTAAATTTATGACAGTCATAGTATTTGCCATCCAATTCAGAATTTATTGTATTTCGATATTATGTGGCGTAGTGACAATAACGAAATATTTATCTGAATTGATAGGAGAGGTGTACTTTATGCAATTTAATCGTCAAAATTCCAAGAAACCGAAAATAAAATAAAAGTGATAAGAAACGTTTAATTTCAATGTAATGTACTTGAAATCGTCTGTGCTATTCTGTGTTTCTGGAATGCAGTAGCCGGCTGCCTAATATCACGAGTTATTAACAATCTGTCGCTTATAGAGTCCTCGCATTACTATTTTCCCCTCACCCTAGTGGGACATAGTGCATCAACTAATACTAAGAGGCTCAGTTGACGTTTCGTTAGCATATAACTGATTTCGGACGATGATTGTTACTAGCACAGAGTGCCGGCCTTAACCATTTTAGCGCCCTGTTCAATTGATAGAAAATCGTTCGTAACATTCTTGCATAGTTCTTGAAAATGCATGCTAGACATAATGCAGGAAGCTCCGAAATATTTGTACTTCATAATGTTGACCCTAAGTGCACTTCATTCACGCTCAACCGAATTATTTACCCCAAATGGGTATACTCATTTAAAGGACACACACTACCGTCCATTTGGACGCGGGACAAAGTGTTCGCAATCCGAAATATTGCAATCCAAATTCCGGGGACACACTGCAATCGCGAGCCAGACGTCATTTCAAAAGTCAAGTTCGATGACGAACTCAATTTGCACTTATCCGATTTAATTTCACGCACCGTCAATTGCATTGCAATAGTTTTGCATAAATACCTTGGCGGCCGCCAACGCGTAAAAACGTTTTCTTTGTTGCAGCTTATTACTGACAACACAAAACATAAATAAAATTTGACTCCGTTAAGTTCCGATTTCGCGCACAAATATCGTGACAGTCAAATTTTGGTTCGTGGATTTTGGACAAGTTTAATATCCAACTTGGATTGTGGTAGATTTCGGAGCTATCAACGTGAACCTCGTACACTGCAGATTTTAGATTGGACGCGGAATACTTTGGATTTTGGACCCAATTGTGCCCACCTTACAGCTGAGTGGCGTCATAGTCCGACACGTAAATCCCCTTTTAGATGTGTAAACATCTTATGGTACGGTACGGGGTAAAACCGTAGAATCTGAGGAATGCGTAAACAGCATTAGTGTGTATTAATTCTGAATTTATATTAAGTGCATTTTATGTAACTGAAGTTGCGAGTTGTGCATGTCGGCTGACTGTGGTGGACATTGTGCACGGCCTTGGCCTGTGAATCCGCGGGGCCCGGCCGGCTTGCTTGCGGGGTTCTTACGTTTTACATGTCACAAGCGAGTTGCTATGATACATTCTCCCTTATATGAAGACTTTTTTTTAGTTTTTGGCTTTTATCTCTGTAAATATTAATCCCAGCAAAAAAAACTTTCTGAGGCGAAATTGAAGATCACGAAAATATACATAAATGAAACCGGAATATAGAGGGCTACACCCGCAATCCGAGGGTTTAGTAGCAAGCGCATATTTTGGTATGTAAATATCGCCTCTTTGCTGTTCTTGGTACCACTCAGATGGATAAAAACACCATAACTAAAATGCTATACAATTGAGTATCCTACGTGCCAATTCATAAAAAAAATCCATCTGGCACCTCTTTAAAACGATAAGTTGTACTGTAGATAGATATGTGTGTATACGAGATGAACTGTAATACTCTTCGCGATGCTTAAGGTCGCCACCCATGGACGAGCACAACCACGACCAAACTTCCATCGAACCATCAAATATCATAGAACGATGGAAACGAGGAGATTTTTTTTCTATAGAGTTTGGCGTGGTTCGATGAATTCTCGCGACCAAAGTGCTTGCCGTGGGTGACGACCTTTAACCATTCATGTTAAGATGACATTGCAAATTGCAAACTGGGACGTGCTCAAGGGGTGCAGGGGTGTGATAACTGCAACTTTAGAAATGTACTATTATTAACCTTTTTTGATGAGATTTCAAAATTCTAGTTTTTTTTAGTTTTCTATGCTAGTGAAATGCCGCTTCCCTGTAAATTTACATATTTCTAAATATAACGGTCTCGAAATGCAAGGGGGGGGGGGCACTTCTGATCACATATTTTCCCCTCTCTCCCTTTTCTCCTTACTTCAAATCTGAAGAAAAAATGGAGTGTACTCGACGGCACCTTTCTTACGATACCCCACTTGCCTATACCTAACGAAAAAAATGTTGACCTTCATTTCCCCCTATGGAGACCCCCGTCAAAGTTGGCCTATTACGACGCATCGCTTTCTCCAGATAATACTATAATACTTCTACATATTTCCACCAAATTTCATGTATGTAGCTTCAGCGGTTGTGAGATATTTTATGGACAGATTTAGATTTTATGATATTATTATGACTTATGATTACAGATTCAGATTCAAATAATTTATTTCGATATAAATTTGAATGACATTCCATCTTAACATATACATATATTTATCTAATGCTACATAAATTTAACAATGTTAATTTGTTGGAGGCGGCTATATATATTTGGCCTGCCTATTTACCGAGCTTACGCGCTATGGTATGGCTACTCCTTATAATAGAGGATCAGATCATATATTAATTATATATATATATATATAAAATCTTACATTATGGACAGACAGACGGACGTTTCATAAGGGTTTTGTTGTTACTACAACACCCTAAAAATGTATAATCCGCCTTTTTCTATTTTAAATAGTTTTCGAGAAAATCTCATTCAATGGCTCCCTGTTTTCACGAAGTTGAAAAATCATCGTTTTTGTAATGTTGTTTCATCAAATAACAAGCAACAACTAGTCTCATGAAAAAATGTCAAGGATGGATGTTTTTTTAATAACTACCTGCCGATTTGTTATTGTATCTTCCCAATTGTCCTGTTTTCAGTTGCGGATTTACCTCTTTAAGAGATGTAAAAGTAATTAGCGAAGCTTTTTACGGTTTTCCATTCTGGATGTGATCACTATGGTGTTTTTTGTTTGCTTTTCTGGTATCCGTGGAATGCGTAAACAGCATTAGTGTGTGTAAATTCTTAGTTTGTACCTATTTAGTGCATGGCATAGAAATCGCAAAACCTTTTTAAACCTAAGTTTACCTTTCACGGATGTGATCGGCCCACTATTTCATATACAAATAGTGAAACAGTGAAATCGGAACAAGTTTTACTACTAATTTCAAAGTAACAAATGCACCATAAATCACATAAATCGGCAAGCTTGTTTGTTTTTAAAATGCAACATTTTATTTCATTAGGCAGGAGATTTTGCGCCCGTACATAATGACGACACCCTGTTCAAATGATCAGTCTGCATATATGGTAGAGCCGGGTCTGCTAGCATACACATTCCGTCTATTAGCCGCATTCTGTGACAAGCCGGGAAAGGCTGTGGCTTTCGAAGTCCGAAGCGTATATACCCTAGACTTATACAGACCTAGTCGTGATACCAAAAGTACCAATTGGCAACGACCATATGCATTAAAAGTGAGTTTCCTATACAGCCAGTTTATAGAGGAGGTTGACACTCATTCAGGAGAATCTTGACCATTCTCAAAATCAATTAACTAACCCATTCTACAAATATTTGTTGAATTTTTCAGGTCGCTAGCTTCATTCTATCGAAAGTTATTGCTTATTTGAAGTTCCACTTGTAGGGGAGGTAAGGGTCCCTTGGCTCGGATCTTGCCCATCATTGCCACCAAACGATTAGATCATGCTACAAATATTTAAAAAAAAAAAATTCAAGTCTCTAGCTTTACTCTATCGAAAGCTATCGCTTATTTGAAGTTTCATTTGTAGGGGAAGTAGGGGTTTCGTTGGTCGGATTTTACGTATTTTCAACATTAGCCAACTGGATCCTGCTACAAACATTTGACCAAAATTTGAAGTCGCCAAATTTATTTTGTCGGAAGTTATCGCTTATTCTAAGTTTCATTTCTAGGGGAGGTAGGGGTTCCTTAGGTCGGATCTAACCCATCTTTAATGTCAACTAATTCAATCTCGCTTCAAATATTTTACCAAAATTTCAAGCTGCTGGGTTCATTCTATCAAAAGCTATCGCATATTTGAAGTTTCATTTGTAGGGGAGGTAGGGGTTCCTTGGGTCGGATCTTACCCATTTTCAATAACAACTAACCAGATTTTACTACCAACATTCTACCAAATTTTCAACTCGCTAGTACCATTCTATCTAAAGTTATCGTAATTAAAATAAAATTTAATTTTTTGAATTTTGTAGGAGAGATAGGCGTTCCTTTGATCTGATTATGCTCAACTTACTAAAACTCAAGCAGCTTCTCACCTCAGGGCTACGTGCAAAAAAACAGGTGTCTACGTCAATTTATTTCAAGAGTTATGGACAAAAAACCTGAAAAGTAGGGTAGTACAGGGCTCTTTATAAGAAAATTACCGTTAGTTTTCAATGGATCGATTTTATTTTTCCAGGAAAATATACGATTATTCTCGCGAGCAATCTGCCAAAGCTAGAGCTTTTCATGTTTATTAAATCGGGAGTTATAGATACATTTAACTATTTTACATATGCAGGGGAGGCAGGAGTTCCCTTGGCCTGTTCACGCCCATTTTCAATACCAACCAACTAGATCATATTTCCAATATTTGACAAAAATTTCAAGGCTCTAGCTTCATTCTATCGGAAGTTATCGTGCGAACGGACAGACAAACAGACATGGCTTAATCAAATCAGGAGATGACCCTGATCATTTATATATATGCATTGCCATACCTCCGGAGCCTCCTTTAAGGTGTTACATATTTCCGTCGTGACAAAAACAATATACCCTATACTAAAAGTCTAGGGTATAAATATCGAAATCGGAGTAAGCCCGGCTTTGGAAGAGTGCATTTCAAAGCCGTAATTACTTAAATTGATCGAAAAAGGTATTTATCGATTAAAAAAGTATCGTTGAATATTTCCTTCTAATCAGTCACGTGTTAAATATTTTCACTTACCGTAGTATCGGTAATAAATACCATTACTGAAGACCATGGGGAAAAACCAACATACATTCAAATTTCTACCACTGCACTGTAGAAGAAAGAATGTCTTTTTCTCATTAATTTAGGGGGTAGTCCGAATGGCGCAACGGTTAGCATGTTCGCCTTCTACGCACTGGGCCCCCGTTCGATTCCTAGTGAATGCAGTTTTTTTCTCGATAAAAAAGGGGATTTACATACGTGTCGGACTATGAGCCCACTCAGCTGTTAAATGAGTACCCATTTAAGGGGTAAATAACTTGGTTAAGCGTGTTGCTGATCACACACCTCTACACAAGACACCGTCACGATCTAGAAAATGAGATGATGCTAACTCATCTCGAGGCCATGGTTCAGATCGGACTGTTGCGCCAGTTATTTATTTTTATTTAAGTCAAGTGGTGGTAAAACGTAATGTGAAATGTCCAAAAATTAATAAACTAAAATAGACATCTCTTTTAAAAGTATAATAAATCAAATAAATAAGCTCCATTATTTTTTTTAAGTTTCGATTCAATATTTTCGTTTAACATTTCCCGAATCAAAATCTTTTTAATTAATAATAAAAGAGGAAACATTACACCGGAAGTAGCGATGTTCATTGATCCTTGGGACTGTCTCATGCATACAAATACACCTGGTCGATTTTCTATCTGCCAATAGATCTTTGGAGCCGCGTCCTTATAGCAATGCAAATGTGCCTTTGAAATAATTTTTAGTCCTTTATATCATTCACGTTCTTCAAGTCAACCATGTCCCTTGCGTCCTTTATTGGTTTTATTGATCAAGTCACCCCGTTACCGAAAACATCCATATTTGCCCGGTTTAGTTTTCGTTTCAATACTGTATTGCATTGGTCTCATCACCCTGAATCAGGAGAAACCCATATTGACTAGGTTTCATATCATGTTCAAAAAAGTCCTTTTGTTCTGACGCACACCTCCAAACATCACCGTATGTTACTTATAACAATGAAAGGAAGCTACGTTCCAAATTTTCTTAAAATTGAGACCACGAGAGATGCATGAAGGAGCCATCTTTGAAAAGACTTAGGCGAGTAACTCTAGTTTAAACACAACAGAATATACCGTTAGTCCAGTCGATAATCAAAAATGCGGTTCCCAGACCATGCCCAGGGTAACACAAGAAACCTACATACCAAATTTGGTTAAGATCAAAACCCCGGAAGTTCCCGGACAAACGAATAAACAATACAGCACATCGGACTCAGAAGATGTATTTTGTCAAGTGTGAACTGTTCCACGATACTCTGCGACTGATCCCTGGGGCTGAGGTTTCGACCAAATTGCGGCAAGTGTCCAGAAAGTGTGATTTTAGAGGACTAAAATGTCGTTTGACGAAATTCCAATTGTAAACATATGTCGTACCGGGAAATCGTCGTGTGCAGTCACTGCCTTGGCAAGAAATTAATGACGTAACATTGACGTCAAATTCACCACGATCAGCTGAGCGGAGGCCTGTGTAATTAAGATGGCAATGTTGCCACTATGTGGGGAAAATGCGAGGACTTAACATTTCACCATTTATTAATGTCAAACTTGAAATGAGCTACGTCAAATCCCTTAATCATATTTTAAACGCTGACTTCAGAAATACAACAGTTTTCGTGGGCTAAGTGAAAATATTATATTCGAGTGAAGGCTACAGAAATTAGGTAAAATTTAAAAAAAAAAACCAGGCCGAAGCGTATATACCCTAGACTTGTACAGATCTAGTGGTGATACCAAAAGTACCAATTGGCAACGACCATATGCATTGCAACATATGCAAAAGTGGGTCTCCTATATGGCCAGTTCATAGGGGAGGTTGGCACTCATTCAGTGGAATTT
Organism: Chloromyia formosa; assembly: GCA_964017055.1. Classification (NCBI taxonomy): domain Eukaryota; kingdom Metazoa; phylum Arthropoda; class Insecta; order Diptera; family Stratiomyidae; genus Chloromyia; species Chloromyia formosa. Next base: position 65,097,432 of record OZ024818.1, read on the forward strand.
TGACCATTTTCAAAATCAATTAAAATAACTAACCCATTAGGTAGTAGTAGTAGGTATTAGGTAGTTTGTCCAAAACAAATTGTGGTTGTAATTTTTTTTTTGTGCTAATTTTGAATTTGAGGTTTGTTGCAAATTTTTTTTGGATTTGAGTTATAGCCAAAAAAAACATAAAAGACCTTTTTTATAATAAAATTTTGAAACCCTAGCAATAGAGTTTCTTAGACAACATGAATCTTGAGCAGTTCATTAAAATATGCCGGCGCCACTTTTTTTGTATCTTCAATAGTTTTTGAGGCATTCTCATTTGAAAAATAAAAAGAGAAAAATCTTCGTTTTTTTTTCAAGTGAGAGTATCTAAAAAAATTTAGGAAAAAAGTATTTCATATCATTCGTTCTGACTTCAACATTTTTCGCTAGGGATGACGAGTTTCAAAATATTTTTAAAAAGCAAAAAATTATGTTTTCTTAGAACAAAAATGTAAATGTAAAATGTTTTGACTTATGGTGCATTTGTCACTTTGAAAATATGTAGTAGTAGTGCTTGTTCCGATTTCACTGTTCCTATGAGAAGTGTATGAAATAGTGAGCCAATTTCAACCAAATTTAGGGACGTGATTTGGCAGTCACTATGATGGAATATGAAATTTGGTAAAGATATCTTCAGAAATAAAAAAGTTGTCCTAATAAAAATCTGCTTTTGGAACGGTCGTTCCTATGGCAGCTATATGATAGAGTAGTCCAATTTCAACCAAATTCGGAAATATGATTTGACTGGAGATTCTACTGATTAGTGTAAAATTTGAAAAATATAGCTTTAGAAATAAAAAATTTTTTCTCACAAAGACTAATTTTTGGACTTGTCGTTCCTATGGCAGCTATATGACGTAGTGGTCCGATTCCGTTGGTTCTGACATATTTACAGCGTGCAATAGAAAGAAGGCTTTGTACAAAATTTCAGCTCGATAGGTTTAAAACTGAGGGACTAGTTTACATAGAACCAGACAGACAGACGGAGAAAGTTTAATCGACACTCGTCTCATCATACTGACCAAGAATATATATAGTTTATATGGTTGAAGATGCTTCCTTCTGTGCGTTGAAAACTTCATGACAAAGTTAAAATACCCTATTACATCCGTGAAGGATATAAAAATTAGAACTACACAGCAATTTGCCTTAGATCAGTTCCTATAAGCACCCAACGACAACGATAAGAAGGAATTATTAACATTAATTAAAATAAATTAAATTAATTGCAAGGAGGTGGTTTAAAATTTATTTTAATCCATTAAAGAAAATGTTAACAGCAAAGATGCCAAAAGACAATGAGAATAAATGAATAAATATTACTGATTTTTTATTAAAACTTGTTTTTTGTTTTGAGATAATTATGTGGAGAATTTGTGTAGAATCGGGAATTTGTTCTGCCCAAATTTGGGCAATTTGACCTGGATTTTTGGGAAATTTCGAAAATCGGTATTGGCAACGCTGTATAGGACGGACCGAAAAACAAATCGGCAACGCTACACATAATACTCTCCCTAGCCACAGCTGAGTATTATTATATTATTGATAATCGAAAGATTCTACATGTCCTAGTAAACTCGAATTTACCGCTAATAACAGGCGTCCAACGAGGGTAATTCATTGACGCGCGTTCGTTTCACTTTGGAAATATAACTTTGGTTCACTTTCTCATTTAAATAAAAAAAATCTTCCTTCATTTGATGAAAGAAGGAAATAGCTTCAACAATTGCTTGCTCTTTTCATCAAAAAAGGGATCCTATTTTGGAATATTTTTTAAGGTGAACCAACTCAAATTTATTTATTGTTATTTCTAATACTCACCCAGACATCATGAAACAAACATGCGTGTCAGCATTTGAGTCGTTCCCATTTCTTGTGGGAATGGCTCAAATATTCAGTGCTTGGCTCAGCGTTCACGTCTAAACGAAGCATTAGTGTTTGCTCACACGGGTCGTCTTGTAATCGACTCGTAATCGCTCGTTTTCGATCTGAACTCCAATTCCCAAGCAAATGCATGGAGATGCTCACACAGGTCGTCCATTGGTCGACACGTAAGCGAATCGATTTGCTTGGAAAATGGAGCTCGAATCGCAGACGAGCCGATTACGAGACGACCCGTGTGAGCAAACACTTACTGTACTCATTACAAAACGAGTACTCGAGTACTCAAAAACCGACTCGTTAAAAACCGAGTTAAAAACCGACCCATTAAAAGACCGATTCACTAAAAACCGACTCATTACAAAATTATTATGAGTAATAAAAGACATGAAAGTGTGCATGGTTATCAGTGAACCTATTAGGAAAATCGGCATTTTGTTATTGCATGGCGGTCGAGACTCGTGTATTAGTGCCTTCGCAGACGGGTGTCTGATATTCGGCTCGTTTGCGAGTCGAGTTCTGCTCATCTGCATTCCCACACGACGAGGGACGCCCTACTCCGCAAACGGGTCGAATGCAATTCGGCGCGTCTGCGACTCGATCCGGTATTAGACAAGTGTGTTGTTATGGATTATTATTAATTAGTACGAATATAATTTTGGAGTTGGAGGAATTTGGGCAATATGTCGACTGAGTGAAAGAAGGAGTGCACAGGAGTGTCGGTGAAAGCATTTTAACCCTTTGGCGTGGCGAAATGGGCCTTTTTGTACATGAAGCGGAACATCGGCAATATGGTTGTCGCGTGAGTCGAGGAGAAAGGAGGAATGCAGACGAGTTCATGTTAAAGCATTTTAACCCTTTGGCGAGGCGAAATGGCCTTTTTGTAGATGAAGCGGGGTATAGGTTCTATGGGTGTCGTGTGATTCGAGGTGAAAGGAGAGAGCACAGAGGAGTGCTGGTGAAATCGTCCGATCCGGCTGGCTCGAACTGCAAGGTACTTTTGGGTCGCTGATTCCGAATCTGAAGTCATAAAAAACCCAGAATGGTAACTCTGTTTTCATGGGGAAATACTCGTCACATCCGGTCTGCTCGAACTACAAGGTAATTTTAGGTCGCTGATTCCGAATCTGAAAAAAAATGGGGTTGTCCACCCCTGAATGGTAACCCTATTGCGACACGCGACACTCATATTACCCATATCCCGCTTCATGCCTAAAAAGGTCCATACCACATACCAAATCATACTCAAATCTAATGCTAAAACCTTTTCTTGAATAATTTCGTCCTGTACGGTCACTGCACAAATAATACTCGATTTTCTCAACGGTTTTTAATTAATGAGTCGGTTTTTAACTCGGTTTTCTTAACCATGAGCCGGCCGGTTTTTAACAAGTCGGTTTTTGAGTGCTCGAGTGCTAATTTTGTAATGATTCGGTTTTTACCATTTTTTTTCTTAAACCATGAACCAATCGCTTTGAGTACTCGGTTGTTAATGAGTCAGTTTTTTCCTGAATCGGTTTTTTGGTGAATGGTTTTTTTTAATGAGTCGACTTTTAACTTGGTTTTTTAACCATAAGCGGGTCGGTTTTTAGTCAGTCGGTTTTTGAGTACTCGAGTACTCGGATGTTAATGAGTCTTTGGGTAAATCAGTTTTTCAATGAGTCGATTTTTTTTAACGAATTTTTAGGATCATAAGCCGGTTTTTAGGGTTTTGTAGTTAAAACAAAACCCTTATGAAATCGGTTATGCGTCCGTCTGTCTGTCTGTCCATGAAATATCTCATGAACCGCTGAAGCTACATGTACGAAATTTTGTGGGAATATGTAGAATTATTATAATTCGCCGGAGAAACCGATTCGTTGTAATAGGCTGACTTTAAGGGGAGGTCCCCATAGAGGGGAAATGAAGGTCAAAATTTTTTTTTCATCTGGTATAGGCAAGTGGGCTATCATGAGAAAGGTAACACCGAGTACATTCCATTTTTGGTATTTTCATCAAATTTGAAAAAAAGGGGAAAAGAGGTAGAGGGGAAAATATGTGATCCGAGTTTGTCCCCCCCCCCTTGCATTTCGAGACCGTTATACTTAGAAATATGAAAATTCGCAGAGAACGGCATTTCACCAGCATAGAAAAATAAAAATCGTAGAATTTTGATATCTCATAAAAAAATGTTAATAATAGTACATTTATATGGTTGCAGTTAGCACACCTCTGCACCCCTTAAACGCATCACAGGTCAAAAATATTGATGGCCAATGATAACCAACACTATAGGCAATAATATCTCGAAGTTTCATTACAATCACATAGAGGCGAAATTGAGGCTAATTTTTTTTCGACTTGTATAGGCAAGTGAGGTGTCGTGAGAAAGGTAATGTTGAGTACATTTCATTTTTTCCCATTTTCTTGAAATTTGTAGAAAGGGGAACATTGGGGGAGGAGAAAATGTTAGTTCGTAATTTGTCCCCTTCCCCTTGCAGTTCGTTATACTTAGAATTATGAAAACTTACAGGAAGGTGGGTTCCGAAAACAATGGAAAATAATGGAATCTGTATATCTTCTCAGAATAGGTCAATAATAGTTTATTTCTATAGTTACAGTTAGCACACCCCTGCATGCCTTAAACACGTTTGAGGTCAAAAGTACTGATGGCCAACGATAACCAACACCTTAGGCAATAATATGTTCTAAGTTTCGTTACAATCAAGTAATATGAATTGGCATGTTAAATGTAATTGGGTAAAACATTTTAATTATGTTTTTTTTATCCATCTGACAATGAGTGGTATCAAGAAGAGCAAGGAGCCGATATTTATATACCAAAATAAGCGCTTGCTACAAAACCCTCGGATTGCGGGCGTAGCCTTCTATATTCCGGTTTCATTATTTTTAATGATTCGGTTTTTTCGAACCCGGTACTTGAGAATCTCGGGGCCGGTACTAACAGAAGACCGGTCTTAGGAACAGGCATATCCACTCTAACAGAGTGGGCAAATCGGTGCGGCCTTAGGGTTAACCCGGATAAGCTGGAGCTTGTGCTTTTCATTAGAAACCATACGATTTCTTCAATTGAACTCCCTACCCTGGGGGGCACTCAACTGGTTTTCACTGATAAAGCTAAATTTCTTGGTTTTATCTTTGACAGGAAGCTAAGGTTTTAAGATTCAAGAACGAGTAAGAAAGGCTACCATTGCAAAAACAAAAACAAAATTACAGCCCAAAGCGGTATGTTGGATATATTGTACGGTATCAGTGTGTGGTGGACAGCACTCAGAGTAGCGGCGTACTGTGGTCTGTTGAGGAAGGTACAAAGGCTAGCTGCGTTGACCACGATGGAGGCTTTTACAACTACTCCGTCTGCCGGACTAGACGTGATTCTAGGCTTGCTCCCATTGGTTATTATCGGCGAACCACTGATAGCAAACACGGCTTTGCGCCTTCACAAGACGAGCTAGTGGTGTAAGCTGAGTGCGGGACACTTTACTCTACTGAACAACCTCGATCTCCCCAGAGAGATGGACTACATTTCTCCAAATTATTATTTTGACAGAAACTTCTTCAGCCTGATTCCGTCGAGTAGTCTATGGACGGGGAAGATATGCCCTTAATTACTGACACCATGGTCATCTATACAGATGGCCTTAGAACCGACGAGGGGGTCAGGGTGAGTATTTACTCGGAAGCACTGGGGATTAACCTCTCACTCTGTCTTCCCGACTATTGCAGTGTCCTACAGGCGGAGGTTTCGGCGATCTCGATCTCCTGTCTTGGCTGGACAGTAATGTCATTACTGGGAGGGACATCGTTATTTACACAGACAGTCAGGCGGCGATTCGGTCACTCGAATCCGATCTCACGACATCTAAAACCATTGATAACTGCCGATCAGCCCTCGCAGAGATGGGTGGCTTCTTCAATATCACTCTCTGTTGGATCCCGAGCTATAGTGGTTTTGTGGGTAACTGCAAGGTGGATGAACTGGCTCGGGAGGGTACAACTGGGGTGGTTGACGAAAGACGCAGGCACATTAAAATGCCACTTACTTAGCATGTGCAAATTGGCGATAAAGAGAGCTGCTGTGGACAGGGCTAAACACATATCAAATAACGAGGATGATTTGGCCGATATTTGATCCCAGTCGCTCTCCCACACGGTTGTCGCTGATCAGAACGTACATTGCCAGGGTAGTAAGGGTTATCACCGGGGAGCTCGCCTGGAGGCTCCGGATTCCTCATCCCGACTTCTTCAGGAGTTGTGGGGACGTAAATGAGGAGGAGAGTCTTCTCCACCTTCTGTCACTGTCTGACCTTGGCCGACAGGAGAAGGGAATTTTTGGGCTGTTGGGTCTTCTATGATCTGAATGTTAATTGCCTTGACCCCTCCAGGACGCGTCAACATCTCTAGCATTTCCATGCCTTGTTGACATTTCGATAGTATATCTACTTTTCGGCCTATCCGCACCGTCTTTATACTGACAAACTCGGAGCACTGTGAAATTTCTATTAGTATTCACAGGCAGTTTTTGATCGTGCCGAGATTTGAACTCCGAGCTCTAGATTAGTATCGTAGAGCGGTGACCGAACGACCACGGCCACCGAGCGCGATATGATCTGGATGGCTCAACAGTTACATTGCTAGCACAGGCTGGTTTGATACATAGGCCCCAACGGAGGTGACTTTTTTTTTGTTGGTACCACAACGGACCCAATGGTGGTCTAAGTGTGCTGTGATACATCATGGCAGCCCCTGTACCTAACCTAAACTACCAAATTTCTCATTATTCGATTATACCACCGTTATCGTCAAACCACATTCCTAAATTTGGGTTAAATTGGTCCACTATTTCATATACCTCTCATAGAAACAGTGGAATCGGAACAAGTTTTCCTGCTAGTTTCAAAGTGGTTAAGGCAGAATGGTTCATCCATTGTGCTTGTTTTTTTTTTACTGAGTAGAACTGGAACGATCAATAATAACAAAAACGATAATCAAGAACTTCCAGGGCTCTAATAAAAAGATTGCTGCAGTTGTAATATTAACTCACCAGCAAACGAAACTTTTCGTTACAACTTCAAATTGAATGCTCAACAAAAGCAAATCAATCCTGCAAGTAACACATCGCTTGTGTGCACATTATTTTGATATCACCGAAAAGTGATAATCAACAATATCCCATATTCCGTTGAATTAAAAAAAATTATCATCTGCAGCAATATAACAATCACTAAACTACTGTTTGTAGATTTTAGAAAAATTAGGAGCATACCAGATAATATTTATATATTGTACATACATATATTTCCAAAGACTATATCAGAAAGAGTATATCTTAAATAAACTGTGCACAAACCTATCACCTTGCTTAGCCTCCCAGGCTTTTTTTTACCCTCACATGTCAGCATTAATTGAAACTGAAGAATTACGACTTTCTGGTACGAGAATAACAAATAATTTTTTTTTAATATTAGCAAACAAATTTCATGAGTTTTTCTGTTTTCCCTCACCCACGGAAATCTTGTAAAGAAGGGGGGTTAAGTGGAGGCACTCAGGTTTGAGATGTCATCGGGTGTCACTGATTAGCAGTGGTTGATGGCGAGCAGTTCAAATAAAACGTTCAACTGCAAATATCATTCTGAGTAGCTTTGTGTATTTCTCGAACCTTTTCAAGTTTCAGTTGATATACGAGTACATAATAGCCATTATCTTTACACAGTAAGCGTGTGTACTCTATTAAAAAGGTTGAGATATGATAATAGATTGATTGGTAAACATACAGGTAGTGGAGCTATTATCTATTTAATAGCCGATAAGAATGACATGCAAAGATGCAGCTGGTAGAGTATGGAATACATATATGGTATTGATTCAAAGCTTCATTGTAAATTAGATCCATCGATTCTGCAACATAAGACGTTGGGTGTGTTGATGAGGCGAGGTTAATTGACCAATGCCCGCCGAAAATGTAAAGAAAGTTTTCAAATAAAACGGACTCATGCACTCATCATCTGAAAATGTTAATTATACTATGCAGATGCACTAGTGATTAATGACTTATCAGGTGAAATTGCACATATTATTTTCTATGTGATAACATTGATATACTATTAGCCCTAATCCCTGGTGGGGCATAGCGCATCAACTATTCGCACGTGACTTAGTTGACGTTTCGTTAGCATAATCTAGTTTCGGACGATGTATGTTGCTGGCATCTACCTCCTGCCCATTTAGCCGCATACCTGCGACAAGTCAGGAAAATTTTGTGGCTTATTGTTACGCCCCACTGCACAGGGGAAAGACAACACAAACATTCATGGCCACAACTTGGACGGGACTCGAACCCGTAACTGACCGGTAGTATGAGACATCAAACTTACGCTCACGCGCTAAGCTACCGGCCGCCCCAAAATTGGTAGTAACTTTGATTTTATTTTATTTTTACTCATTTGCCCTAGCCCCTAGTGGAGCATAGCGTGTCAACTATTCCATGTGGCATAGCTGACGTTTCGTTGGCATAAGCCCTAACCACTAGTGGAGTATAGCGTGTCCACTATTTCATGTGGCATAGCTGACGTTTCGTTGGCATAAACCTATTTCGAACGATGCACGTAGCCAGCATGCACCTCCTGTTGCCATTTAGCCGCCTACCTGCGGCAAGTCGGGAGATGTTGTGGCTTATTATTACGGCCCGCACCACAGGGGGGAGACAAAATAAACATCCATGGCCACGAACGCTGTGGACGGGACTTGAGCCCGTAACGACCGTAGTCAGACAACTTAAAAAGTCAAATTCATAATTTTTATACCCTTCACGGATGTGATAGGGTACTCGTATATTAACTTTGCCATGAAGTTTGCAACACACAGAAGGAAGCATCTCCGACCATATAAACTATATATATTCTTGGTCAATATGATGAGACGAGTCAATTAAGCTTTGTTCGTCTGTCCGTCTGTTTGTCTGTTTCTATGCAAACTAGTCTCTCAGTTTTAAAGCAATCGATCTGAAATTTTGTACAAAGCCTTCTTTCTATTGCACGCTGTAAATATGTCGGAACCAATGGAATCGGACCACTACATCATATAGCTGCCATAGGAACGATCGGTCGAAAAATTCGTCTTTATGAGAAAAACCTTTTTATTTCTTAAGATATCGTTTTCAAATTGCACAAATTGCAAAATTTTTATTCAAATCACATTCCCGAATTTGGTTGAAATCGGACTACTCTATCATATAGCTGTCATAGGAACGACCGTTCCAAAAGCAAGTTTTTATTAGAAAAACTTTTTTATTTCTGAAGATATCTTTACCAAATTTCATATCAGTCAATCATATTGACTGACAAACCATGTTTCTAAATTTGGTTGAAATCAGCCCACTATTTCGTATACCTCTCATAGGAACAGTGAAATCGGAACAAGTTATACTACTTATTTCAAAGTGGCAAATGCACCATAAGTCATAACGAAGGTATGATACTCTTCACGCAAAGCGTGAAGGGCATCATACCTTCGGCAAGCTAGCTAGCCGATACAAATACAAATCCATTCATTTATTTTTTAGAAGAGTTCATACTACCTATACATATGATGAAAAAAATCTATAATGAAAAATGGAAACAATACTTGTAAATTGTTATTCGATCATTTTCTGTTAATTGATAAGATTAAGTCCAATACATATATGAATTTAGTTTAGAAAAAATATAAATTTGATTTGCAAAATTATGAATTTGACTTTAGAAAAAATGAAATTGTCAAAATTGTGAATTTGATTTTATTGACTGGAAAAATTATGAATTAGATTTGAGTAGAAAATTAATTTGCCTCGAAAATATATATTTAGTACAAATTCACCATACCCCTGCGAAGAAATTGTTATTTTGGATTTTCTTATGCGTTCACTACACCCCCTTAGTGCTGAAATTTAGCAAAGCAACCTTGCACAATAAAAAGAAAACCAATCCAGTTCATCACACTGCAAGATACTTTGCGAAATCCGAGTTCCAATCGCAAAAGAAAGAAAAGAAAAGCATTGTATTTCAGTATCCCGTAGCGAACACTTCGTTTCACCATCCTCATCAGTTCGTCCTGCTGCAGTTTCGTCGCTTAAACGCAACTCTACAGCAACAACAAGAAGAAAACCTCAACAACAACAACAAAATAAACTGAAAACATGAGGACACGAGACCGTTTATTATTATTCCATTTGGGTCCCACCGAGCAGCAAACAAAAAAGTGGATTTGGGAAAAGAGGAAAAAATGGGAAAATGTGCATATCCCATTCCCGCCATAGTTTTCATGGTTAACTTGAATGCTATTCAGGTTCAGGACTAGTCTTCCATTTTTTTTTTTTATTTTCTTTCGGCTCTTCACAGTCAATGGTTTTTTTCTCCTTTTCTTACTTTGACCCCGGTAATTATTTGCCGTGACAAGGCTGGAATTAGGAATTCTTTTGACCGAAGGCGGATAAGGCAGAGATAAGATGATGATTCGAGTTGTTTGCATCGATAGAATTTTGAATTGAGAAGGAAATTGATTACCTGTGTCCTGCCCTGTCCTGTGCGTTGTGCTATGGCTAGCAACGAAGATAATTATGAAGTTGGGACACGGATGATGTTTTTTTTCAGCATGTTCGAATTATTTTATAATTATTAAAAATTCAATTATAATTCGAGGTAGCAAGAAATGCGCAGAATTAATTTCAACAGTATAGTATGATTTCGTATGTAGTATGGTAGTACCAGGATATGAACTATTTGTCTAGGATTTCGGTAGATCTTGAATACATGTTGCGGCTATTTGGAAACAATTTTTTGCTGATTCTAAATGATCATCCGATTCAGACCATCGTAGATTCCTCACATTACTGCAATCACGGAATAACATATAAAATAGTGTCGGAACCGGTAGGTCAGTGCGGTAAAACGTTTCTGATGTTTCTTGCTAACTATTCGTGAGTTCGAATCCCGCGGCGGCCATCGTGATTTGTGTTCTCTTCCCTCGGTGACGTATGGATAAGCCTGTGCCGGCTTGTCGCAAATGCGACTAAATGGACAGGATGTGCATGCCAGCAACATACATCATCCGAAACCGATTATATGCTAACGAAACGTCAACTAGGCCTGTTAAGAGTAGAGCTGTCCTTTCTCAGATCCAGAGTGACCGATACCAGATATCTACATTAAAGGAAGTTTTAGTAAAACAAAACCCTTATGAAATCGGTCAAATGTCTGTCTGTCCGTCTGTCCGTCTGTCCATGGAATATCTCAGGAACGGCTGAAGCTACATTCATGAAATTTTGTAGGAATGTGTAGAATTACTATAATTCGCCGGAAAAAGCGAATCGTCGTAATAGGTCAACTTTAAGGGGAGGTCCCCATAGAGGGGAAATGAAGGTCGAAATTTTTTTTTCGTTTGGTACAGGCAAGTGGGGTATCATAAGAAAGGTACTGTCGAGTACATTCCATTTTTGAAATTTTTTTCAAATTTGAAGAAACGGAAAAAGAGGAAGAGGGGAAAATATGTCATCCGAGTTTGTCCCCCCCCCCCTTGCATTTCGAGACCGTTATACTTAGAAATATGAAAATTTACAGAAAAGCGCCATTTTACTAGTGTAGAAAACCTAGATTTCTAGAATTTTGAAATTTCATCAGAAAAGGTTAATAATAGTACATTTCTATAGTTGCAGTTAGCACACCCCTGCACCCCTTACGCGCACCCGAGGTCAAAAATATTGATGGCCAATGATAACCAACATCATAGGCAATAATATCTCTAAGTTTCGTTATAATCACATAATATTTAATAATAGTACATTCATTTAAATTTCGGCATTTTGACACTATCCACACAAAAAATACACCAACCGGCCTCATAGGTGTGAGTACTACTTTCATGTTGTTTTTCGTAGTGCGAATTGCAGTTATTTAATTAATAATTTTTTAAAGGGTAAAGATTGGTTGGGGGCGCTGTGTCTTAATTGGCCAACTTTACCGGGTAGAAGGAAGGGGGGGGGGGGGGGGGGGGTCCACATAGAGGCGAAATTAAGATCAATTTTTTTTATCGACTCATATAAGAAAATGAGGTGTCGTGAGAAAGGTAATGATGAGTATATTCCATTTTTTTGCATTTTCTCGAAATTTACAAAAAGGGGAACAGTGGGGGAGGAGAAAATATTAGTTCGTAATTTGACCCCCCCTTGCCTGCATTTTGAGACCGTTATACTTAGAATTATGAAAACTTACAGGAAGTGGGTTTCGAAAAACATATAAAATGGGAAATAGTGGAATTTGTATATCTTCTCAGAATAGGTCAATAATAGTTTATTTGTATAGTTACAGATACAACACCCTTGCACGCCTTAAACACGTTCGAGGTCAAAAGTACTGATGGCCAACGATAACCAACACCTTAAGCAATAATATGTTCTAAGTTTCGTTACAATCACGTAATATGAATTAGCATGTAAAATGTAAGTGGGTAAGACATTTTAATTACGTTTTTTCTATCCATCTGAGTGATATCAAGAAGAGCAAGGAGCCGATATTTATATACCGAAATAAGCGATTGCTACAAAACCCTCGGATTGCGGGCGTAGCCCTCTATATTCCGGTTTCCTGTGTGGAAGTCCTGTGCAAGGTTCAACTACCTGGGCTCGATGGTCAACTAGGAAGCTACCTGCGATAACGATATCAAACATCGCATCAGTGTCGGCTGGATGAAGTGGCGAGGAAACTCTGGAGTCACGAAAGCTTAAGGGCAAGTTGTGCAAAACGATTGTACGCTTCACACTCATGTATGCATCTGAATGCTGGACTATGTACAAGACATACGAAAGTAAAATCACTGCGACCGAGATGAAAATGCTACGGATGTCAGCTGTGCTGATAAAAAAGGATCGTATCAAAAGTACCTATATCCGAGGCAGCTTATTTGTTGAGCAACCGATCATTGAAAAGCTCGAAGATCGTCGTATGGATTGGTATTGCCATGTTCTAAGGGGTCCGCCTGACAACCCAGTCATGAAGGCACTATCAATGAATGTTCCGTTTACTGGACCCAAATCACGAGGCAAACGGAAATACACGTGGATCGATCAGATGAAGATGAGCAACAACAACCCATTAATCTCGGCGATGATATGCTGAGATTATACCGCCAGAATGGGCGATGTGCCAACACCATAGGCAGACCAACGCGAAGCCCCAGAGTGGTATGAAAGGACAAGGAAGAAGAAAGAGCAGAGTAGAGCAGGATAAGCGGCAAAAAAGAACACTATAGAGCAGATTAGAGAAGCGAAAACCTAAACGGGGCATGTCTTTGCGGGGAGTGTGCCTTGGTTTAGATATAATTCAATGCCAACTCAAAATTCAAGAGAAAACTTAAATCCTTAGTACATATACAATCGGGCAAATTTTCTTCGGCCAGTAGAATCATCTTGTATGTTTACTATTCCACATAATTACATAAAATTTTATTGACAGGAAATGAATTTTATGTGCTTCCCAAACTGTAAACTTCCCGAGAACTTCGACACATGCGCCGCTTGCATTTCAATACGCGGACTTAACAGTGGAATTCTTGCACTAATCTTCTATCAAGAGCAACTCAGATCAAATTATAAGTGTAATTGTGTGGTGTTAACCTACTCTGCTCGGCATGGCTATTTAAAAAAAACGCGCCCAATGTAGGCATTTGAGAAGGAAACTGTAACTGAAAAAGAGGTTCGAGTTCGCCAAACTTCATGTTAATCATCTGGTCTGGAATCATTTTGAAAAAGTGTTATATCACTGCCATATTTACTAACAGGCCGCAGTGTCAGCTGATTGTCAAAGCACCAACGACATGACAAGCATTCAACCATATGTAAACGCGTGCGGTCGCCCGGTGAATTTTCGCGATTTTCGTGCGTAAAAGTGAATTTAGTGTCGGGGTTTCGAGTGCAAATAAAAGTAGTGGTTATCAGTGCCGTGTGGAAGTGCAAACAAACCTGAAGTGCCGTGAAATACCGACCAAAATGGACTGTTGAAAAGTGCGAGAATATGAAAGTGCGAAAAGTATCTAAAATTATGTCATTTGACAACCACTTTGCAGTCATTTTTTGGGACTCTTCTGGGAGTTTCTGCTGAATTCACCGGCTCGAGGATTTGTCTCCCAGGGTAGTGCTGCACCATTCACATTAGCCAAATTGCTGGAAAATTAACGAAAAATTTCCCGTTTCGCACTTCCTTAACCACACTTAGGCCAGCCGCATCTTGAACGTAGGCAGGGCAGCGCAGCGCGCACATGGCATTGTTATTGGGCGCATTCGGGTGTCACGGAAAACAGCGTAATGCGCTGCATAGAAATAGCGAATTCCTAAGCAGCACAAACCAATTTTTCTTGTGACGCCCGAATGGTATGCTGGCTCACCTGTTGTAAATTGACATGCCTGCATTCACAAATCGGTAGCGCAATTTGAGCGCTCCTGTCTTTGTCCCAATTTTGCACTGAATTACAACAACAAAAATGGGAACGCTCGGGTAGCGGTATGATTTGTGAATGCAGGCAGTTCGTTCGAACTGTCAAATCTCCGCTAAGTCAAGACCGCGAACAAATTTTGTGCTGCCTAAAAGTGTTAGCGCCTAGCTATTTGCGCTAAGTTTAGTAGTGGTTTAGCGCACCATTCGGAATACAAATCACGAGGCAGCACTTAAAGCTAGCTAGCAACCGTGACTCCCGAATGCGCCCATTGTAAAATCAGATTTTGACAACTGTTACAACAATAACTTTCGAGCAGCTCATTTTGGTCGGTAGTTCACGACACCTTGCGTTTTTTTTTTCACTTTCACATGTCACTGACAAGCACTACTTTCAATTGCACTTAAAATCGCGAGACTAAAATCAATTTTACGCACGAAAGCGAAATTTCAAGAGGCCGACCGCATGCGTTCTTCACTTTGCTTACATTATGGTTCACTGTTGCTTTGACACTCCGGCCTGTTAGTAAAGGTGGCGGTGGTTATATTCAGTAACGAATCAAAGTATAGCTTATTTGGATCAAATGGCGCACAGAAACTTTTGCGAAAGCTAAACAAAGAACTAAAGGAGAATAATGAAATTCAAATAGTGAAGCACGGCGGCGGTAATAACTAGCTTGTTCCTGAAACCGGTACACCAATTTGGTACCTTTTTTTTCCCAGAACCGGTATCATTCTCGACGACTACCGGTTTTTTCGTTTTTTATACCCTTCACGGATGTGATAGGGTATATTAATTTTGTCATGAAGCTTGCAACGCACAGAAGGAAGTATCTCCGACCATATAAACTATATATATTCTTGTTTTTTTTAACCATGAGCCGGTTTTTTCAGTTCGGTTTTTACCCGTTTTTTTTCCCGTTTGTTTTTACCGGTTTTTTTAGTATCGTTTTTTACACGGTTTTTCAGTACCCGTTTTTTAGTTTTTTAATGGTTAAAGAACAGGTACTAGTACCGATGGTAAAAACAGTGAAATTGGATTGGAATTTGAAGCGAGATGAGTCAATTTGGAGTTGGATGGATAGAGATGAATACCGATGTTTACGAAAAGAAGTTGGATTGCAAACTGTAATGAACCATATTCTGGTCTGGTAGTGCTGCTTCCACCGGCAGATCGATGATAGCACCTGATGATGAGTAATTAGCTGTCGTTGGTACGAAACCAGAAGCCAAGGGCCCCATTATACCTGGACCCCGATGCTAGTACGAGGGCAACTAAGCCGTCCGCCAACCATTCCATCCTTATCGCCTCATTTTCTTCTATTCATTTTTGCTTCCCCTCTTTGTGTTGTCTTCCCCAGGCCTATGCATGTTTATTAATACGTAAAGGACAGGTGCAACGAGCGGCGAAAACCCCGCCCACGTCTCCCGAACTGAGCTACAGCAAGCATAGGCTTAACTCGTTGAGTGGCCTTTTTCTTCGCCAGATGGCACGGCCCGACCTTCACGGTCTTTATCCTATCTTAGGCCGCGTCCCCACGGGCATCTCCGGACACCCACCAAACCGTCCATTACAAATCATAACTATTATAATCGGGTGAGACTTGAGAAGAAGAAGATATCATCATCAAGGGCTTGAGAGCTTCCTTCTTTAATCACTTATCAGATGTATATTTTTCAATCCATCAACGACTGGCGTTGAAAAAAGAGCATCTTACTCATTTTTGCCAAAACACATTTAGTAATAGAAATGAACTTAGCATACTATACTTATAGTATTCACGCTAAAGCACATGACTAATGTTCTTTATTGTGAATACCTACGCCCCGGGCCCGTGTTTTTCTCGGGGGCCCGAAAATTTGAAAAATTGAAAAAAAAAGAGAAAAAAAAACGAATCTACGCACTGAGCTTTTTTTTGCTCCTTGCCCTTTCATACCACTCTGACGCACACCATATGTATATGGCGACCGGTAGCTCGCGATATATGAACCCCTACAAAAAAAACGTACGCTTTGACCTTTTTTTTGTTCATTGAGCTACCGGTCGCCATATATGGGCCCCTACAAAAGTTGAGTACCGGGCCCGGATTTTCTCTCGACGGCCCTGACCTGCCACAACAATATTACTACTATTATCGGCATTTGCATCAAACCCGATATACGAGATATGTATGTATGCACATCTAAAGGAAAAATTATTTTGCTACTTTATAAAGATCAGATCAGAATTAATATCAATGGCCCCATTTATACCGTGGAACTAAAAGGAGTATTAACTAGATCATATTAGATTTAGTTCTAGTTCTTGGAGTGTTTATACCGACCGGTACTAAATATGGCAAGTATCAGATGTTGGCTTATCACCTGGATTTAAAGAGAATTTTAGAAAAAAGAGCCCAGTAGCTTCTTGTAGAAAGCGCTTTTATACCACCGACTCCAACACAACATAAACATCGACAAAAACAAGCGTCTACAACGAAAACACAAACCTAATCCAAATTTTTTAGTTCAATACCGTATCGCAAGTAGAGCTAGTCCAATCAACTAATCCGACGTGTTTACATCGTGGTGAGTTTGATGTAATTAGTTAATACTGAAACATAGTTCCACGGCATAAACGTAGCCAATGTTCAAAGTCGCAATATATATAAAATATGATATAAAGGATCACTAAAAGATCACTGTTAAAGGATAGGATCACTAAAAGATCACTGTTAAAGGATCACCACTAGAGAGCGATTCTGTGGCGCAGTCTTCTCGCGTCGGCTGTCGAGAGAACTCGTGTCCCCCCCCCCCCCCCCCCCCCCAGCACTCACAGATCCGCATTTCGTCATATGATTTCTATTGTGATTTCATCATATGATTTATATTGTTCGATCAAGTCGAAGCACGCACATTATTCATTCGTGCGTGTAGTGTTTGTTGTCTAAGCACAAATTTGTGCTTATCTAAGCACAAATACGTGCTAGTCTACATTGCGCGACACTATGGTTAAGCACAACAGCATTTCGTACACGATTGTGCTTGTCTAAGCACAAATACGTGCTAGTCTACATTGCGCAACACTATGGTTAAGCACAACAGCATTTCGTACACGATTAACTCTAACATAAATATATTTTTCGATTGATTGTCGTGCTAATTTTCAGTGCCATACCAGTAAACGTATACACGTTCTTAGCTGGTAGCGATACGAGCTTCAAATGATAGTAATTCCATCCAACTTCATATTGATCCATCTCCACCTTGTTACAAATCACAACCCAAATCCACACAATGTTTTTCACTACGCGACACTAGTATCGTTTTTTTGAGCACCGGTACTCCAAAGTATTAAATGACAAAAACAATATACCCTATACTATAAGTCTAGGGTATAAAAAACCAATACTGAAAAAAACCGACTCATAGTTTAAAAAACCGGTACTCAAAAAATCGGCACTAAAAAGCCGGTACTCAGAAAAGAGGTAAAAAACTGGGTCGGGTAGAAACCAGATAAAAACAAAACCGTGTAAAGAAAAGGTACTAGAAAAAAACAGGCCATGGTTAAAAAGAAAACGGTAGCGAAAAACGGTATTGAAAAAACCGGTACTAGTACCGGTACTGAAAGGAGTACCGAAAATACCGGGAAACTGCTGCTCAACAGGTGCCGGATACGAATCTTATTGAAAATATTTGACAGTTACCGGGAAAAAAATGCAGAGTCATCACATAACATCGGAGGATTCTCTAAAGGAGAGCATACGCATTCAATGGGCAAATAACACCCGAGGAGGCATGAAACTTAGTTGGCGCAGACGCTTAGAAAGGGGGGATAACCAAGTATGCCCGATTCAGATTGAACGCAGAATGCAGCAGCAGCGGCAGCGAAATGTCAAGTTAGAAAGCATGCATTTCCCTTAAACATGATCTAGATTGAACGGAGCGGCAGCAACAGCGGCGAAAGCAGATCTGCCTGTAGTTGTTGCTGCTGCTACTGCCACTTTCTGCGTTCAATATGGTTCGGGCATTAGGGGTTCGATACGAAATCCCCAGTCACAAAATCCCACAAAGTAGAATCCCCAAAAACAAAATCCCCTAAAATCAAATCCCCAAAACCAAAATACATAATCCTCAAATACGTAATCCCCAAAAGCCCCATTTGAGGTGTGATCTGAGAACGTGCGTTCTAAGATCACACCTCAAATGGGGGTTTGGGGATTATTGGAGATAACTTTTTAATTTTTATCGGAATATGTATATTAAATTAAACATTTTGATTGTATTGGAAAAATATTATTTTTTTTTACGGTGTACAACTTTACTTCCGCCGTTTTCCGACAGACGGCTGTATCGGTGAGGGCTGGTCAAAATACGTAGCTCAAAAGTGTCACAAAGTGAGTTTGAACGTCTGTAAACGTATCGACATTCCCACATTAGTAAAAGTTGTTCGCATTTTGAATAATATTCGCGATTCACAATGTCTGTGTTTGAGCCAAGTTCTCGTCATTTGCGGGAAGTTTTGATCTTCTGCTTCTATTTGAAAAAAAAACTGAAGCTGAGGCTCATCGAATGCTCTCAGATACTTACGGTGAGGTTGCTCTGAGTGACAGAACATGTCGTGAGTGGTTTCAACGCTTTAAAACTGGCGATTTCAATGTCGAGGACAAGCAAGCGAGGGAGAGACAAAATTCTCAAAAACCACGAATTGGAAGCACTGCTCATTAGTGATGTGCGGTTCCGGGTTTTTTAAGAACCGGTTCTACCGAGTCCGGTTCTCAGAAGAACCGGGTATATGGACCGGTTCTGGTTCCCAACAATGACATCGAACAATACGTTTTTTTATTTCTGATTCATTATCCTATATACTTTATCTTATCGTTTTTGGAAAGCAGGGTAACTTTATGATCGCATTTTGGAAAGCAGTAAACTTTATGATCGCATTTTTTATCAAAAAACTATGTATTTATTGCCAATTCTTCGCACAAAGTCGGCATGTATGAGTTATTATTTTCATTTTGCAATACCTTTGCGCCGGTGCAAACATTAAGAGAATTTCAAAAAGAACTGTTTAATAGATTTCGAAATGTTGATAATCAAAATTTAAACATAATGCAATTTAGCAAAGTGTTCGAGAAAAAAACTACACGTAAGAATATAAATAAAATTGATTATTTATTTCATGTTTAATAAAAAAAAGGTAAAAATGAGATCTTATATATTTATAATTACTCATAATGATTTTAGTAACAGAGATATGTTATTAGATAACCAAAATAAATATAGTCTTCCGGTCCGAGTTAAAGCAATGCCTTGCATGTGCTAGCGTGTCCAAAGAACCGTCAATTTTCCGATCCGGTCCGATCTACCCGGGTTAAAAGGGTTTTTAAAAAATCAATTTTCGGCTATACTGAAATCGATTGTCGGTTCTTCTAGAACCGACCGATTCTCAGTTCTTCTGGAACCGATTCAACTGCATCAAAGGCAGAATCGGAAGGGATTTCTAAATCGCATCGTAACCGGCGGCGGAAAATGGGTCCGTTACGATAATCCCAAGTGCAGAAAGTCATGGGGAATGTCCGGAAATGCCTCACGACACGACAAAGGCATCCTCCAACCTGACAATGCTCGGCCACACGTCGCAAAAGTGGTCAAGACATACTTGGAAACCCTGAAATGGGAAATCTTGCCCCACCCGCCGTACTCCCCAGACATCGCTTCTCCGACTACCATCTGTTTCGTTCCATGGCGCACGGCCTGGCTGATCATAATTTTCGTTCGTACGAAGTCGAAAAATGGATCCAATCATGGATCGCGTCGAAAGACGCCTCCTTTTGACAAGATGGAATCCGAAAATTTGACGGAGAGATGGGCGAAAGTTGTCGCTAGCGATGGACAGTACTTTGAATAATACATCTGTAAGTGCTTTTTGACAATTAAGCTTTTAATTCCAAGAAAAACGGCGGAAGCAAAGTTGTACACCAATACAACTAAATAGAAATATTGAAAACAACCATTGATTTGTTGATCGAATGAAAAGTAAAATTATTATGTTTTTTTTATGTATATTGAGGCATAACTTCCAAATCAAGAAGCGTTATCGGCAACGATTTTAACGCTGGTTGAGGTATAATAAAGTTGACAAATGGATTCTTTATTTATTATTTTTATTACTTTATTTTATTGATGAGGAGAGTTATAAGGGACTTTGGCACTAGGAAATAATATTGTGATATATACAAAGTAGGTCCGTACTGTCTAAACCCGAAATTCCTTTAAGGCTGTATGAAATTAACTAATATTTATCATCACCTTTTTTTGTTTTCTTCGCTAGACCTAGAATTCGCTAAAAAAGGATTTGTCAAAATTCTTAAATTTAACACCACGGGTAGCTTAATTTTGATCTTTTCCAGTTAAACTGAAAACTGGAATATTTAAATGAGAAACTTCTTTTAATTTGGGGATTATGTACAATATTTGGAGATTTCGTGTTTGAGAATTTTGTAATTGGAGATTTTTCTTCATTTGGGGATTTTGTGATCGGGGATTTCATATGGTTCCCGGGCATTAGGTGTCGAAATTTCATATCTGCCTATATATTAATATGTATTATTTACATGGGTGCCTAAACTTTTTTGATATGAAAATCATGCCTTCTTTCAATCATCCTCACGTTACATCTAAAATAAAAATTAAATTACCATTAACAATCTTTTATGTTAACATGAAAATTAAAATGTCACTTTTTAAAAAAAGAATCCCAAATACTTTTGCAAATAAATTGGAAATAAAGATATTACATAATAAATAAATCTAAAAAAATATCGCTGTGATAAAACTTTTGGACGTTATTCGGAAAAGGGGGCACGTCACCGATAACCTTGGATATGTCATCCCTATGGTTACATACTCATTCGCCCTAACCCCTAGTGGGGCATAGCGCGTCAACTATTGCATGTGGCTTAGCTGACGATTCGTTTGCATAAACCAGTTTCGGACGATGAATGTTGCCAGCATGCACCTTCTATTCCAATTTAGCCACCTACCTGCGATAATTTGGGAGATGTTATGGCTTATTTTTGCGCCCCGCATCAGGCTGATCAAGAACATATACATATTGGGCCTGGAAACGCCTCCTTTATATTTTTATTTGGAAAATTGCAAGCGAGCGAAGCGAGCTTTTATATTTGTGCGATACGAGGGTCTTGATTCCTCAAGCGCGGAGCCCACTCATCGCTGTTGCATCCAGAGCGAGCGAAACGAGCATTCAGAAACATTTCCTTCTTACATTGACGGGGTTTGGCTGCTCTTGGTCGTTGTAAAACAAGTCGCTCCGGTGCGTAATACCAGCTGCCGCTGCCCCTGGAACACAGGGGAAGATGACGAACCGTACATATAAAACACACTCACACACCGGACTTCCGGCCATTGCTATCACAACAACAACAAGCGAACCTTCATGTTTGTATGATGCTCATGCTAAGGGTTTTGATCCCTTAAGCGCGGAACGAGCGGAGCCCAAATAAGACACTGTTGATTCCAAATAGTAGCCCCCACAAAAGACTGTTGATTCATAATATGAAGGAGAAAAATCCGCGCCCGATATGAAAAATACGCAATTTTGAAAATAAAAAAATATGAAGGAGGCGTTTCCGTGCCCAACATGTAAATTCTTGATAAACATGACCCCACGAACGACATATGTCAAGGTCAAGGTCATCGCTGACCAGCTCCTTTTTCCGAAAAATTACCAAACTTTATTGATTCACGGTGTATTCATTCATGGTTTAATGGCCGGATTATATTGTTCGCAACGAACACGGCTTCTGCTGCCAAATAAAGTTGAACTAATTAGATAGCAATAGCGAAGTGTCAATTCACATAATGTTTGTGTTATAAACCTGTGGACGAATATTTGTTTTATTCTAAGCTAAGTTACTTTTATGCTCTTTATGTTTCTATTTTTAATTTAAAAAAGTATTGCAAGTTTGTTAGAAAGTCAGTTTTTCAAAGTTCAAAAGTGTCAAACAAGAGATTTAAGTCGCGTTGACATGATCAAACTACGATTTGACAAACTAGCATTTGATGAAAAGTTGAGCACCGTCCAACTACGGTTTGACAGAAGCACAAGACATCAAACCAGTTTGACAAGGGGTTGACACGTTCAAGTAGGTGGTTTGTCAAATCGTAGTTTGATCGTGTCAACGCGCTTTTAACTATAAGAGGCTGAACAGCTGGATTTCGTTGACTACGACTTGTGGACGTTTTTCGCGCACAATATAATTACGGGGTAAAAATAATACTCCCAATATTGTGAACATCCCGATTCAAGCAAGGTACTAAAGTCTAAAAAACTGTCAAAAATTTCACTCTCGCGATGAATTTTGTCAATTATTAATTATTTGTCAATTATTCACGGTATTAACACATTTTAAACGAAATCATAAAAGTCTCTGCACCGCTTGGAAGAATTTTCCTGCAAAAAAAATTGTTTTGACATTTATTTCGAAAGAAAATCTGTCATCGCAGCTGTAATTTTTAGTCAAGTGGAAGTATTTCGCTGGTTTCATAGATGACCGTTACAGTGCTATGTCATGAAAACTTTATACGAGTAAATGGTTGCGTCCAGAAAAAAATCGCTGAGTCAGCGCTTCACAATTGCTGACCAGCTGACCAGTGATTATTTTCGGTTTCATTTCGAGTTTTCTGTCAAATGCCAAACTGAACATGGCATTTGGCAGAAAACTCGAAACTTCTTACTTTGATGAGTCCTAGGTGACACACAAGATATAACAACTTTCTTTCCCACAATAAGGTTTAACAATTACGTTAGAAACACGATTATCGACCATACACAATACAACCGAGGTTAGAATCGAAATTTCACAATTGTCGCAAATGCCAAATATTGCGCTGAGCCAGAAAAGCGAGAAAATTTTATGCTGACTAAAAGTGAAAGCGCTTAGTGTCAGCACTTAGCTCAGTGCAAGTGTTTCTACGACAAACTATCACGCACATGCGGCACTAATCGCTTCTTAGTGCTGACTCGCAGCCAATTGCTGACAACAGACTAATGCCCAAAGCAGAATGAACGCAGAATGCAACAGCAGCGAAATGTCAATTTAGAAAGCATACATTTCCCTTAAGCGACCTAGATTGAACGCAGCAGCGACAGCGGCGATGGATGACAGATCTACCTGTTGTTGTTGCTGCCGCTGCTGCTGCATTCTGGTTTGGGCATAAGGCCCTAACCAGATTGAACGCAGAATGCAGCAGCAGCGGCAGAAGCAGCAACGACAACAGGTGGATCTGTCATCGCCGCTGTGTCACCGCGACAGATCTACCTGTTGTTGTTGCTTCTGCCGCTGCTGCTGCATTCTGCGTTCAATCTGGTTAGGGCCTAAGAGCTCAAATTTCTAAACTTTGACTCACGACACGACGCGACACTTCCAACACGGAAAAACACATACAGGCCAGTCAAATTAAATATTATTAATAATAATTAGGGAAAGATCTGGAAATAATTTTAATCCCTTCTATAGATACTGAGTACATAAAAACTGAGTTTGCACGGTCGTAGAAGGTGAGCTTAACTTTTGGAGGGCAAAAATCCGAGAAATTTGAGCCCTTTTTTTAATATTCTCGTTATAAATCCTAAACGGTGCCTCGGGTCGAAAAACCTTGCAGGAGTAAATTAAAGACCGTTGAATTCTGCGTTCAATGCACTGCTCAAAGTTGAAATTCGGTTCAGTAGCGTAGTCAAAATCGATAGTCAAAAAATGACAATTTTCGAGGCTCCCGAGAAAAATCACACTTTTTCACTTTTCAAGCTCACAGATCTTTGCAACGGATCCTCCAAATGGAAAAGCTTGTCTGTAAAAGTTGGGGACAATCTGATTGTGAGCTTAACGTGGACAATATTTTTAATTTTAGAGTAGCTATGAGCAAAAATTCAAAAATGAATACTCATCGATTTATGCCTTAAAAGCTCTATCTCGGTAAGTATAACAGCTAAAAGTTTTATTTTAGTCTCAAATTGTAGATAAATTACTCCTGTTAAATAAAGTTTTACAAGATTTCTTGTGAGACCAATTTAGGAGATACTAAAAAGAAACAGGACAAGCCAAACAATTAGGCACATTTTCAACATGGTGGCGGGGCCCGTGGTATTAGGGGGAAATAGAAAACTCGAATTTTTAAGCAATGTATCAACTCAAACAATATATCAAAAATCGAAGCTACCCTAATTAAAGCAACCAGTGTTATAACAATTTGACTGACCAAAGTAATTTAACCTTTGCAAAATCACCGACTTTTTTTTTTTAAATAAAAACGCAATTACTCAAAAACTATACCCGCTAGCATATTCTAGTAAAGAGTGAATCGCAGGTAATATCTTACCCTAAAAACAGAAAATAGCCTGTAGAAATCAGATAAACTGTTAATTAGATATGGCCTTGGAAAATAAAATAAAAAAAGTGCGAACAAATTATTTTATTTTTTTTTAATTAAAGGGCTGTAAATGACTCGAAATTTAAAAATTAGTATTATATAATGTTAAAACAAATTGTTTACAACAAAACAGGAAGTTTTTATTTTTGATAAAATTAGTATAATACGAGTATATAGGTGAAAACTCGAGAAAAATAAGTTAAAACAGCAAAAGGTTGATCGTGGGCTACATACCCTTCTTAATTTAACGGGGCTACATCTAATAAACAGTTTATCTGATTTTTACAGGCTATTTTCTGTTTTTGGGTAAGATATTACCTGCGATTCATTCTTTACTAGAATATGCTAGCGGGTATAGTTTTAGAGTAATTGCGTTTTTATTAAAAAAAAAAGTCAATGATTCTGCAAAGGTTAAAATACTTTGGTCAGTCAAAATGTTATAACACTGGTTGCTTTAATTAGGGTAGTTTCGATTTTTGATATATTGTTTGAGTTGGTACATTGCTTAAAAATTCGAGTTTTCTATTTCCCCCCTAACACCACCGACCCCGCCACCATGTTGAAAATGTGCCTAATTGTTTGGCTTGTCCTGTTTCTTTTTAGTATCTCCTAAATTGGTCTCACAAGAAATCTAGTAAAACTTTATTTAACAGGAGTAATTTATTTACAATTTGAGACTAAAATAAAACTTTTAGCTGTTATACTTACAGAGATAGAGCTTTTAAGGCATAAATCGATGAGTATTCATTTTTGAATTTTTGCTCATAGCTACTCTAAAAATGGCCCGAATTGAAAAATATTGGCCACGTTAGGCTCACAATCAAATTGTCCCCAACTTTTACAGACAAGCTTTTCCATTTGGAGGATCCGTTGCAGAGATCTGTGAGCTTGAAAAGTGAAAAAGTGTGATTTTTCTCGGGAGCCTGGAAAATTGTCATTTTTTGACTATCGATTTTGACTACGCTACTGAACCGAATTTCAACTTTGAGCAGTGCATTGAACGCAGAATTCAAAGGTCTTTAATTTACTCCTGCTAGGTTTTTCGACCCGAGGCACTGTTTGGGATTTATAACGATAATATTAAAAAAAGGGCTCAAATTTCTCGGTTTTTCGCCCTCCAAAAGTTAAGCTCACCTTCTACGACCGTGCAAACTCAGTTTCCATGTATTCAGTATCTATAGAAGGGATTAAAATTATTTCCAGATATTTCCCTCAAGCCCCAAAATTGGCTTAATTTGACTGGCCTAATATGACAACTGCTGACATTACTGATATCAGCTGTGGGAGAAGTCTCCACAGATACATATGTAAGTGTATGTCTTTCGCACGAAAAGATTAGTACCAGCCTTACTAGTGAAATGGCAAAATATGTAAATTATTGCTGCCTAATTTCGAAACATGGCAACAATGTCCCCGTTCGAAAATTTGTTGATAGGAATCTTTTTTTTTTTTCTTTTTTTTGTGTCTGGCCATGGGCATGGATGCCCGCATATCAGGCTTGAATATGCTATGCTAGCACTGCTTTATAAAATGTTCACTTTTAGTAGTATGAGTATGTAATTCCAGTAAATCTATGGTCAATAGTCAGCCGGAAAGGCCACTCACTTCTTATGTCGGTTGGTATTCCTATACTATGTGTTTATGACATTAAAGTGAGATTTTGTTGATTATGCCGCACATTTTAAGCCGGCAACTATACAGGCCCAAGTGTGAATTGGCTGCTGCTCCTCGTGTGGGGGCTTGATAACCATATATGTATGTATTTCAGTGTCTATTCTATAATAGGTAGAAGGTCTATATCCACACACCTGTACTAACATATTCATGCATGGTGTTGATGCACACGTGAGATTAATGCATTTCTCATCAACATGATGTCCAGGTCTGAAAAAAAAACAAGCTTCGTAAACAATATCACGAGAGTGGGTCAAGTTTACACATCGTGACAAGTGGTGTGAAATTCGACTGGGAATGGGAATGTTATAATTAGAATGATTTCGGTTCCAAAATGAAATGGGATGGATATGTTCTCATGTGGCTGTAGTTGTGCTGTTGAGGTTTGGCTGGGGCTTTGAATAGAAAGAGCTTCTTTTCGATAGTGCACAAAGTCGGAGAGATGACTAATACCTGCCTGAATTTTGTCTTCGCGTCTTCCTTCTATTTTATGATTACATAAAAGTAAAACCAATGCTAACCTAATTTGGCAGCACCAACAGGAGTCCCAGCAACAAGATTAGCACGTGGTTGTTGTAGCTCAGTTCGGATATTGTTTTTGGGTTTCTCACCGCTGCACCAATTATTGTGTTAAAGGATAAAACAAGAAAAAATGTTCCAAATACATACATAGACTCGCAAGGTGCGGTTTTTTCTTTTGTACAGAGCAGAGTAGAGCAGGATAAGCGGCAAAAAAACGCTATAGAGCAGATTAGAGTAGCGAAGACGAAAACGGGGCATGTCTTTGCTGGGAGTGTGTCTTGGTTTAGTTAGCATTCAAACGTCAACTCAAATTTCAAGAGGAATCTTATGTATATTCCTAGTACTACGTCCATATACAAACGGACAAATTTCCGTCAGGCAGCATGTATGTTATGTTGTATGTTAACTATTCCATATAAATTCGCAAAACGAACATTTAATTGACAGGAAATGAATTTTATGTGCTTCCTAAACTGTAAACTGCCCGAAAACTTCGACACCTGCGCCGCCTGCATTTCAAAATGTGGAAATACATACTAACGGAGCAGCGTCCGATCGATGGCGTTAAGCGGCCATTATACAATCAAATATTTGACTACTTTTTATGTCAAATTTTTGATGAATAGTGTAATAGCAATATTTTTGATGTGTAAACATCTTATCGCTCAGTACAGGGTAAAACCATAGAAGCTGCGGAATGCATAAACAACTTTAGTGTGTGTACATGTGAATTCTTTGAATTCTCAACTTTATGTATTTCGTGCTTAAGTTTAGTGTGCACAAATAATAGTCTTTGTTATGAGCTGCATTGGTAGCGTGGTGGACTATAGAGCATGCGGTGCGGTGCCGGGTTCTAATTATCGTCGTGTCGAGCGTTTATTTTTAACATGAAAATGTATATTGGGAGGCGATTAATATAGAAAGCGACCAGAAAAGCGACACAAAAAAGCTGCGCGGTTCGAAAAGAGATTCGCTAGCATGTACGAAAAAGAGACATTCGATTTATCTGCAGGGTAGTGTGTTTGAGGGATATTGTAGAGGGAAGGGTGATGAAAGTAGATATACAGTTAAATCTGTGATATTCATTCTGTGTATGATTATTGTGCGTGATCGTTTTTAGAATGATGGTTGGATAATGATGTTGGCTGGATATTAATACCTTACTATCATAAGACGAATGCACTAGACTACTGTTGATGGTATTTTAAGTCCTTTGGTGAGGACGAAAGGACATTCTCCGCAATGAAGTGATATTTAGCCAAGATAGGTTTCAAATGACTGGCACTGGTGAGGCGAATGCTTGTTTTTTTTTTCATCTTGATGAATTTGGTTGCAATTTCTCTCCAAAACAGGACGGGTGGTGTATATCAATGGGTCGGCAGCAGTAGGCCTGTTCCTAAAACCGGTCCACCGGTTTAAAACCGGTCTTTATTTAGTACCGGTCCCGAGATTCCCAAGTACCGGTTTCCAAAAAACCGCGGTTAATGGTCATAAAAACCTACCGAGTACTCGAGTACTCGAAAACCGACTTGTTAAAAACCGACCGGCTCATGGTTAAAAAAAAACGGTTTAAAACCGACTCATTAAAAGACCGATTCACCAAAAAGCCGACCGAGTACTCGACTACTCGAAAACCGACTTGTTAAAAACCGACCGGCTCATGGTCAAAAGAAAACGGGTTAAAAACCGACTCATTAAAAGACCGATTCACCAAAAAAACCGACCGAGAACTCGAGTACTCGAAAACCGACCTGTTAACCGACCGGATCATGGTTAAAGAAAAAAACCGACTCATTAATTAAAAACCGTTGAGAAAATGGAGTATTTTTTGTTCGTACAGTACAGGACAGAATTATTCAAGAAAAGGTTTTAGCTTTTAATTTGAGGGTGATTTTGTATGTGGTATGTCCACACATTTGGTCGTCAAGAGTCATGCGTTTAAAGTTAAATAAATGTGAACAACATACCCATTGAAAGATTGGATTGAATTGAGAAAAAAATGTCGGAACTGATGATTATGATAAATAAAAGATGAAAGTGTGCATGGTTATCAGTGGACCTGTTAGAAAAATTGGCATTATGTTATTGCGTGGCGGTCGAGACTCATGTACATCATCACACTCATATCAAATGCTAAAATCGTTTCTTGAATAATTCCGTGCTGCACTGTACCAAATATACTCAAGATTTTCTCACCGGTTTTTGATGTATCGGTTTTTTAATAAGTCGGTTTTTAAGTCGGTTTTTTTTAACCAAGAACCGGTCGGTTTTTAACAAGTCGGTTTTCGAGTACTCGAGTCCTCGGTCAGTTTTTTGGTGAATCGGTCTTTTAATGAGTCGGTTTTAAACCGGTTTTTTTTTAACCATGAGCCGGTCGGTTTTTAGCAAGTCGGTTTTCGAGTACTCGAGTACTCGGTCGGTTTTTTGGTGAATCGGTCTTTTAATGAGTCGGTCTTAAACCGGTTTTTTTTAACTATGAGCCGGTCGGTTTTTAGCAAGTCGGTTTTCGAGTACTCGAGTACTCGGTTGGTTTTTTTCGGTGAATCGGTCTTTTAATGAGTCGGTTTTAAATCGGTTTTTGTCGGTTTTCGAGCACTCGAGTACTCGGTCGGTTTTTTGATGAATCAGTCTTTTAATGAGTCGGTTTTAAACCGTTTTTTTTTAATGATCCGGTTGACCGCTAGGAAAACCGGTTTTAATAAAAACCTAAAACCGGTCTTTAAATCTTAGGACCGAACAGGTCTAGGCAGCAGGTCTACCAATCAAGGGTTTGGCTCGAATTCTGCCTCGAGCGACTTTTTTCAGCGTGCTCATTTTTTCAAAATACATATTCATCAACTAATATTATAATTTACTCGGTTATGACTTTTGGATATCGTTTAATTGCAAAGATTGGTTTCTGGAATATGCGTACTCTTCAAGACAATAGATCAAGACGCTTCTTTGGCCGGACTACGCCCATTTTTAATACCAACTAACTAAATCATACTGCAAACATTTGTCGAAAATTTCAAGCTTCTAGTTTCATTCTATCGAAATCTAAAGTTATCTTGCGAACGGACAGACAGACAGACATGGCTAAATCGAATCAGGAGGTGACCCTCATCATTTATATACATATATACATTACGATACCTACGGAAGCTCCTTTAAGGTGTTACATATTTTCGTCGTGACAAAAACAATATACCCTATTTATAAAGTCTAGGGTATAAAAAAGGTATACTTAAGGTAACGTTAAAAAAGTTTCGGTTTCTGTAACTAACGGTACTACGCGCCAAGTCGATTGGAAACTTCTCTTTCACTAAATTGTGAGCTATTTATTTTCTGGATTTTTAAAAAATATTTTTATACCCTTCACGGATGTGATAGGGTATATTAACTTTGTCATAAAGTTGGCAACGCACAGAAGGAAGCATCTCCGGCCATATAAACCATATATATTCTTGGTCAGTATGATGAAACGAGTCGATTAAGCTTTGTCCGTCTGTCTGTTTCTATGCAAACTAGTCCCTCAGTTTTATAGCGATCGAGCTGAAATTTTGTACAAAACCTTCTTTCTATTGCACGCTGTAAACATGTCGGAACCAACGAAATCGGACCACTACGTCATATGGCTGCCATAGGAACGACCGGTCCAAAAATTCATCTTTGTGAGGATTTTTTTTATTTCTAAAGATATCTTTTTCAAATTTTACGTTTTTAGTCAAATCAGATTTCTAAATTTGGTTGAAATCGGACTACTCTATCATATAGCTGTCACTTCACTGTCATAGGAACGACCGCTCCAAAAAGATATGTTTACGAAATTTCATATTCTTCAATGATATTGACTTCGAAACTACGTTTCCAAAGTTGGTTGAAATCGGCCTACTATTTCATATACCTTTCATAGGAACAGTGAAATCGGAACAAGTTTTACTACTAATTTCAAAGTGGGGAATGCACCAGAAGTCATAACAATATACTTTTGGATATTTTCTTTAGTAAATTTTCGATGACGTAGATTAAAAAGCCTCAATGTAACATTAATGTAGTTTAAGATAGCTTTAAGGTTATTTACAGTAGCCTTAGAAGTCGTGCACACGGCAAACTTTTTAGTTCACAGAACAACTAAATAGTTTAGTCAGAACAATAGAACACACGGTGGTTTATGAGACCGCGCACACAGCGATTACTATTTTAAATAGTTTAATCTGTTGTGTGCGCGGTCTCATACACCACCGTGTGTTCTATTTTTTGACTAAACTATTTAGTTTTTCTGCGAACTAAAAAGTTTGCCGTTTGCGCGAGCTCTATATATGTATATACGATTCTATTGATTGGATAAATCACCTTGACCACACATTGGGTGCCGGGTGCCGACACTGGCACTATGAGAACATCAATGCTTTTTTTAGGGGTTCGATTTTAGCTCGCTGTAACGAGGAGTTAGTTATTTCAGAGTTCATTTAAATCAGTGTTTACTGTAGCCGATTTGGGGTTATTCATGTTGCTGGCATACATCATGTATCTTTAATGTTCAATCACTTTTTCTAGAAGAAGCCAAAAAGTCTGTGGGTTGTTTTTATGCTCACACCCCCACAACATTAGCTCTCGGAGAATTCTTTGCACATTCCTAAAATCGATATTTTGTAATTCCAACCAAATCCCCCGTTACCGACGGCAAATTTCGCTTGTTACAGGACACAAATTTCATAAAACCGGCGCCAAATTAAACGTTTCGTAAACATAGTAAACGCTTCGCGAAAACCAATATGTACATTTTTGCTTTTGCAACGCTGACTAGAAAACAACATTCTAAACAAATCCACTACTCGTCTCGAGATACGCCAAAAGTTAGTTTCAATCGCTTTCCCTCAAACTCTCCGAGTTCGAGATCGTGCACTGTGCAGCTATTAATCTTCCGAAAGCAATCTACGGCCCAACAAAGATTGCATTGCACACAATACAGTCAATAACCGATTAATGCCGTCTCTCTTGCACCTAGTGCACGCGATGTCGGTTATCAATTCGCATTCCCGGAAAATGTGTCTGATAAGGCTCGTTCACTTCACTTTTTTTTTCTTGTTTTCGCCCAGGGAATAACTGAAGAGCCCGGCCATGGATCTGGTTGTTTCCAATTTCACTTTCAGTCAATTGTTTTGTTCTGCGTCTTGTCACCCCGTCCATCGTTCTTTCGACTTGCATTTGCTTTTCTCTCCACTCCGTTCGTCCATATCGGTATAGAAATCTGCCGATGTATGCAGTCACACACACGCACCCAAATGGATATGTGTGCGTTTCAATAGTTACGCGCGGCGGACAACATGGCTATAAGCCAGCAAACATCCCCGTCTTGGGCAAATGGTTTCACCCAAAGGTCGTGATTCGAATGAGTGAGACGGAGACGATGACGCTTTCATAATGCTACTGTATCTGGAGATTTGCAAAGTCCACAAATACATCTAACTTATTTTATGCGATAGAAGAAAAAATCTACTTACTTTGCGCAAAAGTTGAAACCCCGCAACAGCTAATCCAAATTCTAATTCCTGAAGATGTACTCGTATAATCCAATATTAGTTTTGCGGACGTTGCTTTTTTCCACGCCACGACCGTTTCACGCACTTTGCCCATTACATATCGCGTCGAGCTTCTCCGCTACACATTTGAATACTACCGCAAGCAACTCCGAAAGATTTCTAAACCGCGCGGAGTTCGGTGTGACACTGTTCGCACTACTTCTTACTGGCTGTGTCTACCGACGGTATCTATATCCCCTACAATACAACGGCTTTCGTTCGGTTGGCTCGGAAGCAAACCAATCAGCGAACGTCTCGCCCTGGGCGATTTAACGGGGAAATGGGCGTGGCGATGAGGAGCTCTTCCTGCATACTTGGGGAAGTGTGAGTTGCCTGTGCCACTCAAGAAAGAGATGGAACTCCGACTTGATAAAGTCGGTGGGCGCATGTCGGAGGTTGTTTTGTGCGGTCTAACTTTTTTTTTTCATTTTCTGTCCCCGTCGATTTTATTGCGCCTTTGGAATTTTATGATGGACTAAAGAAGGAAAAAAAAGCAAAATGATTGGTTCAGTGCGTGTAAATGGCGCCACTTTGTTATGTTAATAGATAGTCATTGTAGCACTAGAATACTTATAACGACTCCCTAATTGAATTGAAGGTATAATATATGTACATATTATGTATACTATTGCGAATTACATAAGATATAGCACAGTGCGTTGAAAGCTTTCAACGACGCAATAAATACTTGATAAGTATACATATGTATGTACATATTTGTACCTACAATCAATCGCCGATTTTCTGTATGTAGTTTGATCGCCTATGATTCAAGTGGCCAGGGCCCGATGTCGGGCTGTTGCGCCACGATGATGATGATTACCTACATCCTACAGTGAGTTACAGTCAAAATGAACCACCTTATGTTAGAGAAAGAATTACTTACAAAATGACTGAAAAGCCATTCAGATTAAAATTGTTTTTATATATTGTAAATTTATTGTCTCAACATATAAGTCTCTATTTCAGTATGTTTTATAATTATCTTTCCTTCTTGGTACACAAAAAATGAAGTAAATTCAAAAGTCCAGAACTACTCCTCACAGTCAAAATGAACCACTTAAATAAAAGTAAAAAGCATAGGTATACAGGGTGCCCCGCTTCAGATGGTAAATGCCTGTTCAACGATTTCAGTCTTAATAGCCCTCATTTCTCTCATTAATGTAGAGTAGAACATTTTGTCCCCATAGAGGGGAAATGTAGGTAGAATTTTTTTTTCGTTTACTATAGGCAAGTGGGGTATCGTAAGAAAGGTACCGTCGAGTACATTCCATTTCTGGATTTTTTTTTTTTTTCATTTTTGAAGAAAGGAGTTTGCGTTTCGAGAGCGTTATACTTAGAAATATGAAAATTTACAGAAAAGCGGCATTTCACTAGCATAGAAAACTAAAAATAATAGAATTTTGAAATCCCATCAGAAAAGGTTAATAATAGTACATTTCTATAGTTGCAGTTAGAACACCCCTGCACCCCTTAAGCACACCCGAGGTCAAAAATATTGATGGCCAATGATAACATCACAGGCAATAATATCTCCAAATTTCATTACAATCACATGATATTTAATAATAGTACATTCATTTAAATTTAGGCATTTTGTCACTATCCATACAAAAAATATTCCTACCGGCCTCATGCATAGGTGCGAGTACTAATTGCATGTTGTTTTTCGTAGTGCGAATTGCAGTTATTTAATGAACCAATTTTAGAAGGGTAAAGATTGGTTGGGGTGGTGATTCTAACAATAATTATTCATACAATCTCTTTTTTTAGGGTTTTGTGTCTTAAATCTTACAAAATCGGTCAAATGTCTGTCTGTCCATAGAATATCTCACGAATGGCTGAAGCTACGCACATCAAATTCGGTGAGAATGTGTAGAAATGCTATAATTCGCTGCAGAAAGCGATGTGTTGTAACTAACCAACTTTAAGGGGTAGTAGTAGTACCTAGTAGTACATAGAGGCGAAATTAAGGCCATTTTTTATCCTCTGGCATAGGCAAGTGGGGGGTTGTAAGGTATTGTTGTGTAAATGCCATTTTTGACATTTTCTTGAAATTTTTAGACAGGGGAACAGTGGGGGAGGAGAAAATATTAGATCATAATTTGTCTCAGCCCCCTTGCATTTCGAGGTCGTTACACATAGAAATATGAAAACTTAGAGGAAGGTGAATTCCAAATAGTGTAGAAAATGGAAAATATTTCGTTTTGTATACCTATCTTCTCAAAATAGGTTAATAATAGTTTATTTCTATAGTTGCAGTTAGCACACCCCTGCATCCCTTAAAACACGTCCGAGGTCAAAAGTATTGATGGCCAACGATAACCAACACCATAGGCAATAATATGTATAAGTTTCGTTACGATCACATGATATTTAATAATAATACATTCATTTAAATTTGGGCATTATTGTGCATTTTTTGTATGGATAGTCCATAAAAAAATGCACCTATCGGCCTCGTGTATAGGTGTGAGTACTGCATATCCTTGCATATTGTTTTTCGTAGAACGAATTGTAGCTAACCATTTCTGTAAGGGTAAAGTTTGGTGGGAGCTGAAGGGAGAGGGAGGGTGGGGGTTTGGCTGGTCGCTGACCTATACTTAACATGAATGGTTAAGCATCTCGAGGTTAAGCATCTCCAAGAGGAGGACAGTTTATCGTGTAGGTACATATATATCTATCTACACTACAGCTTCTCGTATTAAAACTATTTTATTACTTTGAGAGGTGACAGATGGAGTCTTTTTTTATGAATTGACATGTAAGATACTATATCATGGGCAGGACATTTTAATTATGGTGTTTTCATCCATCTGAGTGGTACCAAGAAGATCAGGGAGTCAATATTTACATACCAAAATAAGTGCTTGCTACAAAACCCTCGGATTGCGGGCGTAGCCCTCTATATTCCGGTTTCATTTAATTTTTCAAATGAAGTGGATAAAATGGATTTAGAGGTCATGTGGCAAATCTGATAAGGATTCAACTGAGAAGAATGTCAGGATATTTTCTTTCCTTAATTTAGTAGATATTGAAGATAGTACGATTCGCAGTTTTTGGCCATTAATTAATTTATTTTAAGCTGTCTAACAATTTTTATTGATTAAAATATATTGATTAGTATAAAAGCTTAGTATAAACTTGACGTATGTTTCGACAAATGTTTTCATACTAGTTAGTTTTGACGGTTGTTTAGGTTTATTCTGTTTTTATTTATTTTTTATTTTTTACTTTTTACTTTTAAATAAAAACAGAATAAACCTAAACAACCGTCAAAACAAACCACCTTAGCAAATTTAGGCTCTATTTTATGATTGAACATAATTTCAGTCAACCATTTTATTTGACAGTTTGTTTCATACATTCATGTCCGTTTATGAGTACTTGCTGACGAGTGAAAAATATGTACATACTTTACACATTTTTAAGAAAAGTTTTCGTAATTCAAAGAGGTATATCTCGGTAAGTATAATAGCTAGGGGTTTCGTTTTAGTATCATATAATAGCATTGGCACCCTGCCACCATCATTATTACGCTTACTGTCATTATGACGCATTTTCTATGAAGGTGCGACACACTGCAACAACCATCATTGCCTTTTGTCATCACCTTGACAGCTGTTGTTGCTCCTTTCATCGCGACTTGTTATTGAAAAGTTGAATTTGAATTTATGTCAACGAAAATATCAATGCCAATTACCATACAAAATTCAAAATAACAG
The DNA here is from genome assembly GCA_964017055.1 of Chloromyia formosa. Classification (NCBI taxonomy): domain Eukaryota; kingdom Metazoa; phylum Arthropoda; class Insecta; order Diptera; family Stratiomyidae; genus Chloromyia; species Chloromyia formosa. The sequence goes on from OZ024818.1 coordinate 65,133,714, forward strand.
CCAATTAGTTGTCAATTATGGTTGTACGACTTGTCAACAGATGGCTACTACCTTCATTGGAACTGAAAAGTATGGCTGTTTACTTTCATTATCAACCGTAATTATTATGGTTTTTTACTTTCATAATGAAAGTAAGCGTAATAATGATGGGCAGTGTGCCAATGCTATTATAGATAATTTACTTTAGTTTAAAACAGTGTTTTTTTATCAGACTTATATAGGATATATTTAAAGTAAAACGAGACAAGCTTAATAATTCAGGTTATTTTTTCAATATGGCGGCGTCCGCAGTCATCATCATCATCATGGCGCGACAGCCCGACGTTGGGCCTTGGTCGCCTGGATCATTGTCCTCCAATTATCTCGGTCACGTGATCGCGTCGTCCAATTTTGGAAGCCCAGTAGCCAGGGCCGCGTTTTCAAAATTGAGAATTAGAAGCGCCCCCCCCCCCCCCCCCCCTCAAACCAATTTCTCATAATTAAAGATATATATAATAATGAAGAAAACAAACGAATTATTTAAAATTTATTTAATTTTTACAAAACCTTTAAAGCAAGATAATACAGAAGTACAATATTTTATAGAGATACCTTTCGACTTTTCTTCTTTGAAAAAATTTCAATTATTTCATTAAAATTAATTTTTCTTACTCTGATTCGATCGTCAGGATAGATAGGCTGTTCAGTTTATCTTGACCTAACATTGATCTGATTGCATTTTTCACTCTTTTTAATGCTGAAAACGACCGTTCACCACTGCAGTTCGTTAAAGCAATTGAAAGATAGATTCGCAGTGCTACTTCAACATTCGGAAAAGTTGCTTGAATTTTATTTTTCAATATTAACTTCAAATATGATACTGGCAGTGAAATATTGGAAAGGAATTTTTCATCTTGAATTAAATATCTGAATTGAATAATTTCTTCAATGAAATCGTCTTCCATGTCAGAACTATACAGGGTTATTGGTTAAGTCGACCTATTCCTTGTAACACGTTATAATAGGGTCAAAATGCAACAAAATGAGGCCATAAATGTTAGACCGATTTTCAATGGTCACTGAGATATTTGAATTTTTAGATTTTTTTGAAATAACCTAGAATTTTGCCATTTAAAGTAAAGATAAGAAAAACTACTAAGGTAATTGGTTAAAACTTATTTTTGAATTTCAGTCAACACTATAGCTGACATTTCTTAATCATTTAAAATTTAAAAAACCCATCACAATTCGAAATTTTTAATTTTAAATAAAAAAAAATTTTCTTAAATTTTTTTTAAATTGATTTTTAATGTAGTATTACTAAAAAAAATTATATGGCACGGAGTCTGCAGACCACTGAAAAAACATACTCGTATTGTCAGCTTTCCAAAAAGGTGTCAATGTCAATACAAATATTTCAAATGATTGAAAAAACTAGCTGCAACTTGTTCGGGGACCATCATTTCGCTTGATAAAAAATGTAACAGAAGCTATGGTATTATCAGAATTCTTATAAAAAAACGCATCATATGATGTAAGCAGATATGAACGAGACGAGTGATTTGATGGTCCCCGTAGACTTGGTAAAATGTTGGAAGTATAGTTGGTTGGTATTGAAAATGGGCATGATCAGGTCAAGAGAACGCCTACCTCCCCTATATATGTAAAATAATTAAATGTATCTATAACTCCCGATTAAATAAACATAAAAAGCTCTAGCTTTGGTAGATTGCTTGTGAGGATAATCTTCTACTTCCCTAGGAAAATAAAACCGATCGGTGGAAAACGAACGGTAATTTTCTTACAAAGAGCCCCGTACTGCCCTACTTTTCAGGTTTTTTGTCTATAACTCTTGAACCAATTGACGTAGACACCTGATTTTTGGCATGTGACCCTGGGATAGGAAGATGCTTAAGTTCTAGTAAGTTGGGCATAATCGGATAAAAGGAACGCCTACCTCCCCTATAAATATCAAAAAATTAAATATTCTTTTAATTACGATAACTTTCGATAGAATAACACTAGCGAGTTGAAAATTTGACAAAATGTTGCTAGTAGGATCTACTTGATTGGTATTGAAAATGGGTAAGATCCGACCCAAGGAACCCCTACCTCCCCTACAAATGCAACTTCAAATAAGCGATAACTTTTGACAGAATCAAGCCAGCAACTTGAAATTTTGGTCAAATGTTTGAAGTGAGATTGGGTTAGTTGGTATTCAAGATGGGTGAGATCCGACCTAAGAAACCCCTACCTCCCCTAGAAATGAAACTTAAAATAAGCAATAACTTAAGACAAAATAATGCTAGCGACTTAAAATGTTGGTCAAATGTTTGTAATAGGATCCAGGATCCAGTTGGCTAATATTGAAAATACGTAAAATCCGATTAACGAAACCCCTACTTCCCCTACAAATTAAACTTCAAATAAGCGATAACTTTCGATGAAGTGAAGCTAGAGACTTGAAATTTTGTTTAAATGTTTGTAGCATGATCTTATTTGTTGGTGGCTATGATGAGCAAGATCCGACCCAAGGAACCCCTACCTCCCCTACAAGTGAAACTTCAAATAAGCAATAACTTTCGATAGAATGAAGCTAGCGACTTGAAAAATTCGACAAATATTTGTAGAATGGGTTAGTTATTTTAATTGATTTTGATAATGGTCAAGATCCTCCTGAATGATTGCTGCAACCTCCCCTATAAACTGGCCATATGGGAAACGCAATTTTAATGCATATGGTTGTTACCAATTGGTACTTTTGGTATCACCACTAGGCCTGTACAAGTCTAGGGTATATACGCTTCGGACTCCGGGCCTCCTGGTTTTTTATTTTTCAAATTTTTTTTTTTTTATTTATTTATTTTTTTTTTTCTTTCGCCGTCTGTGGCGCCCCTTTCGCTGCGGCGCCCTGGGGCTTGAGCCCAATAAGCCCATAGGTAAACGCGCTACTGCCAGTAGCTGTTCGGCGTCCGCATATACTGAGCTCTCCCAACGAGCTCTCGGTCGTCTTCACAGTCCCGCTCCGTCGACTCGTTCTGTGTTCGTTACTCTCTTTGGCATGCAATCATCGTCAATTGGTCAATTGGTTGTGCATGCCCTGCCCATTGAAGTCGTTGTAGTTTGACGATTTTCGAAACTTCCAGCTCATCCATCTCGAGTGCAAACAGCCCCGAAAATTCGCCGCAGAACCTTACGTTTAAATGTATCTAGCCTGTTTCTGCAGGCTTGTGTTAGGGTCCATACTTCGCAGCCATAACATAGCACTGGTCGTATGATGATGGTTTTGTACACGTGGAGCTTCGTGTTTCTGTGCACATGCTTCGATTTCATTATGGGAAGAACCGAGAAAAAAGTCTTATTAGCTAATTATTTTCGTCGCTTGATTTCGTCAGTTTCGTTGGCGTCCCTTGACAAGTTTGTAATGGACAGGTGTTGCGGACACCTAAGTGTCCATGGGGACGGAGTTAAAGTATGCCGAACTGACCGTGAAGGTCCGACGACGCCATCAGGCGAGAGAACTCCTCAGCGGGATAGGCGGCGGCACGAGCTTGCTGTAGCTCAGTGACGGGAGATGTGGGCGGGGTTTTTGCCCTCTCGCTGCCCCGTTCCATTATCATTCTAAAAATCTCGTGCCTCAAGGTACAACAGCACACACACGGGTACCAAAGGTCCCACGACCTTAAAAAAAATAGCAAATAAAAAAAAAGAAACTACGTAAAGGCAATGGCCGTCGACCGGCTCATGTACCTCGACACGACTCCTGGGTCCAGATTGAGCGGACCCTGGCCTCTAAACCCACCCTACCAATGAGGTACCTTGGCCACATTGTTGGTACCTCCCAATCAAAAATCAAGAAAAACGATGAGGGTGTTACCTCATCCTACCATCGCTGACCTGAAAACGAGGCGGGGGTGATTCCGTTAAAGGAAAAGCCGAGGTTTTCAAATACAAGCCATTTCTTATTTATTTAACTTGAAGAGGTACAACAACAAAAAAATCCCAATAGAAAAAGAAGGAAATAAAGACCGTAAACTAAAAGTAATGCAAAAAAAATTAGGAACTGAAACTAACTAAATAAAAATGACCAAATTTCAACATTCGCAGAAAACTACAGAAATACTAAACAAATCGAAAAAAAAGTTAACATTTAATTTAATAAAGCACTTACCCCCAGAATCCACGATGGCCACCGTTGACGCCGGAGTAGCTGCAACTCATTTTTTTTAAACAACTCAAAAACAATGGGGAATTGGGATCGAGCAAAAAAAAAAAATATAAGAAATAACAAAAATACGATATTAAAGAAAATAAGTATAAAAAAAATCAAAGGTATTGCATTAAAATGTATACGGCGGCAACTCTCTCGTACGCAACTGCTAGTAACGAGGTCACTTCCCTTGGAGGCATGTTGTTGAAGACGTAAACTGAGTCTATCTGCACTGTGGTACACTGCTAATTGCACACGGTCGGGTACACATGCACTTTATCTCGAGGCGATGCTCTATGGGCGCACAAGGGCACTATGGGCGCACAAGGGCACAAAGGGCGGTACGGCGTTCCAACTTATCCCCGATTAAGGTTTGGGGTTTAAGAAATTTCCCTCACAGGAATGCTTGATGCGACAGTGCGATTATGTGTCACAACGCCAATTCCAAACACAGACAAAAGGATTTTTGGGGGGGCACTCTCCACTTATATCGTGCGGGTACGAATTCACTCCCGGTAACCACGCGCCGGTGATATGAGTCGTGTTGTGAGGTAAAAAGAACGTTATCGGCAGCTGATTCGCATCAAAATTCGCGCGACCCGGCAACGCGGGTCGATGTCGTTTTGTCCGGCGGATGGAAAATTCACCTTTTCTAAATCATCCGTCCGGTTTACTTAGAACAAATATTCGCGCGACTCAGCAATGGCGTGCCGATGCGACGGCTTTAGCGGGTGAAATTGCACCCTTTTCTGGGCTATCGCGCCGATGTTCACCAGACGACGGGTGATAGTGGACTCCTATATCTGTATGGCGGGTGAAAGTCGACTCTCGAGCGATCGCTCTCCCAGCAGGTCGCGACCCCCGATTCAACATAGGCATCAACCGAAAAATTTCGTCAATCGAGTTCTATGCAACGGAATTCTCCATTTACATAAAACTCGATGTGGATCATCGCTACCCGCTTGTCTGTTCTATCCCAATGCGAGGTCGATGACACCAGATCAAACAGCATATTCTTACAGGACATTTAAGTGTCCATCAGAATATAGCGTTTGCAAGTGTCAACAACCCACAGTGTGATAGAATGACAGAGTTGTCGCTCTTGCAAAATTCCTGATGGAGAATTCGAATTGTTAGTTGGCAAATATTTTAGAAAAATATTTGACAATCAACAATCCGAATAGACCATCAGAAAAGTCATTCATTACAAGTTACAACCCAGAGATGTTGTTCACGAACTCGATGTTGAGGTTCCCACATTGATGCTCAATTGTGCAGGTGTCCTTGTCGTCGATTGCATCATTATTTTAGTTTTACGCTCGTTGATACGAAGTCCAACTTCTTTTGCAGCGGTATCGAGCGTATGCAGAAGTTCTTCTGCGTCGGCCAATCTTCGGGGCATGATGTTGATGTCGTCGGCCTACGCTGCTAATTGTGTCGACTTGATGAGTAGCGTCTTGTTGTTGTCCATATTCATAGCCTGAATAACGTATTCCAGTGCTAGGTTAAAGAGCGTCGGTGCCAGTCCATCGCCATACAGTAAGTGTATTATGGATCCTGACCTATGAGACGGAGTTGGTCATCGTCATCTTTGTCAGTTGCACTAATTTTGCCGGTATACCAAATTGCAGCATAATGTTGTACAGTACTCCACGATCGATACTGTCGTATGCCTGCTTGAAGTCGACAACGATTTGGTATACGCCTAAGTTGTATTCCCAGCACTTCTGAAGTATCAGTTTGGCCGTGAAGAGCTGATCGGTTGTGGAACGACCGCAGTTTATCTCCCTTTTTGTGAATTGTACAGATGATGCTTCTGCGCCAATCGTCTGGGATCTCCTCGTCCTCCCATACTCGCAGGAGTAATTGATGTATGGCATCAACTATACCCGTTCCACCGAATTTTAGCAGTTTAGCTGGAATCTCGTCAGCGCCCGGCGCTTTATTTCATTTTAGTGACCGCAACGCGAGATCAACTTCCTCTACTGTCGGGGGTTGTATCAACAATTTCGTAGGGAGCTTCTTGTGTGCGGATGTTAGATGGTATAGGTTCAGAAGCTCTTCAAAATAAGAGGCCCATCGTTTTTTGATGCCATCGGTGTCTCTGATGATGTTTTCCATCCTTGTCCTTACAGAGGCTAGTCCTGGGTTGATCTCTCTCTCTCTCTCAATTGCCCTAACCCCTTGTGGGGCATAGCGCGTCAACTGTTCCATGTGGCCCAGTTGACGTTTCTCGGCATAAACTGGTTTCGGAGAATGCAGTTGCCAGCATGCACCTCCTGCACATCCATGGCCACGAACGTCGTCGTGGATGGGATTCGAACCCGAAACGCCGGTAGTCAAACATGAGACTGATGCCTCAATACACTGCGCTACCGGTCGCCCCAGTCCTGGGTTGATAGCCGTTCTTAAATGTATTTACTAGTTTGTACGCTTGTCTGGTGTTCCTATTAGCTAAGTTTTCGTTAATACTCAGCAACTGCTCGTCAAAGTATTTACGTTTCTTACGTCTAATTATTCTTTTTTTTATTGTGCATCACAGAAGCTGGGACTGGGCCTCTCTGCATCACTTTACTTACTCAACGTAAGTGACTTATCAATCTATCGAGTGCGAACCCTATAGCAGATTGTTTAATTAGAATGGAAATTTATCAAAATATTCTCTTTTAAAAATAAGTTTGTGAATTGAGTGAAAGTCAATTATATCCTTCAAGCTGTTATATAGGATAATAGACCGTGTAATCGGCTCATTAAGACCATAATTCACTCTATGAAAAGGCTGAATAAAAAGATTGTTGCGCCGCAAATTGTGTGAGACATCTCTAACTACAAAGTCATTTTTAATATCTTCACACTATATGTGAGAGCATAGCAAGTCTCTTATAAACATCGCATTCAGGAAATTCCTTTTATAAGTTAACGTTTGTAAACCAAATAAGGCACAACGAGTACTATAATCAGGCTTAAGACGCCAGCCAATTTGGTAAATAGCAAAACGAGTGAAATTATGTTGAATTCTCTCTATACGTTCGATATGAACATTATAGAAAGGACACACAATTGAACAATATTCAAGAATCGAGCGAACAAATGAAGAATATAGAATCTTCAAAGTATAAGGATCATTAAATTCACGCGCGTTCCGTTTAACAAACCCTAACATGCTATTCGCTTTTGACAAAATGTAATCAATATGTGGTCGAAATGAAAGCTTCTGATCAAAAATTACGCCTAAGTCGGATATCTCAGAAACTCTTTCAAGAACACTACCTGCTATGGAGTACTCATAAAAGAGAGGATTTTTTAATCTAAACGCGCTCAAAACTTTACATTTACTAACATTTAAATTTAAATTATTATCGCGGCACCAATTTTGCAATTTCTCTAAATCGCATTGCATTTTGAGACAGTCACTTACGTTGCCAATTTTCATAGCTATTTTCATATCATCCGCGAATTGCCATACCCGCACATATTCAAAATTTTGGATGATATCATTTACAAAAACTAAAAAGAATATCGGCCCTTAATGACTTCCTTGTGGTACTCCCGATGTACATCTTATCGTAGAGCGCGATGTACAGCCGTTTAACTTCACCAATTGAGTCCTATCAGTTAAGTAGGATCTCACCCAGCTGAGAAAAGTCGACTGTATACCTAAGTTTTCTAATTTGCGAAGTAATATGTTGTGATCAACTTTATCGAAAGCCTTCGAGAAGTCGGTATACACAACATCAACCTGCATGCCCTCTTCCATAGACTCAGTAACAAATTTAGTAAAGGAAACTAAATTTTTTGTAGTTGATCTACCTTTAAGGAAGCCATGTTGACATGGCGATATCAACTCGCTGATCAAAACATCTATTTTTTTGTTACCAAACAATTCAAAAAGCTTCGGGATAGCCGATAAATTTAACTATAGGTCTATAATTGTCTATATGATGTTTTGGATACTTCTTATGAACAGGAATAACAAAAGATGTCTAGGAGGTGCATGCTGGCAACTGCATTCTCTGAAACCAATTTATGCCAACGAAACGTCAACTGGGCCACATGGAACAGTTGACGCGCTATGCCCCACAAGGGGTTAGGGCAATTGAGTATTCATCAAGGAAATCACCTGTAGACAATGACGTATTAAAAATGTTCGTTAGAGAACGACATAATGACTGCAAGCAATTCTTTAGAAAAATGTTAGGAATGCAATCAGGTCCGGCTTGAATACTAATAACAAGCTCAGTCATAGCACATAGCAGGTCATCTTCAGATCTGAAGAGCACTGCTAAGACGTTCAAGAGCTATTTGAACAATCGGGAATCTCCCATTGACATTGTGTGCGTTCAGAAGGAACTGAGCAACTTCCGCTCAGCGAACATGTTCAGAACAAGCGGGTTCAGAAGTGACCGAGCAACTTCTGCTCGGGTGAGCATGATCAAATTTCACCGAGCAAGAAATATTTCTGCTCACTGATCAGTGCTCAGTGCTCAGGTTCTTCTTCTTCTTTTTCAACCTCACGCTCAAGTTGCGACTTTCGAATTTTGACAGTTATCAAGTTGGTTGTTGTGTTTTCGCCGTTTTCGGCTTCTAGTTCTTTGGTTTTCGGGTGCTTTTGAATTTGTTTCTTCGTTGTTCGTGATTTTTGTAATGGACAGCGTGGGATTCATGTATTTTCCACTTTTCGGCACTTGACGTCTAAAATTGTCGTCGTCAGCTTTCAGCTGGTCGATTTGTCAGCTGGTGAAGTAGCGTTCAGCAGGTGCAGACTCCAAACCGAGCAGCTCCGGAGCTGCTCGCGAGCAGTTGCAGAGCTGCTCGCGAGCGATTTCTGCTCTTTTGCCACCTTCTGAACGCACTCATTGTTATTCAATTCCGACAAAACCGAACCTGGCATGTCATAAACCGAACCAATCGAACATCCTTGTAAGAATTACCATTGAATTTTAAATTTTTCGGAATGCCTGCATTCTTGCGTTTACTGTTTATAAATTTCCAAAAAGCTTTATTATCATTCTTTATATTTTGTTCCGCTCGAGCAATATATTGTTTATAAAGATATTTATTTAACAATTCAATCTAAAAAAGTTAGCTTTGTTAACAAGAGACTGTGAATTTTTAAATAATTTATGTGCTTAATTTTTTGAATTTTTAAGTTGGTCCAGCTCCTTGGTAGCCCAGGGATTTCTTTGTTTTTTGTTAAAATATTTTAGAGGAACATATTTATCAATAGCTTCAGATAATATTGATTTGAAAATACCATAAGACTCAACACTTTTATTTGAGAAAATAGAAGTCCAGTCAATATCAGAAAAGTAAGTATTCAAATCAGCATATCTGGCTTTTTCAAAATTTCTACTAGGAGTGACAACCAATCCTTCCTGAATGTAATCATAAAACATAAAATCTAAAAGAAGAGCATAATGATGTACTGAATTCAGCAAAAGTGGGTTATCTACTCTATTTACGGAAGCATTTAAGTTAGTACTCACAAAAATTAGATCTAAAATTCTACCAATGGAGCTTTCAACATGATTAATTTGCATCAAATCCATGGCAGAAAGACAATCTGTTAGAAAAAAAGCGCTCGAGGCGTAGATCGCGTGGCAAAAATCTTTTTTCTCCATCATTCCAATACCAACTTATATTACTAAGATTGAAATCCCCAACAACAATCAATTTATCAGTGCCTTTAAAAGACGCAGAAATTTTGGAAATATTTTCTACATGTTTTTGAAAAATATCAATCGAACTCAGGGGTGGTAAATAGCTGTTGAAAATATAAACTGTTTCACTGCGAGAAATATTTATACCCACACATATTTGTTCCACATCGTTATGGAATAGCTCAACTTCATGAGATGGGAATACTGCCACGACAGCAATCAAAACACCACCCCCTCTTCTAGTTGAGTTTTCATAACGATCTCGACGAAAAACATGGTAGTTACTTACAAATAGCTCCTCATTAGAAATTTCAGAATGAAGCCAAGTTTCGGTCAAACATATCGTAGGATAATTTTTTGGTGAAATTGCAAGATAAAAGTCATTCGTTCTACATTTTGATAGTAAACCGAAAATATCATAAATTTGTTAAATTTAAGTTTTCGCCCGAGCATTGTTTTCGCGTTTCGCGTTTTTTGGGAAAGTAGAAGCTGATATGTTAATACCTTTTGGCAAGAAACTGCCACAAAACACTTGCTTTGAATGTTCCTGAGGAATTTTTAATGAAAAACTAATCGAAGTTAATTTCGAAATATCGCTATCTTTTTTAACCAAGGGATAAACTGAAATGAAATTTGAACCGATAAATTTAGTTTTTTTTACAATATAATCCTTCAAATCATCTGCCTTCATAGAAGTATAGAGTTTTGAAATATGTAAAACTTTGAAACTGGGTACACTTTTAAGAGAATTATTGGTATCATCGATACCATAAATTTTCTTGTGTCGCCCATTTTGATTTTTACCAACCCTGAGTGCGACAGAAGTGCCATCATCAACAGCGGACAGTTTTTTAACACCATTCTTCTTTTTACGCATTGTTACTTGCTTATCAATCGGTGATTGACGAGCGTTAGAAGGTGTAAGGTTTTGAGAAGCTGTGTGAGGAAGAGGAACAACAATTGATTCACTTACCACTTCTCTCCTCTCAGATGGAACTTTGTCGGGTGATGTCACTTTTGATTTTTTTACTTTTTCCTTCGATTTGTTCTTATTTTTTTTTTATTTATTTAAATTGTCCAAATTACTATTACAGAAATTACTCGAATTCATGATTTTCATTTCATCTTACTTCACACACTTCACACGAATTGCAAATTGACAGATACGAATTGAAAAATATAAACAAGGGTAGAAAATCGCGCAAAGTAAAAAACCACACAAATTTCAGATTTTCACTTTCAACACGAAAATTATAGTAAAAATGAATAATCTGTAAACACCGGAATTTACTGTAAAAATTTCAATTTGAATTAATGCGGTTAATTTAATAATTTTAGTTAATTTTCACGAGCGCGGGTTGATGCGTCCGAACACTGACAACTGTCACCTGTTAATTGATTCTATTCGATATTCGCCGTAGCTCGTCATATTTTCTGTTTTGGCTGTGGTTCCTCGTTGAATCCATTGTCTATAGGCTTCGTTTTTCGCGTCAAGTGAATTTTTTGCATTCTTCGTCGAACCAGTCATTTCGCGCTCGCCCGGTTTTATATCCCACGAAATTCTCTGCAACCTCTTTGTTGGCACCATTGAACTCTTCCCGGAACCCAAGGACGCCTGTGTTGCTGATGTTGTGTAGCATAGATGATAGTCTTTCCTCAAGGGCGGTAGTATACGCCACTTCCGTAGCATCGCTCAGAAGCTTATCAACCGCAAAGATTTTGGGAGGGCTGATTCTCGATTGGTGCACTGAGGAAATTCTACATCTGTAGGTCGTCTTCACCAGGTGATGATCTGAGTCGCAGTTTGCTCCTCGATAGGAGAGGACATCTATGTATAACACTAGACGCCCATCCTTTGCAAATGAGGACGTGATCAATTTGGTTGGCCGACGGTATGCGTCTGGAGATTTAAAGGTCTGCTTGGAATGTGTCGATGCGGGAAACACGTAGAGCTTACGACTAGATTCCTGCTGCAGGCGAAGTCGATAAGTCGCTGACCATTGTCGTTACATTTTTCATGGAGACTGTGGCCTCCAGTGCTCCTCCGGTGCCAACTTTCATTTCCGACTTTGGCGTTAAAGTCTCCCAGCAGCAGTTTGATGTCGTTTGTTGGAAATGAGTCGAAGAGAGTCTCAAAGCGCGCGTAGAATTCGTCTTTTTTCTAACTTCGGTAGGGGCGTGCACATTGATGAGCCAAAGATTGGAGAATCGAGTCTTAATGCGAATCGCACACAGCCGCTCATTTATGGATTTGAAGTCAGTAATGTGCGGCTTGAGGGTGATTGTCCACTATAAATGCTACTCCAAACTCCTTGTGGTCCACTTCTAAGAATTGTGTGCGGTTTCTTGTCATTGATCTCGCAAGCCAATTTATTTCCTGGACTGCAATAATGCAGGGAGCGTACATTCCAGGATTCGAAAGAATAATCCGGTGGTCGTTTGCGTGGTCGTCGTTGTTGATCCGTCCAATCCAAGGCTTTTGTTCCAGGTCTCTTGACGTGAAGTGGTTTTTACAAGGACGAGTTTTCACACATCGCTAACCCCATTCAGGGGATGGCCTCGGAGATAGCGGCTTCAGATGGCGTAATAAACGTGCTGGAGTTCACACAACTATGTTTCAGGTCCAACTACATAAATCATTCCATCCTACTAAACCTGAGACGCTAAGGTGTTGGTCAGCCATTCAGGCTACATTCACACAGTCAATTGGAAAAACAACACTCTTCTCTTGCCTAATTCATGAGGGATGGACTTAACTTAAACCTCTCTTTTTGGTTTCATTGAATACTGTGATATCTTTCAGGCGAAGGGTACGGCATTTACGCAAGCTCTGACCTGGCAGGGATATCACATGATATGAGCTACAGACATTGTAAATATGAACGTTCATCATTTCATACTTCTCTACAATAAAAGGTGCGTCCGCGCTTTCCTTAGATGCATGCCTCATGAACACCGAAAGTTCAATAAATGTGGACATACCCTTACCCAAAGTCGGGCGCCCTCCAAACTCGATTTCTAGATTCACCACTGATTTGGAGTATCCATTTGAAAGATCTGTGAGCTTGAAAAGTGATAAAGTGTAATTTTGCTCCGAATCCTTGAAAATTGTCGTTTTTCTACTGTTGATTTTCACTATACTATTGGACGTAGAATTTAATGCTCTTTAATTTACTCATACTAATTTTTTTCGATCCGAGGCACCATTTAGAAGTTAAAAGATAAAATGGCTGGAATTTCTCGGATTTTCTCGGAGCTCACTTTCTGCGACCGTGCAAACTCAGTCTCCATGTATTCAATATCTACAGAAAGGATTAAAATTATTTGCTGATTTTTCCCTAATTTAAAGTATTAAAATTATATTTTACTGGCCTATTACTTTTAGGTACGGGTATACTGCTAACATTTTTATACCCTAGACTTATAGTATAGGGTATATTGTTTTTGTCACGACGAAAACACCTTAAAGGAGACTCCGGAAGTATAGCAATGAATATATTGTAAATGATCAGGGTCACCTCCTGATTCGATTTAGCCATGTCTGTCTGTTTGTCTGTCTGTCTGTCCGTCTGTCTGTCTGTCCGTTCGCACGATATCTTTCGATAGAATGAAGCTAGAGCCTTGAAATTTTGGTCAAAGTTGACAGTATGATCTAGTTGGTTGGTATTGAAAATCATGCCCATTTTCAGGTCGAGAGAACGCCTACCTCCCCTACATATGTAAAATAATTAAATGTATCTATAACTCCCGATTAAATAAACATGAAAAACTCTAGCTTTGGTAGGTTGCTCGTGAGGGTAATCTTTTACTCTCCTGGAAAAATAAAATCGATCAGTTGAAAACTAACGGTAATTTTCTTACAAAGAGCCCCGTACTACCCTACTTTTTAGGTTTTTTTTTTTCTATAACTCTTGAACCAATTGACGTAGACACCTGGTTTTTGGCATGTAACCCTGAGGTAAGATGCTGCTTAAGTTTTAGTAAGTTGGGCATAATCAGATCAAAGGATCGCCTACCTCCCCTACAAATTAAAAAAAAAAATATTTCTTCAATTACGATAAGTTTCGATAGAATGACACTAGCAAATTGAAAATTTGTTAGAATGTTGTTAGTAAGATCTACTTGGTTGGTGTTGAAAATGGGCAAGATCCGACCCAAGAAACCCCTACATCCCCTATAAATGAAACTTCAAATAATGCGGTAACTTTTGATAGAACGAAGTCAGTAACTTGAAATTTTGGTCAAGTGTTTAAAGTAAGATTGAGTTAGTTATATAGTTATTAAAGATGGGCCACATCTGACCCAAGCAACCCACCAAGCAACCTACCTACCTCTCCTACAAATGGAACTTGAAATAAGCGTTAACTTGCGATGAAATAAAGTTAGCGACTTGAAATTTTGGTTACATTTTTGTAGTAGGACTCAGCTGGCTGATATTGAAAATACGTAAAATCCGACCAACAAACCCCTACTTCCCCCACAAATGCAACTTCAAATAAGCGATAACTTTCGATAAAATTAAGCTAATGACTTGAAATTTTGGTCAAATGTTTGTACTGGGATCTACAATAGTTGGTTGTTATTAAAAATGCGCAAGATTCGACAAAAGAAACCTCTACCTCCCCTACAAGTGAGACTTCGAATAAGCAATAACTTTAGATAGAATGGGTTAGATAATTTATTTTAAGAATGGTTAACATCCTACTGAATGAGTGCCAACCTCCCCTATAAACGGGTCATATAGGAAACTCACTTTTAATGCAAATGGTCGTTGCCAATTGGTACTTTTAGTCTAGGGTATATACGCTTCGGACTTTGGTTTTTGTTGAGTATGGATTAAAGCTAACGTTAAGAAATATTGCAGAATTCGGATATAGCTGAATTTCAGTTACCAATTGCTACTCATTTTTGAAAGGGTAAAGATTGTCTGGCGAGGGCATTCTATGTATAATTATTTATACAGTTTCTTTTCTTTTTTAGTGGAAATTCAAGATTTCAATTTGCAATTGCCTATGAACAATGACTTGCTAAGTTTCAGTTCATCTCAAAAAAATTGAAAAATGCCTCGGACGTTTCCCTTGCCTATTATTATCGGGCACTACAAAACCCTCGTATTGCGAGCGTATTTGTTGATGTGCTGTGATTTCCATAGGGCTGTAATTCTTCAAATGCTGGACGGTTTCGGGTTTCGCGAGACTATATCAATGTTGTCTGCCTCTGCATACGCGATAACCAATTGGAGCTCTGTATTCCGAAAAAATTTATAGCTACACATATTTTTTGATAACTGCGGTACGATTATCTTGTATTTTTAAATAAGTTTAGGACTTTATCGTGACTGTTGCTCCCTATCTCCTCCTCGTTAACATGGCGATTTATATAATACCTGCCTTGTCGCGATCGCGATAAATCTAGTGTCAACTGACGGTATACACTGCATATATTTGAATGCCCGATTGGTTAAAATGTGCCAGTGTTCAATTTTTAGCCGAGGAATATTACAACTTTCACCCAAGGGAACTAGGTAAAAACTGCAAACAAGCTGGATTTTTTTGTCAAGTTTTCTAGAAGTCTCGCAATTAACCGCTCAAAAGTACCAGTTGAAAGGGATGCCATCGATTTTTTTTATAGTGGTTGAAACGGGGCGCAATAGGATTAAATTATATTTTTCGCGATTTTCTCAAAAATATCCATTTTTCAATTAAAACTATAACGACAAAACGACGAAGATGCCTGTGGGGACGGAGCCTAAGGTAGCATAATGACCGTGAAGGTCGGGCTGTGCCATCTGGCTAAAAAAAAGACCCCTCATCGAGCAATTGGCTATGCTTGCTGTAGCTTTCGCCGCCCGTTGCCCCTGTCCTTTACATATTAACGAAAAATTCATAGGCCTGGGGAAGACAACACATGGGAGGAAAAAATGGGGAACAATAAAAAATGGGGCAATAAGGATGGAATGGTTAGCGGACGGCTTCGAAGCCCCCGCGCTTTCGTCGGGTCCGAGTGTAATGGGTGCATCTGGCTTCACACCACCGATCTGCCATTGATCTGCCGGTGGAAGCAGCACCGCCAGACCAGAATATCTAGAAATTGAGTTTGGAGGGGGCCCGACTTTGTTTGTTACCTGCAGAGCTAAGGGTACACTGAACGCAATCCTTAGGTTTTATTGATGAAATTTTCTTGTTATATCTACAAATTTAAATATCTTCACGATGAAAGAATTTTTGTCATGCTGATTGTTGATTTGCAATTTGTATGTGGATGTGATAGGGTATATTAACTTTGTCATGAAGTTTGCAACGCACAGAAGGAAGCATCGCCGACCATATAAACTATATATATTCTTGGTCAGTATGATGAGACGAGTCGATTAAGCTTTGTCCGTCTGTCTGTCTGCCCGTCTGTTCTATGGAAACTAGTCCCTCAGTTTTAAAGCTATCGAGCTGAAATTTTGTACAAAGCCTTCTTTCTATTGCACGCTATAAATATGTCGGAACCAACAGAATTGGACCAGTTCGTCATATAGCTGCCAGGAATGCAATTAGTCTTTGTGGGAAAAACTTTTTTATTTCTGAAGCTATCTTTTTTAAATTTCATACTAATCAATAGAATCCAGTCAAATAATATTTCCGAATTCGGTTGAAATTGGACTACTCTATCATATAGCTGTCATACGAACGACCGTTCCAAAAGCAGGTTTTTATTAGGAAAACTTTTATTTCTGAAGATATCTTTACCAAATTTCATATTATTCCATCATATTGCCAAATCACGTCCCTAAATTTGGTTGAAATTGGGTCACTATTTCATATACCTCTCATAGGAACTGTGAAATCGGAACAAGTTTTACTACTAATTTCAAAGTGGCAAATGTAAGTAAGTCACAACGAGTTTAAATGTACTCGCTGAGGATGACAATAGTCGAAATGCATCCGAAATATTGAAATTTATTGTAAAATAAATTTTAACCAGACCGAAGCTTCGCTTCGGCCCGGAGTCCGAAGCGTATATACCCTAGACTTGTACAGACCTAGTGGTGATACCAAAAGTCCCAATTGGCAACGACCATATGTACTAGAAGTGGGTCTCCTATATGGCCAGTTCATAGGGAGTTTGGCACTCATTCAGTGGGATCTTGACCATTCTCAAAATCAATTAACTGACCCATTCTACAAATATTTGTCGCAGTTTTCAAGTTGCTAGCTTCATTCTATCGAAAGTTAACGCTTATTTGAAGTTTCACTTGTAGGGGAGGTAGGGGTTCCTTGGGTCGGATCTTGCCCATCATTGCCACCAATCAATTAGATCCCCCTACAAACACTAAAAAAAAAATTTCAAGTCTCAAGCTTCACTCTATCGAAAGTTATCGCTTATTTGAAGTTTCATTTGTAGGAGAAGTAGGGGTTTCGTTGGTCGGATTTTACGTATTTTCAGTATTAGCCAACTGGATCATACTACAAACATTTGACCAAAATTTCAAGTCGATAGCTTTATTTTGTCGTTAAGTTATCGCTTATTTTAAGTTTCATTTCTAGGGTAGGTAAGGGTTCCTTAAGTCGGATCTTACCCATCTTTAATGCCAACTAACTCAATCTCACTTTAAATATTCGACCAAAATTTCAAGTTGCTGGCTTCATTCTATCAAAAGTTATCGCTTATTTGAAGTTTCATTTGTAGGGGAGGTGGGGGTTCCTTCGGTCGGATCTTGCCCATTTTCAATACCAACAAAGTAGGTTTTACTAGCAACATTTGGTCAAATTTTCAACTTGCTAGTATAATTTTTTCGAAAGTTATCGTAATTAAGGGAATATTTAATTTTTTGAAATTTGTAGGGGAGGTAGGCGTTCCTTTGATCTGATTATGCCCAACTTACAAAACCTGAAGCAGCTTCTCATTTCAAGGTTACATGCCAAAAATCAGGTGCCTACGTCAATTGGTTCAGGAGTTATATACAAAAAACCTGAAAATTAGGGTAGTACGGGGTTCTTTGTAAGAAAATTACCGTTAGTTTCCAACTGATCGATTTTATTTTCCCACAAGAGTATAAGATTACCCTCATGAGTAATCTACCTAAGCTAGAGCTTTTCACGTTTATTTAATCGGGAGTTATAGATACATTTATGTATTTTACATATGTAGGGGAGGTAGGCGTTCCCTTGGCCTGATCATGCCCATTTTCAATACCATCCAACTAGATTACACTACCAATATTTGACCAAAATTTCAAGGCTCTAGCTTCATTCTATCGAAAGTTATCGTGCGAACGGACAGACAGACGGACAGACAGACAGACGGACAGACAGACAGACAGACAGACATGGCTAAATCGAATCAGGAGGTGACCCTGATCATTTATATATATACATTGCCATACCTCCGGAGCCTCCTTTAAGGTGTTACATATTTCCGTCGTGACAAAAACAATATACCCTATACTAAAAGTCTAGGGTATAAAAAATAGCAAAGTCAATAAGGTGTTTTTAATTTCAAATTATAAAAATTCACGGTCTTTGCGGTTAGATAATTTTATCGTTTTTCAACACAAAACTCGCTAACAAAAACTTGCTTTTGGAACGGTCGTTTCTATGACAGCTATATGATAGAATAGTTCGATTTCAACCAAATTCGGGAATGTGATTTGGCTAAAAATACTATTGATTAGTGTGAAATTCGAATAAGATACCTTCGGAAATAATAAAGTTTTTCTCACAAAGACGAATTTTTGGACCGGTCGTTCCTATGGCAGCTATATGACGTAGTAGTCCGATTTCGTTGGTTCCGCCATATTTACAGCGTGCAACAGAAAGAAGACTTTGTGCAAAATTTGAGAAAGATATCTTTAGAAATAAAAAAGTTTTTCTCACAAAGACAAATTTTTGAACCAGTCGTTCCTATGGCAGCTATATGACATAGTGGTCCGATTCCGTTGGTTCAGCAGGAAGGCTTCGTACAAAATTTCAGCTCGATAGCTTTAAAACTGAGGGACTAGTTTAGTTTGCATAGAAACAGACGGACAGACGGACAAAGCTTAATCAACTCGTCCATCATACCGACCAAGAATATATCTAGTCTATATGGTCGGAGATGCTTCCTTCTTCATGACAAAGTTAATATTCACACATCCGTTATACCCTTATTGAGGCTGAAATTTACAAGTTTTGTTTTATTTACTACATTTTCAATCCTGTTCTTTTTATTTCAGTGTAGTAGATATCTATAATTCTGTACTTGATGCTTCACTTTTTAAAAATTGGGTTTATTCTGACATGACATCCGTGTAAGTTCTTTTACGAATTGTATTTAAGATAGTTTAATTTCCATCAAGTAATTAATTTTATGAAACAACACTGTAAAAAGTGAACGTAAATTTCCTATAAATTTCGATTAATTTTTACTTATTTTTCCGCTCAAGAATAGTATATTTAAACAAATTTTATGTAATTTTATGTAATTACATTCGATTTGTAAATCTACATTCCAGAGTAAATTTACTATTATAATAGAAGGAAATAAAGTTTCCTCATATTATAAGCACTCTAAAAAAAATTTACCCTTATAATAGGAGGAAACTTTATTTCCTTCTGTAGATGTAGATTTACATATCGAGTGTAATTTAACACAAAAAATATGTAAACAGGTACTCCAAAATATTTGCAAATTTAGACCCGGAAATATGTAAAAATACCCTGTAAAAGCAGAAATATAAATTAATTTATCCCTAAAATGTGTGATATTACATACCCGAATGAGTACTCATTTAACAGCTATGTGGGCTCATAATCCGGCACATAAGTCCCCTTTTATCGGAAAGACGAATGCCTTCAGTAGGAATCGAAACCAGGACCCAGTGAGCAGAAGGCGAACGTGCTAACCGTTGCGCCATCCGGACTACTTATTTGCACTAATTAGAACGACTTATATTATTAATGCGACAAAATGCAGCAAAAAATGAGTAAAACTACATTTACACTTTGTAAAAATGCACCAAAAACCGAATTACAAACAAAATGTTGTAAAAATACATAAAAAATACATGATTTCAAATTTTTCGGAAAATTACACTAAAATTAATTTTCCGAATTTTTTAGACATTACATAAAATTTGTTTAAATATCCTATCTTGATGTATATATGAGCGGAAAAATAAGTAAAAATTAATCGGAAATTTAGAGGAAATTTACGTTCACTTTTTACAGTGGAGAACAAAATTTAAGAGGAACCCATAGCGCAAAAAAAATCACCCTTGTTTGGTATCCTTTGTATTCGCCGTCATTTTTATAACCCACTAGCTGCGATGGCTCGCTTCGCTCGCCCTCATACCCTAGTTTTCCATTTAAATAGTTCATTTAATTCAAGGCTTTGTGATATACAACATTTTTCGTTTTGTTTTGCGGTGCGTAAACAAATAGAAAATCTGGTTTTTCTACTCGCGAACAGTCGACGTACAATAAGCCGTGCGAGAAATACGGATTTTCTAAATTAATGCCACACACATTGTGCTTTGTTGACTGTCATCGCAAACGCAAAACGCACCGGGAATTGCAATCGTTTGAATTCGAATGGCAGATCAATGGTAATCATTGGAATTCGTGGAATCGACACGCGCTCGCCTTTGAATCTTCCTTTGAGAATTATCGCTTCTATGACGTTGGGTAACAACCGTTTGACAGCAAGTCTGGTTGCATTGCATAGCTTCGACTGGTTCAGATTTCGGGCATTATAATGGCTGAGCCTATTTTCAGTTGTAGTTGATGTGTCGGGAATCCTGGCACATCCAATGAATTCAAAAATTCCGTTGGGTAGTTGACGACATCTTCTTCGTTGGTGATGGTGTCCATAGATTAGTATGTTATCATTATCACTTCGCCAGGGATTTTCGTTTGAACATCGAAATTCAATTGATGGACATCGACATTCTTTGCTGCTAAAATAGCTCGTTCAGCCAACCATTCATAATTGGTGTAATTGCGTACGATTTTTTTCGATGTGTTGCTCCTTGGACTCGGTGAATTGACAAAAGTGAATGAGAAATTCACTGAAACTTGTCTCATCAACTGGAATGTTTCCATTGCCGACGTCCAACAATTACTTCGAGAACACATCAGCAGATTGATCATTTTGCAATGCAACACGCATGTTTGTTGTCAGTTGTAATGTCTGCACGTAGGTCCATAAATGAGATGATTTTAATGGGCGCGGTCCTGGAAGCCTTCTGATATGGATCTGACTTTTCTGTTTTCTCCTCTATGTGCTTCCCCCTCCAGTAAATTTAGTACAGACAACTGTCAATTTTTGGATCTGAGAAATATTCCCACAGACGGCATACATGGCCGTCTTGTCAAAAAAGATCTGTCAAGTTTTTAGTTTCAAAATGGAAAATTTAATTATTGCGGAATTATTGGATGTTTCGGTGATATCCAAATTGTAAATAGTGAGCAAAGCAAACTAAATATTTTACGCGTTGTCATAGATAACAACATGACAAACGATTGGAGTTTGTTGGACAGGATTGAGCGCGAAAACCGACCCAGAAATGCAAATTATTTCGAACAAATAGTTCCCCGATACAACGACTTCCTATTCAAGGAGCAGGTTTGTAGGCTAAAGGCGCAGCAAACTACCACTAAACACTTCGCAACACGTCCTGCACGCTGGCTAACAGATGACTGGCTATGCTGCTTTGGTGACCGAGGCGCCGGTGACATCTGAGAACTGTCAAAATTTCTGATTTTAGAAATTGACCGGAAAAATATTCAGATCCAGAGGGGGAATTGTCAGATCCAAAAGTGACAGTTGTCTGTACTAAATTTACCGGAGGGGAATTTGAGAAATGTCAAACCCTGATCCGCTCGCAGGAACGCAGCCAATGACGCGTTGAGTTGATCCGCAGGTGTTGATCTCGGAATGACGGGCAGCGTTTGACGAAAATCGCCGGAAAGCAGAATCATTGCGCCTCCAAAACGATTGTGATTATTGCGCAAGTCTTTCAGAGTGCGATCGAGAGCCTCCAATGCACGTTTATGCGCCATCGTGCATTCATCCCAAATGATTATTTTGCAGGTTTGCAAGACTTTAACCTTAGCAGAATTTTTCGAAATGTTGCAAGGTGGTTCGTCCGTCACTTGCAAGTTCAATGGCAATTTAAAGGCAGAATGAGCCATCCGTCCACCTTCAAGCAACGTCGCCGCAATGCCAGATGATGCAACTGCCAACGCTATTTCACTTCGTGAACAAATCGTTGTTGTTGTATCAAGGAAATTAGGAACGTTTTGCCAGTTCCCCCAGGCGGATCAGGAAAGAAAATGGCACCTTGTCTATCATCGATCGCTTTCATCAGTGTACCGTATGCACTTTTCTGCTGTGGATTCAACAATGGAACATTTCTTTGCACTGCTTGACTCATTGCATCTCGATCGTTATCACGTTCTCTTTGCAATTCCCGGTTGAATGCGTCGTGCATTGGACGATTGGGGGCCGGCATTCCTAATTTGCTCAACAAATTTCCGCAGAGCAGTAAGCATATATCCTCTATCAAAATGAGCGCCTCGTTATGTATGGCGTCGCTCATTTGAAGTTGAATATCGGCTCTTGAAATGCGAACTCTATGCAAAATATCGTCTGACATTTCGTCTTTGAATTTGTTCCACAAACCGTCTGGATTCAATGAGAAACATGTTGATATGATGATGGCAAACAGTGTCCGGATTTGATTTGCGGGCGCAGCAGCAACAGCATCAGCGAGTGTGCAATCCCAATGGGTGTCATTTTCCAGTAAATGCAATTGTTGGCAGGCGTCTCGATATGCAGGGCACAACACACCATCGACTGTCCGCAACGATTGAAATCATGTTGGTCTACGACAATGCCATCTAGATAGACAGGCCTGCGCTCAGCTGATTGTGTACGTCATTATTTCCTTCGCCAAGGCAGTGACTGCACACGACGATGTCCCCGGCACGACATATGTTTACAATTGGAATTGCGTCAGACGGCATTTTAGTCCTCTAAAAACACACTTTCGAGACACTTGCAGCAATTTGATCGAAGCCGCAGCCCCGGGGATCAGTCGCAGAGTATCGTGGAACAGTTCACACTTGACAAAATACATCTTTTGACCTCACGACACAATTTCATCGCGCACGTGTTTGTTTTCTCGGATCACTAGATGAAATTTAACTAACAAAGAAACACTGAACGCGGAATGGATCGCTTGCGCATGTCGCGAAGAAATTGATCAGTGCTGTTGCTGGAGGTCTCTCCGCTCGCTGTGCTGAGTTGTTTTCATGTGCGACAACAGGTCGTCCTTGATTTTTTTTTATGTACTATATGTATATTCAAATAGGAGGGAGCATTTCAAACACAAACAAACAAAATTTGAGCCAAATCGGAGATGAAAAAATTTCTCCATACAAAATGTATGGGAAATGGAATTTTCCAATTTTCTCAATTTTCCGGGAAAATTTCCAATTTTGGACTCCGTTAGTATCTAAGTTGGGCATAAAGGAGCACAACAAAAAAAATTTGAGCCAAATCGAAGAAAGGGTTACTGAGTTATGCCTGTACATACGTAGACAACTTATTTTAATACATATATAAGATTTTCGAGTGTTTGCTTGAATAATTGGAGGACCAAGCTCTACATACCAAACATTTTGGAGGGAGCACGGGCCCCCATGGCTCCCCTCTGGGCCCGCCACTGCAGAATATGGTTCATTACAAATGATTTGTACTGTAGGTAGCTTGTACACCTAAAGTCAACCGTTACCGAGATACAGGCCGTACAAATATTATGTTCACTCCACTAAATGTAAATATGTATTTACATATTTTAACAGTGTACAGGAGCAGTATTGAATGTTGCATAAACCGCTACTTCAGAAAAACTAGTTTGAAACGGTTGAGAAGAGGGAAGCATAAGATAAATGTAACCGGAATATATAGGGCTACGCCGCCAATCCGAGGGTTTATAGCAAGAGCTTATTTTGGTATGAAAACATCGGCTCCTCGCTCTTCTTTGTACCACTGTGATTGATAAGAAGACCATAATTAAAATGTCTTGCCCATGATACTCGTATAGCATCTTACATGCCAATTCCTAAAAAAAGACTCCTCCTCCTCGCCTATTACGACGCATCCTATTCTCTGACGAATTATAATTTTTCTACACATTTCCACCAAATTTCATGTATGTAGCAGCCGTTCGCGAGATATTCTATGGACAGACGGACGGACAGACGGACATTTTTTATACTTGGGTCTGTTCTAGTAGATTCATGTGTAATAGAAATTAGTCGTATTATTCAAAAGTTGGAAAATGGAAAATGGAAAATGGAAGGAGTGCGTTTTATTTGTTTAAACTCTATGTCAAATAGTGAAACGGTTGTTGTCAAACGTGGAATTAAAAATTTGCGAAATGGAAGTATGAAAAGAAATTATGGAAAAATAACATATTTAACCGATGTTATTTATATTTATTAATTCCATTGAAGTCCATATTGTATGTCGTAGAAACTATTGTCAAAAGCATAGCCTTGGCGCTGACGTATCGAAAGCAAACGATCAAAAAGAACGATTGAAACGTAATCATAAACGTCGCAGGATTTAATTTGTATCGACTCAGTCTTTTAAAAATTCCCTGATTGCTGCTGCTGGCTTTCTAATTATCAATATCTACTGCTACACGGAATTTCAACAATCACTCTAAAACAATAGTAATTGGTGGAGATTTGGATCTTTTAGCTCCAAAAACGCCTAATAAGGAAATTATTTGTTAAAGCCAGGAAGAGGAAAACATTCAAAAATATATTCTTCAAATAGCTGTGACTACTTAACACATTGTAAGAGTCACATTCTATTTCTGCATGCTTTAACTGTATGTTATACTGCTTCTTCCCTATTTCAAATTGGGAAAAAATGGTAAAGTTATTACAAAACTGTAAGGACTTACTGTGGAATTTTAAAAAAATTCTCGTCAACGTCAACAAATATTTGACAGCGGAATTCGCATTCTTATGGCAATGTATGCTCCACAGAAAGAAATATCAGTCGATAATTATAGATAGCATTCATTTGTACAATAATAGCAACTAGGCTAAATAAAGCTGTTAAATTATCAAATCTGCCACCTACATCTCAAGCAGCACAACAACATTTATTTAGAATATATACAGGTTCAAAAATGGCAAGATAACAATTTAAACCCTGAAGAATAAGGGTGGGCAATGCTAAATAATAATTGAAGAATCAGATTAACTTTTCCTCTTTTATGCTTGTATATTATTTTTTTAATCACGACCAATAACAATTTCATCAATAGTAGCACCAAAAGTACTCTACCTCTACCTCTGCGGTGGCATAGAAAGGAGTGCTTTTTTACCCAAACTATTGTAATAACATACTAACGTTGATTCGCGTTTTTCTCAGTAACGGTTGATTTTATGAAAAATAGTTGCATCTCATTTTTGTGATCGTGTAGTTTTGAAGATCGTGTAGTTTTAAAATTTTGCAAAATTAATAAAAGCTGAATATATTCTCCAAAATTTTCGTTGAGAGTTGGTCGGGAAGTGTAGGGGAGAGGGAGTCAGTGGTCTTTTTTTAGTTTTCCTTGATTTATGGTCTAAGGGATAATATACCATTTTATGGTCTAATGTGTAATACATATGTATATCATCTTGCTTTAATTCGCCTTTAGAACTTCTTTTTATAGAACTCATATCTTTCGAAATATTAAAGGAAAACTGGAAAAAGACCTTTGATTCCCTCTCCCCTACACTTCCGGACCCCTTATCAACGGCGATTTTTGAGCATATATTCAGAAGACTGCTTTTATTATTTTATAATTTTGCAGAATTTCAAAACTACACGATTTTTTTTCTGTCATTACTTATATCGACGTCCACATTAAAAAAAACAGGCCGAAAAGAAGCTGGTTGGGAGTCCGAAGCGTATTTACCCTAGACCTGTACAGACCTAGTGATGATACCAAAAGTACCAATTGGTAACGAGCATATGCATTAAAAGTGAGTTTCCTATATGGTCAGTTTGAACTGTGAGATCCAATGAGAAGTTTCATTGTTCATCATGGCCAGAAAGGGCGCCGCCCTAGACAGATCTCAAGCGGAGCCTGTTTGCATTCCGCTGTTGACTGTTAAGCGCAATATATCCAACCACTACCTCAAGGTTGCGGATTCCAAATGGTGGAATCTGCACACTTGCGCCGTATCAAGAAGATATGGCCCTCCTATGACAGAAAGAGAACATCGGAGCTTATGACCAAATCGGGCAGAGATGTCGCCAGGCTCACGGCAGTCATCACGGGGCATTGGCCTATTAATCCAATAAATAGAGAACAAATAAGAGGGGTTATCGTGCAAAAGGTGCGGTAGTTCTGAATTTTTGATATGTTGTATAGGTCGATGGGGTAGTAAAAAATCCAAGTTTGCGTGAATCTCCCCCCTGTGCTCCCCCCGCTATCTTGGAAAAACTGGCACTTTTATCAGTTTTTCGCCCATAACTCCGTTCCAGTCCATTTTAACGCAAAATTTAAGTAACCCATTTGTGTAGAGCACAAAATTTACTACAAATTTTATCTGACAAGTTTTTTTCTACAACTAATAGCAACGGAGCTAATCTAATTTGAAAAACACTTCTTGTCAATTGCTCCATTGTCCCCACGAAGTGGAAAAATAATCATTTTTTGGTGTATTTCATCAAATAACGGGTTAAATATTAGTCCCACATGGAAAATGATGAAGATCGATTTTTCTTTAAACTAAATAAGCTTTAATTTGAGATTAGTCAAATGTCCGTAAGTGTGACAGTTATATAGAAAAGGGGAAAACCACATATTTTTAAGAATAATGACGTTTTCCCCCTTTTCTACGTAACTGTCATAGCTATGGGCATTTGACTTATCTCAAATTAAAGCTTAGTTAGTTTAAAAAAAATCGAATCAAATAATTTTCCTTGTGGGACTAATATTTAACCGGTTATTTATGAAATGTACCAAAAAATTATTATTTTTCCACTTCGTGGGAACAATGGAGCAATTGACAAGAAGTGTTTTTCAAATTAGATTAGCTCCGTCGCTATTGGTTGTAGAAAAAAACTTGTCAGATGAAATTTGTAGTAAATTTTGTGCTCTACAAAAATGGGATACCTAAATTTTGCGTTAATGGACTGGAACGGAGTTATGGGCGAAAAACTGATAAAAGTGCCAGTTTTTCCAAGATAGCGGGGGGAGCACAGGGGGAAGAGTGACGCAAACTTGGATTTTTTACTACCCCACCGACATATACAACATATCAAAAATTCAGAACTACCGCACATTTTGCAAGGTAAAAACTTTCTGTTCATTGGACTATATAGGGGATCACGCAGTCAGACTCAGTATCCCCTACAACACGCATTGCCGAAGTTGCGGTAATGAAGAGGAGAAAGAAACCCTCACTCACTTCCTATGCGAATGCCCAGGGCTTGCTAGGATCAGACATCATACATTGGGCAAGGCCTTTCTTGACAACCTAGGGGATGTGTCGGGGGTGAAGATTGGGGAGTTGCTTTACTTCCTTAACTCCTCCGGTTGGATCTAGGCAGCATCCCCTGTATTTTCCGACTATCAGCTAACAACAAATTTTCACGAAGTTTGTGGCTTCAAAACGGCGCTTCTTGCGCTAATTGGGCTATGGTAAGGTTTTGCCTAAGCCACCACTTATGCCAACCAACCAACCAGGATCTTGCCCATTCTCAAAATCAGCCAACTACTTGTAGATCCAACTTCAAATATTTGACCGAAATTTCAAGTCGCTGGCTTCATTCTACTGAAAGTTATCGCTTATTTGAAGTTTCATTTGTAGGGGAGGTAGGAGTTCCTTTGGTTGGATCTTGCGTATTTTCAACAGTGGCTAACTATATCCAAGTTCAAACATTTGATCAAAATCTAAGTCGCTAGCTTCTTTTTATCGGAAGTTATCGCTTATCTGAAGTTTAATTTGTAGGGGAGCTAGGGGTTTCTTTGTTCGAAACTTACCCATTTTCAGTGTCAACTAACTAGATCTTACTATCAACATCCGACCAACTCTCAACTTTTCAACTCGCTAGCTTTATCTTGTCGAAAGTTGTCGTAGTTAAGGGAATATTTCAGTTTTTGGACATTTGTAGGGGAGGTAACCGTTCCTTTGACCTGGTTATGCCTATCTTACTAAAACTTAAGAAGCTTCTCATCTGAAGCTTACGTATACCATCATATATATCAGCTCCCTACCTCAATTGGTTCAAGAGTTATAAATAAAAACCCTGAAAAGTAAAATAATGTGGGGCTCTTTGTAAGAAAAGTACCGTTATTTTCCAACGGATCAATCTCATTTTTACAGAAAAGTACAAAATGACCCCTTCGAGTCATCTGCCAAAGTTAGAGCTTTTCATGTTTATTCAATCGAGAGTTATAGATACATTTAGTTATTTTGAATATGTAGGGGAGGCAGATGCTCCCTCCCGGATCACGCCTATTTTCAATACCAATTAACTAGATCATATTACGAATATTTTACGAATATTTCAAGCTTCTAGCTTCATTTTATCGAAAGTTGTCGTTCGAACGGACGGACAGACAGAAGGGCTGACAGACATGACTAAATCGAATAAGGAGGGGATCCTCATCATATGGATTATCTGTTAAGTCAAGGGTGCAGTAAATTTGTTTCTTCTTCAGACTTTAATACGTAACATTCGCAAATTTTCAAATCTAAGTCCTTAAAATTTATATGCCGTTCGAAAGCTAACACAATGGGACAACTTTTGTCAATTTTACAGTTTTGTCAATTCAAGTCAAAGTACCGTTGTAAAATAATCAGTTCTATCTTTAAAGTAACGGTGATATTTGCGACAATGACGTAGCCAGGGGATGGGTCCTGGGGTCCTGATTCCTCCCGAAATATTTTGAATTTGAATAAAAATACAACAATATAGGCAGGCCATGTGAATTTGAACAGGGTCTCATTACGTAGGAGCGTTGGAATCTCCTGCTTAGCAAAATAAATTATACACTTTAAAAATCATAAAGTATCCTGAATGTAAAGGCCAAAAATGTTTCGTTTTTTATTGTCTTGTTACGAACGGTACCGTCCGCCTATTTAATTGTCCATTTCTGATTCATTAACTAGTATACTAATCCCACATTGGCCGCTGAATATTTTTAAGCTTTTCGATTATTTTTCCACTATTTTCTACTATAAATTGCCATTGATGTGAAAAGGGCCTTGAAGTATGTAGCTTATACTACGAGTAGTTTGCCTTAACCCCTTGTACAACTACACCATCCGAAATTTATATGCTAACGTTGACACGCGCCACTGGAGGGGTTAAGGCAATTAGTATTTCTCAAAATGATGAGGGTTGTGAACTAAGCGTCGACTATAAGAACTACACACATTTCGAAGCGGACTAAAATAAAAATTTTACGAGTGATTTCTTATTAGTTGAGCAGGGCGCTAAGTTAGTGAAGGCCGGCACTGAATTAGAAGGTTTTCATCTAAACCTATTTTTAGGCAACCAAAGGAACTGACATTAATAGGGACTATTATGGGTCGTAAGGTGCAATTTTTTAAAAAAGCTACGTGATCATTTAATTTTAGAGTCAATCGAAATCACTTTCACAGAAGCTGTTAGTTTCATAAAAAGTGGAAGACGCGACGCAATAGACTTGTTATAAGAAGCACAATCGAGATTTGCTTTTGATTTTTTGTAAGTACGAAATGTTTCTGGAGTACTGAGGATGAACCTGAGCGTCACCAACGAAAATTTAGGCTGGAAAACCTATTTTCAACTAAAATAACGAATTTTTTTTAAATCATTTCCCGAAATTTTGGCATATTGCTATTTTTGAGTGTTTTAGGGTGCTACAGAGGAATTGACTGCAGCATATTTTGTTAACATGGAACTGAATTAAATTTCGACGTCCCGTCTTGTCGAACTTTTTTACTTTTTTACATTTCTTTTCAGGTTTTCCCCAATTTCTCCCAAAATGTGCAGCACGCTGAAAAAGTTACTTCTACTTTTTAAAGTAAATGAAATTTTCTAAACTTAAGGATAAAATTGCTTACGTCTAGAACTTCCGGAGAAACGGTTCTCGGGGTCGGGAAAAATACTTATTCCACGACGAATGTCCTAGAGATTAAATTTGGAGATACATATTTTTTAACAAAATTCTTCCTACTGAATAGAATAAGGAAGTCAAGGTTTTTTTTATGTAAGTGTAGGGAAGGGAAACAGTATAAAACATTTTTGAAAATTAATTTCTAAAATAACGGTATATTTCATATAAATTTTACAAGCTCTTCAAAAAAATCGACATCCAGCAATATTTTATGATTTCTTATTTTTATTTTTTAATGTTTTATCATTTTGTATTCTGCTTCATCGGCTGCTTAGTAGCGCGTATTGCCACGAGCTCGAATAACAGCTTCAATTCGCCTCGGCATGCTTATTATGAGACGCCTGATATCATCCTGGGAAATTTTTGCCCATTCGTCTTTTAGAGCTTGTTCCAGCTCTCCTAAGGTCTGAGGAGGGTTTGAACGAATCCTGACGCGTTGCCCTAGCTGGTCCCATAAATATTCAATGGGATTTAGGTCTGGGCTGCACCAGCTGCACGCTGGCCAGTCAAGATGGTCGACATTATTGGCCGTTGGAAACTCACGCTCTACGTTTGCAGTATGGGGACATCTTGCATAAAACTGAAATCCTGTTCACCAGCACGTGCTCTACCAGTAACGTGAAGTCTTAGCACTTCGTCGATGTATTGCTGAGCTGTCAAATTGCCGTTGGTGATGACAACTAAATCGCTTCTGTCCGTTAAGGAAATGGCGCTCTACACCACAATTGATTCGCCGCCAAAAGGTGATGTGGGTTGAAGGGCACAGAGTAGGAAACGTTCGCTTCCTCTTCTCCAGACTCTGGTCCGACCATAATTTCCGCATAAGCAAAATCTTGATTCATCTAAAAAAAACTCTCCCCCAATACCGCATACTCAAATAGGGGTGGTTCCTGGCAAACCGACGTCGGGCGATTTTGTGCTTTCTTGTTAATCTCGGTACTTTTACTTGACATCGGGAAAGCAGGCCATTTTACCCTCAAACGATTACGCACGGTCTGTGCTGAAATAGCGGTTTCTGTGGCGTGTCCATTTTGTGTGGAAGGTGCTGTATTTTGACGATTTCTAAGTGCGCTTGCTCTTGGTCGGCTCTGTCCTGGTCTTCTTGTGAGTTGTCCTGTCTTCTGTAACATTTCCCAGATTTTTTTGAAGACAGAATGACTCACTCCAAGCTGTCGGTTCACTTCCTGGAATCCATTAACTTCCTCTGTTAACGTCACAACCCTACACATTTCAAATTCGTTGAGATGTTTTCTGGCACCTCGTCGAGTATCCATCACTTGCTAAACAATACCAAATTTAATTGACAACTACACAACGGACCGGTAAACATTGGCTAAGTTCATATCACACAACAGTTGGCATACTGTTGCCAATTTGTTTTATGAACTCTCTCCACTGAGTTTTTGATGGACGCAACATGCTGTGAAAAATGACATTTTCTCCATCATAAAAATTTCTCCACTGGATAGGACCAGCATATGATGACAATCCTGAAATGACACTCGCGCTATCATATTCATACGATTTTTCGACAGTGGTCAGGTTTGAACTGGGAATTTGACAATTGATGGATGACTAGATGCGAGTGCAGTTCAGAACACAACAACGTGTTGCAATGCTGCTTCGATACTGTTGCCACAGCATGTTGCGACTCCGCTGTCTGTTATGAACTAAGCCAATGACTGTAGTTTTAAAAACAACTACGAAAAAAAAACAAGTGACTCGATATGGTTTAGTTCTATGTAGTCAAATTTGCCGTTATGTTGAAACAAACGTTTTAAAATGTGTGTTACGTCTCGCTCTTTCTACAATAATACTAACATTTACAGTTTTGGCATTCTTATTCATATTAATCAGAAGATTTCGGAGATTTTTAAAGTGGTCTTTTAGTCGTTTTGTGGTGTGTATTACCAAAATTACTAAAATTCAAAGTGTACGTTTTGGTGATTATTTTTTTTTTGTCAAACAATTTTGTAGATTAAAAGAAAGGGGATTCGGGAGGCGGTACGGGCAATGGAGAGTGTGGGCACTAGCGAGATCAGTCTCCACACCTCTCATTTCCGTGATATAAGGGGGCAATGAGTATCATACATTTTCTCTTCTAAATTATTATAAATACAAGTATATTGTAGGAAATTTTCTCTTTTTTTTACAAATTAAATTAAATCGGTTAAACGCCATTTTTGTAAATTCTGTGTAAAAATAGTTTCAGGAAAAAACTGGTGGAACATATCACAGTCGGTGCAAACAAGCTGAATTCAATACATAATATGATGAAGAGTTAAAGAGAGAGTGTCCATTTCATACGCTAATTTTCCTCAAATAAACACTACTATCTACCATTAAAGTATTTACCATCAGGAACGGTACACCCTATATAGTGGGTCAATATGTGATGGATGCTAAACATTCGAAACATGAACTGTCTCTGTATAAATGCCTTCATCTTTTTGTAAGCAGTCTTCATCTTGTAATCAAATCTACCTACGAATAACAGGAGTACAACAAAACTCTGGCGACATTTTGTTTCTTCCGTGTTTATTGAGAGCCTGGCGTGGTGGTGGCACGTAGCAATACCAACATGTAACGATCTGTCAATTGACCCCTGCTTAACATTCCTCACCCCTAAGCAAATTCGCATGTCATAAATTATAAGTGATAGAGAGACCATAACAAGATAAAACCGGTTATCCCGGATAGCACATTTACCATACCACATACCACTTTTGACAAGGCAATAATGTTTGTGTGGCTGTTTTGGATAAACAATGGCCGTCGCGCGCGTCGTCCGTACGATGTGGTATGATGGCCTATGGCGGGAATACAGCGCATATGAGTATGTGTTTGTTTTGATTGAATTTATTTTATCAGATCGTAAATTATGAGGATATCTACAGATTAGCAGATATTATTTAATTGCGAATTGCGCTGCTTGACAAATTTGTCACTTTCACAAAATAAGTGTATATACATATGTATCTGATCCCGTATACTGTGGGTACTAATAGAACTCTCACAATGCTCCTAACTTGTCAGTATAAAAGACGGCGCGGATAGGAGGTGCATGCTAGCGACTGCACTTCGGAAAAGTAGATATGCCAAGCAATTAACATACTGGACACGGGAGCAGATATTTGAGAAAGAACTTCAGTTGCGCCCATTTGGGGACATGGCTAATAATACAAAAATAAGAACTGGGACCATAGAAACTAAACACTTGCCAGATTTGCGCATATCTATTGTATAATATGCCATATTTTAATTTGCATGGCGCATGTGCAATCTTCCGGTCCATACGTATTCACTCACTTTTCCATACAGTGTCACGGATCCTTCATAATATCGATTTTTCCCAAAATCGAAGATTTGTAAGAGCTTAATTAAGAGCTTTATTATGATTTTGATTTCATTGCGATTCAAGTGGAAAAACAAAAAGATACATTTTTAATTTGAATAATACGAATAATTTATCGCATTCCTTCTAACTTTCAGATGGCTTTATCGAGACGATTACTTTCACGTGTTAATTTGCTAAGGCAATCGAAATACACTGCCAGTCACTATCATTCAAGTGGAATACCCGAATTAACGCAGGTAATTGAAAACGAATGAAAGTCATTTGTTCAGTCTAAACTTAAATTCTCTTTATTATGCATAGTATGTAGTTAATTAATCATTATCTTTCGAAAACTTATGAAAGGATTCTCGCTCTTGCGATGACGTTTTCCATTATACAATATCGTCAGCAGGCGGTTGCGCAGGCATTACACTAAAAAAAATTTCCGCAATAGATCGCGATGGAGTTGTGTAGCAGAAATTTGGCTCTTTTAGTATGCGGTTCATGATTGAAAAGTGAAATGGCATTCTTGTTCTAAGATTGTTGTGTATCGTTATTTTTTTGTCGCCTATATAAGGTTGTGTACTGTTACAGAAAAAACGCGGCTTACATATACATATGTATTTTGCCCAAAACGTTTTTCTTGTTTTAGGAGTTTGTAGTAAAAGCAAAGCCTTAATAAATCTGCCTAATGTCGTGTCTGTCAGACGATTGTCCTGGGAACGGCTGAAGCTTTTTGCGAGTACATAAAACCCGGGGGGAATACAGACAAATTACGCTGGCATAGGCGCACTTTAAAAGGTGGTTTCCATTGGAAAAGAAATGGAGCTGGAAAGTAAAGAGCTTCATCCGCAATAGGAGATGAACTGTCTTTCTTACTCCTGGAGATGCTTAGCCTTTTATGTTAAGAGAAAATTGCAAGCTTGCACTTAAAAAAATGTGTGAATAATTACAGTTGGGAATCAGTCATCAGTCAGTCAATCATCATTTTTTTTACCTCGAATATGTGGGATGCAGGGGTGTGCTAACTGTAACTATAACAAGCTAGCCTTCAGAAGATCGTGTTGCGGTAATTTTGAACTATTCTGCAATTGCCACTTTGAAATTAGTAGTGTAACTTGTTCCATTCGTAAATTAAGGAAGGATTTTGACATCACGATTTTCACAGACGGATCATGCCATCTTTCAGGCGAAAACGCTTGCAATCATGAAAGCTTGTCACACTCTCAGAGACATGTAACGGACGATTTGGTGGGCATCCGAAGATGCCCGTGGAGACGGAGCCTAAGGTGGCATGATGATCGTGAAGGTCAGGCAGTACCATCTGTCGAAGAAATAGGCCCCTCAACGGGCTAAGTAGCGGGCTATGGTTGCTGCAGCTCAATTCGGGAAACGTGGGCGGGGTTTTCGCCGCTCGTTGCCCTGTCCTTTACGTATTAACAAAAATTCATAGGCCTGGGGAAAAAACACGAACAGGGGAGGTAAAAATGGGGAGTGATAAAAAAATAAGGCGGTAAGGATGGAATGGTTTGTGGACGGCGCAGATTCCCTCGTGATCACAGCAGGGTCCAGGCGTAATGGGACCCTCGGTCCTTGGTTTCGTACCACCGACAGATCCTTACTCATCAGGTGCTACCATAGATCTGCCGGTGGAAGCAGCACAACCAGACCAGAATATGGTTCATTACAGACATACCAGATAACCACACCATCGTTATTTGCTCGGACAGCCAGGCCGCTATAAAGGCACTGAACTCGGTAAGTAGTTACATCCTCCAAGCTTGTCGAGCGATGTGGGGCAGAGTTAGCTTGCCTTAGCAGAGGGCTCAATATTACTTTGCTCTGGGTTCCTGGTTACAGGAACATAGAGGGTAATGAGAGGGTCAACAACCTGGCCAGAAGGGAATCCGTCCTAGACAGATCTCAAGCGGAGCCTGTTTGCAGTCTGCTGTTGGCTGTATATCTATAACCACTACCTTAAGGTTGCGGATTGCGAATGGCGGAATCTGCACACCTACGCCGTATCAAGAAGATATGGCCCTTCTATGACAGAAGAAGGGAACTTATGATCAAATCACGCAGGGATGTCGCAAGGCTCACGGTAGTCATCACGGGGCATTGGCCTATAGGGGATCACACAGTCAGGCTTGGTATCCCCTACACGCATTGCTAAAGTTGCGGTAATGAAAATGAGAAAAAAAAACCTCACCCACTTTCTATGCGATACCTAGGCCTTGCTAGGACCAGACATCGTACATTGGGCAAGGCCTTTCTTGACAACCTGGGGATGTGTCGGGGGTGAGGATTGGAGAGTTGTTTTACTTCCTTGACTCCTCCGGTTGGATCTAGGCAGCATGCCCTGTTTTTCCGACTATCAGCCAATAACAAATTTTCACGAGGTTTGTAGCTTCAAAACGGTGCTTTTTGCGCTAATTGGTCTCTGGTAAGGTTTGCCTCAGCCACCACTTACACCAACCAACCAACCATGACGCATTGTTTTTTCCTGTGAATTCAATTCAGTCTGGGGCTGGGAGTGTAGTAGGGTTCGTTCTATTACCACCAGGGACTGATACTGATCATCTATTCATTGAATTAGACAGAACTCCCTATACAATTATGGAGCTTCCCACGTGAAGAAGTGGGATTCAATAAATGTCGTTCGCATTCTTGCCAGAGTGGGACATGAGCAGGGAAGAATAAAAACGAGCCTCTCTTTCCTCGTCACCGCTGCCTCTACAGCAGTCATAGCAGAGGTGAGCAGCCCGATAGCGTGGTCCTTATGGCTCTGATGTGTTGCCTATTTTAGCGACAATAGTTCAGCGGTTTAAGTATAATTCAATCAGGGCCACAACGGCGATGTTAAAACATACGCTCCACCATTTATTCATCTACAGTTGGTCCTGCTAATCGCTTTAAACTTTAGAGCTAATTTTGAGTCAGCGATTGGTGTATAAATGTACCGGCGAAGCTCTGCAGCATCGCTTGTTGTACCCTACCTGGCGAAATCATCTGCTCTACAGTTAACAACGAAACTAATGTGACCCAGAATCACATAAAAAATTGCAAAAAAAAACACAACGCGTAACCTTGGCCTGGATAACATTGCAGTATTCAGGGAGATTGAAGAAGAAATTTAAGTTAACTTCATCACAGAAAACTCCGACCTCTAATCCTTCATTTTTATTGGAGCCATCTGCATTGATTTCTAATGAGTTAGGTAACACGCGTTGTTTTCCCACTGACAGCGTAATACTATTCTCAGAATGCCAAAATGCGTGTGAAGCGCATATCTGATCAGTCGTTGTCGGAACATCTGTATGTATATTATGTAGTTTAGCTTATTTTGCTATCCACAAATTCACTCCTTATCGTTTCTCGTGGGATGACTATTTTTTCATTTTTTAGGGACAAACGAAAAAAAAGTTGAAGCTTCAGTAATTGCCTATTTTAGATAAAATTATCTTGAAAACTCTTTAAGATACGCGAAAAGAGGCGATTTTTATGTATTTTTCTATGATCGTTGATTTTGTTTTAGAATATTTTTGGCTAAGGCTAGCCGTTTTCCGAATATTTAAAAAAGAAAACGAAAAAGCCCTTTTTCGCAGTTTTTACGAGATTCTGCCGAAAACTCCTGACGTATGTTTTGCGACTTGAAGGGTATACCTTCATGAATGTTATGGGGTATATTAAATTTGCCATGAAGTTTGCGACGCACAGAAGAATCATCTCCGAACATATAAAGTATATATATTCTTGGTCAGTATGACGAGTCGATTAAGCTTTGGCTGTCTGTCCGATTCTATGCAAACTAGTCCCTTAATTTTGAAGCTATCGAGCTGAAATTGCACGCTGTAAATATGTCGGAACCAGTGGAATCGGACTACTACGTCATATAGCTGCTATAGGAACGCTCGGTCGAAGAGTCCGTCTTTATGAGAAAACCTTTTTTATTTCTAAAGATATCTTTCTCCAATTTCATACTATTGAATAGTATTTTTTGGCAAACCAGATTTCTGAATTCGAAGTGGACTACTATATCATATAGCTGTTACAGGAACGACCGTTCCAAAAGCAAGTTACGGTCAGAAAAACTTTTTTATTTTTAAAGATATCTTTACCAAACTTCATATTATTAAATCATATTTACTACCAAAACACATTTTTAAATTTGGTTGAAATCGGCTCACTATTTCATATACCTCTCATAGGAACAGTGAAATCGGAACGAGTTTTACTACTGATTTCAAAGTGGCACCATAAATAGCCGAAGGCTAGCCTGTTTTTAGTATAATATTTCCCGAACACAATTTAAGAAATAGAAAAAAAAATTGATAATTATAGTTCGACTACGAGTCCTTTTTTAAGGTATGCATCGCGCTCGGTGGCCGTCGTCGTTCGGTCACAGCTCTACGATATTTATCTAGAGCTCAGAGTTCAAATCTTGATCATAAACTGCTTGTGGGTACTAATAGAACTCTCACAGTGATCCGAGCTTGTCAGTATAAAGACGGCGCGGATAGGAGGTGCATGCTAGCAACTGCACTTCTGAAAAGTAGATATGCTATCGAAACGTCAACAAGGCATAGAAATGCTAGAGATGTTGACGCGCCCATGCCCTTGGAGAGGTCAAAGCAATTGTTGCGAATTAAAGTTTAGTTCCCATCTCTTATTTTTTTTTTTGCTTTTACCCACCTCGAGCTCCTTTCCTTATTCTATTTCCCACATAGTATCTATTTCTTACCATTCGTTTCCACTATCCGATTCTTAGAAAAATTAATAATAATTTCAAGGTCGTGCACGTGCAGGCCTTGGTTCGAACATTTCGACACGACGATTGTTTATGTTTATGCACGATAATGGCTCTGGGTTTGAAAAATTCGCCAAGACGATTGTGTATATGGATACAAAATTATGGTTCTTCGTTTGAATATTTCGCGAAGATGATTGTTTATGTTTATACACTATAATGGTTCTTGGTCTCGAATTGTCGACGTCGTCAAACAAGAGCATGTATGGACATGAGCTATTTGCGTCGCAGAATGTGATGACGAGGATGTTTTTTTTAGCAGAGTCGGGATGCTAAGAGTTGCATTTTGGGTCACGTAGGTTTTAAGGTTTGTGGTTCTGGTTTTTTTGGTTCGGTGCTGGTTGTTGTGGGTGAATGGCGGATGTCGCGGACTTGGGAAGTCAGGACGTCGAAAGATGGCGGTTGAACGAATTGGTCGCGTTTGGATTTAAGGGAGTTTTTTTTGGCAGGAACCCGAGGAGGTTCTAGAGGGAGATTGGGAGTTGTGTTTTTTTTTAGGATTGCGGTGTAGCTGATCGCTAGGACACTAGGTAGCGTAAAGACCGTGCAGGTCGGGCCGTGCCATCTGGCGAAGAAAAAGGCTCCTCAACGAGCGAAGCAGCGGCCTATGCTTGCTGTAGCTCAGTTCGGGAGATGTGGGCGGGGTTTTCGCCGCTCGTTGCCCCTGTCCTTTACGTATTAACAAAAATTCATAGGCCTGGGGAAGACAACACAAACAGGGGAGTTAAAAATGGGGAATAAATAAAAATTGTCGATAAGGATGGAATGGTTGGCAGACGGATCAGACGCACACGCGATCGCACCTGGGTCCAGGTGTAATGGGACCCTCGGCCTCTGGTTTCGTACCACCAACAGATCACTACTCATCAGGTGCTGCTTCGATCTGCAGGTGGGAGCAGCACTACCAGACCATAATATGGTTCGTTACAGGTGGTTCATTACAGGGCAGCTTCTACTTCGAGGCCTGCCAAGAAGAAGCTGAGGACGAAGTGTGCTGCTAGAAATAGAAAAAAAAAACAAAAGCGAGCTGGGTACCGGAGTCAGCCGACAACCATTGTAGGGGGAAAAATTAGCAAAGCAAAAAAAAATATACTACATTTCCCAATCACTCAGATGATCAACAGGTTACAAAGAATTCTGAGGCCAGCAGAGGCGCAACACTGCATTCCTTGCCGTAATTCACTCATAAACTCTGTAAGCTGCTGAGCACATAAATAATAGAAAAACGCATTACTGTGAAAAAAATTTTTTTTTTAAGTTACTTAGAAACAAACAAAAAGGTATCCAGGGCTCCTCCGCGCTTCGTCCGGTCACCGAAGATGCTCCAAATGCCGGCAATTCAAAGCATTTATGGAGGCCTTAAATACGTGGGGAATAAAAAAAAATTGTCGATAAGGATTGAATGGTTGGCGGACGGATCAGACGCACACGAGATCGCACCTGGGTCCAGGTGTAATGGGACCCTCGGCCTCTGGTTTCGTACCACCAACAGATCACTACTCATCAGGTGCTGCTTCGATCTGCAGGTGGGAGCAGCACTACCAGACCATAATATGGTTCGTTACAGGTGGTTCATTACAAACACTAGTTGGCCTTGTTCGTGATTGTTCGCGAGGACACTAATTATCATTGTTCGTGCCTGTTCGCGATTGTTCGCGAGGACACTAGTTGGCCTTGTTCGTGCCTGTTCGCGATTGTTCGAGAGGACACTAACTATCATTGTTCGTGCCTGTTCGTGCTTGTTCGCGAGGACACTAGTTGGCCTTGTTCGTTCCTGTTCGTGACTGTTCGAGAGGACACTAATTATCATTGTTCGTGTCTGTTCGTGCTTGTTCGCGAGGACACTAGTTGGCCTTGTTCGTTCCTGTTCCTGATTGTTCGCGAGGACAGCAGTTGGCATTGTTCGTGCTTGTTCGCGATTGATCGCGAGAACACTAATTATTATTGTTCGTACCTGTTCGCGATTGTTCGCGAGGACACTAATTGTCATTGTTCGTGCTTGTTCGCGATTGTTCGCGAAGACACTAACTGTCATTGTTCGTGCTTGTTCGCGAGGACGTGACTTGCAGTATTGCAGCGAAATATATACATATGTATAAAGAAAAAAAAAAATTGTAAGTAATTTCATTCAATTTGTAAACGGCCGTGTAGGATAAGTTAAGGATTCAATAAGAACGAAAAAGAAAAAAATAATAGTTGAAATAAAGTTATAATAATGAGGTAACTTTTCTTATTATTTAGCACACCCCTCCATCCTTTTCTTTTCACCCTATAGGAAATTGTTTTTTTGTTTCTCCTTTAACGTGAATTTTGTTTACGCGACAGAACTTATTCGTCTTCGCCCACCCACCCCACTGCTGACTAGCCAGCAGAATGTCGCGTTGTAAAAAACAAAAAAATAAGGAGACGAAATAAAATTTTTGTTGTGACCAGCCTGACTAAAACATCAGTCCTAGCTTGGTTGTAACACAATTAACATGCTGAATTAGTATTATAGTTACTCTGTATTGAATAGTTTTATGTTTTTATACCTTAGACTTTATAAAGTATGGGGTATATTGTTTTGTCACGACGAAAATATGTAACACCTTAAGAATGCTCCGGAGGTATATACCTGAATCGATTTAGCAATAACTGTCTGTCTGCCCGTCCGTCTGTCTGTCCGTTGGCACCATAACTTTCGGTAGAATGCAGCTAGAGGCTTGAAGTTTTCGTCAAATGTTGGCAATATGATCTAGTTGGTTGGTATTGAAAATCGACATGATCCGGCCAAAAGAACGCCCACCTCCCCTACAAATGTGAAATAATTAAATGTATCTCTAACTCCAGATTGAATAAATGTGAGAGGCTCTAGCTTTAGTATATGGCTAGAGAGGGTAATTTTATACTCTTCTGGAAAAATAAAATCGATTAGTTAGAAACTAGCGATACTTTTCATACAAAGATCCCCGTACTACCCTACTTTTCAAGGTTTTTGTCTATAAGTCTTGAACCAATTGATGCAGACACCTGATTTTCGGACATGAACTATTTTCAGTGTACTCTTCTGGCTTCTATTTGGTTCAAAGTCTTAACGGCGATAAATCATCGAAAATTTGTCCTGCAAGCAAGGAATGCAACATTCATTGGATGTGGAGACTGCGAACATCCAAAGTCTAATTGGTGAACTAAAAGATTTGAGCCATTCTTCTTAAATGCCAAATTGTTACTGCAAATGGAAAAATATCAGATAGGTTTCAGGAGAAGAGGCGTAAAATGAGAAAGTAACAGTTTGATGAATCAACTCCAGAAGTAGCTGTCTCAACCCCGGAGGTTCAGTTCGAGAAAGGATTTTTTGCGTTCTTTTAGATACCTTGATAGGAAATATAACCAGATGTTTTAATGCTTTGAATGCACTTGAAATCAAATTCGGATTTTTCTGGAAATATCGAGAACTGGATGAAGAGGATCTCGGAAAACAGGCACGATCATTTTGTGAGAATTATCATGTTGATGTTTCTATGGATTTAATAAAAGAAATTGTACACCTCAAGGCTATCCACGAATCAAATTTGGAACGTGATACTCTTCCCCCATTACAACTACTGAATGACGACCTTCATAAACTGAAGATGGAACTTCTGTTCCCCAACATCTGCATAGCACTCAGAATCTTTTGCACTATGCCTGCCAGTGTAGCTGAAGGTGGTCGTTCGTTCAGTCTTTTGTCTCACAAAGAATTTCTTGCGTCCTAATAGTCAAAATTGTTTAACAAGCCTCGGAACATTGGCATTGGTATCGGGGCTTGCTCGTAACATCAATTTCGACTGAATCATTGATTGTTCGCTGAACGAAAAGTTCGGAAAGTTTTTTTCGATTAATTTTACTCCAGGAATCCAGCTAAGAGTTAGTTGGCTGTACCAAATCTATCTACCAAAGTAAACGTTCAATCAAAGTTCAATTGAAATGTACCAAATGTATGTGTTGATAATATTTAAATAAACGTACTCTAAATGTTGTGACAATTGCGCCCTCAGGATTTTATTCGCAGGATATTCGTCCAATGATATTATACCCATATCATTCGACCCCTACCATTTTCTCTGTACGACTGCTCTTATCGAGCTCTTCTCTAAAATTCAGATACGTAAACATAAAAAAGGCCCATGAGGTGAGGAGCCCATATCTCGGGGCCTGGTGCTGCTCTTGACGGTCCTGGCTACCAGTAGTGGCCGTGAGTCAAGTTTTGGGCTCGTCTTAACCAAACCCGCATAAAACTGTCTCTTATCTGCGATCGGGTCTCCGACAGAATCATGGCCGCCAGGTTCCGGACTAAAATGAGGAACATCACAATAATACAATGTTATGCTCCAAATGAACCCGACAATGTCTTGGCGAAAGACTGCTTCTATGAACAACTAACCGCCGTTCAGAGCAGAATACCTAAGGGTGACAAATCAGATCGACTACTTTGCCATTAGTGCAAGATTTAAGATTTGCCTCCTGGACGTGCGAAATAAGAAGGGTGCCGGTATTGGGATGGGAAGAGACCATTATCTTATGATCGCTAATGTTCGATTGCCCAGCCGTGCGCTGTCCTAGCGACGAAAGATCCAGGTGCCGAAAATTCAACCCCGCTTGACTAAGAAAAACAGCTGTCTTTCAATAATATAACGACCATCTTGTG
This sequence comes from Chloromyia formosa, assembly GCA_964017055.1. Classification (NCBI taxonomy): domain Eukaryota; kingdom Metazoa; phylum Arthropoda; class Insecta; order Diptera; family Stratiomyidae; genus Chloromyia; species Chloromyia formosa. The sequence continues at coordinate 65,176,525 of OZ024818.1, forward strand.
CAAAAAGCAGCTGAGATAACTGGTCACGCAAATAGTAACATAAATGGGAACTGCGATGCCTTAAAAGATGCGTACATTGATAGCGCAGATGTCATCCTTAGCTCCAGCCCAGATTGCCGGAGTGGGCCCTGGATGTCCGACGCTTCATGGCAGTGGCTGAGGCATCAGACGACAATCGAAGCAGCATCGGACACCTTTACCGTCAGAAAGCTCGAGAAGTTCAGTGAAGTGTCCGACGCGATAAAAGAATTTATGCGAATTCTTATTTAGCGTCAGCAGAAGAAGCCACAAGAAGTAACAACTTAAAGCCGTATATTGTGTTATCAAGGAGTTTACTGGTGGTCGTAACTCCTGTCAACATCCGGTGGAGGATAGTGATCGAAAGCTACTTATCTTGGAGGAAGATCAAATAAGGGTATTTTTCAATACTACTTAGCTGGATAGCGGGCAACAGTGGATATTCTGGAAACTGCAAAGTTGATAAATTGGCCCGTGCGGGTACAACTAATGACAACGGAGAGTGCTATCGCGGCACTGGAACGTCCCTGGCAGCCTGCAAATTGACTTCTTCCCCACACCGCTCGACCAGTTTGGAGGAGGTACTCACCGAGTTCAGTGCCGTGATAGCGGCCTGGCTGTCTGAGCAAATGGCGATGTTCTGGTTATCTGGTATATCACTGAGAGTGAGACACGCCTTCATAATTGCGAGAGTTTCCGCCTGGAAAATGCTGGCATAGTCCGGGAGGCGATAACTCTCCGAGATAATCAGTACTTCAGAAAAGATTCCTGCACCGACACCGACATAGTTTTGAAAACTAGTAACTAGTAAAAAACTATCGATAGTTTTGAAAACTAGTAACTAGTAAAAACTATCGATAGTTTTGAAAACTAGTAACTAGTAAAAACTATCGATAGTTTTGAAAACTAGTAACTAGTAAAAAACTATCGATAGTTTTGAAAACTAGTAACTAGTAAAAACTATCGATAGTTTAAAAAACTAGTAATTAGTAGAACATTATCGAATAACTATCGGACAAAGGTCCGATAGTCCCGATAGTTTCGACAGGCTAATAGTTTACTATCGAATAACTTTCGAATGAATTCAAGCAAAATTTAGCTGACGATATACATTTCTTGCATGAATGAATGAATGTGATTGCATATACATTTGTGTAGGTGGATGCGATGTTAAGAAACAAGGACATTCTTGGCAATGAAATGAGGCCAGATATGTAGGTATCATAAGACTGGGGATGATGAGGCGAATGTACAGGACTACTGTTGAGGCATTTTTGAGCCCTTTGATTAGCGGAAAAGTACATTCTTGGCACGGAAGTGATATCTAGGCAATATGGGTATCAAATGACTAGGGTTATTGAGGCGAATGGACTAGAATACTGTTGGTGGCATTCTAAGTCCTTTCGTCATGAAAAAAGGGCATTCTTGGCATTGAACTGATATCTAGGACGCAAGATGGGTATCATATGACTGGGTACTCATGAGGCGAATACACTAGACTACTGTTGATGCCATTTTGAGTCTGTAATAAAGGTTGGGTAGCCATGTGATGATGGTACAATTGTCATCATGAGAGAGAGAGAAGGAAAGATCGTAAGTGAACGGTAATTTATTTGAGCAGCCGTTCCCGCTCATAGATAGGCACTACTGCCGAAATTGATAGTGAAGAGATTCACTGATTTCCCAAGTGTTATGCCGCTAGAAGGCAAGCAGTTGGGACTGCTGGACTTACCATTGTTATGCCACTAAAAGGCAAGCAGTTGGTACTGCCGAATAGAGTGCAATTAAAACTAAGGCAAGTGGTCTTGCCGATGTGAGTTTCGATTTAACACTATTTATTTACACAAAATCTTACTCTATTTATACTAAATTATTCTATTCTAAATCTTATTACCTAAGCAAAATTCACAGGTGCGAATCACTTCCGAAAATGCTTATCAAGCATTTCTCATAGTTTCCTCAAAAAGAGTTCTCACGTATGTATATATGTATATGCAAAGATGCAAGTAAGTGCATCTCGCATTGCTTGTCGTCTGGCTGCATATCATCTTACATCTACGTGGATGAATGAATGTTTACTATGTTTTTACTTGTTTACTATGTGGGTACGTAATGAAGTGATTTCGAGGTCATGTGTGTATACATTACAATGTGTACATTGTATACACTACACCTTCACCCTTTAAGAAAAAAAAATTTATTGCTATAAGTAAAAAATTTTTTTTTTTTTTTTGTTTGCATATAATTTCTAGTTGGTAATATTTTCAATTTTATTTGTATTTTTTCAATCTATTGTTATGAATTAACTTGTCTTTATCATTTATTCTTATGAGAGAGTTTACTTCTAGTCTTTTTATTATTTTATAAGGTCCTTTGTATGGACTTTCACTTTTCTTTCTATTTTCATTTCTTACGTAAACTAAATCTCCTTCTTGGAAGTTAACAATATTTGATTTGTTTTCACTATTTTTTTGTCTTATTTGTTTAGCTTTTATTAGCTGATTATGTGCTGTTTCTTGAGCATGTTTTAATTTGGTTTTAAGTATAGATAGGTAACTATCATAATCATAAATTGGGTTATTATTGTTGGTTTCATTTGGTAGATTTGCAATATGACCATATACTAGTTCAAACGGTGTATAATGTGTATCTGAGTGTGGTGTTGTGTTGTATGCGAATGCATAGTACGGTAGAAGGGTATGCCAATTAAAATTTTCGCAGAAAGATAGTAGATATTCATTTAGAACTCTATGGTTACGTTCCACTGAGCCTAAAGTTTCGTGGTGATATGGGGTCGATGTAACGTGTTTGATATTCAATGATTTACAGATGCTAGTAAATAATTGATTGACGTATTCCGTTCCCATATCCGTCTTGATTACCCTGAAATGTCCGTAGTTGAGAATGATTTCTTCAACTATAGTTCGGGCTATTTCATCTGCTTCTTTGGTATATGTAGGTTTGGCTATTATATATTTTGATAGTTCACATTGTGCTGTGACTATGTATCTATATCCGTCTGATATTCGTAATGGTCCAATTGTATCAATTGATACTATTTCGAAACATTTCGATGGAGTATCAGATATTATAAATTTCTCTTTAGTATGTCGGATTATTTTATTTTTGCAGCATGACTCGCATTTGTTCACAAATTCTTTTACCATTTTGTTCATCTTTTTCCAGATGTATTTTTGCTTTAGTTTTGCAATGGTTCTCCTTATTCCGGTGTGACCTCCGTGAATAGTTTCGTGATATTCACTGATTAACCTTAGTTGATCAGTTACTTTCTCAACTTTTGTAGGAGTATTAAATAAAATGATTTTTACATCGGTTTGCCTATTTGTTTTAATTATTTCTGCATGCTTTTTATTATAACGTTCAATCAATTTTTGAATTGTTATGTAGTTGAATACTTTATCAGTTGTTGATAGCGCTAGTTTCTGTATTCTACTATGTTGTAATTTGGATATTAGTTTCTCCAGTACCTGACCTAAGTCTCGGTGAGGATTTTCACTATATTCCACAACAATTTCTTTCCCATTTATATTTATTTTTGGCAAACATTTATTTATTATAAGGGCGTCCCCTGTATCTGGCTCGAATTTCAATATCGGCAGATTTCGAACATCAGAAATGGATGTGCCTTGCCACATGTAGAGTTGATCAGGCTCATTAGTGAGTTTAGCTGTATCCTTATTCTGAGGGGTCACAATTTCTTTATTTAATTTGTTAGTATGGCTGCGTGTAATGACGTTCATAGTTTTAGGAGTCATTTCTTTTAATGCATTTGAGTCTAATTTTAACCTGGATAGTGCGTCAGAGTTTGTATTCATTTTTCCTTGTTTGAATACAATATTGAAATCGTAATCCATTAAGTCTAAACGGATTCTGGTTAATCTTGGAGATGGGTTTTTATTCACAAAAAGAGATACGAGTGGGCGATGGTCAGTGACGACTGTAAATTTTCGGCCGTATAGATAAGGTCTGAAATAATTTATTCCCCAATGTATGGCAAGAAGTTCTTTTTCAATGATTGGTTTATTTAATTCAGTTTTAGTTAGGGATCTACTAGCGAAAGATATTGGTAGATCTTGGCCTATTTCACCTTGAGACAATACTGCTCCTAAAGCGTAGTCTGAGGCGTCAGTCGTTAAGACGAATTCATTTTCGAAATTTGGATATTGCAATATTGGTGGGCTTGTTATACAGTTTTTAAGTTTTTCGAAGGAATTTTGGCATTGTTGGTTCCATTCGAATTTTTGATTCTTTTTTAGTAGATTATTTAGAGGTTTTGCAATAGCGGCGAAGTCTTTCACAAAACGTCGATAATAATTACAGAATGCCACGAATTTTCTAATGTCGTCGGCATTTTTTGGTATGGGGTAATTATGCACAACTTTGCACTTATCAGGATCTGCTGTTACACCATTATCTGTTATCAGATGTCCAAGATATACTACTTCGGATTTTAAAAAATTGCATTTTTCTGGATTTAATTTCAGATTATATTTACGTAATCGATTAAATGTTTGTACTAAATTAGTATTGTGATGTTTCAAGGAACATCCAAATACTATGACATCGTCTACGTAAAGAAATGCGTTAGAGTCAAGACCTGCTAAAGCAATTGTCAACATTCGTTGGAAACTGTTGGATGATATTTTCAATCCAAATGGTAAACGTTTGAATTGGTAGTGTCCATTACTCGTTGAGAATGCTGTTAATGGTCGAGATGATTTGTCTAACTCAATTTGATGAAAAGAACTAGACATATCAAGAGTTGAGAAATATTTTGCTCTTCCAATTCGATCTAGAACGTCGTCTAATCGGGTTAAAGGAAATTTATCGTTTACTAATTTTTTGTTGAGCTGTCTATAATCAACTACTAGTCGCCATTTTTTTGTGTCATTGTCGGATTTTTTTGGCACAATTAGCATTGGTGAGTTATAAGGACTGGTAGATGGTTCTACAATATCGGTGTTTATTAGATCTTGTACTTGGTTATTTATCTCGGAAGTATGGGCGTGTGGTAGCCTATAGTTTTTTATGTATACCGGTGTTTTATCAATGGTAGTTAAGTGTTGTCTGTAAAAGTTGTTTGATGTTAAATTTTCGCCTTGTAAATGAAAAATATCCTGAAATTCTTCACAAATAGTTTTTATAGAATCATTGGCTTTTGGATCGTCAGAGCCAATTTTTAAGAGTTTACTTAATTTGTTCCATCTATCGTTTTTAATGATTTTATTGTTTTTCTCTAATCGAAAGTGTTTAATGGGTATCAATTTTAAATTAATATTTTTGATTATAATTTCTTCATCGGAAGTGTTTAATATTTTTATATGTTTAATACCTTTGGCAGGTATAATGGTATTTGCAACAAATAATTTTTCAGATATTTGTTTTCCACAAGCTAGACTGTCTTCAGATATTTCGATATTGATTGGATGAATAATCTCAGATCTAGGTGGTACTCTTATTTGAAAAATTTTTGTGTTTATTGGAACAATGTGAGAATTTTTATTTGTTGAAAAGGAAAATGTATACGTTTCGTAATCAATTTTTGCCAAATATTTATTAAAGAAATCTCTTCCTAGTATGCCATCTGTTAAAATTGGAAAGTCGTTGTCGACTACTTGAATTTTATAATAAAGATCTTCACTATCTAGTTGCATTCTTAAAATGGTTGTACCAAGAGTTTTAGTGTAGTCTTTAGTTATGCCCGTTAATTTGCATGAATCGTTCTCATTTATTTTGCACTGATCGATTCCGTTGTTGAGTTTACACAAGGAAACATCTGCTCCTGTATCTATCATGAATGTTAGGGTTTTATAATCCGTTTTTATTTTTATATAGTTAGGTATCCCATCATTAAATTCAATTATTTTTATATTAAAAGTATTTTTCGCACTATCATTTTTATTTTCAGTCCCGGATTGACCTTTAGTTAATTTTCCACATTGGTTTCTCGGGTTTCGGGGTTTTCCTGATTTGTAACATAAATTGAATTGTTACGATTATTGTTGTAATTTCTATTATTATTGTAACTATTCTTATTATTCCCATTATTGTTATTTCTAGGCTCATTATTCTTTCTATTATTGCTATTCCCATTATTATGATTTGGGTTGTTATTTCTATAGTTAGTACTATTTTTATTATTTCTATTATCATTGTTGTTCTTATTTTTATTGTTATATCTATTGTTATAACCATTTTTGTTTTTGTTTTTGTTATTGTTATTTTGTCTATTATTGTTAGACTTATTTTGTTTTTGGTAGTAAAAGACTTTTTTCTCTGTTATAGCGTTTTCCGCTTCTTGAGCTATTGCTATAGCTTCTATTAGAGATTCAACTCTACTAGCTTGTAATGTCTGTTGTATATTTTTATTATATATACCTCTCTTAAAGCTGTTTAAGGCTAAAGTTTCATTAACTTTGGTGAGAGTGTCTCTATTGGTTTCACCAATTGAAGTTATTTGAAGGGCTGTTAGTTCAGCGGTTAGATTTTCAATTTGTTCGGCAAATTGAGTTACTGATAAATTATCACCTTGTCGAATGTTAGACAATTTGTCTAAAAGATTGTTAGTTGATGTAGGTGGTTTGTATGCTTTCGAAAGGTTTGTAGATAATTGAATATATGTCTTCGGCTGAGAAAATGAATTAAGTCTTGTTCTAGCTAAAGTTGTTAGCTTAGTATTAACAATAAGAGTAATAAAATCCTCTTGTTGGTTCTGTGGTACAGACTTATAGATTATGTCTACCACGCTCAGAAATCGGTTTATGTCTTGGTATTTTCCTGTAAAGTCAGGAATTACCTTCAGACTGTTAAATATGTCAAAAGTTGCCATATTTGTAAGTGTGGATTTCTGTTTTATGATTTGTTGAATTTCATTATATTTAACATTGAAAGCGTTTTTCAATTGTAAAATATTATCATCTTTCAACTTTAGTAATTCATTTTTAAATGTTTCACGTAGTTCGTGAACGGTCAATTGCAAATTTACCAAAAATTTGTCGGTATAATTTCTATTAATTGCTTTTTTTAAATTTTGTAGTATTCTATCTAACTCATTTAAACTTTCCATGACTAAACGCTAAGGGCGTTTGTACTTTTAATCATCTCCCTTTTAATTTCCTTTTTGATAAACTTTTTAGTGAGGAAATACACAAGAAATAGTGCTAACATAACTGTTATTGTTATGAACACAAAAATAGATACTTGGGTTGTCGTAAATTGGTTAGTATTACTGACAGAACCCGTATTGACGATTATTTTTTCGTCTACATTTGTGTCGGAGAATACCATAGTGAAAATATATATATGTATATTAATCATAAAATTTTTTTTTTTTTTTTTTTATTATTATTTTTTTTTTAAATATATAATTTTTTTGTATAATGCGTCCTTTTTGGATGCACTTAACTCTAGATTATACGCCTTATACATCATGGCCAACTCTTTCCGTTTCTGGAATGCTTTTCCTCCTCGGCTGCGGTTTTTCTTTATAGTTGGTGTGGGTTTGTCCGGTTGGTTGCCTCTTTTCCCTTGTCGAAGCCGATACTCTTCTATGGTGAGTGGTTGTGGGCCTACTTGTATGTTCCTCCAGTTTGAGTCGTTTATTGCAGGAGTCGCTCTGGTTGGTAGTGATTCTATACTCAGAATCTCTACTTTTGGTTTCTTTATAATCGGGGTGGCTTTGTATTGTGGTGGAGCCGGTTGGTCGTTCCTAACTGGTTGTGGCTCATACGGTGGTGGTATCGGTTTGTCGTCCCTTCCAAGTGCTGTTTTCTGTTCCTGGATTAGCAGATTTTCCAATTTTTGGAAGACATCTTCGAAGGCGCTCTGGATTCGTTCCTATTTGTTTCCACGGTGTAGTTTAGATTCGATGGGGCAGGATCGATGTGGCAGGATCGCCATGTAATAAAGGTTGGGTAGCCATGTGATGATGGTACAATTGTCATCATGAGAGAGAGAGAAGGAAAGATCGTAAGTGAACGGTAATTTATTTGAGCAGCCGTTCCCGCTCATAGATAGGCACTACTGCCGAAATTGATAGTGAAGAGATTCACTGATTTCCCAAGTGTTATGCCGCTAGAAGGCAAGCAGTTGGGACTGCTGGACTTACCATTGTTATGCCACTAAAAGGCAAGCAGTTGGTACTGCCGAATAGAGTGCAATTAAAACTAAGGCAAGTGGTCTTGCCGATGTGAGTTTCGATTTAACACTATTTATTTACACAAAATCTTACTCTATTTATACTAAATTATTCTATTCTAAATCTTATTACCTAAGCAAAATTCACAGGTGCGAATCACTTCCGAAAATGCTTATCAAGCATTTCTCATAGTTTCCTCAAAAAGAGTTCTCACGTATGTATATATGTATATGCAAAGATGCAAGTAAGTGCATCTCGCATTGCTTGTCGTCTGGCTGCATATCATCTTACATCTACGTGGATGAATGAATGTTTACTATGTTTTTACTTGTTTACTATGTGGGTACGTAATGAAGTGATTTCGAGGTCATGTGTGTATACATTACAATGTGTACATTGTATACACTACAAGTCCTTTGGTCGAGGAAAAAGGATATTTCTGGCATTGAAGTGATATTTAGGCATATGATCCGGAATGCCATCTACTGTACTCCTGGACATTCGCCTCTTAAACCTGGTTCTTATGACACCCATATTGCCCATTTTTCACTTGATTTTCGTGAATGTCCTTTTCGCCACCGAAGGACTTGAAGTGGCATCTACACTACTCCTGGATATTCGGGTGTCCACCCCGATTCATATGACACCCATATTGACCATATTTCGCTTCACTACCAAAAGTATCCTTTTTCGAATGTCCTTATCGGCACCGAAGGACTCGAAATGCCATGCATAGCAGTCCTAGGCATTCGCCTCTTCACCCCGGTTCTTATGACACCCATATTGCCCATTTTTCACCTGATTTTCGTGAATGTCCTTTTCGCCACCGAAGGACTTGAAATGGCATCTACACTACTCCTGGACATTCGCCTTTTCACCCCGATTCATATGACACCAATTACTCATTTTTCGCTCCCCTGCCAAAAATATACTTTTTCGAAAGTCCTTGCTGCCACCGAAGGACTCTACATCTACAGCACATTCGTCTCTTTCCATACATTCTCCTCACGTACATATAAAAATCCTTGATTGCATAGTCACAACCTGTGCAACATACGAGGTATATTTTCATACAAAAACCCTTAATTTTCACATTCACAGTCACTCACACAAGTCGCAAAGCCATTGCGAAAAAAAAGATACTCGTATTTTCCCTAAGCACCACCAAAAGATACTTTGCAAAAAAAAAAGATTTTCAACACCTTCATCAATCATGAATGAATATCAGCTATCGACCGATAGTCCCGATAGTTATTCGAATAACAATCGACCGATAGTCCCGATAGTTATTCGAATAATAATCGACCGATAGTCCCGATAGTTATTCGAATAACAATCGACCGATAGTCCCGATAGTTATTCGAATAACAATCGACCGATAGTCCCGATAGTTATTCGAATAACAATCGACCGATAGTCCCGATAGTTATTCGAATAACAATCGACCGATAGTCCCGATAGTTATTCGGATAACTATCGATAGTAAAAACTATCGAATAACTATCGGCCGATAGTTATTCGAATAACTATCGATAGTAAAAACTATCGAATAACTATCGGGACTATCGGTCGATAGTTTTTACTATCGATAGTATCGATAGTAAAAACTATCGAATAACTTTCCGATAGTTATTCGATAGTGCCCATCACTACCTCGTCCCCCTCCATTCAGCCCTGGCGGGGAATTTGGCAGAGAAGCTTCTATGAAACCTCAGTTTGGGCACCGTGAAGTCTGTTTTTATGTTGACCACATCTCGTGGCAACTGGTTGAGGATGTTGCTTTGGCCGTACGGCTTGGCAGTCCAGGCTCCCGAGTCTCTGAGCCTGACTGCACTGCCCGCCGCCAGCTGTTTAATAAAGAGGTCTATTGGCGGAAGATGCAGGATCACGTTTAGCGCTTCCCTCGGGCAAGTTCGCATGGCACCTGTAGTGCCAGGACAAGCCGTCCTTTGCACCCTGCCAAGTTTTGTTATGTTATATCCTTTAGCAAGTGCTGGCCACCAAACTAACGATCTTATTTTTTCACTGATCTGGATGATTTAAAGGATGTCAAGGTAAGTGAACTTCATCGCTTCAATGTCAGCTCTGCCTAGTTTGACGATTGAGTTGGGCTTAGGTTACTGTACTTAGAGTGTCGCAAGGATCCAATGGTGGTCCATGTGTGCTTTGAGTTCTCTCTGTATGAGGGATTCAAGGCAGCCCATCTAACCTACTACTACTACTACTCAGTTGCCCTAACTCCTTGTGGGGCATAGCGCGTCAACTGTTCCATCTGGCCCAGTTGACGTTTCGTTGGCATAAATTAGTTTCAGAGAATGCAGTTGCCAGCATGCACCTCCTGCACATCCATGGCCACGAACATTGTCGTGGACGGGATTCGAACCCGAAACGCCGGTAGTCAAACATGAGACTGATGCCTCAACACACTGCACTACCGGTCGCCCAAGCAATCTAACCTAACCTAGTTAGTTGATTTGGAAATGGGCAAGATCGTATCTTCCTTATAAAGTTGTGGTAAAAAGGACTCACTCGACTCAAATGGCGCCCAACTTCTTTACAAATGTTCTTTTATCGTAGCTTCATTGGCTAACTAACGTTCAAACCGACCAAACAGGAAATACACTTTCAATGCATATGACTATTGCATATTTGAAGTTTTAGTGTCACCACTAGGTTTGCACAAGTCTAGGGTATATACGCTTAGGACTCGGGATCGAACCGAAGCTTTCTTTCTTTCTTTCTCTCTTTTTCTTTTACTAATAAAATCATTTAAGCTTAATCACTAATTTGCAATGATCAGTTCATTTCCCCGTCTATACAAATTTTCACTGAATGGGTTTGGCCCTTAAAATCCGTGCAAGCATGCAAAGTTACGCTGTGCTTTGTATTCTGCGAAAATTTTGTGTAAATGTGATCTCAAGTTTTTTGTATAATTCGAAATTTTGCACTTTTTTCTTTTCTTTCTAGGACCGTTACGAAATCAAACGGGGCAACTATGCCAAAATCGAGGGAAACGATTTGAAAATTTTCGAACAAATTGTCGGCCGCTCACACATAATCACTGATCCTGACGAAACGATTGGTTTCAATGTTGACTTTTTACGAAGCGTACGAGGTAAACTATTGGAAACCTTATCAACCACCATACCCATATATCTCACCATAATTGATCATCTTCTCGGACAGGTAACAGTAGTGTGGTGCTGAAACCTAAATCGACTGAAGAAATTTCGGCCATTTTGTCGCATTGTAATCAACGCAAATTGGCCGTATGCCCGCAAGGAGGAAACACTGGTCTTGTTGGTGGATCGGTTCCCGTATTCGACGAAATCGTGATATCTTTACAAAACTTGAATCGTATCGAAAGCATTGATGATCTGACTGGTATCCTGGTGTGCGGGTCGGGCTGTATCCTGGAAAATTTGGAGCAGAAAGCCAACGAAAATGGACTGTGCGTGCCGATTGATTTGGGCGCGAAAAGTTCATGTCACATTGGCGGAAATGTCTCGACAAATGCCGGAGGACTTCGACTGCTGCGCTACGGAAACTTGCATGGATCCGTGCTGGGCGTGGAGGCCGTCCTGGCCAGTGGCAAAATTATGAACTTGATGTCGAATTTTAAAAAGGACAATACAGGCTATCATTTGAAACACATGTTCATAGGATCGGAGGGAACATTGGGCGTGGTGACCAAAGTGGTCATGCAATGTGCTCAACTGTCCAAGAGCGTGCATGTGGCATTTTTAGGTAGAGCCGGCTAGGCCCGTTGTTGTATTAAATTAATCAAATATCATTTGCATCCTCAAAAGGGCTGTCCTCATTTGAGAATGTACTCGAAACTTACAAAATGGCGAAACAAGATCTTGGTGAAATTATGTCGTCTTGTGAAATGATCGATGAGCCTGCCTATCAGTGCAGCATAACGAAATATAATTTACAGTAAGCGGGGAATAAGCACTATAAGCTAACATGTATTTACATATTTTTTTTTACATTAACAGAGCTCCAATCAGCGACCATCCATTTTATATGCTGATCGAAACATCGGGTAGCAACAGCGCACACGACGAAGAGAAAGTCAATAATTTTCTATCCAGATGTCTGGATAATGGGAACGTCCTCGATGGAACTGTTACGAATGAACCAACCAAAATAAAGGTAACAGTAACAATCTTGAATCTTGTAATATATTCATTTCTGCCGAGAGTCCTTGTACATAATATTGACTTGTAGAAAATCTGGGAAATCCGAGAGCTCGTGCCTACTTCCCTGATCAGGGACGGCTATTGTTACAAATACGATATTTCTCTACCTCTTCGCCATTTCTACGATATTGTGGGCGCAACTAGAGAACGAGTAGGCGACATGGCGACCCGTGTTTGTGGATATGGACATTTAGGTTTGTTGTCTTTTTCAGATATACATTCGAGTACATATACAATGGCTTGAAAGTCGTTAGTGATTTTTTTTTTCGTTAACTTTTATTGCAGGCGATTCGAACCTTCATTTGAATATCTCGTGCAGTGAATTCACGCAGGAACTCTACAAGCGTATTGAGCCGTTCGTTTTTGAATACACGGCCAGTCACAATGGCAGTGTGAGTGCAGAGCACGGAATCGGATTTCTTAAGCCAAAATATCTAAAGTTCTCCAAATCAGTGGAAGCAATTGAAATGATGAAGAGTTTGAAACAGTTGTTGGATCCTAATGGTATACTCAATCCTTATAAGGTTTTGCGCGACTAAGTATAGCCGTGGGATGGATTAAGTTTTATTTCAGTTGTTTTTGTTGTTGTTTTGTTGAAATAAATTCTATTCTATATTTTTAAATTGATATTGTTTTTAAAATGATATATGATATACAGAAGGCTGCCTCTTGTGGATCCAACAAGCACTATGTGGTGTTCAAATTACACTTTTACTCATCAGGACAATGGCGTAGGTAGCTTGTCAGCACTATTTTTTTCTAACGTTACGGAAATCGCGGTTTACATTTGATATTAACGAAAACAAATACAAAAATATATTGGAGAAAAACGTGAATCATATAGTCAAATATTGGACTACTTATTGTGTAAATTTTTGACAATAATCACATTAATCCATGAGTTTTATGTTAAAAAACGATAAAATTATTTAGCCGCAAAGTCAATGAATTTCATAATTTGAAATTTAGTCACCTTATTGACTTTGTTATTACTCGCTGAGGATGACAATATACTCGAAATGCATCCGAAACAATTAAATTTATACTAAAATAAATTGGATAGTAGCAATAACGTGATTTAATTTCAAATTATAAAAACATTAATTCGTATTGTTATGATATGATACAATAACAACCTATTTGATATCGAAAAAAATGTATGTCAAACGCGTCAAATTGTTTTGACTATGGAATGGCCGCCTTAGACTTGGTTAATTCTGAACATAAACTTAGTATGTTTCAATAGTTTAAAATAAATTACACCTGGTGATGACTGTTATCTAGGTACTATACCTAACCAAATTAAGTACAAAAGAAGTCTTCAAAACTCAAAAAAAAAATGTTTAGCCCTCTTCTTTACTCTCAAATTCATTTCAGTATTAACCAAATTTGAAGTAGCTTTAGCTTTTGCTTTCGAAAGGATAAAAAAGGTACGATGTAACTCGGAAACAAATTTCTCAATTTAAAAAATCATTGAGCATTTAAAACGAAGTTTTTCAATCTAAGCGAATACTCGCAGATTTTCTAAATGGGAAATTCGTTTTTGAGCTACAGGGTACTGTTTTCATCCTTTCGAAAGCAATTCAGTTCGAAACGAATTATGGTACATGATAGGGCCTCAATTTTAAAAATTTCTTGGTTCCAAAAAGCCCTACTGATCTGGGAAATTGAAGGAATTGTGCATCCAATTCAGTATGTACTTGAAAATATCTCCTACTTTGTTTTTAAGACTAGCTCCACCTATCATCCAAAGGTCTTTCATTGGGTTAGGGAACGGATATCCTTAGTTTTATTTTTTCCACAATAAAACCATTGGATATAACCAGATGCGTTTGAATTTTATCCTAGTTAGACACGCAGCTTTCGGATCAGACCAGTCTTCCGACTTCCAATAGCAGTACGCAAAATTAAAAACTCTTAACGAGCGCCACCACCTGCAAAGATATGTTTTTCTGGAAACCCCGACAGGTATGCAGTATTTAGCTTTAAAATTAAAATGAAACCGGAGTATTTTGGTATGTAAGTATCGGCTCCTTGCTCTTCTTGGTACCACTTAAATGCATAAAAAAATGATAACAAAAATGTTTGACCCATGATATAGTATCATATCTTACATGCCCATTCATATTACGTGATTGTAATGAAACTTAGACCATATTATTGCCTATGGTGTTGGTTATCCTTGGCCATAAGTACTTTTGATCTCGGACGTGTTTAAGGGATGCAGGGGTGCGCTAACTGTAACTATGGAAATAAACTTTTATTAACCTATTTTGAGGAGATATACAAATTCCATTATTTCCCGTTTTGTATGCTATTCGGAACCCACCTTCCTGAAAGTTTTCTTTTTTCTAAGTGTAACGGTCTCGAAATGCAACGGGGGAGGGGGTGGGGGGTTAAAAATTACGTTCTAATATTTTCTTCTTCCTCACTGTTCCTCTTTCTTTAAATTTAAAGTAAATGCCAAAAATAAAATGTGCTGAACATTACCTTTCTTACAACACCCCACTTGCCTATACCAGTCGATAAACAAAATTTGACTTTAATTGCATTGGTCATCAATATTTTTGACCTTGGGTGTGTTCAAGGGGTGCAGGGGTGTGCTAATTGCAACAATAGAAATGTACTATTATTAACCTTTTTTTGATGAGATTGCAAAATTCTAATATTTTCGGTTTTCTATGTTAGTAAAATGCCGCTTTTCTGTAAATTTTTATATTTCTAAGTATAACTGTCTGGAAATGAAAGGGGGGGGGGGGACAAACTCGGATCACATATTTTCCCCTCTCCCTCTTTTCCCCTTTCTTCAAATTTGAAGAAAATTCCATAAATGGAATGTACTCAACGGTACGTTTCTTACGATACCCCACTTGCCTATACCAAACGAAGAAAAATTTAGACCTTCATTTCCCCTCTATGGGGACCCCCCTTAAAGTTGACCTATTACGACGCATCACTTTCTCCAGAGAATTATAGTACTTCTACATATTTTCACCAAATTTCATGCATGTAGCTTCAGCGGTTCGTGAGATATTTCATGAACAGACAGACAGACGGACGCATGACCGATTTCATAAGGGTTTTGTTTTTCAACAAAACCCTAAAAAAGGCTGTCTTAATATCATTTCCGTTAAATTTTTGAACGTGATCCTTTTTTAACTCGGTTAACCTGGCCTTACGATGTTATGTTATGCTAATTAAATTGACGCCTCCAAGGGCATGAGTGCGTCATAACCTTTAGTATTTCTATATCTTGTTGATGCTCCGATAGCATATCTACTTTTCGGACGAGCAGTTGCTAGCATGCACCTCCTGCTCCTATCCGTGCCGTCATTATACCGACAAGCTCTGAGTGCAGTAGGAGTTCTATTAGTACCCACAGGCAGTTTTTGCTCACGCCGAGGTTTGTGATAAACCACCTGTAATGAAGCATATCCCGGTAGTGCTACTTTCACCGGCAGATCGAAGGCAGCACCTTATGAACAGTCATCTGTCGGT
This sequence comes from Chloromyia formosa, assembly GCA_964017055.1. Classification (NCBI taxonomy): domain Eukaryota; kingdom Metazoa; phylum Arthropoda; class Insecta; order Diptera; family Stratiomyidae; genus Chloromyia; species Chloromyia formosa. Next base: position 65,192,404 of record OZ024818.1, read on the forward strand.
GGTACGAAATTAGAGGCCGAGGGTCCCATTACACCCAGACCGCCGTCCGCCAACCATTCCATCCTTATCGCCCCATTTTGTTTTTAATTATTCCCCAGTTTTGCTTCCCCTGTTAGTGTTGTCTTCGCCAGGCCTATGAACTTTTATTAATAAGTAAGGGCAGGGACAACGAGCGGCGAAAACCCCGCCCACGTCTCTCGAACTGAGCTACAGCAAGCATAGGCCGCTGATTAGCTTGTTGAGGGCCCTTTTTCTTCGCCAGATGGCACGCCCCACCTTCACGGTCATTATGTTACCTTAGGCTAGGTTCCTTCTCCACGGTCATCTTCGGATGCCCACCAACCCGTCCATTACACGATCCAACCGCCATTCTTCAGATCGTAGAGCGGCAACCGAACGAACACGGCCACCGACATCATCAGCGACACCGATAGCATTAACAAACGATGCGCCACTTATTTTAAAGAGCTTCTGAATCAACCATCTAACATCCCACCCATACAAGCGACTGTCCCCCGGCAGTAGAGGAAGTTGACCTCGTGTTGCGGTCACTAAAACGAAATAAAGCGGGCGCTGACGAGATTCCAGCTGAACTGCTAAATTCGGTGGAACGAGCCTAGTCTAGTTAATGCCATACGTCAATTACTCCTGCGAATATGGGAGGACTAGGTGGTCCCCGAAGGTTGGCGCAGAAGCATCATCTGTCCAATTCACAAAAAGGGAGATAAACTGCGTTGTGGGGATTACAGGGGCACATTACTAGTCGGTACGTCCTATAAAATATTGACGAAAATTCTGGAAAATAGAATAAAACTGTACGCAGAGCGAATCATTGGCGAATATGAAGGCGGTTTCAGACCTGGTCGCTCCACCGATCAGCTCTTTACGGTCAAACTGATTTTCAGAAGTGCTGGGAAAACAACGTGTACATATACCAAACCTTTGTCGACTTCAAGCAGGCATACGGCAGTATCGACCGTGGTGTACTGTACAACATCATGCTGCAATTTGGTATACCGCCAAAATTAGTGCGACTGACCAAGATGACGATGACCAACTCCGTTTCACAGGTCAGGATCCATAATATACTTACTGATCTATTTGAAACTGGTCTGAACCATAGCGGTGGACTGGCGCCCAGAGCCATGCGAAGAAAATTTGACGCCCGGGGCGAAGATTTAATATGACGCCCCTGTATATAAAAAGAATAATATAAATAATAAACAGGATGATAATTTTATTTTTTATTCTATTTTGTATTATTGTACAAATTATTTATTTGTCTTTTATATCAAATATCTCAAATAAACACCTAATCTCAACTAGTAGCTTACCCTTGTTTTAAAAAATTGCTAATTTTTATTTAATTTTTTTTTTTTTTAAATTTTGAGTTTTTATAACTTTTTCTCCGAATTGCGTATACATAATATTTTATTTAAAAAATCTGATCTAAATTCTCTAAACGATTTTCATTCACAGAAATTAAGAATTAGGATGGGATGATTTAGACACGATTTAACCATAGTCAAATAGATGTTCAATTTTTGAAATAAAAGTTGAACATTAGCTGCGTTTCGTCTAGTAGCAGTAGAGAACTGATCAAGAGGCAAAAGAAAAAAATATAGAACACATCAGAGTAGCGAAGACGAAGACGGGGCATGGGGGTGTGTCTTGGCATAGTTAGCATTCAAACGTCAACACAAATTTGAAGAGGAAACTTAAATCCTTAGAACAGATACAATCTAACAAATTTCCTTTAGGCAGCGGAATCATTTTGTATGATTACTTTTCCATACACAAAATCAACATTTTATTGACAGTAAATGAATGCTATGTGCTTCCCAAACTGTAAACTGCCGGAAAACTTCGACACCTGCTCCGCCTGCATTTCAAAACGTGAAATTACTTAACAGAGTAGAACTCCTGCAGTAACCTTCTATCCAGAGCAAGTCAGATCAAGTTGTAAGTGCAATTGTATGGTGTTAATCTGCTTCGCATGGCTATTAAAAAACACGCCTATTATGTATACGAAAATTCCAGAAGTTCACTCGCTCTAACGCACAAAAATCTGAAAGTCCGTTTTCCTACGTTCAAAGGGCTAAAGTGCCAGAACATAAAAAAGGATGAAATGATGTTAATACGGTTTGATTATAATAAAATAGATAATTATTTTTTGAAACAAGAAAAGGACATCAAGTGTGCAAAAATTTCAAAATTAAAAAAAAAATCTGAGCAAAGCTTTTTGATTTTACAAATTTATTACAAATGAACCGGTTGTCTGATTTTCACCAAATAAATGTTGTATTTTAGAAAACCGTAATGACTGTAATCGACGTCTCATTTGAGCATTCTAGCCATCATAGTTTTCCGGATATTGTATTTTTAGTAATGTGAAGTAGGCAATTTTCAGAAAAAAAATATAAATGCCTATATCAGGGGGGCGATAATATTGGGGGCGACCAGTACCGCAATGTGTGTTGAGGCGTCTCATGACTACCGGCGTTTCGGGTTCGCATCCCGTCCACGACGACGTTCGTGGCCATGGATGTGCAGGAGATTGATGTTGGCAACTGCATTCTCCAAAACCAATTTATGCCGTCGAAACGTCAACTGGGCCACATGGAACAGTTGACGCGCTATGCCTCACAACGGGTTAGGGCAATTGAGAGAGAAAGAGAGATACAGTAGCCGCTCGAAAATTGGAAAAAAAAGTTTTGGCCAATTCTAATTTCCAAGCGTTTTGAAAAAATGTCGAAAAAAGTGGTCCGTAAGTTAATGTAAAAAGAATCGTTTTAAGGTTTTATGTAAGTTTGTTTATTAAGAGGTAAAAGCACATAAATGAAACATGAAGCAAACAATTATGTGGTGAAAAATTCACTTATCTTTGATTGTCTTTTGCCAACTTTTGCTGACAAGTTTACGGCTTTGTCGCGGATATTTTAAATCGCAAATATTTCGGATGCCGTTACATAATTTTCTTTAGCCCAGCAAAGTAAGCGATTGGAACAATTAATTGCCTCTGCATGGGAAACGCGGGCATCAACCTCCTCGTCGTCAGAGTCGCAACCTGTTAGTTGAAATCGAATTTTCATCAACTTTGTCATCATTCCACTCTTCGAACTCCGTGGACGTTACTTCCTACATATTGTAAATAAGGGACCTTTACATTGTCTATTGTATAGTTTGAATTTGTCGTAATTTACCTGTCCCAGAAGTTGAAACAATTCTATTGTCTCTTGCCGGAGCCTTAGGTTAGCCAGGGGAATATTGTCTTCCTCTGAATCTAGTACATACATATACCCATGATCTTTCTCCAACTCAAGAGGCGAAACTCATGGCAGTCGTTACAAGCTTCCCTTCTTTTTCTGCTGAGGGCTTAGGACGTACGAGTCTTGTACAACACGTCATCGATGTCGGCGGCAGCAGGCCAATTTAGACATTTTGCAGTCTCCCCCGCCATCGGGAAGCACCTCTTTGCAGAAATTGGCAGGATGCTTGCAATGGGTGTCATTGGAGAGTCCGCCAGCCCTTAGTCTTCACCTGTCACCCTTGTAGTGAAGCCCGGTAAGGTCCGGACGCTCGGAAAGTGAACGACGTCACGGTCAAGGATGCTTATCCTTTGCCTCTCATCGATGGTATACTAGGTCGACTCCCCAAAGCCGAGGTTATCTGGAGTCTAGACCTAAAAGACGCCTTTTGGCAAATACCACTCGACCCAGAGTCAAGGGAGAAGACGGCCTTCACTGTTCCAGGTCGGCCATTGTATCAATTCGTAACGATGCCGTTCGGATTGTGCAATGCTCCTCAGACCATGCAGAGGCTAATGGACCGAGTCGTTCCAGCTCATCTGCGCCACCAGGTTTTCATTTACTTGGATGGCCTGCTGATAATTACGGAGACATTCGAGGAACATTTTGAGATCCTCCAGGAATTGGCTCTTTGTTTTCGCAAGGCCGGTTTAACCCTTAACGTTGAGAAGAGCAAGTTCTTCATGAAGCAAATTCATTATTTAGGCCATATAATTGGGAACGGAACAATCAAAATAGATCCGGAAAAAGTCCGTGCTATTACCGAATTTCCAAGCCCGAGTTCAGTAAAACCGATGCGTCGATTTCTCGGATTATGTGGGTGGTACCGTCGATTCGTGCCCAACTTCGCGTCATTGTCAGCTCCGCTGACAGACATGCTTCGCAGAGGACGTTTCACTTGGTCCGAGGAAGGACTGAAGGCTTTTGGGGCTTTACAAGATAGCTTGTCGTCTGCTCCCGTTTTGCATAGCCCGGATTTTGCAAAACCTTTCGCTATCCATTGCGATGCGAGCCAGTCTGACATTGGAGCAGTATTAGTTCAGCTAAACGATGACGGAGCTGAAGGCCCAATAGCCTTTATGTCGAAAAAGTTCAACTCGGCCCAAAAAAATTATTCAGTCTCTGAGCAGGAATGTCTGGCAACAGTGCTGGCGATTAAAAAATTCCGCGCTTATGTCGAGGGACACGAGTTTTCGGTTATCACCGATCATGCCTCGTTAAAGTGGTTAATGTCCCAACCGGACTTAAATGGGAAGTTAGCGAAGTGGGCGTTAAAGCTACAAGGCTTCAAATTCACCATTAAGCATAGGAAAGGGAGCCGGCATGTGGTCCCCGACACGCTCTCCCGTGGATACTCAGCTGACGCCCTCTCGATAGAATCCTTGGATTTAGTCACGACCCTTGAAATTGACTTGTCATCACCCTGTTTTAAGTCTGCCTCTTATATCGCATTAATTCGACACATCCAACAAAACCAACACCGCCTTCCGGATCTAAAGGTTCTGGACGAATTTGTATACCGGCGCTCGGAGTATGCGACCGGGAACGAAATACAGGAGGAGAACTCATGGAAATTATGGGTTCCAGAGGGCTTAACGTCGACCTTAATTGCACACGCGTATAATCATCCACTATGTGCGCACGGAGGATTAGGAAAAACACTAAGACGCCTCAGGACTTTTTACTTTTGGCCGAAAATGTCAGTAGAAGTGAAAAATTTCGTGAGCGCGTGCATTAAATGTAAGGAGACTAAAGCCCCAAATGAAGTTTTTAGACCTCCCATGGGGAATCTTGTCGTTCCTGAGCGCATATTTCAGCGCCTGTACGTCGATTTCATCGGGCCATATCCACGATCTCGTTCCGGAAATATCGGGGCAATCGTTTTGTTAGACCATCTGTCGAAATTTACCCAATTACCCAAACGTGACAATTTCCGGTAGCAGATTTCTTAGAACATTATGTACCTATTTAACAAGAATGTAACGGAATGCATTTCATTGTAAAAAAAGGGAAAATGTAAAGTCACACTTCTTACGCTTGAAAATTAGAACAGTTTATTTTAATTTTAGAGCGGCGAATGTACATAATTCGCTTGTTCTAATTTCCAAGCAATTCTAATTTCCACGAGTTCTAATTTCCGAGCGGCTACTGTATCAGGTAAGGGTTAAGAATTCGCGAAAATATTACAGAATATTTCTTGCTGAAAATTACCTGCGAAATCACGGTGGGGTGCATTTATGCGTCAGTTTCCGGACACTCTGCATATGAACCCAAAACTCCAGACGCGACGAAAAAATATTTATAAATATTTATTGCCGTGGAATGAAAAGTGCCGTGAAATCTATTCGAAAATTTCAAACCGATTGTTCGGTGGAAAGCTTGGCGTGCATTTTGTACGATATTTACCGGAACTTTTCATTCCACGGTGATATTTGTCCCAGGCTTTGGAGTGCGCATATATGATAAGTAGAGTTATGCAATATTTTCCATGGGAAGAACCCGTGTAGTCCGGATGACAACGGTTAGTACGTTCGCCTTCTATGCTCTGGTTCCTGTTTCGAATCATACTGAAGCAAGTAATTTTTTCGATAAAACGGGACTTATATGTTGAATTACTAGCCCATTCAGCTGTTAATTGAATACCTAAGGCTAAGCGAGTTGTTGATCACAATCCTCTACGTAAGGACAAAACACACTGTCACGATCTAGTAATTGAGATGATGCTAACTCATTTCGAGGCCTTGGTTCAAAATTGGACTGATGCATCAGTTTATTTTTTAAGAAACCTTAAAATGTTTGTATAATTTCTGGAAAATTTTTTTTTAGTAGTATGAGGTTGTGCAAAACTATATACAAATTTTTGAAAAAAAAAAAATCTGTGTTCAGAAATTTGAACAAAATTGTTGCGCAAATGTATGTACATTCGGTGAAACACAAATGTACTCACACACACACTCATAAAATGTGCGTCCTTTGCACTTTAAAAATATCAAACTCGTTTTCGGCGCCCCTGCCAATGGCGCCCGGGGCAATCGCCCTTCCCTTGGCACGGCCCTGCTGGCGCCGATACTCTTCAACCTAGCTTTGGAATACGCTATTCGCGCTATGAATATGGACACCAGCGGGACGCTACTAATAAAGTCGACACAATTACCAGCCTACGCCGACGAAATCAACATTATGTACCGAAGATTGGCCGACGCAGAAGAACTTCTGCATACTCTCGACACCGCTGCAAAAGAAGTTAGACTACGTATCCAAGCGGTAAAACTAAAGTAATGATACAATCGACGACAAGGACACCTGCACAACCGAGCATCAATGTGGGGGACCTCAACATCGAGTTCAGTTGAGTGAACAACTTCATGAGTTTCAAATTGTCAAGGGACGCCAACGAAACTGACGAAATCAAGAGACGGATACAATTACCTAATAAGATTTTTTTCTCGGTTCTCCCCATAATGAAATCGAAGCATGTGCACAGAAACACGAAGCTTCGCGTGTACGAAACCATCATAAGACCAGTGATATGCTTTGGCTACGAAACATTGACCCTAACTCAAGCCTCCGGAAACATGCTAGACACATTCGAACGCAAGGTTACGGCGAATTTTCGGGGCTGTTGGCGTACGAGATGGATGGCGCATTCGGTACAACGATGAGATGTATAAACTCTACGACGAGCTGGAAGTTTCGAAAATCGTCAAACTATTGTGCAACGACTTCAGTGTGCAGGGCATGTACAACAAATGAACGATGATCGCATGCCAAAGACAGTAATGAACGGACGACGAGTCGATGGAGCGAAACTGCAAGGACGACCGAGAGCCAGAGTTGTTCCGGTTTTTACTTTACATTTTTTGCTAAATTTGTTACATGTAAAATAAAAAATTCATTTTTTTTACCTTCGTATTTTTTTGCGCCATTTTTAAAAAAAAATGTAAAAAACATAATTGTATGGGGAATTTCAATTTCTAATACTTCTGATTTCGAGTTTTCCGTGTTAAGCGCGGTGCCATACCCGTGTGAACACGTTCCATTTGCACTGCCATACGGAAAAAAAATTTATCTGGCAGCTTCATGCCATATCGGGTCATATGGATGTTGCCATACAGTGTGAACACCTCTTGCCAGATATCTGGTGCCAATGTGCCATATGATTTTATATGATAAGCATGTCCGTCATATAGAAAATATATGACACTTGCTTTTATAAGAAAAGGTTAGTTTGCATGAGTTTGCTTATCAAAATTTTGAAAACTGTGTGCATGTAACCGTTGGTTCATCTAATATTGTATGCTGCAATTCGTCTGCGTTTGCCGATATATTTTGATGATGTGGATATTTTTAGGGGCATTGATTTTTTTTAAAGCTTTATATTTTTATGAATTTTTATGGAGTCTCAGAGGGGGTTATTTTCCTCGGTATACTGGGGTCGTCATCATTCACATGGTGATCTTTGAGTGGGTTTGTGCTAGTTGTGTTGAGTTGTGTTTCAATAGAAAATTATTTAAAAAAAAACTTATAAATTTGACAGTGATTATTATACTTTTCGCCCGTTTTTCAAATCACACGTGAAATGGACGCCCAAGGGTTTGTTAATTATATGAATAAGGTTGATAAACTATACAGCCTGAGTTTTTCTAGTTGCCGGAACCGATGAAATTATCCTTCTGATGTTTGTATTTCCTCTGTACGATTCGTTAGAATTGAAAAGCTCAAGTTCCTTGTTCTTCCAATCTATTTCGTGCTATAAGCCCATAATCCAGTGACGTGCAGTGGAGATTTTACATAGTCAAGCAGTTGGGCGCCCTAAAGCCTATTTAGCATAAACAAAAATGGACTGTATAATAGAATACTGACAGTCACAAAAACATTTATACCAAGTGGCTTTAAGCCTTAAGGAAGAAATCAGGAAAGATATAAACAAAATATTGGCACATATATTCGGAATAAAAAAAAACAATATTATTAATAAAAAAATATTAAATTAAGACTAAAAAAAATTCAGGGGAATTTGAAATAAATATGCGCCGTTCTTTAAGTAAAAACTCTTTAATCACAATGTCAAAAAAAATCGTTTTCTCTCCGCATTTGTATAAGAAGATCCTTTTCAACGGCAATTAAAGCAAGATCCGAAAATCGTTCTTGGGATTGGCGATTTCTGAAAAATGTGTGAAAGCGCTTTAGTGTTGAAAATGACCTTTCCGCAGTTGCCACTGTGACTGGAATGACGTGAATAATTTTGCTAAAATATGAACTTGCTTAAAACCATTTGCGACATAAGGCCGTTTTTGAGAATAATCGAGAATATTATTAGAATTCGCGTTTTTAAACTCATCTGAAGAATAAATAACTTTTAGCTCATTTTTCAACTTTATTCTGTCGAAAAATTGACCGTGATATTCAATAAGTGAGTCAAAACTTTGATCGGGAAAATTTGACTTGAATTTATTGTAGAAAAATAATCCGGTTGAAGCAACTCTAAAAATCAAAGATCTTTAAACGAATGGAATCGATCTTGAATTTGCCCGAGAATAATATCTATAATCTCCCGAAATATTCGTCGTAAATTTTGTAAAGGATCTATCGCATTTCTACAATTCTTATTCTGCTGTAACTGTAGAATATAAATGATCAAGCTTTTGAGAAAAAACATTTTCAAGCTAATTTTCAAATTCAATAATTTTTTGGCTTGCATATGAAATGTTTACCACTTTGCTCTTTATAATATTAAATAATATATCAGTTTTCGAAAAAAAATTCTGAAAAAATTAACAGATTTAATTGAAAATCCGACTCTGCGACTTTTTGTAAGTATATATCGGAAAAAGTCAAGGAATCGCCATCCCAGTGTTGAGAACCATTCGAAATTGTCTCAAAAACTGTACAAATTTCATGCTTATGTTCAAATATAACGTTAATATCCGTAGTACGCGAATGATAATGCCAACGCGTTTTGGAAACCGATGGTAAACGACGATTTACTATATTTGCAAAAAGGTCCGACCTTTTAGTAGATGTATTAAAAAATGATGCGATTTTATTGATGTGCGCGAAAATAATTTAATTTCCGGAATAAACTCAACTGCTTTAGACAATACTAAATTTAGTGAATAAGCGTAACATGGAACGAAAATTGCCGATTTTTGTTTTTCCCGAATTAAAGTCTGAACTCCACGAATTTGAGAACTCATTACTGCTGCGCCATCGTAACATTGTGCAATTAATTTTTTATCGATATTAAAATTTTCCAACTGTTTTAAAATGTGAGAGCTTATTGCTGTAGCTGTACGATTAGCGCTTACATCCAAAAATCCGATAAATCTTTCTTCAATCTCATTTGATACTGTATATCTAAAAATCATCGTTAATTGTTCCCGACCGCTAACATCTGGCGTTTCGTCGACCATTACAGCTACAAATGGAGCCTCCTTTATTTCCAAATTGATTTTATTTCGAACCACATTAGCTATAGCGGAAAAAAAGATCGTTTTGGATTCTATTATATAAACCCGAAAACGCTGCATTTGCTTTTATAGAATCTATCCCAACTAACAAACTCTCAAGAGTTAAGCTCTTGCAAATTGTAAAAAGCTCTCATAAGACTCTAGTAAGACTCTTCGACACTCTCGTAATGTAATTCTTGTAATAAGACTTAAATTAACTCTCATAGCAGCATTAGAATAAGACTTTAACTCTACTAGAATGTAACTCTAGTAACAAGATCATTTTTCTACTCTTATCGTAAAAGGTGAAATACTTTGACTCTTATTAAGCCTTTTTTATGAGAGTTTAACGCTTTAAGCGTAAAACTCTCATAACAATGTTCTTACGAGAGCTTCAGTCTTATGACACTTATAATGAGAGATTTATAAGATTCTAACTCTCAAATGTCTTGTAATAATACTGCTATGAGAGTTGAAATTCTAAAAGTCTCATAAGAGGAGTATTTCACATAAAGGTTGGCAATCTGTCAAACATAGAAGTTCGTCTTGGTTGTATCTTATCGTATTGTAAGTTCGGTTTATTCCAATGGACAAATTCGAGTGGAAAAAATATAAAAGATCCACAAGTTTCCGTAGGAAAGTGAAAAAAAATTATTTTCGCTTAAAAAATGATACACTCAGGAGTGTTTCGAAAAAGAAAACAAGGATTATTAACTTGAAAGGCTTCCGTGCGCAGGCTTCGATGGCATTACCTACGGACAGTAATCATTTTGACATGTATCAACAGACCATTTTTTTAAAAGGCCAAAATACTGAAAGCTTCTCGAATGCTGTCCACGGTGCATTGCATTTTAGTGGAAATATAATACCACCATCGCAAGTAAGTCAACTTTTAATTAACATGAACATTTTCATATTCATTCAATTCTAAACAGAATCGCCAGGATGATATCGAATCAGAAGGTAGTGTTAAGGATGATGAAGAATATAACCTATTCGACACTCAGCTAAAGGAAAATGAAGCGTACTTGATGGAACTAAGAAAATGGGCAATTGAGTTCAACATACGTCATTTAGCATTAAAAAGATTGCTACAAATATGTAACAGCCGCAACCCTGGTGCACTGCCGAAGGATCCAAGGACATTATTGCAAACGCCTGCTGTTACTACGATTCTACCCGTCGGTTTGGATGGCCAGTATTGGCATCAAGGGCTTGAATTTTGCTTACAAAAATGCTTTGGGGATATTAAAGAGTCTATAGCTATTAGCATTAATATAAATATCGATGGGTTACCAATATTTAATAGTTCAAAATATGAATTTTGGCCCATTTTGTTTAATATATACACAGTTAAAAATCCTGGTCTATTATCAATGCTAACTCGGTTTACATATATGACGACACCAAAATTGTATTAGATTTTAATGAAATGAAAGTATTACAATTGCTTCCGTAAACTTCACTGGTTTAAATATTAAACTTTACTTATATTATTTTTTTAATCAAATTGTTGGTTTAAAATTTAATCTACAGATATTAGAATCTATGAAAAATATTAATTTTACTGCGTTTTTTTAACCCCTTTAAGTTTTTTCTCCATTGGTTTTTTTTTTCTTCAGTTTTCTAAACTTCCAAATCCTTTGTTAAGCCTATTCGCAGGTTAGCCAGCGAATCTTTAAATTTTTTTGGCCGTGGCGCAGCATCGAACCTGTGAACTCCGTGTTGTAGAGTTGCGACCTAGACCACTCGGCTACGCAGCATAATATTTTGAGCTGACTGCGAGTGGGTATGCTGAGACCTGAGACTCAAAAAATATACTTTGTGGGGCTTACATTTTAATTACATTTGGATTAGAAACTAATGCGAAAACAAAAAGAACACAAAAAGGTTTTAATTGTATTAGAATTTATTATAAATTGGTTTAAAATAGAAGTAAACTTTTAATTGTATTTGAATTTATTACAAATTTGGTTTAAAATAGAAGTAAACTTTGAAAGAGTTTAGATTGCAGAATTAAAATGATTAAAAATGCTGATAGTCCTAGACCAGGTTTAAAAAAAAGTCCGAGATTTTTAACTGTGTACGAAAACCCCGATATCCAACCAATGGTCATCGGAATTTATAGTGGCAAAGGTAAACCAACGAGCCTTGAATCCTTTATAAGACCATTTGTGGATGAACTGAAGGAAATTCTATCTAATGGGATTAAAATTAATAACCAGCATAAAATTACTGTAAAAATCCGTTGTTTTGTATGCGATTCTCCGGCACGAGCTTTTATTAAAGGTAAAAAAATTCATACTACATAATTTTTTCCTATTATTATTAATATGTATTTATAGGTGTCACTAACTTCAATGGTCAACACGGATGTCAAAAGTGTACAACAATCGGAGAATATTCTTATATTTCGCACACCAATATTTTTCCGAAGATAGAATGCAGTAAACGAACTGATGAGGGATTCCGCAAAAGATATTATCATTCCCACCATAAATTTTACACTCCCCTGGAGGAACTTCCCGGTTTAAATATGATTAATAACTTTCCCGTCGCAGATTCATTGCATCTGATTGATTTAGGAATTATGAAAAGGCTTTTGATCGGATGGAGGGATGGGAAATTTAATAATTATCGTACAAAATGGAGTGCACATGAAATCTACTGCATTTCAAACCGATTAGTGAACATAAAACTACCTTCAGAACTGCATCGATCTGTAAGAGGATTGGATTGTCTTGCTCACTGGAAAGCTTTAGAATATCGCACTTTCTTATTTTATATAGCAGTTGTACTCTTGAAAGCTCATCTACCTCACGATGTCTACCAACATTTCCTTGTATTTTTTTCTGCTGTTACAATATGTTCTTCAACTGTATACAATAGATATCTTGATTTAGCTCATACAATGTTCCTACATTTTATCGAATACTTCAGAGAAATATATGGTGAAGAGCATATAACCAGTAACGTACATAACCTGTCACATGTTGTTGACGATGTAAAACAGTTTGGTATACTTTCAACTTTTAGTGCTTACCCCTTTGAGAGTAAATTATATCAGATAAAGAATATGTTACGAAATGGAAACAAAGCTTTGGCGCAGGTAGCCAAACGACTGACTGAATTTAGTCATTTGCAAATAAAAAGAAATGAATTTATGGGTAACGAATCACCAAATCTAAGAAACGGCACCGTCCATGTAAATGGCTTCATCCTAAGTCCTCAAAATCGGGATAAGTGGTTTCTTACTAATGAAAATAAAATCGTGTTCATGGAAAAAGCCACATTAGTTAAAGGGGAGATTTATATTTCTGGTGTCAGTCTTAAAAATCAAGAATGTTTTTTTGAAAAACCGCTACGCTCTTCTTTTTTCAATATATATTCCTCAGATTGCAAAGAAGATCAACGAACACTGCATAATTTAAACGAAATTAAATGTAAATTGATATCTGTGAAATACAACGATAATTCAAAAGTTTTCATTCCATTACTCCACACAACGAAGTAAAAAGTAAAAAGGATTTTCTGTAAATCGTATTTAAATAAGAAATAAATAATGTCATACTCAGCGATTCAATATATGTATTGACTTTATTATAAGTAAATAATAATAATAAATAAATAATATTACAGTTCAGTAAAAAACAAACAAAAATAGATTCTTTCTTCCAAATATAAGTCAGCAGCACAGCTTTTCTGAAAGATAGAGAAAGAAAGAAATTTGTGTTATTATCCTCTACATAATATATGTACGTATATAAGGTATTGTGGACTGATTGTACCTTAAATTAGTTTTAGTTATCCGTAGCCTCAAGACTCATATTAGGTGCAATAGTGGCAGCATTATTATCAACAATGCTACCTGTGGTAGCATCGGTAACAGTAGTAACTTTCTGTTCTGTTTGTTTAGCTGGATATACTTTTCTTGTAGAACTGCGACGAAGACGATTTGTTTTTTCGCTTCTGGTTTTTGCATTTCGTAGAACTGTTGAAAAGAAGTCCTTGCTTTTTTGCTCATTAAAATCGGTCGCAGCCAGCTTTATAACTGAATTAAATGCTGTAAGAATATTTGGGTAATTCTTCATAGCCAGTTTTTTACTCTCGGTTCGGCTTCCCCCGCTCCAAGTAACCTCCAGTAGAAAATCCCTATCGAAAAAGTGGTCTACCAAACGGTAGCAACAATTTATTGCGTCTGCTGTTCCACTTGACCCGCAAATATTTTTCATTCGTGTGACCTGTAACGGATTAGGAATGTATTATTAATCTTTAATCTACAGTTCAATTGGCAACCTACCAAATCTTCCATTTTCTTCGTGTCATTCAACTGAATTTCTATTTCTTCAATTTGGCTTGGGCTAGAAATCGGCTCAATTAATACACCAATATCGGCTGTCATAGTTTCGACTGCCGATCTATTATTTTTATTGTTGATGTCCTCATGCAAAACGTTGATACGGTCCATGACAATGTCGTTGAATGCATTTTGCTTGGCAAGTTCCTGCATAATTGTGTCCAGTTTTTCTAAAATCAGCGGCAAGCTTTCAGCTATATTTTTAAAATTTATGCCAGCATCGACCTCCTCTGGTTCTTCAATTATATTGATGGGATTATTCCAGTCTCCAGACTGTATAGGTGTCAGTATCTGATGAAATGAAAAAAATTCGTTTTCAACAATTTCATGTTGCTTGCTTCTCTTACCGGTGATGATAGTTGTGGTTGCAGGAACCCCGATTGATGAACAGTGTCCTGAAAGAAAATGATTGGTTATGTGGAAGAAATTTAAATTATTGTAAGAAAACGCACCTGATTGCAAATATATTGATTGAAATCACATTCAATAATATCAGAACCGGTGACAATAGTTGTAGTTTTTCCTCTCTTTTTTATTTGGGGAGTGTCGACAATGTACCCGTCGGTATCACTATTTCCTTCCATTGTTTTCAATTCCGCTTCAGCTCCTTCGAAACTCATGATTTTTTCCCTTTTTTTAACACAAGGCTGTGATGTCCAGTCTGCTTCAGGCCTGGAGTTTCCACTTTGTATTAATTTGTTAATTAGGGAAACTTTTTTTGTATTGGGCCAGAACAAAGTGCCACCACATTCCCAATCACGGGGCACTATAGAAAGCAATGCTTCCCCTCGTTCAATTGTCTGGACAATTTTAAAAGACATTCTGGAAAATAAATTGAGAAAACACTACAATCCTAATCTACGAGTATGTTTACAAATGGTTTATAATTACGTCGATCCAAAATATAGCCAAGCTCGCTCCAACAACGTATGTAAGTCTTCTTTACTAAACACAATAGACACACATGCGGTCAACACAAAAGCAAACGTCAAATGATTGTGAAAGAAACGGCTTGTCGAATATATAATACCCTGCACACATGACTGGAGTGGAAGGTATATGAAATAGTGAGGTATCTGAGATAGTGAGCGAATTTCAACGAAATCCGGGTATATGGTTTGGCGATAGATATGTTTGATTTATTTGAAATAAAGATACATTAAAGATACATTCATATGGTTGGGGATGCTTTCTTCTGTACGTTGCAACCTACGTAAAATATTAACATGTCTTAGACTTTGTGAAGGGTATAAAAACAATGACACTCACAGTGGGAGTTTTTATTTTATAACTCTGGCAAAAAGCATTGAGTTCTCATACGCAGACTTTTATTTTCATACAAAGAATAAAACTCTTATAGCCAAACTTTTAGTTCTATAATAAGAGTTTAACTCAAGTAAGAAGCATTGAAACTCTCATATCGAGATTTTTGCTATCGTAAAAAGAGTTTTTCTCTCAGAGTAAGAGTTTTAATGTCATAGGCAGAGTTTACCGATAGCGGCCATATTTTCCCCGATAGGATTGTGTTTGTACTAAAATATAACTTTGAATTATTGACTGATAAGCTCCATTACGTATGCAAAATGCAAAAGATTACGGTGTTATATGAACGTAAATGTTGCTCAACAAATTTTAATGAAGCTATTGAACACCAATGTAATTATTATATTTTCTCCACATTGTGTTTTTATTTAGAAACTAGTCTAAAACTTGATTATAATTAAGGCGCCTTCTGTTTTTCGAAGCAAAATGCCTAATATCAACGATAAAATTTCAATCGCATAAAGATTTTGGGTCGTCTTCGTGAAAAATGCACGTTTTGCAGAGTCTAATAATTCTATAACTATGGCAAAAACTTTATACTTTATGCCAACTTTGTAATTTCGAGTTGACAATGAATACAAGCTCTCATAAAATCACTTATTCTTCACAGACAAAATGAGACGTCGTGTATTTTTCTATTTCATTCTCTTTCTTTCAACTCTTATAAGGAAAGTCAAGCTCTCGTAATAAGAGTATAGTACTTCGTATGACTTATTACAAGAGCAAAATTTAACTCTCATAATAAGTCGAAAAGTCTCTTTATGAGACATATATAGCTCTTATAAAGAGAGTTGAAGTCTTGTTATAAGACAAAAATAACTCTTGTAAGTGCGCCATTTAATTCTCATAAGACTCTCATAAGACTCTCATAGTACTTTATAAGAGTTAATTACAAGAGTATAACTCTTGTTGAAGAACTCTTAAAGACTCTGGTAGAGTCTTATGAGAGGAAAATTGTTACTTGGGATGTGGGACTCAATTATCGGATCGTACAAACTTAAGAAATTTACGGTTTCGATAAAATTACCACGATTATTTGAAGAAGAGTCTTCATTATTTCCGCGAAAAGGAAGCTCCTGTTTTGCCAAAAAAATCACAGTTTCAAAATATTACGATTACGCTCAACTTTTTCATTATGCAAACTAACAGATATTGCCACCTGGTTACTAAGCATAAACTCTATACGCAGAGAGCTAAAGTTATCTAGTTTAATTAACGACTGAAGATGTTTTTCGGAACTTGAATGCTTTGCTGCTGAACCCGTTATTCAAATCACTAAATCCAGCTTTATTCCAAACAGATTTTTCATTCGTGAACAAAAAACACGGCCAGCAAAATAACTTATTTAATTTACAGCTTCCCGTTAACCAAATGTACTTTTCATACGTTTCGAAATGGAATTTTCGCGTAATATTTCTTAATTTGAACTCCAAACTAAGATCTGGCTTCGGTCTATCCGATTCTATAGTTTCTCTTTTCTTAGCTAAGGAAAGAGTTGAAAATCCCACTTTTAGTACGAAATCCGTCGCGCACCAATACTCCGACATAATGCGAAAAGAAAACTTACCACTTTTATCACAAATCAAATTAATCAAATCAATCAAATCACTACAAACGGCCCAAAAACTTCAAATCAAAATATAATCAAAATCAACCGATTGCACTGATTTCCTCCTCTAAATTGCAACGGAAAATCCATTACATAAACATTACAAAAACAAAACCTGTCTTTAACATAAATGCAATCAAAACCCTATATATATCGTTAGTACGTAGTAAACTGGAATACAGTTCAATAATTTGGAATCCATATTACAAAACACACTCAGATGAAATTGAAGGAGTCCAACGGAAGTTTCTCCGTTATGTCGCGTTTAAAATGAAATTGCAACCCGAGAATTTTAATTATGCGTCAATAATGCAGTGCTTGAATCTGCAAAGCCTCGAAACAAGAAGATTGTCATCATGTGCTATTGCTCTACATAACATAATCAACGGAAATATCAACGCACCAGAGTTACTTGTTGAGATTCTATTTAATATCCCTAGACGTGAAACACGTCAACAACAACTATTTGCTCTACACTTATGTACATAGAACTAATTATTGTCAAAATTCCCCCCTAGAAAGAATGAAAAGGATCGGTAATGAATTATCACGTTATATAGATTTTTTCAACATAAATATTCAGTCAATCAATAAATTTGTCTCTTCCATTTATTCTAACAAAAATTAACTCACAATATGTATAGCATATGTGTGTTTTCTTTTTTCTTTTTTATATTTAGTTTGCAATTAATATTATTTTTCATCATCAAATTTTTTCTTTTTTAATTTTGAATTATTATAATTATTATTACTAGTCTTATTTTTTTACCACTTGAATTATTATTTTTTTTTGTTTTTTTTCTCGCTTTCACCCAACTCAAATTTTTTGTTATTTTGTAATTCTGGTAATGGACTACAAGTGAAATAAATAAATAAAAGTTCTATTGGAAAAATCGAATTCCCATAAACAATCCCTGCATTGGCAACATTGCATCATTAGACTTTATCCCACACACACAAAATAAGTCGCGCCAGTGCTTGACTTGTCTCATATAAATTTGCGAATAAAACAAAAACAAATCGTTGCCCAATGTACTACCGAAATCCAGGATTCACATTTTTTGGAATCAACATGTCTCTATTATTTGGATGCACACATGGTACATGCATCTAAAGATCTAGGCACATTTTCCTATTCTAAGTTTGGTGTCTATGGTGTCTAGTTGCATGTTTGCAGGAATATCATTGCAAAATGTGGGAGGCTTGAGTATTATCTAAAGTAATTGAACGAATGTTCTTTAACGAAAAGATGGCGCGGATCAGAATTTGAATGTGTAAAGGAATATTTGAATGATAATATTCTTCAGCTTAAAGACAAACATTGACTGAAATGACGGTATGTGTATTGGCAAAGTTTATTATTGAATTGCTTATTTCGGTAAGTCAAGCAGTTTGGAATTGCTTACTACGAGTGCACCTCACTGCCATAATCAGTGTCATTATTCTACAAAAATACAAATGAATCTTAAGTAATAAGTGTTCATAGTTTATATGGCAATAAATATTAACAATTTCCTAAAAATTAACAATTAATAAAAAAAATGGCTACGGAATAAAGACTTTATGGATACATATATTCATTTTATGTTGAAATTTATGTATATTTTTATATCCTCACAGTTTTTATCCTGTGCAATTGTTTGGTTAATTGTTAAATTATAGGCAAATGTCATTTTTTGCCTTATACAGTATGTACACTTATTATTTAAGACTCATTTGTACTTTAGTAGAAGAATGACCCAGATGATGGGCTTATAGCCCCAAATAGATTAGTTGAACAAGAAACTTGAGCTTTTCAATGCTTGCGAATCGTACAGAGGTATGCTAATTACATCGAATTTCAGTTCAACTTAATTTTGCAATTTGTTTAGATCGCAAGCGAAAAAAGGCGATAGAAAACCGCGAAATGTGAAAAAGAAAGTGGGATGACAACGACTCAAATCTTTTGATTCACTCTGTTGAAGGACTGCAACATCTTTGGAATCCATCAAACGCATTGTACAAGAATACTCGGAAACGGTAATCGGCATGCCAAGATATTGGCATTAATTTAAGCAAAGCCAAATAGGATAACCTTAGAGTTCAATTCAGAACTTGTTCTGCGAAAGAAAGGTCCCATAAAAGCGGCCAAGGCACATCAGAAAACTATAAAATGAAATGATAAATACCTTTAAATAGCCGGCTTTCAATATATTGTAGATATTACTGCACACCTCAGAAATAATCAGCAAAATTGTGTTCTTCGGTATCTTGAAAAGGACACTCAAACTTGCGTAGCTGTGAAGCTTGAAATGTGACTCTCTCATCTTAGAACCGATATCAAAAACACTCGCCGGTTACCAAGAATCTCAGCGTCAATGTTAACTGTTGCAGATAATGGTTTTTTCATTTGTGTATGCGTTTTTTTTTGTGATAAAAGGTGAGACACGATCCAAAAGATAGTCGATCTCAATCGGTGACATATGAACGAAATTCCGATATGCCGCGTCATCTTCTCATCGCAATTCTCGCAATAAAGTGCGATGGAAACTTTTCGTATCGCGTCGAGCTATCCATTTTCTCACCCAAATTTGCTTCCTTTTGATTTCATTTTGATGCTTCATTTTACTTTTCTCTATTAATGTTAATAACAACGAAATTAGAGGCCATGGCTGCTTGTGTCGACATGGTATGGTAGGAGCTGAGAGTATGAAACATGCATTGAAGATAGGCTATCATCATGTGTTTCGTACACATTTTTTTTTTTCATAGCACACTCTTTTTTCCCCTCGTTTGTCAAATTAACTGACTGAAAGTTGCAATTTGTGTCAGCTTTTTACAATACCTTTTTTTTCACTGCCTACTTTCTCCTATCAGCTGGTGCTCCCTGGGTTGATGTTCCACACAGTGTGAACGCTCGCCACATTTGCTACCATATAAGTATCTGGTACATTCGCATATAGCATCGAAGCTGCCATACCAAAAACTGCCATATATCGTTGTCAGTGTGAACACCATACCATATGTATATGGCAGCTTGCCATATATGTAGTGTGCCCGAGCCTTAAGTAACTCAGAAGGTATTAACCGAAACGTTGCAAAATGACTGCGCCTGCTGAAAGCTGTCAATACTACAATTAACCGCTCACTCTCGTTGCATGTGATCTTCATAGTCCTCTCTACTCTTCAAGTAAGTATACCGCCAAAGTTTTGGATAATTTAATTTATTATGTATTGAAATACTAGATTTAGTTCTTATTCGGGGAATGTTTATAGCGACCTGTACTAAATATGGCCAATGCCAGATGTTGGCCTATTCATCGTCGTGAGTTAGCCGGAATTAGTTAATACTGAAACGTCCCGCGATATAAACGTAGTGAATGGAACCTTGACCTGTCTGCAGCCAACCGTGCACTTGCCGTGTTTTGTAGTATTTTCGAACAACAACTTTAAGGGGTGGTCCCCATAGAGGGGAAATGAAGGTCGAAATTTTTTTTCGTTTGGTATAGACAAGTGGGATATCGTAAGAAAGGTACCGTCGAGTACATCCCATTTTTGGATTTTTTTTTTCAAATTCGAAGAAAGGGGAAAAGAGGGAGAGGGGAAAATATGTGGTCCGAGTTTGTCCCCCCCCCCCCTTGCATTTCGAGACCGTTATAGCAAGACATATGAAAATTTACAGAAAAGCGGCATTTCACTAGCATAGAAAACTAAAAATAATAGAATTTTTAAATCTCATCCAAAAAGGTTAATAATAGTACATTTCTATAGTTGCAGTTAGCACACCCCTGCACCCCTCAAGCACACCCGGTGTCAAAAATATTGATGGCTAATGATAACCAACATCGTAGGCAATAATATCTCAGTTTCATCAAAATGACATAATATTTAATAATTACATTATGCATTTTGACACTATCCATACGAAAAATACACCTACCGGCCTCACGCATAGATATGCGGGTACTACTTGCATGTTGTTTTTCGTAGTGCAAATTGCAGTTATTTAATGAACCAACTTTGGAAGGGTGAAGATTGGTTGGGGCGGTGATCCTAACAATAATTATCCACACAATTTATTTTTTTTTAGAGTTTTGTGTCTTAAATCTTACAAAATTGGTCAAATATCTGTCTGTCCGTCTGTTCATAGAATATTTTACGAACGGCTGAAGCTACACACATAATTCGGCGAGAATGTGTAGTAATGCTATACATAATTAGCTGGAGAAAGCGTTGTGTTGTAATTGGCAAACTTTAAGGGGGAGGGGGGTCCACATAGAGGCGAAATTAAGGTCATAGCATTTTCTTGAGATTTGTAGAAAGGGGAACAGTGGAGGAAGAAAAAATATTAGATCGTAATTTGTCCCAGCCGCCCTGAATTTCGAACCCCTAAGTGCCTCCGCACACGGGTCGTCTGATTTTCGGCACGTCTGCGATTCGAACTCTGCTCGTCTAAAATCGCACACGACGAGCGACGCCTTGCACCGCACACGAGTCGATTGCAATTCGGCGCGTCTGCGACGCGATCCGGTATTAGGCATGGGTGGTATTACGGATTCTTACTAGCACGAATATGATTTTGGAATTGGGGGTATTTAGGCAATATGTCGCCGCCATGTGAAAGGAGGAGTGCAGAGGAGTGTCAGTGAAAATATTTTAACCCTTTGGTTTGGCGAAACGGACTTTTTTGTACATGAAGTAGAATATGGGCGATATGGATGTCGCGTGATTCGAGGTGAAAGGAGGAGTGCACAGAAGTGTCGATGAAAGCATTTTAAACCGTTGGCATGGCGAAATAGACCTTTTTGTACAAGGAGCGGAACATGGTTGTCGCGGTATTCAAGGTAAAAGGAGAAGTGCGCAGAAGTGTCGATGAAAGCATTTTAACCCTTTAGTGTGGCGAAATGGACCTTCTTGTGCATGAAGCGGAACATGGTTGTCGGTGAAAGGAGAAGTACACAGGAGTGCTGGTGAAGCATTTTAACCCTTTGGTGAGGCGAAAAGGACCCTCTCGTACATAAAGCGGAGCATGGGCATGGTTGTCGCGTGATTCGAGGGGAAAGGAGAAGTATATTGAAGTGTTGGTGAAAGCATGTTAACCCTTTGGTGTGGAGAAAAGGACCTTTTGGGCATAAAGCAGGATATGGGTGATATGGGTGATATGGGTATCGCGGTATTTAATGTGAAAGAAAAGTCGGTGAAAGCATTTTAACCCTTTGGCGTGGCGAAATGGACCTTCTTGTACATAAAGCGGAACATGGGCAATATGGTTATCACATGAGTCGATGTGAAAGGAAGAATGCAGACGAGTGCTCGTTAAGGCATTTTAACCCTTCAGCGTGGCGTGAAATGTACATGTACATGAGGCGGAATATGGGTGCCGCGTGAAACAATTTTAACCCTTTGAAATTGAGAAATAAATCTTTTTATACATGGAGCAGTAAAAATGTGTGACCCTAATACGCTTTGCGATGAAAAAATACGGTGTTTCTACACGCTATATAATCGAGCAAAATATTTTTTTTATAACACAGGGTATTCGATTTCGGCAAGATTACTGTGTCCGTGGCGCTCAGACAGTGGTACTAAAAGAAGTCAAATTATTTTGACAATAAATTTGGTGTGAATTAGTGCAACCACAACTCGAACTCGGATCGAAGAGTTTTCTAAGAAGAAAGAAGAAGAATAAGTAATAAGTGTTGATAGTCGCAAAGTCTGAGTGTTATGGAGAAAGGCAAGGAGGGAATGGCTAACCCTTTTTAATACCACTGTTTGAGCAAGCGGAGCTCTAACCTCTAACGGTTCGGTCTATGTATATTGAAGGTTAATATCGCTTAAACCTTTCAAATGAATGACCGCTAAGCTAAGCATTGAATCACACGGGGCACCGAAATATACTGCATGCCGAAATTTTGCATATTAAATACTGCATTTGCACACTTTCGTTTTGAAAACGAAATAGTGCATGATGGCATGCGAATATCTCGTATACGGTGATGATTTAACAAAACATCAACGGATAGTGCACTGCCTAAATGTTTGCGCGACAACGTCAAATTGTTTTCAAGAAAGAAAAAAATGATACGGAAACTTTTCCTTTATTGAGAAAAATACTGGATCATGTATATATCTGTGTTAAAAAGAAGATATTTGTTGCATTCAGGATTTCATACATTGGATATTTGAATTTCTGAGTTACACAATTGTTGTTTAATTCAGGAATTTAGATCCGAATAAAAAAGGAATAGCGGAAATTAACCGGAAAAATTGGTAATTGGTTTCCCCTATATAGTGTCGACGTTTTTTCGTTTTTCCGCCTCGAGATCGCTTCAACATCGCTGTGATATCGCTTTTACGACGCTTCGATATCATCGATTTTATATCGCTTCAGTGTAGCCTCAATATCGCTTTGATATCTGATATCAACACAAAAGTGTTAAAAAGACCATCAACAATATTACATTGCATTAACGTCATCAACCCTATTCAGACGACACCCGTTTCCTAAATTTCACTACATGTTCAAGAATATGTTCATCTCAGCACCATAGAGTTAAAAGCTCCTACAACAACACTCCATTGCATTGGCCTCCTCTTCCCGATTCAGACGACACCCGTATTTCCTAGATTTCACTTCATGTCCCAGAATGTATTCATTTCACCACCATAGAGTTAAAAGCGCCTTCAACATCATTCCACATAATTGGCGTCACCACCTCCATTCAGACGACACCTATATTTCCTAGATATCACTTCATGTCCAAGAATG
Organism: Chloromyia formosa; assembly: GCA_964017055.1. Classification (NCBI taxonomy): domain Eukaryota; kingdom Metazoa; phylum Arthropoda; class Insecta; order Diptera; family Stratiomyidae; genus Chloromyia; species Chloromyia formosa. The sequence goes on from OZ024818.1 coordinate 65,216,198, forward strand.
AGTTTATCTCAACACTTGTAGGATTAAAAACGCCGTGAACTACACTCCAGAGTATTGGCTTCATCACTTCAATTCATAGACATCCGTATTTCTTAGATTTCACTCCATGTCCAAAAGTATGCTTGCATCAACACCAAAGCGTTTAATTCAATTCAATTCGTTTTCAACTCAACTTCCGTCCCACGACACACTTCCCATAGAAGTAGCCACGTCAAACTGCCAAATTCCTGAATAATATAAAACCGCAAAAACCACTTGGCGCCACGGGCAGGGTAATTTTGCTGAAAACAAAAACGCTGTGTTATGACAAAAAATATTTTACCCGATTATATAGCGTGTAGAAACACTGCATGCCGTCATCGCAAAGCGTATTTGGATCACAAGCTTTTATTAGTTCATGTCCGAAAAGGTAATTTTCACCCCACCAAAGGGTTAAAATACTTACACCAGCACTCCTGTAAACTCTTCCTTTCACGCCGAATCACGCGATACTCATATCGCCCATATCCCGCTTAATGTACAAAACAGTCAATTTCGCCCCACCAGCGGGTTAAAATGCTTTCACTAGCACTCCTTTGTACTTCTCCTTTCACCTCGAATCACGCGACAACCATAATGCCCATATTCCGCTTTAAGTACAAAAGTCTCCTTCTCGCCTCTCCAAAGGGTTAAAACGCTTTCACCAGCACTCCTGTGCCCTTCTAATTTCACCTCGAATCACGCGGCAACCATGTTCCGCTTTATTTACAAAAATGTCCATTTAGCGACACCAAAGGATTAAAATGCTTAAACCAGCACTTGTCTGCTTTACTCCTTTCACATCGACTCAGGCGACAACAATACATGTTCGGCTTCATGTACAAAAAGGTCCATTTGGTCATGCCAAAGTGTTAAAATGCTTCCACCGGCGCTGCTGTGCACTACTCCTTTCACCTCGAATCACGTGACACCCATATCGCCCATTTCCCGCTTAATGCCCAAAAAGGTCAGTTTCGCCTCATCAAGGGGTTAAAATGCTTTCACTAGCACTCCTGTGCACTTCTCCTTCCACCTCGAATCACGCGACACCCATATCGCCCATATCCCGCTTCATGCTCAAAAAAGTCCTTTTCGCCTCACCATGGGTTTCGAACTTGAAAAACCCGACACCCATATACGAATACACCACAATTTCTTTGAAAATATTTTTCAATTGAATAAATGCATCCATATATTTTTTCCTGGTGTCCGGCGTCGACGACTTTTCTCGTTCCAAGCAGTTCGCATGGTTCGAGACGCACAGACGAGTACATCGATTCGATTACGTGCCGACCAATGTACGACCCGTGTGCGGAACTCCATACATTTGCTTTGGAAGTGGAGTTCGAATCGCAGACGAGCCGATTACGAGACGAGTACGAGACGACCCGTGTGCGGACGGCCTTACACAAGTTTACAATTTGCAATGCCGTCTTAACATGAATGGTTAAGCATCTCGAAGAGTAGGAAAGTTTATCTCGTATACATACATATCCAGGGGCGTATTTAAGTTTTCTGCCGCCCTGGGCTAACGGAATTTTGCCGCCCCTGACGGCGGTTTAATTCGGACGATAATGTATCGATTACAACATTGTATGTATTTATCTCGAAATATTTTCGTCCGGTAAATACTGTGTCACCATGTGATATCTCATCAAAATGTAGCTTTCTTTTCTTTTGGCGTTTTGAAGCATCTTCATACTCAGTAATTGATGATTTTTCAATGGCAAGCTGCTCAAAATGATCGTAATTGTTTCTCATGTCATCAATATATTTCGCCAGAGAACCATAAAGTTCGGAAATTATGCCCAAATCAACATCGATTGATTGCAACTTTTTGCCAGTCGCATTAAACCTCTGCAGAATCTCACCCCATAACAGTAGACAAAATCGCTGTTTCAAGCCGCTACAGTTGCCGAAGATAACCAGAAGATTCACACCTGGTAGCAGGTTTTTCCATTTCGCTGTCGCTGATAGCTGTGAGATTTTCCATGATTTCGCACCAATCTTTATTAAGCTTGAACAAGCGTCTGAACGCGCCGACCATCGTGTTTCAGACAGTTTTTTTTTTAGCGACACATTATATTACGTTTACACTATACCGTGATTACTTCATCTGCGCCGGCTGATTTAATCTGCAACTGTCAGATACATACAATTTTAAACTCACCACACCCAGATTACGCAGCAGATGAAGTAATCTGGGGATAGTGTAAACGTAATATTACTAAAATTTTTTTATTTGAATTTGAAAAATATTCCAGCAATGAGTAGATGCAGTAAAAAAGGTGTGTACATTTTTTAGTAGGGAAAAGAATTCAATAGCTTCTTTGAAGCACTCTGCTGCACACTGCCCAACCAAGTTAAGGGAATGAGCAGAGCATGGGGTGTATGTTGCTGTTGAAGACACTTCTTTTATTCTAGCCTGAAGTCCTGAATATATACCAGACATATTGGCGGCATTGTCATAAGACTGTCCCCTACAGTTTTTCACATCTATTTGTTTTAATTTCAAAATACCCATCACTGCACTGAACAAATCTTCTGCTTTATGGCCAAGCACAGAAATCTTTCCACTGGGCGACCGTCTAAATTCACATATCGAAATACTACGGTGAGCTGATCTACGTACGATGCGTAGTAGATACTCTATACATATAAGTAGCACCAAATTTTATCATTTTAATTCCATGTTTTAACACTGAAGAATTGTTTGAATGCCAAATAAAAATAACATGATGGACAATATTTTTGCATACATAAAATAAAAAAAAAAATATTTCATAAATTTTTCTCGTTCCCAAATTTGCCGCCCCTATAATTCTGCCGCCCTGGGCTATAGCCCAAATAGCCCATATGTAAATATGCGCCTGTACATATCTATCTACAGCTTCTCGTATTAAAACTATTACTTTGAGAGGTGACAGATGGAGTCTTTTTGTGAATTGGCATGTAAGATACTATATCATGGGTAAGACATTTAATTATGGTGTTTTATTCAGCTGAGTGGTACCAAGAAGAGCAGGGAGCCAATATTTAGATACCAAAATAAGCGCGTGCTACAAAACCCTCGAATTGCGAGCGTAGCCCTCTATATTCCGGTTTCATTTATAATATTTACCACTTATTTACTTATTTTACCATAAAAAAGCAAAAAAAATGTTTTTATATGGAAGAGCTGAGCATAGGCGAACGCCGCGCAACTACTGAGCTTCCAAGATTAGACAACGCAGTCACGTGACCGAGATAACTGGAAAACAACTATTCAGGCGGTTAAGGCCCGACGCACAGTGGCCAAAAATCCAAAAAAAGTTGGCCAAAAGTAGAAAACCTTAAGATAGTAAGTTGAAAATCTGTACTCGGTGGTATTAGGGGTGGCTAATTGCGAATCTGAAGTCTAAATTGTATGAAACAAAACAGAATGGCAACACTGTTTTCTATAAAAACATTCAATATTGGTGAAAGTCTGAGGGTTTTGTGGTCGCTGATCGAATCAGAAATCAAAATTGTGAAAACAAAATAGCGGATGCAGAATGGCAACAGTGTTTTCAAAAATACGTTGAATCTCCCTGAAAGTTAGTATTCCCTCGTTAACACGAAGCGGGATAACATGAACATTTGGTTTTTGTGAATCATAACTTTTCCCCGGATTAAATTCAATTGTTTCAAACTAACCATCGCTGGCTAACACGACCTTTATAACACCTGGAGATGCTGATCGACGAACCGGAAAACTGAGATAAACTGAAGTAAGGTAAATTTTCGTCCAGGAGAACTCCGAAAAAGTGGTGCATCTTACTTTTTCGGAGTACCTTTCACTGGACGAAAACGTGTGGTTAACCTGAGGAAAAAGAGCTGGAATGAGAATACTAAGATGAACAAGAAGAACAAGCTATCGAGAATATAAAAAAAGCACAGTTGAAATGAAGTTATCCGGAACAAAACACCTGGCTTCTAACTCACAATACGCTCGGAATGTCATCTGGCTACACAGAGGCGCCGACTGTTAGAAATTATTGGGGGGGGGGGGGGGGGCGGCACAACGACTTTTCATACATTTTTGATTGACTGCCGAATTGCCTTGTTGTGCGATTTTTTTGTGATGGTATCCTTACAATAAACTGATCAATTTTTGAAATAACAATTAACGTATCTCTTGCACTTTAAAAAAAATTTACTTATGATAGTTCCACGAACAGAACGGCCCAATAGCCCTAGCTAAGAAAGTCGATGTTTTAAAGCTGGTAAATATTTGATATCGTCACGAATGTAAATATATTCTCATACAGTCAACCAAAATGGTCTGAAGATTGAATTGAATCTTGAATTTTTTCGCCAAGTCTCGAGTTGCAGGGTCCCCACCGTGCAAATCATCAGCGTTGTATGGAAATGACGTTTGTTGTTTGTTTTTAAGAATTAAGCCAATTTTTCAAGCATTTGTATATGGAACCATAATGCTTTTTGTTTTATAACACAGAATAATGAATTAAATTTTAATTAAATTCCAACCCAAATATTTTCACCGTCCACGTCTTTAAAATAATGATCATTAGCACACAAGTGCATTAAGTTTTGGCAGGAATCATAACCAACTTGAACGAAAAGTATAATCATCATCATCGTGGCGCGACAGCCCGACGTCGGACCTTGGCCGTCTGGATCATTGCCCTCCAATTATCTCGGTCACGTGACTGCGTCCTCCAATTTTGAAAGCCTAGTAGCTGCGCGGCGTCCACACCTACTGAGCTCTCCCAACGAGATCTCGGTTGTCCTCGCAGTCTCGCTCTTCATCGACTCGTTCTGCGTTCATTACTCTCTTAGGCATGCGATCATCGTCCATTCTTTGAACATGCCCTGCCCATTGAAGTCGTTTTAGTTTGACGATTTTCGAGACTTGCAGCTCATCGTACAGTTCATACAACTCATGGTTGTACCGGATGCGCCATCCATCTCGATCGCAAACAGCCCCGAAAATTCACCGTAGAACCTTGCATTCAAATGTATCTAGCATGTTTTCGGAGGCTTGAGTTAGGGTCCATGCTTTGCAGCCATAGCATAGCACTGGTCGTATAATGGTTTTGTACACGCGGAGCTTCGTGTTTCTGTGCACATGCTTCGATTCCATTATGGGGAGAACCGAGAAAAAAGTCTTATTAGCTAACTGTATCCGTCGCTTGATTTCGTCAGTTTCGTTGGCGTCCCTTGACAAGTTGCAACCCAGGTAAATGAAGTTGTTCACGAACTCGATGTTGAGGTCCCCCACATTGATGCTCGGTTGTGCAGGTGTCCTTGTCGTCGATTGCATCATTATTTTAGTTTTACCCTCATTAATACGTAGTTTTGCTGCGGTATCGAGCGTATGCAGAAGTTCTTCTGCGTCGGCCAATCTTCGGGACATAATGTTGATGTCGTCGGCGTACGCTGCTGATTGTGTCGACTTGATGAGTAGCGTCTTGCTGTTGTCCATATTCATAGCCCGAATAACGTATTCCAGTGCTAGGTTGAAGAGCGTCGGTGCCAGTCCATCGCCCTGTTTCAGACCAGTGCGTATTTCAAATAGATCAGTAAGTCTATTATGGATCCTGACTTGTGAGACAGAGTTGGTCATCTTAGTCAGTCGCACTAATTTGGCCGGTATACCAAATTGCAGCATGATGTTGTTCAGTACACCACGATCGATACCGTGGTCTGCCTGCTTGAAGTCGACAAAGATTTGGTATACGTCTACGTTATACGCCCAGCACTTCTGAAGTATCAGTTTGACCGTGAAGCGCTGATCGGTTGTGGGGCCAGGTCTGAAACCGCTTTGATATTCGCCAATAACTCGTTCTGCGTACGGTTTAATTCTATTTTCCAGAATTTTCGTCAAAATTTTATAGGGCGTACAAACTAGTGATATTCCCCTGTAATTCTCACACCGCAGTTTATCTCCCTTTTTGTGAATTGGACAGATGATGCTTCTGCGCCAATCGTCTGGGATCTCCTCGTCCTCCCATACTCGCAGGAGTAATTGATGTACTATATGGCATAAACTAGACTCGTTCCACCGAATTTTAGAAGTTCAGCTGGAATCTCGTCAGCGCCAGGCGCTTTATTTCGTTGTAGTGACCGCAACGCGAGATCAGCTTCTTCTACTGTCGGGGGTTGTATGGGTGGGCCTACATCAACAATATCGTCGAGAGCTTCTTATGTGGGGATGTTAGATGGTAGGTTCAAAAGCTCTTCAAAATAAGAGGCCCATCGATTGTTAATGCCATCGGTGTTGCTGATGATATTTCCATCCTTGTCCTTACAAAGGCTAGTCCTGGATTGGTAGCCGTTCTTAATTGTATTTACTAGTTTTTGCGCTTGTTTGGTGTTCCTGTTAGCTAAATTTTCGTTTATATGCAGCAACTGCTCGTCAAAGTATTTACGTTTCTTACGTCTAATTATTCTATTCGATACTCGCCATAGCTCGTCATATTTTTCTCTTCTAGCTCTGGCTCCTCGTTGAATCCATTGTCTGTAGGCCTCGTTTTTCGCGTCAAGTGAATTTTTGTATTCTTCGTCGAACCAGTCATTTCGCGCTCGCCGGGCTTTATATCCCACGACCATCTCTGCGACATCTCTGATGGTACCCTTGAGTTCTTCCCAGAACCCATGGACGCTTGTGCTGCTAATGTTGTGTAGCATAGGCGATAGTCTTTCCTCAAGGGCGGCAGCATACGCCACTGCCGTAGCATCGCTCAGAAGCTTATCAACCGCAAAGATTTTGGGAGGGCTGATTCTCGAATGGTGCACTGAGGAAATTCTACATCTGTAGGTCGTCTTCACCAAGTGATAATCTGAGTCGCAGTTTGCTCCTCGATAAGAGTGGACATCCATGACACTAGACGCCCATCTCCTGCAAATGAGGTCGTGGTCAATTTGGTTGACGATATGTGCGTCTGGAGACTTCCGGGTCTGCTTGTGAATGCGTCGATGTGAGAAACACGTAGAGCTTACGACTAGATTCCTGCTGCAGGCGAAGTCGATAAGTCACTGGCCGTTGTCGTTACATTCTTCATGGAGGCTGTGGCCTCCAGTGGTCCCCCGGTGCCAAGTTCAATTTCCGACTTTGGCGTTAAAGTCTCCCAGCGGCAATTTGACGTCGTTTGTTGGAAGTGAGTCGAAGAGAGTCTCATGACTGGCGTAGAACTCGTCTTTTACTGCGTCTTTGTACTGATCCCTTAGTTGTAAGACGACTGTTCAAGTCTGTCGAACCTTTAGATGTTAAACTGCAGAGAACGGGTGCTTGAAAGCTGCTCAGTTATGGAGAGAAGTGGGCGGGGTTTATTTTATCTCTGACTTAAGGACGTACATATTTTTTTCTATCACCCGTATGCCCCTAAAGTGAAACTCCAAACATCCCCGAGATACCTGAAACAAAATCATTAAAATTTAACCCCTGATGGTTGGGGTGAGGTCGCGACGAAAGTAACCCACCATCCCTCGCGAGGACGTGCGACGAAATTTAATGCCCTAGCACCCAACATAAAGAAATAGGATGCGCGTGTACCTACATTATCCAAGGGTCACTACGAATTTAGCTAAAAAAGCAACTGAAACCACCAAGTTCTCAATGTGACTTCATCATGTTATTTGCTTATTAATTCAACAATTCAATATAAAGAAAACTTAAGTAAAGGAATGGAAAGAGTAATCATAATAATATTAAAGTACCTAAATCATCCTATATATGAGATCAAAATCATCATATGCATCTACGGGTTAATCAAAAAGGGAATATCTATGTGCGCACAGAGATGGAGTGTTTAATACCAGACCTATAAGTGGGTGTATCTTTTTTTTTTTTGCGAATTATACCGATTGATGATTTAGGTGTAAATGTGTAAATATGTAAGTATGTAAATATGTAAATGTGTACATTTGTAACTATGTAAATATGTAAATATGTAGATATGTAGATATGTAAATTTGTAAATATGTAGATATGTAGATATAATAAATATATGCTTTTCTGAACGATTTTAACAAATCAATATAATAATTGTAGTATTAATATATAACAATTAATACGTGTCTGTTTAGATTTTAAAGAAGGGAAGCGTAAGTCATTGTTTCCACATATAATTGCCTAATGCAAATTGAAGCTTCATTATTCACGACCAGCTATATGTGATATGTGTCGATCAATTCAACGATGTGTAATGCAGACGTTCCTTACAATCTTGTGAGCTTTACTTCATCGACAGATTAACTTAAACGCAATTAGCGTATATATACTGGTACATCAGTGGCGAAAGCAAGTGAAGCAGTGTAAGTCATTGAATCTTTGACTAATCCCGCGAATCCTTCACATCCACATTTCCAAAATATGCGCGTATCTATTTAACAGTGGGCCGAGGTACAGCTTCTTTTGTGCCTGGTACGTCCTTCGGCCGGAAAGCGACTTTCCAATTTTCGCTGCCTGTACCTCGGCGCTCAGAATTAATCCAATCCAATGGCTCTAAAACAAAAGGAAAATAAACATCTGATAAGGACTTGATCCAAGTTGACCATCCTTAAACCCGGACTGGAAGCAGCTAATGGATGTCTGATGACTCATACACCCATAACCTTGTCAAGTGCTATATTTTATATATTTTTTTATATCCTCGTCTTCGGTGTTAGCTTTTAATTTGATTTTCCCACATACCTTATTATTTTTTTTTTCATTCCTTTTTGGTTTCTCTTTGTATTTGATTTTTACGTTTTGACTTCCCGAGTGACACACACTTCTTATCGGCTAACTGGTCTCCGCAAAAGTGATTCCGCACATTTTTAACAGTATTGAAACCGGTCACTTTTGTGTGAAGTTGGCAAAATGCATTATACCAATCAGGTGTTGAATCGGGTCAAATAGCATAATGGTACGTTTTCACTGCATTTAATTTCAACCAAAATTCAAAATTTTGATTTTTGATTCTACTGTATGTTAATACGGTGATTATTACACACAGGTAATTCCTATCACTTCAGTGCCACGGAATAACCTGAGGCTAAAACATGATATAGGCTTCGATATTGGATGTCTAAAGAATGGCTGCGTTTCGCGGGTACGAAATAAATAGCGAATAGATCCGGAACTGCTCGAGTGTCTTTCCACCACAGCTCAACAGTGTACACCATGACTACTGAACGATCAGCTCAATCGAGATTGAAAAATCGGCCAGCTGACTATGGTGGCATTATAATGCGCGGTTTTTATCATTTTCATTTGTCCTACACATTGAAGACCTATTAAAATCGTGGTCACAATTCTTGGGTAATTCACAAGAACCGAAAAAAACCCACGAAGAAGATGAGCAGTGAGCGTAATTATTTCTTGGTCAGTGGAATGACATTTGATTTGGTCATGATCCACTGAGTAGAAATCGCTCAGTAACGTCTGTGTGTGAAGGATTACCATTACTTCAGGAGTTTCCAGAGAGCGTGACCTGTGGGCTAAGTGGGCTTTGTCATCGTCTAAAATCTTTAACATGATAAATTCCCACTGATCGGCCTTTCAAATCCGATAGCAAATAACGAGCGTTTCCCACCTTCTTAACTACAAGGCTTTTCAAAAACTTAAAATCTAGCTTCGAGCTGTAGCGTGCCGCTGCATCACTTTTCGCGAAGTTACGACGATACACAACTTCTCCTGGTCTAAATTCATCAACCCTTCTAGCACGTAAATTATATCGTTGTGCTTGCTTCGTAAATGCTTCGTGAATGTTGTCTTGGACTTGTTGTCGAAGGATAACTAACTTATCAGCGGGGTCAAGGGGTTCGGTATTATTCAATAATAAATTAATATTTCTCAAGAGACTGTATGTCTGGCCATTGCTTACCATCGGTTGTCCAAATACCATGAAGTAAGGAGAAGTTTTAATTGTAGTGTGATGTGCTGATCGAAGTGCACAATTGATCTCGGTTATTCTGGCATCCCAATCTGTTTGCTTTGGATGTATGTAGGCTTTAATTGCAGCTACCAGCGAACGATTGACTCGTTCGGAGGCATTCGCTTGCGGAGAATACACGGCTGTGTAGAGATGATTGACTCCGTATTTTTCCAACAAATTGTTAAAGATAACCGAGGTGAATTGTACACCGTTATCAGTCACTATCGACTCGGGCACGCCAAAGGTGTGAAAAATCCTTTTCTCCAGCCAATTGACAATCGTTTCGGCCGTGAACTTCTTTATTGGCTCAATAAACGAAAATTTAGAGAGGTGGTCCAGTAACACAATAACGCCTATATTACCTATTTTTGATCTGGGGAAAGGTCCAACTAAATCCATATACAAACGCTGGAATACGCGTTCGGAAACGATATGGTTTAGCATAGGCGGACGTAAACTGTAGTTTGGAGCTTTGGTTTGCTTGCAGATCTCACAAGAGTTGACAAAATCCTGCACTTGTTTAGCCATATTAGGCCAGAAAAAGAGAGTCCTAATTCGATGAAGAGTTTTAGCAACACCTCCGTGAGAGCTTAACGGGTGATCATGTGCCCGTCTTATCACATCGTTTGTCAACTCCTCCGGTACCCACAGCTTCCATGATTGTTGTTCTTGCAAATCGCTTCCGGACGCGTATTCAGTACGCTTGTATATAAATTTATCGGACACTTTAAGATCGGGAAGTTTGGCCTCATTCTCCATGATATGATCCTTAAGTTTCATATATTTTGGAGATAAAAAGAAATTGGATTCTAAATCAATATCAGTAGAATTTTCAAACGGATTTTCAGACGATAAAGCGTCGACGCAATGAATACGCGATAATGCATCAGGTACTACATGTTGTGTGCCCTTCCGATGACTTATTGAAAAGCGGAAGCCCTGAAGTTTTAGGGCCCACCGAGCTAAACGGCCATTCAAATCTGACTGATTCATCAGCCACTTCAGCGAAGCATGATCTGTTACTATTCCAAACTCTTGTCCTTCGACGTATGGACGAAATTTTTTTACTGCTTCCACCGCTGCTAAGCATTCCTGTTCCGTCACTGTGTAATTCTGCTGTGCAGAATTCAGTTTCTTCGACATGAACGCTATGGGAACCTCGAACCCCTCCCCCCCCCGATTCCTGCATGACTGGCATCACATTGGATACTGAACGGACGGGAAAAGTTTGGACTGTGCAACACAGGAGATTTTGTTAGGCTGTCCTTTAAAGCTTGGAAAGCAAGGAGACCATCTTCCGTCCAACTAAACTTTCTCGATTTTCTGAGCATGTCGGTTAAAGGTGCGGCGACGGTAGCATAGTTAGGTACAAATTTTTGATACCATCCGCACATGCCCAGAAAACGTTGTAGTTGTTTAGTGGTCTTTGGCTGCGGAAATTCGTTGATGGATTGAACCTTCCCAGGATCAATCCTGATAGTACCGTTGCCTATGATATGGCCCAAATATCCAACTTCCCTCATTACAAATCGGCTTTTCTCTACATTCAGAGTCAGCCCTGCCTTTCTTATGCACAGAGCAACTTCCTGAAGTACCAGGAGATGCTCTTCGAATGTGGACGAGATCAACAGAAAATCATCCAAGTAAACAAACACACAAGTTCGCAAATGCGCAGGGATGACGCGGTCCATTAGCCGTTGCATAGTTTGCGGAGCGTTACAAAGCCCAAAAGGCATTGTAACAAACTGGTACAACGGTCTTCCGGGAACCGTGAACGCTGTCTTATCCTTCGACGCTTCATCTAAGGGAATCTGCCAAAACGCATCTTTCAAATCTAAGCTCGAAATGAACTCAGCTTTGGGGAGGCGGCTCAGAATCCCATCGATGAGCGGCAAAGGATAGGCATCCTTCAAGGTTACCTCGTTGACTCGGCGTGCATCTAGACATAGGCGCACTTTCCCTGGTTTGATTACTAGTGTGACTGGCGAAGACCAGGAACTTTGGGATTCCTCAATCACGCCCAAAGCCAGCATCCGATCAACTTCTGCGTATAGGAGTTTTTCAACGTCGGGAGAGACTGCAAAGTGTCTCTGCTTAATAGGCTTGCTGCCTCCGACGTCGATGGCGTGTGTGGTTAATGTCGTACGCCCTAAACCCTCAGTCGCGAAAGACGGAAACATGGCTATGACCGTGTTGAGGCGGTTCCGATCGTCAGTGGATAGCGAATGTTGATTATTTGGGTTGTCGCTTTGTACATCAGCTGGCAGAGCTGCTGAATATAGGGAATTCACAAATAGGTCAGAGGCAAGTTGGAATTGGCGGACAAAATCCACGCCAAGGTAGAGGTTTTGTTGTAATGATGGTATTATCAGAAACTCCATAATTTTTGTGACACCTCGGAATATAACTTGAACAGAAACCTTCCCAACGGCATGGTGACTCGTTCCATCTGCAGTCTTTAGTCTAAGTTTGAATTTCTCCAATGGACACAGATTGTTATCCATGAAGCGTTTGGCTAAACTTGAAGCAATGACGCTGCAGGAAGCCCCTGTATCGACAAGACCGCTAACTAACGAGTCCAAGAGTTGAACACTAGCATAGGATCTGATGTCACCTCTGGGTCGATCAGAAAGTAAGGCCCCACAGTATTGACGTCTGGAGGCTTTAACTCGTTTCCAAAATTTTTGAAGGCGAATGGTTGATCGTTTTTTAGGAGTTAAATGAAGCTCGTTCATGTCAAAGATACGCTGTCGTGCGACAACATATTCTTTTACGCGTTCATGCAGTGGACGGAAACTGAAATGCTGTAGTGATTTAGGTTTTTGATGAACCTCTGTGCGTTCATTCGTTACGTTTATTAGTTGACAAGAGTCAGGAATAGCAAATAACCCCCCCGCCGAAGCAGCTAATAAATCAGTCGAGACATCTTGATCGTTTAATACTCTGCGTGGTGTTGCCGATAATTGAGTGGAGGCGTCCACTAACGTGACATCCTGTTTGACGGGTTCTGACTGTGAGGAACTATTATTTAAATGTGGCAGGACTTCTTGTGTGAAAAATTGATTATTAGATGAATCTTCGACTACATTTCGGTGAATGTACTGGCCTCGCATTGCACTCCTTTCGATTCTTTTGAAGTTCTCTGCTGGTGTTGAGGCTTCGGACGAATCAAGTTTTTTGAGATTGAGCAACGCACACATTGTGGCTTATACACACCGGCGGCTCCACAACCAAAACAAAACCGTTTTAGTGGTTCAAGGCAGTCGGCATAAGAATGACCGCTTTGTTTGCAATTCCAACACTCTAGAGAACGAAGTTCACATATTTCGTGGGACGCATTGTAGTTTATGTAATTTCTGAAATCAGCTTGATCTTGTTCGTTGCTTACAGTTGACTCTGACTGCGCTGATATTTCTGAGACATCTCTCAAAGAAGAACGTGCAACACGCATCCGACGTATTTCAGCCTCGACATTTTCGGCACGCTGCGCACAACGTCGAAATTGAGTAAGCGAAGTAATATTTAGTTGAGAAAGGCTTCTTTTAATTTCCGGAAGAACATTTTGTTCCAGTATTTCTACTAGCTCTTCCTCATTCATTGGTGGTGAAAGCCGATCAGCCAACAGCCTGACGCTATCATAATAGGTTTTAAACGGTTCACCAATCTTTTGCAATCGATTTCGAATCAGGTAACGAACATTGGCAGACGAGCGCTGATCACTATATTCTTCGCGTAACGCATCGCGTAAAGTTGGCCAATTGAGATTTCTCACGCTTCTGTGGTAGCGCCAGAACCAATCACTGGCTTTCCCGTGGAGAAGCACATGAAAATGCTGGCACATAATCGAAAAATCTCCTCTAAGTGTTTGTGCCGTTAGTGCTTCAATCTTGTAAATGAACATGTCTATCGGCACATGTTGATCATCCCCAATAAATTTGGTATTCCACCCCGACATAATATTTCCCACTTTCTCCGAGGAAATAGTAGCTGGACGCTGTGATGTTCGTTGAACTGGTTGAAACGCCGTTTGGCGCTGTCTTTGTTGTGGTAGAAAAGATAAATGATTATAGGGTGGTGTTGGTTCATTAGCCAACGCCTCGAAAGCGGCTTCAGCCATAGTCTGATGTGTCCTTGAAGGCGTTTGTATGGACTCTCTATTATATCCTTCGGCCGTAGCTAGTCGGCGGTCAGGTCTTGAGCGATCAGCATCCTGAAACAGGGAATCGAAACTGCCAAGAGCCTCTGCCTGTTCAAACATCGGTTCTGAGAGGGGAAGTTGTTCTCCAGCTCGTGATTCTCTTCTATTTTGTGGTAGTCTAGAAGGAGTGAGGCGCGAACGAAGTTGATCTCTTTCCAGAGACAACCGCGTAAGCTGATGTTCAATGAGAGCTAAACGATCTGAAGCATCGTCAGCAGGCTGCTGGAGTCCCACTGAAACTTGTCTGCGGGTTTGTGATCTTGTCACTGGCGGATCCAAACGAGATATTTCTACCACGGCAGGACTATTTCGAGATGCACATGGCTCACTCGATTGGTTCTCTATTCCATCAGAAATCATAGTTAACATCCTTGTGGTACAGGATTGTCAGCAGACTGGGCAATTTTTTTGCTTGGTAAGCCAGGCTTGAATACACTTTCTGTGAAAAGTGTGTTCACAAGAGGTAACACACACGTCTTCTCTTCCATATAAGGTATCCTGACAGATTGTGCATCTTATCAGATCAGATCCTACAGGTTGATCAGATATTTCGACAATATCTTCAGATGTCGCCATTACGGTTAAGAGTTAGATTCAAAATTTATTGTTGGTACTCGTAAGTTAGGTAAGTAAGGGTTTCAGTATACTTCTAGCCTATTCTATAGTGACCATTGAAAAAGAATATGATAGGGTTGAATTAATCATAATATTGCAATTCAGGTAAACAACACGCGTGATAAATATTTTTGCTTCAGGTATGAGTAGAGAGTATTTTAAGTTTCAAATAAAACATAATGTCATCTAAGCCATAGTTATCGAAAGTTCCTAAAGTTTCAGTTGGAATTGACAAAAATACAGGAATATTAAAATCGTCAGAAATGTAAACACTTGTTTTCACAATTCTCAAAGATTTCCTGCCTTTTAAAATCAAACCTTTTTGTCACCAATAAGGAATAAGAACAGCTGTAATGATTCAAGTTATATAGGAGAGTTATTGCTCGAACAGAAAGGTGAAAATAGATCAATTGAAGCACAAGGTTCAACTTCAGAAGGTAAACCTTCTAGTGGGAAAGTTCCAAGTAGCTACAGTATGATTATTTATCACGACGCAAAAGCATCCTAACGACACAAAATAAGCATAACCTCTTACAACCGAGTTCGATAACACAAGAGACAACTTTATGTGAAAAAAAATAATGCCTATCTCCCTTCGTTCGTCGCATGGAGCTGAGAATGAAACACAGACACTTTATGCAAACTTAGAGAATAGGCTGTGGGGTTCAAAGCGATTGAGTTGTAAGGAAGTAATAACTAGCTTTAATTTAACTATCAAAATCGGCCCCACGTTGGGCGCCAAATGTACTGATCCCTTAGTTGTAAGACGACTGTTCAAGTCTGTCGAACCTTTAGATGTTAAACTGCAGAGAACGGGTGCTTGAAAGCTGCTCAGTTATGGAGAGAAGTGGGCGGGGTTTATTTTATCTCTGACTTAAGGACGTACAAATTTTTTTCTATCACCCGTATTCCCCTAAAGTAAAACTCCAAACATCCCCGAGATACCTGAAACAAAATCATTAAAATTTAACCCCTGATGGTTGGGGTCAGGTCGCGACGAAAGTAACCCACCATCCCTCGCGAGGACGTGCGACGAAATTTAATGCCCTAGCACCCAACATAAAGAAATAGGATGCGCGTGTACCTACATTATCCAAGGGTCACTAAGAATTTAGCTAAAAAAGCAACTGAAACCACCAAGTTCTCAATGTGACTTCATCATGTTATTTGCTTATTAATTCAACAATTCAATATAAAGAAAACTTAAGTAAAGGAATGGAAAGAGTAATCATAATAATATTAAAGTACCTAAATCATCCTATATATGAGATCAAAATCATCATATGCATCTACGGGTTAATCAAAAAGGGAATATCTATATGCGCACAGAGATGGAGTGTTTAATACCAGATCTATAAGTGGGTGTATCTTTTTTTTTTTTTTGCGAATTATACCGATTGATGATTTAGGTGTAAATGTGTGAATATGTAAGTATGTAAATATGTAAATATGTAAATGTGTACATTTGTAACTATGTAAATATGTAAATATGTAGATATGTAGATATGTAAATTTGTAAATATGTAGATATGTAGATATAATGAATATATGCTTTTCTGAACGATTTTAACAAATCAATATAATAATTGTAGTATTAATATATAACAATTAATACGTGTCTGTTTAGATTTTAAAGAAGGGAAGCGTAAGTCATTGTTTCCACATATAATTGCCTAATGCAAATTGAAGCTTCATTATTCACGACCAGCTATATGTGATATGTGTCGATCACCTGACCATTTTGACCAACGAGGTCCTGTGTCCTTTATGTAGACAAAATTCAACGATGTGTAATGCAGACGTTCCTTACAATCTTGTGAGCTTTACTTCATCGACAGATTAACTTAAACGCAATTAGCGTATATATACTGGTACATCAGTGGCGAAAGCAAGTGAAGCAGTGTAAGTCATTGAATCTTTGACTAATCCCGCGAATCCTTCACATCCACATTTCCAAAATATGCGCGTATCTATTTAACAGTGGGCCGAGGTACAGCTTCTTTTGTGCCTGGTACGTCCTCCGGCCGGAAAGCGACTTTCCAATTTTCGCTGCCTGTACCTCGGCGCTCAGAATTAATCCAATCCAATGGCTCTAAAACAAAAGGAAAATAAACATCTGATAAGGACTTGATCCAAGTTGACCATCCTTAAACCCGGACTGGAAGCAGCTAATGGATGTTTGATGACTCATACACCCATAACCTTGTCAAGTGCTATATTTTATATTTTTTTTTATATCCTCGTCTTCGGTGTTAGCTTTTAATTTGATTTTCCCACATACCTTATTATTTTTTTTTTTTCATTCCTTTTTGGTTTCTCTTTGTATTTGATTTTTACGTTTTGACTTCCCGAGTGACACACACTTCTTATCGGCTAACTGGTCTCCGCAAAAGTGATTCCGCACATTTTTGACAGTATTGAAACCGGTCACTTTTGTGTGAAGTTGGCAAAATGCATTATACCAATCAGGTGTTGAATCGGGTCAAATAGCATAATGGTACGTTTTCACTGCATTTAATTTCAACCAAAATTCAAAATTTTGATTTTTGATTCTCCTGTATGTTAATACGGTGATTATTACATCTTCTTTAACTTCAGTGGGGGCGTGCACATTCTCGGCCCCCGGTTTGTTCAGGGAACGTACATTCCAGGATCTGAAAGAATAATCCTTTAGTCGTTTGCGTGGTCGTCGTTGTTGATCCGTCCAATCCGAGGCTTTAGTTCCATGTTTCTTGACATGGAGTGGTTTTTGCAAGGACGAGTTGTCAGCACGTCGCTTAACCCCATTCAGGGGATGGCCTCGGAAGATAGCTGCTTCATCTGGTTTAATAAACGTGCTGGAGTTCACACAACTACTCAAGTCATTCCATCCTACTAAACCTGAGACACTTAGGTGTTGGTCAGCCATTCAGGCTACAGCTATCTGCCTTTTTCCAAACTGTCTTATCGCTAAGACATTGGCCGCCAGCGATTTGATACACCGGTGTTACCAGGGGGCGCCCACGTGGAGGACTATGGAAAAGGTCTTTTGCCCCCTTAATTCCTCATATGATATTGTGGTTAGAGCTAATATCAGACGGAGATTGACGGCTGTCAAGCATTTATTAAAGGTGCGTTACTGTTAGGTACACGATCGTCGTACATTATTCGCGATTAGCGATCAAGCCATAGAGTACGGAACACTATTTGCTTGTATTTTTTTATCGTCGCCTGCGATCGACGCAGGGTGGTGCCTAGGGAAAGGCACCCGAAAGCACAGGATTTAGTGGTACAATCCTCATGGGCCATATATAATTTATGTCTCCATAGAAGCTCTCTTTCCTTCCCTATTTTCCATAGCTATGTGTTTGATTGTTTGAATGAAGAAGTCGAGCGAGGTTCGCTTTTCTTGCAAAACGATATTTGTGCCTGAAATATTTGAGGGGCGTTGCCCCCCCCCCCCCAATATTTGGATTGAGGGGGCAAAAAGTGCCTTGCCCCCATAGTCGGCGCCTATGTGGCTACATAATCAGGAAGCTATGCCTCGAGCACTCCTTCCGGTCAACTGTTTGGGGTAGAGAATGGGGGACCTACAATTCTCTCCATCCCAACACAATAAAATGGCTCATGGATGGCTCCAAAATGGGCGAGGGAAGAGTGCGAGCATTGTTCGCCCAGAACACAGAATTCTCATCCCAATGGGAAATTTTCCCGCTGTCTTCCACGCAGAATTTGTCGCCATCGAGGTATGTGCGAAACTGTGCAGGGCTAAAGGCTATATTAACAAAACCATAAGCGCTGACTAGTACATCGGTTAACTTAAGGCTAATACAGTCTTGTGAATATATTCTTAATATCATTGGAGCCTCAAATAACCTCACAATCTACTGGGTTATGCTATGGACACCCTGACATTGTAGGCAATGAACAAACAGACGAGCTTGCCAGACGGGCATATGAAGCCACCTACATTGGCCCAAATCCTTTTTGCGGCATACCAATCTGCCTTGTCAGGAAGAAATACAATTTAAACTATTTGAAACTGAGTGCAATATGTGTCAAATATTCGAATTCAGATAACAGGAATTCAATTCGTGCTCAACGAATTTGGATAACATGTATTTATGTATTTAACATGAACTGAATATTTCTTTCCCCATTAAGTTCGTCTTAACGAGAGATTACTGTAGTTGGAAGTTCTTGGGGTCGCTGACTGGGAATCTGAAATGAAAATTGTGAAAAATAAAATACCGGAAACAGAACGGCAACACTATTTTCGACAAATACGTTCAATCTTACTGAAAGTTACTAGTCATTGGTTTTTGGGCTGAATCTGAAATTAAAATTGTAAAAAATAAACGAAAATAGCGGATCCAGAATGGCAGCACTCTTTTCAATAAATATGTTAAAAGTTACTATCCGGTGGTTTTTGAGGTCGCTAATTATGAATCTGGAATCAAAATTATAAAAAACAAAATGGGGGCTAGGATGACAGCACTGATTTCTATAAATACGATTAATTGTGTTGAAAGTTACTATCTGGGGTTTTTTGGGGTCGCTGATTACGAATCTGAAATCAAAATTATGAAAAGCTCAGAAAAAAAAAACAACAAATGTATAATTTTAATAACATTTTATTTATATTTTAATAACAAAAATCTTGGTCATCATCAGTTTCGTTTAATACCAACGACTGAGTTTCCGATGCAGACGAATATGAATCAAGTGAATCATGGCATAACGTCTTTTGCAGAAATTAAAAGATCTTGTGTATAAAAGTCCCAAATACCTTAAAATTACCTGACTCAACTAATTAAAATAACAACAACAAAAATTATTTATGATATAAGCTATTTTATTTCCGTTAGCATTTAAGTTTAAAATTTGAATTTTGCGCCACTACTAGGGCGCCATCTGAAGTGTTAGTTTTAAGTATGAAGTTTGAGAGGCACTGAATAAAAAAGAATGAGGCAGTCAAGTTTTGACAACCAAAAAGCGAAAAAAAAGGACAAAATAATTACGTTTTACAACATCAGGTGTGGGGTACAATCTCAGCAAGGAAAAGGAAATGTCAACCCGACCATCTAGGGCAGAGGTGGTGCAGGCATTATCCCTGGCCAACATAACCGTGCCAGCTAGTGCCACCATCTCGCAGCTCCGCCGCATGTACGAGACGCACTGCCAGAGCCCCGAAGGGGGCCCCGCCGACCACTCGGATACCGAGGAGAGCGCCGAAGACACCGACGCCGAAGATCCCGCCGTAGAAACCGACGCCGCCGACGCTGCAACTCAAGAAGCCGAGGAAACCGGGAAAAATACCGCTATAAGTACCGCAGAGAAACCCGCGGCCACCGCCGAGAAACCAGCAGCCACCACCGAAAGCGCAGCAACCAAAACCGTGAACGTGCCACCGTCCGTCGATCCCGAGGAGGAAGATTTAGACCGGCAATTACGTATACTGCGGAAAAAACGAGAGCTGATGGAGCTCCAACGCTATGTGTCGGAGATGGAGGAAGACCACCTGCGGAGCCCGAGACGTGCAACGCCTATCCGACGAAACGTTGACTATCGTGACGTAGAATACGCCATCACAAAGTATTCCGGGGACGATACGTACGACGTGCGTGATTTCGTGCGCGACTTCGAAGAAACAATGAACCTCGTGGAAGCCGACGAAGCTGATGATTTTACGACGATCATTGGAAGGTACACCAAAGTTCTTCCTACAAAACACTCGTGCGGTTAACTACATCGAACTTCGAGACGAACTCGTCACCGAGTTCGGCCGGCGGTTCACCAGACAAGAAATTCACCGTCAGCTTCGGGAGCGCTCGTGGCAGAAAAGAACGGAATCGCTGAGACGCTACGTGTTAGAAATGCAGAGCCTTGCCCGACGATCCGACATAACCGAAATGGAGCTAATAGACTTCATAGTGGAAGGACTGCATGAAACGTCGCCAGACATATCCATTTTGAGCTCCGCGCAAACCATACAGCAACTGAAGGCCCTGCTGGAGAGATACGAGCAAAAGAAGACAGCGAAAGAGGAGGCGAATCGACCGAGGTATACCGCTGCCAAACCCGCAGCCAAACCCGCAGTCCCCGCCGCCACCGCAGCTAAAACGCCAGATACCGACGAAATTAGGTGCTATAACTGCTCGAACCGCGGCCACCGCCAAAGCAGCTGCCCGTATGAAGTACGACCGAGGGATGTCTGTTTCCGCTGCTGGTGATTTCCAGGGCACAGTCACCACAGCTGCAAAAATCCGAAGAAATTGCATAGACTGTTAAGCCAGATCGCCGCAGTAACCGAGACAACCCGCCGACCGCCGCAAATACTCGACTCCGACGATGAAGATGACGACAGTCTTCGAACCGCCGTCAGCGCAATAAATATAGTAAGTGTTGCTATAGTAGTTAGTCAGACCGAGTGTTCCAAATTTACCGAGTGCTTTTTTATTTCTTTGACACGGGCAGTCCGATTAGCTTAATGCGAAAGTCCGCGAACGCCGCAGCGGTATGCAGAGAAAAAACGACAACAAAATACAAAGGAATCGGAAACGTCCGAATCTCCACCTACGGTAAGAACAAATGTAGAATTCGGTTTTCAGATAAATTTTACGATCTGGACGTTTATGTTGTTCCAGATGATATAATGTCGATACCGCTGCTGCTAGGACGTGACGCGCTGAGATTAATGAATATAAAATTATGTAAATTTAAGAATAAAAATATGAATCCGAATTAAAAACAAACCGCCTTGGTACACTCGATCTGACTAAAATCCCTGACGTTATATTCAAGAGTAGTTGTTCGCAGTCATCAGAAACTAAACTCAAATGTGAGAGACCGAAAGATAGGAGAGTTGAGGAATCGGCAAAAAGCAGAAAACCGCGGATTAGAGGGAAGTCACCCAAAGCGTACGGTGGGTCGAGGGAGGTAAAGGGGGTGTGTGTTTCTCACCGGGGGGAAAGGTCTGCCGTCAAAGACGACGATAAGAAGAATCTTAAGGTAAATCCGAACCTTCCTCGCAGCGGCTCTGAAAACCTCTGCAAGATGATAAACGAAATTTACTTGAACCCGAAAGGAGTTGAAGTGAATCCGCATGAGTACCGCATGGAAATTAAACTGAAGAACGATACTCCGATACATACAGTGGCCCGCCGTCTGTCATATTTCGAACGAGGCGAGGGAGGTGAGGAAAATAATAAACGGACTGTTAGATAGAGGAATCATACGTCCAAGCAAATCACCATACGCGTCCGCAATTGTTCTGGTTAAAAAGGGTGGTGAACTGCGGATGTGCGTTGACTATAGGGCAATAAATAAAATAACTATCCGAGATAATTATCCCTTGCCGATTATACTCGTAGAAGAGTGCATCGAGTATCTGGGAAACAAAAAGTATTTTTCGACATTAGATTTGCGGGACGGATTTTATCACGTGCACATGGAGCAGGATTCGGTAAAATATACCTCGTTCGTAGTGCCGGATGGTCAACACGAATACCTGAGGATGCCGTTTGGGTTGAAGAACGCTCCGTCAGCGTTTCAGCGCTACGTGACGGAGATATTCGAGGACTTTATAGTCTCGCAGAAGATTATAATCTATATGGATGATATAATAATCGCGACCGCTGACTTTGAGACGCATGTTAAGATATTATCTGAAGTATTGAGAAGAGCTGCGGAGAAGGGACTAGACTTGAAGTTAGGAAAATGTAGAATTTGGAATGAACAACACTAAACACAGTTCAACCAAAGAAACACCAAGCAGACTGCTGTTCGGGACGAATTTTCGGAATATTTGGGAGATAAGTGTGACACTCGAGAAGGCAGGAATATAGAAGAAATTAGGAAAGCGGCCTCCAAAGAAATAGTAAAATCCCAGGAAGAAAATTTGAGGCTTTATCGAGAGCGGAGCGTGCCCGCCAAAACGTACGCAGTGGGTAATTTCGTTGTTATACGAAACGTAGACACTATAGTAGGCACAAACAAAAAGTTGTTACCTAAGTACAAGGGACCATACGTTGTCCACAAAGTCCTACCTAACGATAGATACGTGGTTAGAGACATAGAGAATTGCCAGATTACTCAATTGCCCTATGACGGAGTGATTGAAGCAGCCCGAATGAAGGGTTGGTCTAGTAAGATTAAGGAACCGAACGAAACCTTGCACCTTACGTAGAGAAGCAACACAAAAATGATGAAGCCCGGCGGTCAGGATTGAGGACAATCCGATTGTCAGGTTGGCCGAGGCTATAAGCTATTTCCGTTAGCATTTAAGTTTAAAATTTGAATTTTGCGACACTACTAGGGCGCCATCTGAAGTGTTAGTTTTAAGTATGAAGTTTGAGAGGCACTGAATAAAAAAGAATGAGGCAGTCAAGTTTTGACAACCAAAAAGCGAAAACAAACAAAAAAGACAAAATAATTACGTTTTACAATGATGCTGAATATTTGTTGTATTCTCTTATTTTTGCTTAATTTTCCTATGCGATTCGCAATAAGAGACGCACAAAACTTCGGAATTGTAACTTTCAGCCAGATCGAACATATTTGTAAAAAAAAGTGTTGCCATTCTAAGATTTAACTTATTTATAGAAAAGAGAACTAGTTTTTTTTTATAATTTTAACATCATATTCACAATCAGCGACATTAAAAGCCCCCGAGTAACGAGTTTCAACCTAACATGATAATAATAGGAGACTTTAATCAGTTTTTTCTGTGATTTGGTCCCACTGTCCCAAGTTGAGTGATCCACGAAAGACCTTTTAAAACTTTTAGGGGCAGATGGATTTTTAATATGTCCAAGGTAAGGCTATACACTAAAGAACCCAGGTTAAATCAGAGTGGAAGCTCGTGGGAGTTTTCTAAAAGCCTTTTTAAAAATTGAATTCACAAAACAAGCTACTTTTCTAAGGGTACATGAAAATACCATTTTCATCACATATTCGTGACATGATTATTAATTTAAAAAAAATAGCATATAGTACACACCACGAGAAAAATTTTAATTTTACGGGATATAAATCGAACGATTTTTACAAATAATACACCAGTTTGAGGTTACCCTAATTTTACGAATCTTCTAAAAAAATTTTCCCGTGTGAACGAAGGTCAACTTTGAACTAGTATACAAACAACATGGAAACTTACATTGACTAACTGTTTTGGGAACTGATGCTCGGACAACAACTAAAATCAAAAACACCATTCAGGAAATAAAAAAATAAATAAAAAAGTTAATTTTTTGACTTTTGGCCAGCTTTTTGCGAATTTTTTGGCTACTGTGCGACGTCGAGCTGTCGCGCCACTATGATGATGATGAAGATTTCGTTTGGCAATGAAATGTATGTGATATCCGGTGGATTTCAAGTAGATTTCGACCTTTCCGGTGGACCGGAAGTCTTTAAGAGAGGGATTAAAGTACAGTTTTTTTTAAATTATTTTTTGCATTTTTATTTGTAATTGTAACTATGAATCCTAGTGAAAAACTTTCTGAAACAAAATTAAAGATCACAAAAAAAAAAATACATAGGAAATGTTATAACCATTTTTTTCCCTATCTCAAATTGTTTTTGAGATAATCTCATTTGAAAAACACTTTTCGTCACTTATTTGTTTGTTCCCAGGAAATGTAAAAATCATCGTTTATTATGAAAACGGGGTAAATACTAGTCCTACGAGCAAAATGAAATGGATCGATTTTTGTTATTACTAAATAAGCTTTAATTTGAGAAAGTCAGATGCCTGTAGGTATGATGGTTGCTTAGAAAAAGGGAAAACAAGCTAGCCTTCGAAGCGTGAAGGGCATCATACTTTCGTTGTGCCTTATGGTGCATTTGCCACTTTGAAATTTTTAGTAAAACTTGTCCCGATTTCACTGTTCCTATGAGAGGTATATGAAATAGTGAGCCGATTTCAATCAAATTTAAGGACGGATATTATTGAATAATATGAAATTTCGTAAAGATACCTTTACGAAAGAAATAAAAAAGTTTTTCTAACAAAAACTTGCTTTTGGAACGGTCATTCCTATGACAGCTATATGATAGAGTAGTCCGATTTCAACTAAATTCAGGAATGTTATTTGACTAAAGATATTATTGATTAGTGTGAAATTAAAAAAAAACAAATCTTTAGAAATAAAAAAGTTATTCTCACAAAGACGAATTTTGGACCGGTCGTTTCTATGGTAGCTATATGACATAGTGATCCGATTCCGTTGGTTCCGACATATTTCCAGCGTGCAATAGAGAGAAGGCTTTGTACAAAATTTCA
This sequence comes from Chloromyia formosa, assembly GCA_964017055.1. Taxonomy (NCBI): domain Eukaryota; kingdom Metazoa; phylum Arthropoda; class Insecta; order Diptera; family Stratiomyidae; genus Chloromyia; species Chloromyia formosa. The sequence continues at coordinate 65,241,195 of OZ024818.1, forward strand.
GCTCAATAGCCTTAAAACTGAGGGACTAGTTTGCATAGAACCAGACAGAGAGACGAACAGACAGACAGACAGACGGACAGACGGACAAAGCTTAATCGACTCGTCTTATCATACTGACCAAGAATATATATAGTTTATATGGTCGGAGATGCTTCCTTCTGTGCGTTGCAAACTTCATGACAAAGTTAATATACCCTTTCACATCCGTGAAGGGTATAAAAACAGATATTTTGTGAAAAGTGGGGTTTTCACCTTTTTTATGTAACTATCATCCCAGCGGATATCTGACTTACTCAAATTAAAGCTTATTTAGTTATAAACAAACTCGATCCTAATTATTTTCCTCGTGGGACCAGTATTTAAGCCGTTATTTGATAAAACACATAGAAAATGGCGATTTTCCCTACTTCGTGGGAACAAACGATCAATTAAGAAGGGGTGTTTTTTTATATATATTTTTTTGTGGTCTGTAGTTTTATAATTACGCGAAGATACGAAAATTTTTTTTAACCCCCTCCCTCAAGGACTTCTGGTCAACCGGGGAGGTCGAAAACTTAGATTTATAATAAGACCGTAACTACAAATAGCATATCCAAAAATCAGTTCTACCCCATTTGAAGCGAAGTAGCCAAGGGTGTTGAGACTGCCCAGACACCCCAGACTGCCTTATTTCTAGTAAAATATAAAAAAGAAAAAAAAAATGTCAAAAATTATATTTTCCGAATTTTCTCTATAACGAGGTAATTTTCCGTTCCCCTGGCAGTGCATTATAGAGAGACTCGGCCGTAGTAAGTTAAAATAGTAATGAATGTAAATTTTTGTGAGTCCTTTTTCTACCACTTCTTTCTACATTCCACATTTATTCTCGATTTGTTTCACATCACAATTGAGAGTTTTCGTGTTATTTTGCATAGTTTTGCTCGGAAAAATAGACTTTGTAACATATAAAACATTTAATTTTTTATTATTTTTTTGTGACTTTTCTTGTAACCGTAGCCACTGCAGTTTATGTAATTCTTGTCTTTCATTATTTTTTTATCGGGGAATAATTTTATGTTGTTCTCAACCACGCCCCTTTGTGTCCCAGGTACACGATCATTCTCCCTCTTCTTGATGTCACCCTCCCGCTAAGGACGCGCCTACGATAATGCAAATATGAATTCATATCGGATCGGACTGTATATAAGTACAATATGTAGATACGGTAAATTGTGTATTCTATTGAAAACTGCAAAGATTATATTTACTCGCTCTATACCCTACAAGGGTAAACCCACTATTAGCCAAGACGCATAAATAACGTCGATTAGGAATGTACCTCGAACTTCCATCGAACCATCAATTTCATAGAACGGTGGAAATGAGCAGATTTTTTTCAGCACGTTCTATGAAATTCATGGTGCGATGGAAGTTTGGTTGTGCGCAATCGTGTGTGGCGACCATTAAAAGGCCTTGTTGACTCTTCTCCATGTTAAACTTCCATTTTCCATTGAGGCAGAACGGAGGTCGATTTTTTCTGCTCTTTGTTCAACAGTAGTCAGACGGAAGGGCGGTGTGGCCCGCCCAGGAACCCGGGATTTCCAGGTCGGGCCCCAGGGTCACGTATCGATTTCGGTACTGGAACCCTTACTTCCGAGTTCGAAGCTCCCAACGCGGCTGTCGTTGCAATCAAACCAGGTATGAAGTACGTCTTGAATTCGATTGCAAAAATTATCAGGTTTTTTCCCGGGCCCAAGCGGAGGCCGCTAATGTCATTATAGCATAGCAGGACCCGGCCCGAGCACAGGGCCGGCGAAAGGTGTGTTGGATCTATTGGGACCTCAACACACGAAATTTTTCCTGTGTTGAATCCAACAGACGAAATTTTCCCTTCGCGTTATTAATAAATCGATTATTGAAATATTTAAAGACTGTTAGAGTAAAATTACTTTTTTTTAAATAAAAAAGTAACAAATCAAACTACTGTTTATATTCTTCTACTATTTAAGAACATTGTGTTGGTAAATGCGGAAATACAAATCACGGTTGTATTGATAAATCCAATACACGAGATTTTCTCCTCATGTAATTTAATATTAAAATACTGAGTAAGTATTACAGTTAATTTGTTTCCATTTGTATTGTAAATAAAAAATAGCCACCATTTATATGCTTTCACTTTTCAAGAACATTTTATTTAGAAAAGCAAATCGTTGCTGTGTTGATACAAATTGGCGCGAATGTCGAGGTCCAGAATTTTAATGAAAATTCCGTGTGTTGGACTGGCCGGCCGACAGCTTTTAGCATGGGCAAATAATTGTTGGGTTGATGAAAATTGGCGGGAAGGAAAAATTCATAATTGCGTAACTACCACGACGTAAAAAAATACCTCTTCGTCTCGAGTCATCCCAGTCAGAAAATCATGATTATTCGACTCCAGAAGATATGTACCGCAAATTTTATTATTAAATTTTCGACCAAATTTTCATATCACGGAAAAGTCGTTTTCGAACGGAGTCCGCTCAGTTTTTTAAATCATTGGAAGCTTTTGCAGTCGGAAAATTACTGGATTTAGAGGAAATTTGTGCCTTTTATAAAGGAGATTTCGAAAAAAAGAAATTACAAGATCACTGCGAAGTATTTTTGAAAATTGCGAAGAATAAAAACGTAGAATTAAGAAAATTTATGGATTTGATTAACTTTTTGCGCGACAACAATTGGTGTTTTGGAATTGCCCCCGAGTACGTTCGATTTGTTAAGTTACTTATGACGATACCCGGATCATCATGTTTAAACGATATTGCGATTTTACACATCTATTCAGAGTTGGCTAAAAAGTTAAACATGGATGAACTATTAAATGAGTTTATAATGAAAAATACAACACGAACAGCGGTTTTTGCTTTGTGTAATAACTGAAAATTATTTATTTGTGTTTTCACTTGCTATCGTTAGATTGAATTAGAGTGGCGGAGGCGAGAGTGGTCGAGTTCGTCGTTTGAATGTTAATTCAAAACTCCAAAATCCAACACACGAGTTTTACCTGTTCCGCCGGCCCTGCGAGCCTACCCTTTATGAGGAGATTTCGGTAAACATGATAAGTATATACTTCTTTATCCATCATGTTGTATTATACGTCGCATTTATTATAAAGTCATTCTGACATTCATTCAAGTGATATACAATTGTTATACATAGTATGTTTACATTATAAGCTTAAGCTATGTTTATTTGTAATATTATGTAAATACGTTTACACGACAAACCACACAACAATATAGTAGGCTTCTACACCGAACTGAACCAGGAGTTGAGTAAACTCGGCCTCGGCGCCAAAAACATTTCTGCTTGCTCCTTTGATGGAGCAAGCAAGACTAAAAGAAGATATTGCAGACTCCATATTTACACACTGTGCAGGTCACTGGGGAGACCGGTAGTGCAGTGTGTTGTGGCATCAGTCTCATGTTTGACTACCAGTGTTTCGGGTTCGAGTCCCGTCCACGACGACGTTCGTGGCCATGGATGTGCAGGAGGTGCATGCTGGCAACTGAATTCTCCGAAACAAGTTTATGCCATCGAAACGTCAACTAGGCCACATGGACCAGTTGACGCGCTATGCCCCACAAGGGGTTAGGGCAATTGAGAGAGACTGTGCAGGTCACTACCTCAAATTAATTCTTGCCAGCTGCTCAGAGTACTGGAATGTAATAAAAGTCTTTGTCCGGCCTGGTAAAAAGGACAAAACTGGTTGATTTTCTTCTATGCATGGAAGACATTCAGACATGCGGCTTACTTGATGCTAATGCGTGTTTCACTGCCGAATCTCCGAGCAGTAACTGATGCAAGCTTGAGACGGTTCTTTTGTCAAAAATAATGTTCAAGATTTACGATCTGTCAGCTCCAGTATCTAATGTCCTGCAATCCATGCAAATCGACTACTTGGTCACCATCACCTTAATCCAAACACTTCAAAAGCAACTGAAGAATATGAGAGACAAGTTAGACGACTTTCTTGAGGAAACAATGCAATACATCAATCTGGTCAATGAGCAAGTGGAGGAATCTAGCTGTACTACTGCATCCGTTAGTTGCGACTTCACTTAGGAACTCCCCGTGCACCGCGCTCCTCGTGCTCGAGAGGAGCTCGGACAGACAGTCAAAACGCATTAAACGGCAAAACTTATTTTTTTTTCATGTGAAAAAAAAAACACCTGAAAAAGGAAAATTAAGAAAATAGAACAAAAAACAAAAAAGTACCGCAGTAATGAATCACCTTTTTCCGGTTTGTCTACAAATTTTTCCTTGCAAAGGCCATGCGGGCATGTTTGTGCCGAAGATATAATTTAAGATGTAATTTCGGCATCGTAAGGAGAAGGAGTTTTTGCCGTTTAATGCGTTTTGACTGTCTAAAGACTCAACACTGAGAAAAATCTGGGGTTGTAAAATTTAATTCAAACACTTTTAAATCAATGTATTTGACTTAAATGAAACAATTTAAAAATAATATGACAAAAAACTTGTTTCTAAATTCAATTTTTTAAAATAATGTAACATATTTTATTTTAAAATGGAAACATTAGAAATTTAAAATGTAGCATTTTAAAGTAATAAGATTCGCTTTGATTGGAGTGTATTGTAAGAAGTCACGTTATGAGTATTTCGAAATTTACTGTTGTCATTCTTTTTTCTCTGCCTCTATGCAGTGCATGTGTCTTATGATAAGTGATTTGTTTGTTAATATTTTGCGTTTATCGTTTGTTGACAAGTGCTGTGCAGTAACTTCGCCTAAATAGTTTTAAAAATTTGTTTGTCAAGTTTTTCTTTTCTGCATTAGTTAAAACGTGACTAATGTCTCGTATTGAATAACTTTTTTGAAATTTTATGAGAGAACTTCATTTTTGTGAGCCGTTATTCATGGTAACCTCAAAACCGTTACTTTCTCGCATGCGTAACACCACGTCCAGCGTAAATACGGGCAATGCGGTGCATGCGTTACGGTGCGTTGAATACGTGATTACCACCAAACGCCAGTTAAATGAAACTCTTATCACCAGGCCCGTGCGCAGAAATCATCCAGGGGAGGGGGGTTTGAACTTTTCTATTGGTGAGTTTTTTTTTGCGAATCTATCCGGTGTAGGGCAGGCTAATAACACGCGTTACAACAACACACACTTATACGGGTTACTGTCGCTGCCCAAGTGATTAATAGTTACAGAACACCCTGTATTTGCATACTAAAAAAAGCTTTCAAAGAGAGAACCTGAAATTTCTTCTCAAAAAGATTATACTTTGAGAAGAAATCTCAGAAACCTGTTCAGATGCTGCGTCTTTATCGTTTGAACCATCGACGAGCTAACACGCTCCGCTATTAGCTCCGCCGAGTAGCCAAATAAGTATTTGAGGGCTGTATATTGATATTATTTATTAGTTACCAAGAAATATATGTACCTTTTTTATTTGTTAATATTACTCGTTTATTTCTGAGTTTGGCATTTATTTTTCGGCAACTAAAAGTGGCGACGAGGATGGGATATCCGGCAGTGTCTAATTCATGCTAATTCCAAAAGGAAAAATTGTGGATAAAAGAAACTGTATTTCTAACCCCGAAACGGCAATTGAAATAAAGGACGTTGTACGTTTCACGTTTAGCCGGATATCCTCGAATTAGAAAGTTGCGATTTGGAAAATATGCCATAGTGTATAACACGTGTAACTTACGTATTTTGGAATCTAACCTAAACAGGTGAAACCAAGAAGAACGAGGGATCTACAATACATATGTATTTGCAAGCGGCGATCTTTATTTTATGCAGTGCAACGGCAACCGTCTACGAAAAATTCGTAGCATCACGAGAAACTGGATGATGAGATTAATATTCTAATCTCCATACACTCAATACTTTGTACCATTTTGGAAATTTTCAATTGGACATATCTGTAATTTGATAGCGATTTGAACATAGCAGCGCAGTAAAATCTACAGAGAACCATCTTCATTCAGCAGCATTAATTGGCAGAATCGAAATCGAAATATATTCGCATATGACATTGGAAAAAGGCTTGAAATAAGGTACAATTACTATTACATTATGAATTTAAAACAATACTTCTGAATTCAAGACACTCTAACAAATATTATAACCGTAATACCAGTTGTGCTGTGTGTCGCATTGATATCAGACTTTACTTTTTTGACCCCCAGGTTTAAATAGTGTTTAGAAAATTCCTACATTGCCGAGCTCACTACAAAATTATTTTCTGTGACAATATTAAAACAGTGAAATAATTATTTCATAAGTGCAAGATGACTGCGCTTACAATTGATCCTTTGCGCTATTTGAACAAATTACCTGAATTTCATGGTGATTCTAGTGACTTGCAATCATTTTGTGATCTAATAGATAGAGTGCACCCATTTCTCCAAACTTTTGATGTACCAGAATCTTTTTTCAGACATCATTAAGAGTAAGCTTAAAAACAAAGCAAGAGAAGTGATTGACATCAATTGCGAAGCCACTTCTTGGAACGACATTAAGACAGTTCTAATAAATAATTTCGGCGAACGATTGAGTTTGGAAGAGCTTTTTGATTCAATGAGGGCCACAGTTTTTAAAACTAACGCTGTAGATTTTTATAATGAGATGAAGGTTAAATTGCGAAAACTTAATAATAAGGCTCAGCTTATATTAGGACCAGGCGCCGCTACCAATGAGTGTGCTAAGAACAATAGGAAGTCTGCTTTAAATATTTTTGTCAGTAAAATTCCGGAACCAATGAAATCAATTTTAGTTTGTAGGAATCCGGAAAATTTAGAAAAGGCGATGGACATTTTATTTCAAGCAGGCTATGCCTACACAAACCCTTACAGGTTTAATAACAATAAACCAAAAACTAATAGTAACGAACAAGTACCTAATAATCAAAATAATCGTCAGACGAATAACAGAAACAATTCTAATGGAACTCAAGGAAATCGAAACAACAGACAAGACGGACAGAATCAGGGAAGAAATTACAACGACGATAACCATAGACAGACTTCTAACAATCAACAACACTGGAGACAACGCCAATACCAAAATACTAATTCACAAGATAGACAACCTGAAGCTCCATCTCACCCTAATTTAAACCATCAGCCACCAGAGCCGATGGATGTTAACAACCACGAATTTCAAGAAAATTTTCACGAAGCAGCCTCGATAAGAACCTACCATATATAAAAATAAAATCAAAACGAAATCCCCTGAAGTTTATAATAGATACAGGAGCCACAAACTCATTTAAAAACCCTGGCCTATGCGATCCCAAATGGGAGGTCTCCATGCATGAAATAACTCTTAAATCACTTCTACATAATGTTTCAATTACTAAAAAGGTGGAAGTGCCTATGTTTGAAGAACTGAGTAGTGACACTTGTAGAATTGCATTTTTTGTGTGCAAGTTTCATGACTTATACGATGGAATCATCGGGAATAATATTCTAAGAACACTAGGCGCTGTTATAGATTATAAGAATAACTTATTAAGGACTAGTAACAAAACAATTCCACTTCATTTTCAATTAGATACACAATGCAGAAACCATATTTTCAATGAAAGGGGTATATACCACATAAAAGTACCCGTCGAACAAGAAGGCGGATTAGCTTACACTAGCGGAAAGTCTTCGCATGATAATAATATAATTTTAGAAGAGGGTGTTTACGAGGTATCTAATTATGAAATGAACACGATTATAAGAATTGAGGAAGACTCGGAAAAATCTGTCCAATTTCATACACAAGAAACGACACCAGTAACTTGTGAAAACTTTAATGTAATCGAGGAAGCCCAACCGAAGCCTCTTTTAGAACAAATTCGAACAGATCATCTCAATGGTGAAGAAAAAGATAAATTGATGAAAATTATCAAGACTTATTCTTCTATATTCTATAGAGATAACTCTGATTTGACATTTTCACATGTCATTAAACACCAAATCCGTACAATCAATCAAAGCCCAATTTTCGCAAAAACCTATAGATACCCGTACATCCACAAGAACGAAGTACAGGATCAGATTAATCAAATGTTAGAAAAAGGAATAATTAGGCCAAGCAATTCGCCATACTCAGCACCAGTTGGGGTGGTTCCCAAGAAGTTAGATGCTAGTGGTAAGAAAAAATGGCGCATTGTCATCGACTATCGTAAATTGAACGAAGTTACGATCGATGACAAATACCCCATACCTAATATGGATGAAATTCTTGAAAAATTAGGAAGGTGTCAATACTTCACCTCCATAGACCTCGCCAAAGGATTTTACCAGATAGAGATAGCCGAAAACGACGTACACAAAACCGCATTTAGTGTTGAAAACGGACATTATGAATTCCTTCGCATGCCGTTTGGTTTGAAAACGGCCCCTGCGACGTTTCAACGTTTAATGAATACGGTTTTCTCCGACTACCTTAATAAAATATGTCTGATCTATCTAGATGACATTATAATTTTTTCAACATCCCTCCAAGAGCATTTAGAATCCATACAGAAGATTTTTCAAAGACTGAAAGAAGTAAATCTGAAAGTGCAATTAGACAAATCAGAATTCTTGAAACATGAAACAGAGTTTCTCGGGCATATCATCACGCCCGAAGGAATTAAGCCCAACCCTTCGAAAATCAATTGCGTTCAGAAATTTCCAGTTCCAAAAACTCAAAGGGAAATCAAACAGTTTTTGGGACTCACTGGCTACTATCGAAAATTTATTAAAGATTACTCGAAGATAGCCAAGTCAATCACTCAATATCTCAAAAAAGATAAGAAAGTGAATGTGCATGATGTTGAATACCTGGAAGCTTTTGAAACATTAAAAAATTGTTAGTAAACGACCCTATCCTGAGATATCCCAATTTCAATAAGGAATTCACCATTACAACGGATGCCAGTCAGTTCGCCCTTGGCGCGATACTTTCCCAGGAAGACCATGCCATCTGCTATGCGAGTCGCACGCTAAATGGCCATGAAGTAAAATATAGCACTATTGAAAAAGAAATGCTCGCGGTCATATGGGCAACTAAATACTTTCGTCCATATGTTTTCGAACGGAAGTTTACAATTGAAACCGACCACCAACCTTTACAGTGGTTATTCTCCATCAAAGATCCAAACTCTAAACTAATCCGTTGGCGTTTGAGATTAGCAGAATTCGATACGTCATCAAATATAAGAAAGGGACTAAGAATGGAAATGCAGACGCTTTATCAAGACTGGCTGTAAATCATATTGATATGGAAGACTCTCCCATAAAAAGCACAGAAAACCCTTTGAACTTTTATAAGCAGCAAATAATAATTCAAAAGAAACCCTGTGGAAAAATCCATATTAAAACATCCAAAATTTTCAAAAATTCCAGAACAAAAATTTTTGTCAACGAATTAGTTGAACAAACTTCCATTACACTACTCAAAACGCATTTTGATCTTAACAAGACGAATGCAATTTTCGTTGAAGATGAGGATCTCTATAATTCCCTTTTAGACACTTACAAAAAACATTTCGATGACGTAAGCAATAAATTAAAAATTGTCAGATGCAGCAAAATTTTGGAAGACATAGTAGATGAGGATAAATTAGCCGAACTAATAGAGAAGGAGCACCTCAGAAACAACCACAGGGGAATTAATGAGAATTTCGCGGAATTGAAACAAAGCTTCTACAACCCAAGATTACGTGAAAGAATTACACAATTTATTAATAACTGTGATCCAGGCGGCCAAGGCCCGACGTCGGGCTGTCGCGCCACGATGATGATGATTAATAACTGTGAAACTTGTAACTTAGAAAAATATGACAGACACCCAGTTAAACAGGAATATCAGATTAGTGAATCTCCAAATGGACCAAGGGAGATTGTTTATGCTGACGTGTTTTACAGTTTGAATAAAAGTATGTTCTTAACATTAGTAGATAAATTTTCCAAACATGCGCAAGCTATTAAAATTAATAGCAGGGCATGGACTGAATTTAAAAGGGCTCTCCTCCAGTACATTAGTATCGTGAGACATTTTAAGAAACTGGTTGTTGACAATGAGTTAGGTATGAAAGCAATCCCATTAACCGAAATGTTCAAGGAAAAGGGTATACAAGTCCATTTCACTTCCAATAACAATCACACATCTAATGCCGACATGAATCGAGTGCACAATACGATTAACGAACATTTGAGAATTCTTAGGCATGATCCCAATAAAAATATAGATAGCGTTGAAGAAAAAATACTGAAATGCATTACCTTCTATAACAACACCATACACTCATCGACAGGCATTAAACCCATCGACTTTTTCCTTGGGCTTGTAAGTGTAGACGACTATGAGCAAATCAAAGATAAGTTGCAAAAAAATAAAGAAAGACTAATTAATAAGCTAAATGAAATTAGGGAAAATGTTCCAATACAATCAGGACCAATTTTTATTAAGGAAACCAGAGGAGGAAAGAACCACGCCAAATTCCGCAAAGTTGATGTTAAGACACTAGATGAGGATCATGTCATTACTAACTCAAACCACAAATATTATAAATCACATATTAAAAGACTTAAGAAATATCAGAATATAGAAAATCCCACCATTAAGGCTTCAGAGACAAGTAGGCAAAAAGGATTTAAACGTTGAACAATTCAACAACAAAAATTATAGTTAACAGTAGAATAATGCACAGAAAATAATTTTTGAATTGAGAATACGAGTATAAATGCTTAAATCATTATAGCAACAAAGTGAATCTTTTCAAGTATATTTCAAGTTTTGATTTAAATTTTTGCTATAATATGGCAGATAATATAATATCTCTAGTTAATAAAATAAATATAATAAATGAATTTGAGAGAGAGGAAAATTACAACAGATGAAGAAATAGTCATACATTCAAATCAAATTAAAATCAGCTGAAATGTAAATACAGTAATAGTTTTATTGCTTCGATAATAATTTGATACCTAATGCGACATGCAACTTATTATTAATTAGAAAAAAAAAACTTAAAAATAAGGATCATTACAAATTCAATATACATACACCATTTAATTTGAATATTTATATTTATTGTAACAATAGAAGTTTTGTAATTGCTTATCGGTATCCCAATATATGTAATAAGAGAACCGAGCCAAGCATCATGGTGCGGCGAGGGCAGGAAAGCGGGATGGCACGTGCTTGTACTAGCTCCGTTCGTGAGTCGCGGGGTGGGGTCTTTCTTTCCTGTGATTCCCATATTCCTTTTACATCTAATAAAAAAAATCACTCACGTGCCGGAACAAAGAGAAAAAAAAATGTAAGCTGAAAATCCAAAGAAAATAAATGACTGAACATCCTGTAACCGAAGAAAATACAGTGAATAACAACCAAAGCGAATCCGATGACTCATGCTTATGCGTCCGGATGGAATGGAGCACTGCCGACTTAACCCACCTCAACCTTTAAGTCCCGCGGCAACTTTGGGGACTTCCCGAGCGGAATCGAATTACTCTGCGGATTGGCACTACATCACGGGAAGAAGGGCGCTTTAACAAGAAAAGACCGGGGTATAAGAAACTATTCCATTATTATTTTTAATGCCATTGTGGTTTTACAACAAGTTTCATACAAGAAAGTGAATTGAACCAATAGCCCGTGTAATAAAATCCAATTGAATTCAAATGATCAAATTAATGTTAACTTTAGCATTATTATTTTTTTTTTTTTTTTATTTTTTTTTTTTTAAAGAGGAAAGAATTTTAAGAGAAATTCTAAATAACACTTCGTTTTTCTGAAAATTTCCTAGCAGTTACAAGTTATAAAATTATAGACTTACCAATATTCCGGAACGGCCGTTGGGGAAAAGGTATTACAGACAAATTTACAAGAAAAACTATGTCATGCAACTATGCATACGAGTATATTGGCTATGGCTATTTAAGAAAATTAATAGGTTTACACGCAAGTATCTTTTTTTTTTTTTAGCTTTAAATTGTTTTAAATGATAAGATTGAATTGAGGCTTATTCGGGAATAAATCTTCATGAAGCGAATTTTCTTCTTTTCCGTTACGATATTCTCCTCGGTTATTGAACGTTGCAAGTTGTGGCGTCGTTATCGCCAGAAACGATTTTATCTGGTCCTTCTCTGGTGATGTTAATAAAGGCGCATTGACTGATAACGGTGCATGCGTTTGCACGTTTTAGGAAATTTAGCGCATATTAACTGGACCGAGAATGGAAGCGAATATTAGATCGCTTCAAAAAAATACAACCAAGCGAGTAGAAAAGCGCCGATTAGTTTGCATTAAAGGCAATCGCGTTTTCTGATTTTTAAGAGTATTTCCCTGTCTGGTTATTTCTTGAACCACTCGTCTGTTTCCCTTTATTTTTGGTGAAGACTCGGAATATTCGATTTGGCCACTCTGCGTTCGGTGAGATCTTAACTGATTTGTCACTGCACTGCACCAAACAAAATCGCGCCTTACTTTAATGGCTAGTCTATTACTAATCTTCTTACTGAAGAAACTACTTTTAAATTATATTTAAAAAAAATTCCAAGCGACCATTGCTCGGTCCTGGATAAAGAAAATCGACCGTCTTCCTTCACGGATACTTTTTCAATCCCTGTTCAATTTCAAATTTTTCAGCTCATCGTCCAAAATCCCTCTATCTCCAAAACGGGAAACTCCGAATCAGCCCTTTTCCCCCAAAAATCATCATCCACCCCCATCACTTCACCCGCCTGACCTTAAAAAAATTATGTACAAAAAGAAATACATGCATATTCGGATCGATCAATCCAGATCCGATCGATCAAACCAGATCCGATCGATCTGCCTCCCACCCAATTCGCAAATCAAATTCAGCAATGCTATCTCCAACTATTGATTGCACGCATAGCCGAATTAGATGCATACATATTAAATTGTATGCCCGTACTGCCTGCACAGAAGCAGACACGAGACACTGGCCGTCGACACGGCATACAGATAAGTGCAATATTGCACTATCAGTGTTGTCGTCGCTGCCATTGCTAGTATAGGCAAATGTACGTACGTACAGATAAACCAGGTGATTGATTTGCCTTTATTTTAGACGATACGACGATTATGATATACAGCATTGAATAAATGCTGTAGGGCCGGTACAGCTGATAAGTGCCGTGTAGCAAACTGAGCCTGCAGATAGATACGGGTTGCTCTATTGGTGGGTGAATATTTAGCATCTCCGATGCTCAAAGATAATTTCCAATCTTCAGAAATAGAGAATAATACAAGTATTATTTTAAATTTCTGAACTTCGAAAATTTACATCGAGCCCAAGAAGAGCCAAACATTACATATAATTTTGAACTGTATAATACAATAAACACATTAAATCAAATATGGAAAAAATATAAAATTAATTGAAAATATTTCGAAATTGTTTAACAGAAATATAAAACTAAATATGAAAAAATGTATATATATATTATAAAGAATTGAATTGCCAAATAGATATGTGCTTACATGTATGAATAATTAATTGTAGTGGATACCGCTCAATCAATAATCATGAATTATGTGATAGTTAGGATAATAAGAAATATAATTTCGAAAATTTTTTTTCCTCGTCGGAGCCTCGGGTTAACAAAGGGGGAGTTACAGAACACCCTGTATTTGCATACTAAAAAAAGCTTTCAAAGAGAGAACCTGAAATTTCTTCTCAAAAAGATTATACTTTGAGAAGAAATCTCAGAAACCTGTTCAGATGCTGCCTCTTTATCGTTTGAACCATCGACGAGCTAACACGCTCCGCTATTAGCTCCGCCGAGTAGCCAAATAAGTATTTGAGGGCTGTATATTGATATTATTTATTAGTTACCAAGAAATATATGTACCTTTTTTATTTGTTAATATTACTCGTTTATTTCTGAGTTTGGCATTTATTTTTCGGCAACTAAAAGTATTAATCTCGCGTAAATTTACCCGGGTTGGAACCTAAGCTCAACTTTAAATCGATCAACGAATTTCCCTTTATAAGATTGTGAATTTCATGGAGTTGTGAAATTGGAAATGGCGATTTTGATTTGATTTTGTCTGATAACATAATCTTTTAGGTTTTAGCTAATTTATGCTGTCGCAGTAAGCAGCGACAAACTCAATGTTTACTTATGGTATGTTATAATTAAGTTTAGCCTCTGTCCTCAATGAATATGTCCCCCACATCAGAATGCGGCGACGCACAATGCGTCGCACACGCAATACGCGATACGAAACTCAAACAAACGAAGCGTTGATTATCGCTTATATATCGAGTTGTTGTTGCGTGTGTTGCATCGCGTAGCGCATCACTCTTGTGTGGGGACTGCCTAACAAACAATACCAAACATTTTTCAATCCTTCCCGCAGCCGGACAAAAAGACTGGAGCCATGGATTCTCGTCGATGGCAGTTTTCACTGTAAATGCTTTAGAATATTCATATAAGGGGGATTCACGCTCCCTGTCGTAAATATCGTATACTTCGTATTCGTCGTAAACTTCTGCCATCTGTACAGTAAAATGACAGAAGTTTACAACATTACGACAAATACGAGGTTTACGACGTTAGCATGAATCCCCCTATAATGTAATATAGCATTTAAGTACTTACATTCTCGTTATCTAGGCGCGGGTTTTTGTACAAAAATCTTCGAATATCCATTATCGTTTAAAAAAAAATTCAAATTCCCAAACTGATGCGGCTAGCCATAGCACTGTTAATGGAGTATGTAAAAATGCATTCGCACCGTAACTGTCAGTTTCACCATACACTGTCGATCTCGAACTCGAACCTGGTACAAATGTCCTCTGACACACACGCACACTTCACATAGGTGTGAAGAAAACCGGTCCACTTGTACTAGGTTCGTGTTCGAGTTCGACATTGTATAGTGACACTTAGGTCACAGTGGCACTCGAAAGAAATTGAAAAAGGGCAGAAATCCAAATTAAAAGTACATTTGAATCGTTTGGTATTGGCAAAATACGAGTGATATTTGTACCCTAAACTTTTAGTATAGGGTATATTGCTTTTGTCACGATGAAAATATGTAACACCTTATGAAAAACTGACAAATTCATAGAAAATTTTTTGTCTTCCCCATGTTCAAATGGTCAAAATTTCGTTAAGAATTGTTCATTGCCAATGAAATTTTTTACCGAGAAGTATTAACTTCCAGTGGATGAAAATTATATTCATTTTAAAAATCCTTTGGTAGAGAATCCCAATGGGAGGGGGGGCGTGAATCCCAAGCCCCCCTGCTTATCACAGAATGGCATCACAACACTCAACTGCAGGAAAATGCAAAAGTCTGCATAAGGTCTAGATACACAGTGTCCGTACCAGGGCAGCGCCGTAGTCGCCCGTATACTGGCGATCTACGGTAAGCGAATTGTACCATATAAAACAGTCTGCTGGTCCACACGGACAACAGACAGTCACCTGCACGTCACGGGGCGGACCGTGCCCGTTTAGTTTGGTTTAATTTTTCTCGCTCACGGTGCGGTACGGAAAGAAATTGGATACACACATAGCCGAACACGGAGCAGCCGCCGCCGAGTGGGTTGTTGTGTAGCCATCATACGGCGAAGAAAATGTACAATGTTGATTAGATAGACACACGTTTGCATCGCATGCAATTAAAGTCGCTAGGAAGAATCGCGGGAATCGGGGACACATGGGAAACACACGGTTGGTCTCGGTTCTCGGAACGGGTACTGTGTGGTTTCGCTTGCAATGTACGGTCATGTAACCGATATACGGGCGACTACGGTGCTATGCCCTGGTACGGGCACTGTGTGTCTAGTCTAGACCTTAAAGAGCCTGTCTAGACGCACAGAGGCTGGAATTGCAGCAAAGGACGGCACCACTAAATATTAAAATTATGTATTCATTAATTCACAAATTACTTTTACGAAAAAAATAAATTATTTCGCCTACGTAAATTGTTGTTTTAATAATCTTTGTAACGCAATTCTTTAAATATAAAATACTTGCGAGACCTATAATCAATTGTTTGCTCAAAAAAATAGGCTAAACTTGAAAACACACAAATATGAGAATTGTCCCTAATAATTCGGCAGCCCACTGTAGTGTTGGAAGCAAATGACGATGAAAAGCGCCTGGTAGATCTTTTGGAAAATTTCGAGCTTGGCGAAATTCTGCCTTTTTTGAAAAGTAAGTACGCGTAGAATTTCTGTTATAATTAAAAGTACTAATGCGGGCAATTCGATTTGAGACGCGGACGGGGTGTCTTTCATTAGTGACACACCTTCAAAGGGACATTTTTTGAGAAACAATGGTAGAAAGAAAGAGTATTAGTTCTAAAATACTAGGGTAAAAAGCAAATTTTTCCATAATTATCGCTTGTAAAGCTACAGTCTTTAGGTTGTGGTAGATGTTGTGGGTGTGCTGCTTTGTTATTCACAGAGATTAAGTTTGTTGGTGTTCCTTTGGTAAATGGTAGTATGAACACATTCCAATCGTTGTAGGTAAAAACTAAACCAATTGTTTGTTTTACCAGCCACCACAACTCAGAAAGTGTATCTTCACAAGCGTTAATTAAAGAAACTGCTAGAAATTGGTTTTTGCCCTAGAATTTTAGCGCGACTATTCTTTCTTTTCCAATTTCTTTTTAAAAATTTCTCTGATATACTTTTTACTTTTTTCTAACTTCTTTTTTGAAATGCATATGCGATATTTGCCCCAAAGGCTAGCCCATTGTATTCAGTGCCCAATTTTGACATTTTGTTTTAATTTCTTTTGGATTCTGGTGTAACGTTCCGAGGCTTGAGATATCTAGATAGAAGAGCTATCAAGATACAAGCCGAATTTAATGAAAAGCTGTCGATTTGGCGGAAAAAAGAAGTAAGGTCTTATTGAAACGGTATCCGATAATATAATATCTTACACCTTTCAGTATGGAGTTGATGATGAAACACTAACTGTGAATAGAATTACGAACTAATATTTTTCCTCCCCCACTATTCCCCTTTCTACAAATTTCAAGAAAATGCGAAAAAATGGAATGTACTCAACATTACCTTTCTCACGACACCTCACTTGCCTATACCAGTCGATAAAAAAAATTTGAGCTTAATTTCGCCTCTATGTGGACCCCTCCCCCCTTCCACTCGGTAAAGTTTGCCAATTACGACGCAGCGCCCCAACTAATCTTTACCCTTTCAAAAATGATTAATTAAATAACTGCAATTCGCACTACGAAAAACAACATGAAAGTAGTACTCACACCTACATATGAGGCCGGTAGGTGTAATTTTTGTGTGGATAGTGTCAAAATGCCTAACTTTAATGTACTATTATTAAATATTATGTGATTGTAATGAAACTTAAAGATATTATTGCCAATGGTGTTGGTTATCATTGGCCATCAATATTTTTGACCTCGGCTGTGCTTAAGGCGTGCAGGGGTATGCTAACTGCAACTATAGAAATGTACTATTATTAACCTTTTTTGTTGAGATATCAAAATTCTACGATTTTCGGTTTTCTACACTAGTAAAATGCCGCCTTTCTGCAAATTTTCATATTTCTAAGTATAACGGTATCGAAATGCAAGGGGGGGGGACAAACTCGGATCACATATTTTCCCTCTATCTCTTTTCCCCTTTTTTCAAATTTAATGAAAATACCGGAAATTTAATGTACTCGGTGTTACCTTTCTCATGATACCCCACTTGCCTATACCAGATGAAAAAAAAATTTTGACCTTCATTTCCCCTCTATGGGGACATCTCCTTAAAGTCAGCCTATTACAACGAATCGCTTTCTCCAGCGAATTATAATAATTCTACATACTCCCACAAAATTTCATATATGTAGCTTCTGCCGTTCGTGAGATATTTTATGGACAGACGGACAGACCTTTGACCGATTTCATAAGGGTTTTTTTTTTAATACAAAACCCTAAAAACAGACCATTCCCTATCTGATTAAAATAACGAGCCTGGAGTCCGAAGCGTATATACCCTAGACTTGTACAGACCTAGTGGTGATTCCAAAAGTACCTATTAGTAACGACCATATGCATTTAAAGTGAGTTTCCTATATGGCAAGTTTAAAGGGGTGTTTGGCGATCATTCAGAAGGGTCTTCTCAAAACCAACTAACTAACCCACTCCACAAATATTTGTCGAATTTATCAAGTCGCTAGCTTCATTCTATCGAAAGTTATCGCTTATTTGAAGTTTTACATGTAGGGGAGGTAGAGGTTTCGTTCGACAGATTTTACGTATTTTTAAAATTAGCCAGCTGGATCCTGCTACAAACATTTGATCAAAATTCCAAGTCACTAGCTTCATTTTATCGAAAGTTGGCTCTTATTGTTTAATTGTAGGGGAGGTAGGAATTCCTTGGATCGGATCTGGCTCATCTTTAATACTAACTAAATAAATCTGGGGCGACCGGTAACGCAGTGTGTTGAGGGTATCAGTCTCATGTTTGACTACCGGCGTTTCGGGTTCGAATCCCGTCCACGACGACGTTCGTGGCCATGGAGGTGCAGGAGGTGCATGCTGGCAACTGCATTCTCCGAAACCAGTTTATGACAACAAAACGTCAACTGGACCACATGACGCACTGTGCCCCACAAGGGGTTAGGGCAATTGTAACTAAATCTTACTTCAAATATTTGACCACTGCATTCATTCTATTAAAAGTTAACGCTTATTTGAAGTTTGATTTGTAGGGGAGGTTCCTTGAGTCAAATTTTACCCATTTTCAACTAACTAGATCTTACTACCAACATTCTACCAAATTTTCAACTAGCTGGTGTCATTCTATCGAAAGTTATCGTATTTAAAGGAATATTAATTTTTTTGAAATTTGTAGGGGCGTTAGGTGTTCCTTTGATCGGATTATGCCCAACTTACTAGAACTCAAGTAGCTTCTCACCTCAAGGTTACATGCCAAAAATCAGGTGTCTACGTCAATTGGTTTAAGAGTTATAGACAAAAAACCTGAAAAGTAGGGTAATACGGGGCTCTTTGTAAGAAAATAACCGATAGCTTTCAACTGATCGATTTTACTTCTTTAGGAGAGTATAAGATTACCCTCACGAGCAATCTACCAAAGGTAGACCTTTTCATGTTTATTTAGTCGAGAGTTATAGATACAATACATTTAATTATTTTACATATGTAGGCGAGGTAGGTGTTCTCTTGGCCCGATCTTGCCTATTTTCAATGCCAACCAACTAGATCATATATCAGTTAATGTGGTCTTCATACCCAAAGCGGGCAATAATCCGGAACATATGCCCAAAACCTATAGATCGTTAAGCCTTACTTCCTTATTCCTTAAGACCATGGAAAAGTTGCTTGATTTGCCAATCAGGCACAAAATGGAACTGTTGAGCCCCCTACATCGTATGCAATTCGCGTATACGAAGGACAAGTCAACAGTGACCGCCTTGCATAACCTTGTCAGTACAATCGAAAAGTCCCTCAGTGATAAGGAAATCGCGTTGTGTGCGTTTCTTAACATTGAGGGGGCTTTCGATAATACTGGCTACGAGTGCATTTCCAGAGCACTGGAACTCAGGGACATCCCGCCCGCTACCATTGCATGGATAGATGCCATGCTCCGTGGACTGGATATTCACTCAACTCTAGGCAGTACATCCATTTGCGTGAATGGCGTAAAGTGTTGTCCACAAGGTGGCGTTCTGTCACCCCTTTTGTGGTCCCTTGTCGTGGACGAGCTGATTTCCATGCTTAATGAGCGCGGATATCTTACTATCGGGTACACGGATGATTTAACTATCATAGTCAGGGGCAAATTCGAATCTATCATCACGGAGGTGATGAGGTCGGCCCTTGACATATGTAGTTCTACACTGGTGTGTTGCTGTCGTTGTGCCGTTCACACGAAAACGATATACAACATTGGATCCATTTCGTTAGGCAGCATGACCTTAGATTATTCCACTGAAGTTAAATGTCTCGGGGTAACTCTAGACTCGAAACTCACCTGGAATACTCACATAGATAATATACTTGACAAACTTCTGCTAGCCCACATTGTGCGTGTACAATGTGGGCTAGCAGAAGTTTCTTCGGACGGACATGGGGGCTCACCCCAAAGATAATTGAGTGGTTATACATACACCATGCTGGTGTGGCCCTGGAGGCGATTATTGAACTTACCCCGTTGCATATATTCAAGAATCAGCAGCTCTAAATGCTCTTAGACTTCGTTTAACTTCCTACGTACCTAGTAAAGAAAACGGTTACGTGAGCATTCTGAATCAAATTCCTGACGTGCAGATCTGCTTGAGATAAGATTACATGATCACGGAGGTTTACTTCGGCAGAATATTTTCAGCCCTCATCCCTGACCGCTCTGAATGGGTAAATGGCACACCCTGTTTAGACCCTAGATGTGCTAAGTGGTTCACCGATGGGTCTAAAACAGAACAGGGTGTTGTGCTGATGCAGGTGTCTTGTCAACACCAGGATTTCGATCGCAATGGGAGTCCAGCCCAGCTTTTTTCAAGCTAAGATCCACGCCATTGAGGTCCATGCCAGGGTAATCGTTGAAACGTTGGACTTCGCGGCGCTCGCATTGCTATCTACTCAGACAGCCAAGCAGCTATAAAAGCGCTCTCCTCATATAAGGTCTCTTCAAAACTGGTGAAGGTGTGCTACGAACTCCTTCAACTGTTGGCAACCAAAAACCGAGCCTTCTTGTGTTGGGTGCCAGGCCACCAGGGCATTGAGGGGAACGAGGCTGCAAATGAACTTGCTAGACAAGGATCATCCAGTCGTTTTCATGGACCTGAGCCTTACTGTGGCTTTGGGCTAGCTTTGGCCAAGCTGCGGATCACAGATTGGTTTGCACTATTGCGTCATCAGTACTGGAATAACCTTTCAGGGCTTCGTCAATCAAAGCTTATATTGCCCTTCATTCACAAGGGTACTACTCAAATGAGTAGAACCCACCTAAGACTCCTAGTGGAGTACTTATCTGGCCATCACCTAGTCAGATATCACCTGAACAAGATGGGTCTGTCCAGCGAGACTGAATGCCGTCGGCAACGATTAAACATATCTTGTGCGAATGTCCCGCCATCGCGCATTTTAGGATATCACTCCTCGGGCAGGCTACTATCAGCACTGCAGACTTCAGGTTGATTTCTCCTAAAGACTTACTGCCCTTTATTAGAAAGGTGGACGGTCTTTTGGATTAATGGGCTACGGAACAATAGATCTTTTATGGTCGCAGCGCCTTCCTGCTGGGACAGTAGCTCGACTATTTAATCTTATCTTAACTAGATCATATGCCAATATGTGACCAAAATTTCAAGGCTCTAGCTTCATTCTATCGAAAGTTATACAAATCTCGGATGTTACAGTTGGTAGCAAAGTCCTCCTATCCGTCTAGCCGTCTTTTACTGACAAGCAGCCAACTCATTTTTCGTTAGGTAAGTGTATTTTTTCCAAAAAAGTGAGTAGAAAGGCAATAAAGAAAAAAATAAGTAAATAAAATAATTACCATTTTTGAGTAATCCAGTTTTATATATAACAATATACAATATAACATAATAAAACTGAATTGTAATAATAGAAAATGGTGACTTTAATTTTCTGGTGTACATTTATGAGTATCTATAAATGTAGTAGTCCGCATGGCGCAACGGTTAGCACGTTCGCTTTCTACGCACTGGGCCGCGGTTTGATTCCTACTGAATGCGGTAGCTCTCGATTAAAAAGAGGGATTTACGTGTCGGACTATGAGCCCACTCAGCTGTTAAATGAGTACCCATTTATGAGGTAAATAACTCGGTTGAGCGTGTTGCTGATCACATACCTCTGCACAAGACATACCGTCACGACCTAGAAAATGAGATGATGCTAACTCATCTCGAGACCATGGTTCAAATTGGACTGTTGCGCCAGTTATTTTTTTTTATAAATGTACACCAGAAAAATAAAAGTCTCCCATTTTCTATTAATACAAATAAATTTTGTTACGTTACATTGTAAAAAATAATTCGTTTGACGTGAAAAAATCAAAATACTTCATGCAAAATAGCATAAAGTTACCAAAGTTTGATTACATACTGCCAAAACACGTTTAATGGGTGTCCCACTTCGACCGAGCAAGGAACTCACCACGCTCTTCATTCAATTCAATGTTCTAACGGTACTTATGCAGTTTATAGGTTTTTTTTTGTTTCTATCGAGATAGAAACAAAACAAGCTTGCCTAACGTATAATACCCTTATCATATCATATCTTCGTTTTGATTTGTGGTGCATTTGCTACTTTGAAATTAGTAGTTAAACTTGTTCCGATTTCACTATTCCTATGAGAGGTATATGAAATAGTGAGCCGATTTCAACCAAATTTAGGAGTGTGATTTTAGAAATAAAAAAGTTTTTCTAAAAAAAAACACGATTTTGGAACGATCGTTTCTGTGGCAGCCATATGATAGAGTAGTCCGATTTCAACGAAATTCGGCAAGGTGATTTGGCAATCAGATCATACTGCCAACATTTGACCAAAATTTCAAGGCTCTAGCTTAATTCTATTGAAAGTTATCGTGCGAACGGACAGACGGATAGATAGACAGACAGACAAATAGACATGGCTAAATCGAATCAGGAGGTGACCCTGATCATTTATATATGATATATACATTGCTATACCTCCGGAGCCTCCTTTAAGGTGTTACATATTTTCGTCGTGCCAAAAACAATATACCCTATACTATAAGTCTAGGGTATACAAATATTAGGGGCCCCAAACCGAGTCCGGAACGTGTATAATGTATTGTATTTGTAGCTTAGGGCCCCGACAGTAGCGCAAAAGCGTTAAATCTATTGTAGTTTAGGGCCTCAAAACAGAACTTGTAAAGTATTCTAGTTCAAAGCACTTTAATGAAAAAACCATTTATTTTTGAAAATCACGGGCCTTGTTTGAAAGCTCGGACCCGGGGGAATCCCCCCGCCCCCTCTTGTTAGGCCTGACCATCGCACAAGGTGTTGCTTTACTAAGAGGTTGTTGTGGCATCTTAATGATATGTACAATGTGAATAATATTTTACATGTATTTGTACAAATGTATATGTACATGTATAGAACTTGTCTCTACCAGTTTTAGATTTAAGTCACGAGTTCAGTCTACGCTGTAACCTCGAATCTGTCAGTTATATTTTTTAAATAAAAAAGTAATGGATTAATTTTCTGGAGTTAATTATTGAATACTAAACATATTATTTGGCGACGAGGAAAAAGGAAAGCGTGAAACGGAACGCAAAATGGATTTAAGTGAAGTATAAATTGTACGGATTAATTGCGAAGAGTTTTGGAACTGCGGGTGTTGGCGGCAAGGCAAATCAAAATGGCGTTTATTGGCAATATTGAATATTTCACGCCAGGTGAAGATTTCGAAGAATATAATGAACGGTTGGAACACCTTTTATCCATAAATAAAGTGACTGAGGATACTGCTGAAGTCTCATATCTGATTACTTTAATTGGGCCGGAATCGTACAAAATTTTAAAGTCTTTGACGGCTCCAGAGAAGCCCGATAAAAAGACTTATAAGGAGCTAATCTCAGTTTTTGAAAGATATTTCGCTCCGCAAACTAATATTATAGCCGAACGTTTCAATTTTTATAAAAGAAATCAGAAGCCGAACGAGCCTATGTCGGATTATATTGTCGAATTGAAAACGATGTCAAAAACTTGCGATTTTGGATCATTTTTGGATGATGCATTACGTGACGAACTTGTTTGTGGATTATACAGTGAAACTGTTCAACAAAAATTGTTAAATGAATCCGATTTAACATTTGAGAAAGCGTGTGATATTGCTAAGAATATGGAGTTCACACAAAATCAGATGAGGATCATGCGACCTGAGTCAACAAATTCAATTCGCAACACTCAGAAAAGTAAAAAGCGGCCTAAAGCAGATTATATTTGTTACGCTTGTGGTATGCGAGGCCTTATAGCCAAATACTGTCGCAGAGAGAAGCTGAAAGACCAACACCATCGAACGCAATCCACCGAAACACATAAGTCCGAGGGAGAACAACAGCGGCGAGTTGGCACTTCAAAATCAGGGAATCAACAAAGAAAACAGACACAACAATCAAATAAAGTAGGATCTATGGGAAGTAGTCAAATTACTTTAGGCTATTTGAATAATATTTGTCATTTCAGTGAACCACCATTGAGAATAACTTTGTTAGTTAATGAGGTTAAAATTGAAATGGAAGTTGATAGCGGTGCCTGTTCGACAGTGATGGATCTGGAAACGTTTCGGATAAATTTTGGAAATATTTCAATACAACCATTACATAAAAGCCTGCAGGTAGTGACAGGTGAGAAAGTTAATGTTGTGGGTTATACTATTTTAAGATGCAAGTGAAGCAAGAAAATTGTGATAGTACAGTTTTTAATTTAGAACTTGTTGTCATTAAGGCTAATAAACCGTTTGTGCCACTTCTAGGTAGATCTTGGTTAGATGCACTATATCCGAATTGGCGGAAATCTTTATTTATTCATGAGATTTCTAGTAATGATTCGGGAATTGATAAGTACCGTGCTAAGTTTCCTAGTGTTTTTCAACAAAATTTCGAAAAGCCCATTAAAAACTATTCGGTGAAAATACAGTTAAAAGCAGGTGCAGTTCCAATATTTTGTAAACCCTATACGGTTCCGTTTCGTATAAAGGAGAAAGTGGAGAAGGAATTGGATAGACTAGTGTCGGAAAACATTCTTGTACCAGTAAAGTATAGTGATTGGGCATCACCTTTAGTTATTGTTCCAAAGAATAATGGTGATTTACGATTGTGTGTCAATTGTAAGGTGACCATAAATAAATCGATTGTGGAACAAGTTTACCCTTTGCCTCGTATTGACGATCTCTTTGCTAATTTCGCTAATTGTAAAGTGTTTTGCATTTTAGATTTGGCAGTAGATCAGAATTCTCAAGCACTTTTAACAGTGAATACTCACAAAGGCTTGTTTAGATACACTAGATTGCCTTTTGGTGTCTCTATCGCACCAGCCGAATTTCAAAGGGTAATGGATGAAATTCTTAAAGGAATAGAACATGTAGGATGTTATTTAGATGATGTCATTATAGGAGGAGAAAATATTAAAGATTGCGAAACACAATTAATCAAAGTTCTAGAAAGGTTGAATGATCATAATGTCAAATTGAACTTATGTAGATAAATGTTGTTTTTTCAAAGAGAATGTCGAATATTTGGGGCATATTATAAGCGGTAAAGGCATTGCGCCAAACCCGAAGAAAGTACAAGCCATTTTAGAAGCCCCTAGTCCGAAAAATGTCACTCAATTAAAGAGTTTTTTTGGTTTATTAAATTTTTACAACAAGTTTATTCCTAATTTGTCATCAGAGCTTTTAGTGTTATACAACTTGTTGAAAAAGAATTCCAGACTTATTTGGGGACCAGATGAAGAAAAAGTTTTTCAAAAAGCGAAGAAGTTACTTCTTCATAATAATTTATTGGAACATTATGATCACAATAAGGAAATCATAGTCACATGTGATGCTAGTCCTTATGGAGTGGGTGCCGTATTATCTCACTTAGTGGATGGAATTGAAAAACCCGTATTATTCGCTTCCAGTACATTAAAAGAAGCAGAGAAAAACTATTCTCAAACACATCGTGAAGCTCTAGCTATCATTTTCGTGGTAAAAAAATTTCATAAGTACCTCTATGGAAAAAAATTCACAATATGTACTGATCACCAACCTTTAAAGGAGATTTTTAATGAAAAAACAGGAAAACTTTCAGTAGCAGCAGCAAGGCTGCAAAGGTGGGCGGTACATTTGTCGATGTATAATTATGAGATAAAATATAAGCGAGCATCATTAGTAAGTCAAGCAGACGCTTTGTCCAGATTACCATTGCAGGAGGTCACAGATGTACCTGATTATATTAGAAATCTGTGTTCGATAGTTTCCACAAACCAATTGCCAAATTTAGAAAAAGTAAGACAGGAAACAAAGAAAGATAAAGTTTCAAGTAGAGCAGTTGAAGCATTATTGAAAGGAGATAAATTTATAGACAGTCCTGATATTATGTATTTTTTAGAGCGACAAGATGTACATATTTAGCTGTGAAGATGGACTTTTATTCTACGGTGGCAGACTGGTAATACCCGAAAACCTAAAGTATTCTGTACTAACACTTTTTCATGAGTCTCATATTGGCGTGGTTCGTATGAAAAGGTTAGCGCGATCTTATGTATGGTGGAAAGGTATGGATACTGATATCGAAGATTTTGTTAGGAATTGTCAAGCATGTACTCAAGCTCAAAATCATACGCATATAACTAAAACACATTGGAAACCATCGTTATATCCGTTTGAATGCATACATATATATTTTTTTCATTTTGAGGGAAACAATTTTCTTTTGTTAGTTGATAGTTATTCTAAATGGATTGAATTGGCAGAACTTAAACATACAAATGCGAGAAATGTTATTGAGAAGTTACGAAATTAGTTTTCGATTTGGGGGATACCTTCAGTACTAGTTTCGGATAATGGACCTCCTTTCGGGTCATACGAATTTATAGAATTTTGTGATTCGAATAAAATTCAAGTGTTGAAGTCTCCACCTTATCATCCTCAATCAAACGGAATTGCAGAAAGGGCCGTTCAAACTGTGAAAAGAGGATTAAAGAAATATTTGATTGAATCTAAAGGCAGTTTAAAGGATTTTAGTTTGAAAATTGATAATTTTTTCTTCATTATAGAAATACTCCCACATCAGTAACAGATAAATCACCTGCTGAAATGTTGTTTAAATTTAAACCCATAACTCTGATAGATAAGCTTTTAAACAGAAAATATGAGAAAAATACCGCCAAAACTTGCGAACAAGTACCGCATCAATATAATGAGAAAAATAATGTAAATTTTAAAGAAACAAAGCAAACGTTTATCACAGGTGAAGACGTATTTTATAGAAATAGTTTTAAATCGTATATTAAATGGATTCCTGCGAAAATTTTCAAAAGACTGTCTACATATGTGTACGAAATTTGTGTGAATGTAGTAAAACGAACAGCTCATGTGGATCAATTGAAAAAAGGGAAAAAGGCAGTTCGATTTAGTCCATTTACAAAATGTTTCAAAAATTATTTAGAAGTTAATTGTAAAGAGGAAGATGATAATTCGAACTTAGAAATATTGTCTGAAGAAAAACCTTATAGAGAAAATAAATATAACCAGGGAATGTGTAAATCAGAGGAACAAGATAATTTAGAATTATTAAGAAGATCAACACGTTTAAAAGATAATACAATCAAAAGAAGTGTAACCAATAGTAAATTGAAATGAAATGAATGACAAATTTAAAAAAAAAGTTCTTCTATTGTATATCTTTAGAGTTTTGAAAGGTATATTGCTTTAGTTTAAGTTGATAGGGAATGATATGTACAATATGAATAATATTTTACATGTATATGTACATGTATAGACCTTGTCTCTACCAGTTTTAGATTTAAGTCACGAGTTCAGTCTACGCTGTAACCTCGAATCTGTCAGTTATATTTTTTAAATAAAAAAGTAATGGATTAATTTTCTGGAGTTAATTATTGAATACTAAACATATTACTTAAAAGCGGCATTTGGGTATTTAATGTAAATGGTGTTGTGATGACATCAGGAGGCCGCCTCTTGCTGTACGTAGTGTTTCACTTTGACAGGTCTGAATTTTGTTAAACTGCGTGTCACAAACATTTTGAGACCAGATGGGTACAGCATTATTGGCCACAGAACTACCGATAGCTTTGTATGATACCAGTAGGGTATCGGTCTCTTTATCCTTACCCCAGGAACTTCGAGCCAGAGCCGTGAGAACTTTGTCTCTGCTTCTCCTCCTTGCAGAACGCCCTGTTTATTCCTTCTGAGTTTAGACTTCTTGTTCCTGATTGTCTGCCAGCGAGGTAGTTAGCGATTCACTTGGTTAACTGAACTAGAAGCGAAGTAGCTGACATTCGATAAAAGTGACGAATGGTTGACTGTATCCAAAGCCTTTGATAAGTCAAGTGCCACCTGAATCGTCCTTAAGCATGGTTGGGATTGCTTGAGACCATTACATATTTGGGAAGTAAGGGCATCCAAAGCGGTCGTTGTGCTGTGAATTCGGCTGAAGCGGTGCTGATGGTTGTCTAAGTTGAAGTGAGTCGTAAGCTGCGGAAGGAGTAGCGCTTTAAGCGTCTTGGCAACAGGTGATAAAGGGTGGTCGGACGATAGGACTGTCAAGAGTTCTCTGTGAACCCATATGACCCGCCTTTGGGTCGTCATGACATCTTTGCAACACAATGTTACGTTCGCCTTTCGGAACGACTCTTCTCCAACTGTTACCGTCCAGATTGGGGTAAGTCCTGGGTATATTTTTCCATTGTGATCCGGATAACCGCCAATCTGGAAACTTGGACGATGTTTCCTTTACTTGGTTCAACATTTTTTCGAACCAAGTATCCTGAACAAGTTTTTCATCTGTCACTACCACAATACGTGGAACAGGCCGGGATAAGGCATCCGACACCAAGTGTTCTTTTCGTTTCCGAATAATATCGAAATCGTATTGCTGTAGCCGGACTCCCCACCTGGCTAATTAGCCTGGCTAACGAATGGTGATCCGTAATGACATGGAAGCGGAACCCTTCTATAGACGCCCTCAGTTTTTCGATGACCCATAGCACTGCCAAACACTTCTTTTCAGTAGTCGAATATCTCTCTTCCGTTTTCGACAACGATCGACTAGGCTCTTTCACAAACCTTGTCTCATACTTTTTACCTTTCTTTAAAAGAGTAGTTAATGGTGTCATGAGTGTGGCGAAATCCGGGATAAACTTCCGATACCACGACACCATCCCAAGGAATTGACGAATACCCTTCACGTTGATGGGACGAGGAATCCGTAAAAGACACTCATCCTTCTCTGGATTCACATTTAAACCATTCTCGTTTATCACGTAGCCAAGATACCTTCGTTCCGCTGTGCAAATCGTACTTATACCTAGACACCCTCAGTCCGACCTCCCATAACCTCTTAAGCATTTCCTTCACAATCGAATTATGGCCCGTTTTCTCAATGTCCAGTTAAAATTTAAACTCGAGATAAAATTTGTTGTTGTTGTTTTCCCTGTAAAGTTTGAAAGATGGGTACGTTCAATGTCGGTTTAACTGGAGTTTAAATTTTAATCAGACATTGAGAAAACGGGCCTATGAGTGTCAAAGTCCTGATTAACTACAATTACGTCATCTAAGTACGTGAAAACGTGATGTTCTAGGTTTGGTCCGAGAACACGATCTATTAAGCGTAGCCAAGTTGCGTTTGAACTGGAACAGTCCTCGATTGGGAACGGTGAATACCGTAAATTTTTTTATTTCTCCATCATTCGCAACTGCCAGTAGGCTGATTTGACATCCAATGTAGACAAGAGTTTGGCGTCTCTCACCTTGTTTAGAATTTAATTCATAAATGGCATGGCATATGCATCTCGTTCCGAAGCCTGGTTACATTTTCGGGAATCGACACAGAAACGGCATGTGCTGTCCTTCTTCTTCACCAACAGAATTAGAGATGCCCACGGACTGGCTCAATCACGTCATTCTCCAACATCTCTCCTAGCTCAGCAGCAATGTGTTTCTGAACTGCAGGTGATACCGGATAATACTTCTGCTTGATAGGCGGGGAATCTGTCTTGATCGTATGTTCAACGAGATTCGTCTGACCTAACCCCTCACCCATGAGGTTAAAATTCTCTTCCAGAACTCCCGATAATATCCTCTCTTCCTCCTTTATCAACATCTTTCTTCCTTTCAGCTGTTCAAGTGTTGCGATCTGAACCTAATCCGCGAAATCCCACTTCTGCGAATTCAAATCCACAACGATACTGAACTTTCGGATGAAATTAGCACCAAGTATAAGTTGATGAGGGAGGGCCGCCACAACCAGTATCCGAAACAATTTCGTATTTCCCCGCAAGGTTATCGAAACGTCCACTTCACCTTCAATCGCAACCCCAAAATTATTAGCCATTCTGACACACTGAGACTCCGACGGTGATAATTCTGCACCCATCTCGACTAACATGCGCCCACCCTTGCCGCCTACGATTGTCCTTGAAGCGCCCGAATCAAGAAGCCCTAGAAAATTCTGATAAAAAATGTCAACCTTCAAATGAGGTCGATTATCCCCGACCTTCTCCGTCAGGACATAGTCAACCTGAATTTTAGAAGCGGCTTCTCGTACAATTGACATGCTTACTTTGCCGCCTAGTGAGCATGTTCTCCGTTTCCCGAAACATTTCACTTCTCCCTTTCAGGCCTTGAGCTTGGAGGACCGAGTTGACTGTACTGGGGACAAGAAGTCTTCCTAACTCCTACTCTACCACATCCAAAACATCTTTCAGGCTGCCGGCAGTTCCTCGAAATATGACCCTCGCCTCCGCAATTCCAGCAAAGTACATTTTGCCCTACAGATCCAGACGGCGAAGTTATAACAGAAACAGATTGTTCTAAATACGCTAATTCTGGCTCCAAGATTCTGTTAGTAGCTCGAACAGAAGGAGTAACAAAGGCTTCCACTGACAATCTTGTCGCTTCTAATGACCTGCTTAAGGAAATTAGTTTCTCCACCGACTGAATGTTAACCAAACCTAGTTGTGTCTGGTAGAATGGAACCAAATCCATCCGCAGAACTTTAATTTTTTCTTTCTCCTCCCATAATCGATCATTATAATCGGGAGGAAGGAATTCCGCTTTAAGCTCATTTACGAGGTTATCCAAACAAGTGGCCTTCTTCCTATTTGCCCTGAACCAAATCAAAGCTTTGTTTTCGAATAATTTGACAGTTGCTTTGAAGAATTCGCGTTTCCTCATCCCTCTTGCCTGACGGAGCTCTTCAACCCTTTCTAAAAACAAGTTAACGAAACTAGGGTCTCCATTGAAACGAATGTTCTATTTACTCACATCAACCCGTTTCACAACATTGTTGTTATATCATTCTGAGGTGTAGATTCGGCCTGTGGTAGAACCGATACCTCGTCTTCCTTGCTACTACTATCCTCACCACCATCCTCTTCCCCCTCAACCGGCATCGCTTCTAACCGTCTAAACCCAAAATCTATTTTCGATCTAATTTTCAGAAACTTGCCACTACCGGCATCTCCCTCAAAAGCTTCTAATAAACTCCCAAACTTTTCCAATTTGGCATCCCGATCTTGGTCATGTGTGAATGGATACGTCACACAGGACAAAGGACGTCTCGCTGATTCAGCCTTCAGTGCCAAACGGAGATTTTTTCGCATCGCGTCTACCGCATCTTCCAGCAGCCCACGAACAAACAGCTCATAGCTGAGCTAGTCTTTACTCAACCGATCGACACTTATTTTCTTCATTTCTAATTATAGAATAACACAAAATATCAAAAACTAGGACAACAATCTACCACCACTCCTCTAAACGTTCACGAACAAAATCAATTGAAGCGTTGATATCTCTAAAGTTATCCCGAAACGTTGGGCGCCAATTTGTTACACCGTGTCCGGGAACTTGCGGCCGTCCGACCAACCCTCGAAGATGAGTCGTGGGCGCCACGTACACGAATTTAGTGACCGCCAGTGCCTTATTGGTCTCCGCGATAAGTACGAGCTCGCGGGAGTAAGAATATTTCGCACTGAAACCACTGACACGGTTAGAATTCAAATTCACTATATTTTTCCGATCCAAAGCGCGTTACACCGACTATACAAATGTTTTCTCCGTAAGGGAATTGGTTCAACTCAAACGCTACCGACCGGAACCGGTCGTATATTTACGATACTTAAGCAGTACTCACTAAACCAGCTTACGTCTAACTATTCACTAGTCCGAATCTAAATGCCCTACCTGGAGGATTTATTCACTAATTCACTTGACTCGCTCGTGTTTGCTGCGCTGACCGTCGCAATCTTCTGTTACGTCAACTCATCCGGTACACCATCCACTTTTCCACTTGTCTTCACTGGGCTGTCCGTCGCAATTTTCGTCTTCGACTCCGTCAATTTAGTTGGTACATAATCCGTTCTTTCCGAGTCTCCAAGAAAATGGATTCACCTCCGTCGCAGTATTTAATTCCTTCAATCGACAATCAAAATCGTACAAAAAGGGTTCCCGTTTCTTTGCCATGGTTTAAATGCCTGCACATTCACAAATCGGTAGCGCTACCTGAGCGCTCTCATTTTCGTCCCAATTTTGCACTGAATTACAACAACAAAAATGGGAGCGCTCAAGTAGCGCTATGATTTATGAATGCAGGCAATAACATCGGACCAACGGATATTTCTGTGGATCAGTTAAATATTGGTGTAACAACCGGTGTTGATAATGTAGTTTACGTCACTCTGACAAACCGGTGTTTGTTTATTTTGTCAAAGTTTGTGCTGTCTTCGCCTTACGTATTTTGGTTTGGCGATACTTAACTTCAGTGTCGACGGTGGATTCCGGTCGCGAGGAACGAGGACAGTGAGAATCAGATAAGTATTTTCCAAATATCTTCCAGTGCACAAGAAACTCCGTGATATTTTACTCTCCTGCTTTCAGCAACTGGTCATCGTCTTCCGAAATATCTCCGCAAGGTATTCGTAAGTACACCGCCACCCCCGCCCCAATTGTCGCCGTAATTAATAATTATATTCTATATTATGTCTCTTCCAGACTCCCTATCACGCTTTGGATCAGTGACACGTTCCTTCCTTATCGCCTTTTTTTATACTTTCCATTTTTTTGTCCGTTTGTTTGTGTGTTGTCTTCCCTAGGCCAATGCATTTTATTAGTACGTAAAAGACAGGGGCAACGAGCGGCGAAGACCCCGCCCACGTCTCCCGAACTGAGCTACAGCAAGCATAGGCCACTGCTAAGCTCGTTGAGGGGCCTATTTATTTACCAGATGGCACTGCCTGACTTTCACAGTCCTCATGCAACCTTAGGCTCCGTCCCCACGGGCATCTGCGGATACCCACTAAACCGTCCGTTACAAAGTGTTTTCCCAAGGAACCAAGGAATTTAGGTGGACATCATTGAGTAAATGTTCCTCTAGCATCACTATCAGTTGCCTTCGATAAAATTATGTATTTCGGTCCTTTATATCCATTGAGTTCGTTATATCCTACATGTCCCTTAAGTCAAAACTGATATACGTATATACCATAAACAATACTCAAGCGCACTCGCACCACGACCCCCAGTCGTATGATATCTATCCTGCCTAAATATCGCTCCGTGCCAAAAATATCATTTTTCCAGTCCAAAGGACACAAAATACCTTCTTCAATAGTCTACTACATTCGCCTCCCGTCTTGTGATACTCATCTTGTCTAAATATCGATTCCTTGCGAAGAACATCCTTTTTCCCCTCCAAAGAATTCAAAATGCCTGCAACAGTCGCTGCAGTCGCCTCATCTCCCCTATACCTATGATACCCATCATCTCTTGATATCACTTCCTTTACAAGAAAAAAGGACACCTTTTATCTCTCCAAAAGACGCAAAATGCCATTAGTCTTGACCGAAGGAGTGCGTTGGTCTCAATACCACGATTCAGAATATACCCATACCTACCAGCTTTGGTTTTTATTTAATTTCATAATTAGGAGAGTCCTTTTGTCCTAACGCACATCTCCAGCAGCACCAACCAACCGTGTTGTACTCTTATAATAAACAATGGAAGCTATGTACCAAATTCGCACATTTGAATTTAATTTCGATTTTTAGAAAAAACTCAGTCCATCGCTTTCCACGACGTATCGCCTGGCGTATTTTCAAAAGGTTATACATATTTGCTGCCTTTTATTCAACAGATCAACGGACAACTATTGCACGCATTAGACTAGCAACATTGGCTGCGCTCTTAAAAAGCCAGAGCTGAGTCAGCACTAAGAAGCGATGATTAGTGCTAGACCTGTTCGGTCCTAAGATTTCAAGACTGGTTTTAGGTTTTTATGAAAATTGATTTTTCTAGCGGTCAACCGGACCATCTTAAAAAAAATCGGCTCATGGTTAAATGAAACCGGAAAATAGAGGGCTACGCCCGCAATCCGAGGGTTTTGTAGTGTCCCATGCCAATAGGAGATGAACTGTCCTACTCTTGGAGATGCTTAACCATTCATGTTAAGACAATATTGGAAATTGTAAGTTTGCATAAAAAATATTGAAAATAAATTGTTTGAATAATCATAGAGAATAGAGGCAGCGACCAGCATACCCCCCCTCCCCCTCCCCTCCTCCTCCCCTTTTCTGATGAAATTTCAAAATTCTATAAATCTAGGTTTTCTACGCTAGTAAAATGGCGCTTTTCTGTAAATTTTCATATTTCTAAGTATAACGGTCTCGAAATGCAAGGGGGGGGGGGGCAAACTCGGATGATATATTTTCCCCTCTCCCTCTTTTCCTGTTTCTTCAGATTTGAAAAAAAATTCCAAAAATGGAATGTACTCGACGGTACCTTTCTTATGATACCCCACTTGCCTGTACCAAACGAAAAAAAAATTTCGACCTTCATTTCACTCTATGGGGACCTCTCCTTAAAGTTGACCTATTACAACGATTCGCTTTCTCCGGCGAATTATAGTAATTCTACACATTCCTACAAAATTTCATGTATGTATCTTCAGCCGTTCGTGAGATATTCCATGGACAGACGGACAGGCGGACAGACAGACATTTGACCGATTTCATAAGCGGGCTTTGTTTTTAACTGATTTTTGAAGAAAAAATCAGTTATTAGACCCTCCCTCGCAAAATGTTGTGGACACGATTACAGTCGAACGGAAGCCGTAAGCGAAATGAAACTTTTCCAGTTGATAGATGTCAGTAGGAAGCCGGCTGCTATTGAAATCCAGCAGTATCGATCAACCGGTTAAAAAGTTACAACTATATAACGGCAAAATTATCTAAGCCTAATAACTCCATAACGAAAAAAGCTAGCTAGACCAAACTTGTTTAGTACGTAGACAACAATAAGGACTAGCCTATTATGGAATTTTAGTAAACATCCATCAAGCGGTTAAAAAGTTACAGCTAAATAACGGCATAATTTTATAAACAAAATAACTACGTAACGGAAAAAGTTAGCTCAGCGAAACTTATCCAGTTGGTGGATGTTAGGGAGGACTGGACTCTTATTTAATTTCAGAGAAACGCATCAAACCGTTCAAAAGTTACAGCTATATAACGGCTAAATTTTCTAAGCAAAATAGCTCTATAACACAAGAAGCTAGCTAAGTAAACCTTTTCTAATTGGTGGGCGATCGTCAGAACTGGGCTCCTATTTAATTTCAGCATCATCAATGAGTCAGTTCCAGAGTTACAGCTATGTAACCGTAAAATTTTGAAAACACAATTAATTTATAATAGAAAAACCTAGTTGAACGAAACTTGTCCAGTTGGTGAAAATTAGTGAGGAATAGCTTCCGGTGGAGTTTCAGGAAAATCCAGGGTACAGTCGCTAGGTTACAATAACATAAAGGCTAAAAGTGATAGGCAAAAATTTACCTAAATGAAAGGCATTTAGTTGATGAAGCTTAAAATGAAACCGGAGACAAATAAATTCATATATTATAGTAAAATCAATCGAACAGTTAAAAAGTTTCATCATCTGAAAATATCGCGCGCATATCGAAATACATAATTCTACAACTGCACCTGGTACTAACAACTGCAGTTAAGTATCCCACTCATATCATAATTATCCATAAGCTCATAAATGATCCCGAATTAGCCCATATCAAAAATCAGCTTCACTGCGCCAGGTGTCTTTACTACAAAACCCTAAAAAACCGGGTTAAAAACCGACTAATTGAAACATCGATTCACCAAAAAACCGACCGAGTACTCGAGTACTCAAAACTGACTTGTTAAAAACCGACCGGCTCCGACAAGTTAAAAACCGACTCATTAAAAAACCGATTCACCAAAAAACCGACCGAGTACTCGAAAACCAACCGGTTTATGGTTCAGAAAAAAGAGGTATAAACCGACTCATTAAAAGACCGATTCACCAAAAAACCGGATTTTAACTCGTCGGAGCCGGTCGGCATTTAACAAGTCGCTTTTTGGGTGAATCGGTTTTTTTAAGCATGAGCCGGTCGGTTTCTTGGCGAATCGGCTTTGTAATGAGTCGGTTTTTTTGCCGGTCATGAGTCGGTTTTTTATGACCATAAGCCGGTTTTTTTAATGATTCGGTTTTTTCAAAAACGGTACTTGGGAATCTCGGGATCGGTACTAACAGAAGATAGGTTTTAAACAGGTAGACCGGTTTTAGGAACAGCAATACTTCGTAGAAACGCTGCGCTGAACTCAGCGCTGACACTAAGTGCTTGCACTTTTATTATTTATTTTCTCGCTTTTCTGACTCAGCGCAATATTTGACATTTGCGACAATTGTCAAAATTCGATTCTAACCTCTGTTGTGTTGTATTAATACAAAATTGTATAACGTTACAAAAGCCCTCTAATCACCTATCTGAATAGAGGAAACATCTTGCTTAAGCACTTCTATATCTTCTTTTACCTTAGAACTATTTTTTGTTATTAATTATTTAGTAATATTAATTCATCATCGAGTTTTTGTAAATTAGCAATATTAATTCATCATCGAGTTTTTGTAAATTATGATCCTCAATTAAATATAGTACTTACTTATCGCGCTCGGTGGCCGTTGTCTTTTGGTCGCCATTCGACGATACTAATCTAGAGCTTGGAGTTCAAATTTTGGTGCGATCAAAAACTACCTGTGAGTACTAATAAAACTCTCTCAGTGCTCCGAGCTTGTCAGTATAAAGACGGCGCGGATAGGAGGTGCATGCTACAATAGAAACTGCACTTCCGAAAAGTAGATATGCTATCAAAACGTCAACAAGGCATAGAAAATGCTAGAGATGTTGATGCGCCCATGCCCCTGCAGGGGTCAAGGCAACTAACAACAATTTAATATTTTACAGTACTGACTAGTTGAATAATTAATTTTAACTTGTTCTGGAGTATAATCTTTGGATCGACCATTTCAATACATTTCAAGCTTTTTTGATTTTTTGCATAAAGTAGATATGATTGACCAGTAAGTAGGTAAGCGTAAAAATACATTTACTTACTTTTGGCTGGCTAGAGTTGGCAATCATGATTCAAGAATAGAAGGTTCCGCGACGCGCAGGTCCGTTATTCAGCCACCGAACGCGAGAAAAAGCTCGTGACGTCACAGTTTCAATTTTTCATATAACCGCGTGTATTTTGTATGAAGTTTCATGTTTTTTGAATGAAAAATTGCTTTCAAATCTGCAGTTTTGTTTTAATTTTGATGAAATGATAAAACCCACCCCACCCCCTTTATAGCCCCTCCCCTTAAAGTACAATACCTTTTTATATACGGTTTTATTCCTATCTTGACGAAATTTTGTATACTGCACCTCCAAGATTAGTGGAAGGTTAATGTTCACATAAGATTTCTAAAAACTACCCTCATCCCCTTTCCCACCCCTAAAACGAAATATGCGAATTTATCTACAGTTTTATTCCGCTCTTAATGAAATTTTGTATTTGAGATCTTACAGGCAAGGGGAAGGTGACTGTCTACATCAAATTTCAGAAAACCACACCCAACCCCCCCTCACCCCTAAAAGTAAATCGGCAAATGTATCTACAGCTTTATTCCGACCCTGATGAAACTTTGCATATTTGATCTTCATGGGTAGATGAAGGTGACTGTCTACATAGGATTTCGGAAAACCACCCCCATCCCTCTTCTATATAATTACTAAAAGGAAATCTGAGAATTCATCTACAGTTTTATTCCGATCTTGATGAAATTTTGTATATTAGACCCTCAAGTCTCGGCGAAAGTTGCTGTCTACATAGAATTTAGAAAAACCATGTTTAGAGCTCGCGGCCACAGTAAACTTTTCAGTTCACCGAAAAACTAAATAGTTTAATCAGAAAAATAGAACACACGGCGGTTTATGAGACCGCGCACACAGCAAACTAAACTATTTGGTAATCGCTGTGTGCGCGGTCTCATAAAACACCGTGTGTTCTATTTTTCTGACTAACATTTACCTTCCCCTAGTCGTGGAGGTCAAATTCTCAAAATTTCATGAAAATCGGAATAAAACTGTAAAACTTGTAAGCGAATGTATTTGATTTCATACCAAATTCACTGGAAGCTTTCGAAAAGTAAAACTGTGACGTCATGCGGAGAGAGAACGAAAAAGTTGCACACTTCTTTGCGTACCTTCTATTCTTGAATGATGCGATCATCCGTTGTTCAGCCACCGAACGCGAGAGAAAGCTTGTGACGTCACATTTTCAATTTTTCATATGCGTCTGTGCATTTTGCATAAAATTTTATGGTTTTTGAAAGAAGAACTGTTTTCGCGATTCGCCAGAATTTGAGCTTATATAAGGGACACCACATTTGTACCCCCTGCACTTACGGACATTCCGATACAAGTAAATACTAATAATGGCTGCGTTCCTAAAAAAAAATCGCTGAGTCCGCGCTTAGTCAGCGCTTCACAATTGCTGACCAGCACATTGTGATTATTTTCATGTTTTAGAAACGGCATGCCGGCTGTCTCATTTGTCAAATGCCATGTTCAGTTTGGCATTTGACAGAAAACTCGAAATTTCTTGCTTTGATGACTCCTAGGTGACACAAGATACGGTATCAACTTTCTTTCCCACAATAAGGTTCAACAATTACGTTAAAAACACGATTATCAACAATAAACAACACAACCGAGGTTAGAATTGAAGTTTGACAATTGTCGCAAATGTCGCTGAACCAGAAAAGCGAGAAAAAGTGAAAGCGCTTAGCCTCAGCGCTTAGCTCAGCGTACAGGTTTCTACGACAAATCATCATGCAGCACTAATAGCTTCTAGGTGCTGACTCAGCGCTGGCGTTTTTGGAACGCAGTCAATAATTATTTACTTAATCGATACTTTTGTTTCGATACCAAGTACTTTTACTCAATTGCTCTAACACCTTGTGGGGCATAGCGCGTCAACTGTGGGCCAGTTGACGTTTCGTTGGCATAAATTGGTTTCAGAGAATGCAGTTGCCAGCATGCACCCTCCTGCACATCCATGGCCACGAACGTCCTCGTGGACGGGACTCGAACCCGAAACGCCGGTAGTCAAACATGAGACTGATGCCTCAACACACTGCGCTACCGGTCGCCCCAAGTACTTTTAGCATCGAATAATTGTTGCGTTACTTACTCGGGTTTCGATCCAATTTGCATCCAAGTACCTACGTAATATCGACCGAGTCCTTCCGTAGTAAATAAGATTCATCACAGAATCGAGTTTACTATCGAAATGGAAAAAGATGGGGCCATCCCATTCTTGGACCTTATGATTGTAATGGACGGTTTGGCGGGCATCCGAAGATGCCCGTGGGGACGGAGCCTAAGATAGCTTAATTGACCGTGAAGGTCGGGCTGTGCCATCTGGCGAAGAAAAAGGCCCCTCAACGAGCTAAGCAGCGGCCTATGCTTGCTGTAGCTCAGTTCGGGAGATGTGGGCGGGGTTTTCGCCGCTCATTGCCCCTGACCTTTACGTATTAACAAACATTCATAGGCCTGGGGAAGACAACACAAACAGGGGAGGTAAAAAAAAATGGGGAATGAAAAAAAATAGTCGATAAGGATGGAGTGGTTGGCGGACGGATCAGACGCCCAAGCGGTCGAATCTGGGTCCGGGTGTAATGGGACCCTCGGCCTCTGGTTTCGTACCACCAACAGATCACTACTCATCAGGTGCTACTTGGATCTTCCGGTGGGAGCAGCACTACCAGACCATAATATGGTTCATTACAGGTGGTTCATCACATGATCACGAATAACAACGGCGAATTGGAGCTCGAGATCTACCGTAAGCCATCTGCAACGCAACGGACACTGCCATCCACCTCGAATCACACGTTTGCACAGAAAATGGCGGCCTATAATTGTATGGTACACCGATTACGATTCTCACGACATCAAGAAACTGATCAAGAGGAAAACCCAACAACATGACAGGTTAAAGTATACGACGCTGTTTACGCAGCCCATGGAAATCATTCCCTAACTCCCACTTGTTTCATAAAATTGAAAAGTTGCGATTTCCATTGGATATGAATTCGCACCCTTGTTGTGTTTGCCACTCAATATAAGGCAAAACACAATCCGACTTGGCTAGTGCCCGGTCACCCCTTCCCCACTGGTGAGATGCGCGAAGCGGAGGCGTCTGATGAGACGCGCGTCACACCAGCGTTCGAAACCAGTGAGCATATTTTTTTTTATCGTTCTAAATACATTTTGCATTTCTGAAGTTATAGAGTCACGAACAACCCTTATCAAATCAGATATATCTGATTATATTCCGATAGAAAGTTTCACAAAAAGATGGATTTGGAGGGCCGGTCAAAATCTAACTTAATGCACAGGCAACGAAATTTCGCCCCCCCCCCCCCTCTCGCTTAAAATATCGTTTGCATTTTTTTTTTGCGCCTCTTTTTCCAGATAGTCTTGCTTCATACTAACATCAACGCCGCTTGGAGAAAAGTGATTGTTAAAGCGCCACTTTTCTCCGGGCTGTTTTACTTCGGACTAATTTGATATTAGGGGGCAAAGACCTTTTCCATAGTCCTCCGCGTGGGCGCCCCCTGGTAACGGCAGTGTATCAATTCGCAGACGGCCAATGTCTTAGCGATAAGACAGTTTAGAAAAGGCAGATAGCTGTAGCCTGAATGGCTGACGAACACCTAAGCGTCTCAGGTCTAGTAGGATGTATTGACTTGCG
The DNA here is from genome assembly GCA_964017055.1 of Chloromyia formosa. Classification (NCBI taxonomy): domain Eukaryota; kingdom Metazoa; phylum Arthropoda; class Insecta; order Diptera; family Stratiomyidae; genus Chloromyia; species Chloromyia formosa. The sequence goes on from OZ024818.1 coordinate 65,282,035, forward strand.
TAGTTGGACCTGCTACATAGTTGTGTGGGCTCCAGCACGTTTATTAAACCATCTGAAGCAGCTATCTCCGAGGCCATCCCCTGAATGGGGTTAAGCGACGTGCTGACAACTCGTCCTTGCAAAAACCACTCCATGTCAAGAAACCTGGAACAAAAGCCTCGGATTGGACGGATCAACAACGACGACCACGCAAACGAATAAAGGATTATTCTTTCGGATCCTGGAATGTACGCTCCCTGAACAAACCGGGGGCCGAAAAGGCCCTCCTTCAACAGGTCGAAAAGTACAAACTGAGCATAACTGCAGTCCAGGAAACAAATTGGCTTGGCAGCGAGATCATTGACAAGAAATCGCACACAATTTTTACAAGTGGCAAACCATGGGGGCGACCGGTAGCGCAATGTGTTGAGGCATCAGTCTCATGTTTGACTACCGGCGTTTCGGGTTCGAATCCCGTCCACGACGACGTTCGTGGCCATGGATGTGCAGGAGGGTGCATGCTGGCAACTGCATTCTCCGAAACAATTTATGCCAACGAAACGTCAACTGGGCCACATGGAACAGTTGACGCGCTATGCCCCACAAGGGGTTAGGGCAATTGAGTAGTAGTAAGGAGTTTGGAGTAGCATTTATAGTGAACAATCACCTCAAACCGCATATTACTGACTTCAAACCCATAAATGAACGGCTGTGTGCGATTCGCATCAAGACTCGATTCTTCAATCTCTGGCTCATCAATGTGCATGCCCCCACTGAAGTTAAAGAAGACGCAGTAAAAGACGAGTTCTACGCCCGCCTTGAAACTCTCTTCGACTCACTTCCAACAAACGACGTCAAATTGCTGCTGGGAGACTTTAACGCGAAAGTCGGAAATGAAAGTTGGCACCGGGGGACCACTGGAGGCCACAGCCTCCATGAAGAATGTAACGATAACGGCCAGCGACTTATCGACTTCGCCTGCAGCAGGAATCTAATCGTAAGCTCTACGTGTTTCCCGCATCGACGCATTCACAAGCAGACCTGGAAGTCTCCAGACGCGCATACCGTCAACCAAATTGACCACGTCCTCATTTGCAGGAGATGGGCGTCTAGTGTCATGGATATCCGCTCCTATCGAGGAGCAAACTGCGACTCAGATCATCACTTGGTGAAGACGACCTACAGATGTAGAATTTCCTCAGTGCACCAATCAAGAATCTCCCCTCCCAAAATCTTGATGACGCCCTATATTTGTTGTTGCTTCTGCTGCTGCTGCTTTCTGCGTTCAATCTGGTTAGGACCTTACATTCCGGAATGAAACCGCGATGAGGGTTGTCATCATGCCACAGAGACATAAGATGAAACCACCATTTACTGTACACAAAATTCTCGACGTAATTCCACCACATACGAACTAGTAAAAAGTAAACAGAGAGACACTAGTCCTCCACTGCGCAACACCCGCGCATTCCATATAGAAGCACAGGAAGCAAATGAGATGTCATCCCCTCTCCTACTTCTCCTTTGTGAGCAATAACATTCCATTTTGTCTCTCTGCCGCGGAACACCCGCCCGGTCCATATAGAAGCAAAAGAGATGTCAAATTTCCATCCCCCTTCCTACTTCCTCACTTGTGCCGAATTACTTCATTTCTCTCGCTCTTTTTCATTTCCTCTGATTCTCTCTTCTGTGCATCATACGCCCGTTTTCCGGACTAACTGAAAGCTTTCGAAAATGTGAAATTGTGACGTCATGCTCAGAGGGAGCGAAAAACACACTTCTTTTCTCAACCTTCTATTTCAGAATCATGGGATCATCCCGACCATGGTAACAAGGGAGAGGGTTTCCTTTTAATCTCTCTTCTGTGTTACACTCGTTTTTACTTAACTGGCTGACAATTCAGGCCTGGTTGGAAATACATATGTACTCAAGCATTGCCATCTAGAAACACAGGCCTGCGCTCAGCTGATTTTGACGGCTAAATTACGCAATTATTTCCTTCGATGACTTCATCATATTCACAATCCAATGGTCGGCGACTGATTGCGGCGAGTCCCCGGTATTTGTGCGTTCCGTGTTTAGTTTTCCTTTTCCGCGTTCAGTGTTTATTTGTTAAAGCCGCGATCGATCGGCCGATGGATCGCCACAAAATATCTGCAGATCTCCACTGCACACACACTGAGCGATTTTCGTACGATGCGATAATGAATGACAATTCAAAAAATAGGTTATGATTCACTCCCAATCCAACCTAGATTCATTTTTGTTAACTATTTGGATGTGTGTGGTATTTTCGTATACCACATATTTGATATTTCAATTGCAGTGCCATTTAAATCATTAGAATCCTTGAAATTTCATCATTTAATAATTTGGTAATTTGACATTCACTTGCGATAATCACATACACTACCACTGCCATCTTTACTCTCAGGCCGGAGTGTCAGCTGATTGTCAACGCACTAACGACATGACAAGCAGTCAACGAAGTGTGAACGCGTGCGGTCGCCCGGTGAAATATCGCGATAATTGTGTGTAAAAGTGAGTTTAGTGTCGGAATTTTAAGTGTAACTAAAAGAAGTGGCTATCAGTGCCGTGTGAAAGTGAAAAAAAACGTGAAGTGCCGGGAAATATCGAGTAAAATGGTGTATTGAAAAGTGCGAGGTTAGGAAAGTGCGACACGGGAAATTTCGCATTTTTCGTTTATTTTCCGGCAATTCGGCAAGTGTGAATGGTACAGCACTACCCTGGGACGAATCCTCAGGCCGGTGAGTTAAGCGGAAACTCTCGGAAGTGCCCCAAAAAGTGAATTCAAAGTGGTTGTCAAATGACAACATTACAGGTGATTTCCGGCCTTTTCATCGGAATTCATAGGGTAAGTATGCGTTTTTTGTTGTGGTAGAATTTAAGTGGATTGATGCGCCCCAAAGTGTGGATTTTGACCACGATGTTGACGAACCGGACGAAAGTTTCACTGCTAGGCATCTAGTCCTGTCAGCTGCAGTGAAACTTTCGTCTGGCTCGTCAACAACGCGTTTAAGACCCGTATTTCACTAAAAATTTTACACAACAAAAAACGTATAATTACCCTATGAATTCCGATGAAAAGGCCGGAAATCACCTGTAATGTTGTCATTTGACAACCACTTTGAATTCACTTTTTGGGGCACTTCCGGGAGTTTCCGCTGAGCTCACCGGCCCAAGGATTCGTCCCAGGGTAGTGCTGCACCATTCACACTAGCTAAATTACCGGAAAATTAACGAAAAATGCGAAATTTTTCGTGTCGCACTTTCATAACCACACTCATGTCTCGCGCACTTTCGAGCAGTTAATTTTGGTCGGAAGTTCGCGGCACCTTGCGTTTTTTCACTTCCAAATATCAGTGACAAGCACGACTTTCAACTGCACTTAAAATCGCGACACTTAAATCACTTTTACGCACGAAAATCGCCAAATTTCAAGAGGTCGACTGCACGCGTTCTTCACTTTGTTTACATATGGTTCACTGCTTGTCATGACGTCATTGCTTTGGCACTCCGGCCTGAGAGTTAAGATGGCGGTGACACTACCCAATCGATCGTCACCGATCGATCGCACGAAAATCGCACTAAAATATCGGCAGATCAAAATTGATCGCCCGATCGGTGCGATTTGCACATACACACGCCAATCCGTCGGCCGATATTGATTGCGGGCGACGGATCGGCCGATCGATCGGTGTGTGTATGGCACGTTTTAGTAAAATTTCATTTAGTGATCCGAGAAAACAAACACGTGCGCGATGAAAGTGTGTCGTGCGGTCAAAAGATGTATTTTGTCAAGTGTGAACTGTTCCACGATACTCTGCTGCGGCTTTGACCAAATTGCTGCAAGTGTCAAGAAAGTGTGTTTTTAGAGGACTAAAATGCCGTCTGACGCAATTCCAGTTGTAAAAATATGTCGTGCCGGGGGGATCGTCGTGTGCAGTCTCTGCCTTGGCAAAGGATTTAATGACGTACACGATCAGCTGATCGCAGGCCTGTATTTCTAGACGGCAATGACTCTAGGCGCGTTTTTTGTGTTTGTTACCCTACATCACATTCGATAGATACGCAAGGGAACGCGCCTTCTATACATCATTCGGCCCCCACATTCATGGCACTTGGAAACATTTGCCATTGGCTTGTAGCCACTTTTGCAAGCCGGAAAAAAATCGTGACACCTGGCCTGACGGACAACTTTTCAGGATGACCCAAACCATATCCATTATCCGTTGGAAATTTTACTGTAAGCATAAACCAAAAAAAATGCTTGTTGTTGCCGCTTTTCGTGCGAAATCTCATACAAAATCTGTCAAAAATCCGGTTCGCACGAAAATTTTCGCTCATCTCGATATTCAATTCTTTGCAGGAAAATCACATACACAGACAAATTTCTCCACACTGATGTTGACAATTTCCACGCGAAAACAATTACTTTGCACTTTATTTCGTGTGGAAAACCGTCATCGCACACCGGTGATCGCATTCTTTTGAGTGTAATGTAGAGAGCCGCGGATATGTGCTGTGCAAATCTACACTGTCACTTTTTCGTGGGAGAGTTGTTGCACTTATCCCCCCCCCCCCCCCCACGAAGGACTTGCACATAGTACATTAGCGCGGTGCTCCACACAACACCTGAACTTATCTTCTACTCAAAAAACCGGGTTTCAAGCGAAATAAAGTGCAAAGTATGTAATTTTTTTCGCGTTAAAATTGCTCATAATGATGTAGAGACTTCTTTCTTCGAATGAAATATGTTCGCACGAAAAACTGATTTTAGTACCTAGCTCAAGCTCGAGAGGGTCATCTTTGATATAAATTCACTGCCAAGTGAAAGTTGAGTCCAGGCCCAAACCAGATTGAACGCAGCAGCAGCGGCAGCAGCGGCGGCGACAGCAACAACAACAAAAGGAAAATCTGCTTTCGCCGCTGTCGCTGCCGCTGGGTCCAATCTGGGTGGATAAGGGAAACGCATACTTTCTAACTTGACATTTGGTTGCCGCTGCCGCTGCTGCTGCTTTTCTGCTGCTTTCTGCGTTCAATCTGTTTGAGGCCTTAGGCGTGCTTTTTTGTACTGCGGTGCAGGCTAATTGGTAGTTATTCGGGTTAAAGGCCGGTTGACATGCTCAAAGTACACTTTGTCAAAGTATGACTTGGCCAGAATATTCACCATTGTGAATTACCACTTTGCCACTTGCAAAAAACGATGGATTTAGCATTTCTAGGGAACTTGTACCAAAACACATTGTTCAGACCACCATAAATTGAATAAAAACCACCAACAACTCACTATTTCCCACCCCAACAACTTTTTTCTGTGAACTTGTCGATTTACAATCAATTCTTTGATGGAAAGTTGAGCACCATCCTACTTTGCTTTGATGGGACGCAGAGACTTCAAAGTACTTTGAAAGGGGGTTGACACGTTCAAAGTAACCTCAAAGTAGGTTGTCAGCGTACTTTGCCAAAGTGTACTTTGAACGTGTCAACCGGCCCTAACTTACACACATTACACAACACACAATGCCTGCATTCAGGAATCATCATCGCTCCCTGAGCGGTCCTTCCCCTCTTGAGCGCTGTGGAGTGCTACTGTCCCAATGTCTGGTGAATGCAATCGCTCCATGGAGCCGTTGCTGAGCGGCTACTTCTCTTTTTGAGCGAAAATTTTCCACGCTCCCTTGGCTTGGAGCGTGATACATTTTTGTTTTCACAATTCGCATCACAGATGGTGCGCGCGTCATATGTCATTTGATGAGTATTGAGTGTTTGACAACACAACGTCTTGCGTGTTATTTTACGGGAATTTTGCAGCAAAATTACAATTAAAAGGTGAGTGGTGTTTCCATTAATTATAACCCGGCCAAACCAAAGAATTTAAACAGACAGCCGTTAGCCGTTCGTTAGACATTTGCCATGTCAGCTGATTGTCTCAAATTCGATATGTAGCCGGTGTATTCACAAAACAGGTGTGTGACGGTTGTGACAGGGAGCAGTCGCTCCGTGTGACATGGAGGGGAGATGTCGCTACGTAGCTGCTCAATGTTTTGTGAATGAGCCCAATGCTGTTTGTGTAAAGCTTGGGATCCAATACACGCGATGCGAAACTTTCGCGTTCCCTTTCATCGCAATAAATGTCCAATAGGCGCGACGCGATGCTGCATTTCAAAAGCAAAACTAAAGTACGATGTTTCTGGATTTACATTAATAAATTCAAATGATACATAAAACTGAAATACGTAGTTTCTAACTCCCGTTCTCTTCTCGCACCGCCTCGATTAAATTTTCTTCAAAACTCATGGCCTAATAATGTTCAACCAAAACAATCGACTTCAAGAGCTTTGTAAATATGCAAATATTCACGGGCGAAACACACGCAATTAATGAAAAACAAGTGAAATGACATTACAACTAAACAATGTCCTTCCCGTAAGTACGCTGTTAAAATGCAATCATTCGTCCAACTGAAATACGACGTGTCCCAAATCATTCATAGAACACTACGGAAACGGAACGTGATGACAGTTTCGCGCTGCAAAGTTTTATGTTCCATTAAACTTTTCGGCGCGTCGCTCGTATTGGCTCTATCCAGTACACTGAACATGTATTAAAACTCGCCTTCCGTCGCCATCGCGTGTATTGGATCTCAAGCTTAATGTGTGTCATAAGTCATAGAGAATCTATGGAGGAGCAATCCACACATACTCAACGCTAAAACCATTTGAAGTATTGTAATTCCACTCGTAGAAAGAGTAAACAGGCCTTCTTCCCCGCAACACCCGCTCAGTTCATATAGAAGCACATGAGATGTCAAACCTGCATACTTCTTCTTTGCGAACAATAATATTCCATTTTGTCTCTCTACCGCGGAACACCCGCCCGGTCCAAATAGCCGACACATGAGATGTCAAACTCCCACCATTTACTGTACACAAAATTCTGGACGTAATTCCACCCCATACGAACTAGTAAAAAGTAAACGGAGAGACACACGCCCTACACTGCGCAACACCCGCGCAATCTGTGTAGAAGCACATGAGATGTCATCCCCTCTCCTACTTTCGTTTGTGAACAATAACATTCCATTTTGTCTCTCTGCCGCGGAACACCCGCCCCGTTCATATAGAAGCACATGAGATGTGAAGTTCTCATCCCCCTTCCTACTTCCTCACTTGAGCCGAATTACTCCATTTCTCTCGCTCTTTTTAATTTCCTTCTAATTCTCTCATCTGTGGTTAACCCGGATAATCACCAAGTAACCTGGGCCGCACAATAGACCCATGGTCGCAATGCTTGTGGTTTCAACATGATCCACGGCCCTCCCTCCCTATCTATCTAACCTGGGCCGCAGCACAAAAATACACGCCTATTGATTTTAAAATCGCTACTGGCTAGACCGATATCTCCTTCCGGAATGTCGCACAAGCATTGCAAGCCATTGCCATCGTATATCTATGCGTATAGCCAATGCTATCTAGATAAACAGGCCTCAGCTGTTTTTGACGGCTAATTACGCAATTATTTCCTTCAATGACGCCATCGTATCCACAATTCAGTGGTCGGCGACTGGTGCTGGCGAGTCTCCGGTATTTGTGCGTTCCGTGTTTAGTTTTCGGCGTTCAGTGTTTATTTGTTAGTATAATTTCATCTAGTGATCCGGGCAAACAAACACGTGCGCGATAACATCGTCGTGTGCAATCACTGCTTTGGCAGTGAATTAATGACGTTAAATAGACGTCACAAATGAAGTCTAATTCACCACGATCAGCTGAGTTGAGGCCTGTTTATATAGATGGCGTTGGTATAGCGGTTAGTCGCGATGGTGGATAGCAGAAAATGGCTTTGAAAGCCATTGGCTGCGTTCCTATTTTGGACCGTGTTGGAACACTGCCATCTTAACTCTCAGGCCGCAATATCAGCTGATTGTCAATGCAATGACGTCATGACAAGCAGTGAACCAAATGTAAACAAAGTGGGTAGGTGCGTGCTGTCAACATTGCGAAATTTCGCGATTTTCGTGCGTAGAAATTAAGTTTTATTTGATATTTTAAGTGGAATTAGAAGTATTGTTTGTCGGTGTTGTGCGTGAGTGAAACCGCCGTAAAACGCCGTGAGATTAACAAATAAATGGAGTGTTGAAAAGTGCGGAGTGTAAGTGAGGTTATTCAAGTGCGAAGTGGAATGCTTAACATTTTTCACCAATTTGCCGGTGATTTTATAAAGAATTTGAGTTCTGAATGTGGTCTTCACTGCCCTCGGACTAATCCCCGGGGCACCAAAGTTTCCGGAAACTCCCGGAAGTGCCTCAAAAAGTGATGCGAAGTTGGCCGTCAAATGACAACATTGTACGCAATGTCCGGCCGGTTCAATCGGAATTCAGCAGGTAAGTACAAATATTTTTTTTTTGTTAATGTTTGTTTTAGGAAGTGAAGTGACCGGAGATGCAGGATTATTCCCGAAGGATCCTGACAACGACGTTGGCAAGCCCGACGAAAGTTTCGCTGCCTAATCTTGTCAGTTGCAGTACTCTAGTCCCAAGGTAAGCAATATTGTCGACCGGTTTTTATATTTTTTTCAGATTCCGCAATTTTTTACATCAATATAATGGAAGTTCCGGGGATGGCAACAATTCGGTTCGTGAAAATGAAGTGAACCGATTGTGCACATTCCTGGACCAACTTCTGTTATTACAGCAGCATTTGTTTTTATCTTGAATCATCTCTATTTTAATATGTTGTAAACATGTTTTCCTATGAATGTAATATATTTTTTTGCGATTTATCATTTTAGGTCCATCAATAGCAGAATCATGAATGGCTTCCTGCACTCGACTATTCTATTCTATGACGGCGCGAAATGTCGCGTTCTGCATGAAGGTAAGGTGTCGGGGGACTTTAAGATTCGCAGTGGAGTCGGCAAGGGTGCATCCTCTCACCGATCCTATTCCTCATTGTGATCGGCGATGTGTTGCATGCAGCCCTATCCGGACTAGACAGAGTAATTCAGTGGACTGACATCGTATCTACAATATCTCGACTACGCTGACGAAATATGCCTACTCTCCCACAAATAATGGATTTGTTTGCAATGGCGTTAGATCGTTAGAGGGAGGCAAGGAAGGTTGGACTAAAGATTAATACCAAAAAGGCCAAAAGTTCTTAGCCCGCCATTGCGAAAAGAAATCCTACACCTATTGCCATCAATATTAATGGGCAGCCTGTGGAGAAGATGGACAACTTCGTCTACCTGGGTGGCATTGTTGCCGAAAATGGTGGTACGGAGCAGGACATCGCTCGTCGTATCAACCAGGCTAAACGCGCATACGGCATGCTGTCCAAAATCTGACAAACCAGTTATCTCAGCATCAAGACCAAGCTGGACCTGTTTCGCTCCCTGGTACTGTCTGTGCTTTTGTATGGGAGCAGTACATGGAAAGTTTCCGTAAGAGTTATCAGAAAGCTGCAAGTTTTCGTCAACTCGTGTCTTCTTTGAATTCAAAGAATTTTTGGGCCGAAACAATATCAAATGAAGACTAAGTCGGTGTACGGGTCAGATGTTAATCAATGAATTGATTCTCAGGCAAAAATGGCAGTGTATAGGTCACACATTGCGGAAGAGTGATAAATGCATTGCTTTGCATGCCATGAAATGGAACCCCAATTCCAACCAAGGCCAGCTAAGAGGGGGTCCTAAAATTACATGGCGTCGATCTGTGGCAAAGGAGTGTAAGGCATTGGGTAAGTCGTTTAGGGAGTTGCGCCCCATTGCTCAGAACAGAGTACAATGGCGCGCAGGGATGGTTGACGCGCTATGCCCCACTAGGAATTAAGGCAAAGTAGTAGTAGTAGGCGGTTGGTAGCCAATTTCGCCTTAGATTTGACCGACCCTACATGTTAGCATCAGGTTAAAGAGTTGGGCCAATGAGCCGACATTCAGTCCTGTGAGAGCGCCATTCGTCTTAGTGATTGACCACACGGATAAGATGTATAGGCATTGGCCCTCTGCCACCCTTCAATCAATAGCTTGGAATGGCACGTGATGGGCTTCACTAGAGAAAGATAGTTTCAATGTTGCATCAGAATGACAAGAAATAGACACCGTTCATGTAGAAAAACAAATTTATTTTGTATGACTTTTCGGTTTTTTTTTTACTTTTGTCTCCTTAAATGTTTTCCTTTTCCGCATTTTTTTATGTGTGTGTACGATAAAGTGTTTTTATTTCGTTATGTGTTCTTAAACCTTAAATAACCTTTCATGGTATTTTCTTCAACTCTCCCTTGTCTTGTTCACCTCTCAATCTTTGAGTTTACTTTTTTTAAGTGATTATTCTTTCTTTATTTTGTTGTTTTATAAATCTTATTTTAGCATCATCATCCTGCTTTCGATATTTCTTAGGAAATAATAATATTAATATTTACTAAATGTAGATACATCACACGACGATTCAATGACGACACCATGCTTGTTGTTGTTTTGCTGCCCGACAATAATATGTATCAGAGAAAGAACCGAGTTTCTTACATTTTTTGGTTGGATATCAAAGTTCATGATAGGAAATTTCAAAAGAGAGAAAACAAAAACAATTTAAATGATAAATCGAATCGTACAGATAAAATAGAAGAAGAGAAACATGGCGTCCGTTGTTTGTATAATGTTAATGTTAATATTTGAAACCGAACCAGGTCTATAAATAAATTTTCACTCTTGCATTAAATTACCACTTAACCGCATTGTAAATCGCTTTAAATTACACAATCGCGAAAGTTGATATTATTAAAAAAACAGTAGTAATTAATAGGTACAACGAAATAATGCAGTATGGAACAAAATGATGTACATGTGCCCCTAGCCCCGACGAAAACGTAAGGATGTTCGTTTGCTCTTGTTTCCCCGTAAACATAATTTTATGATCTACTGGGAACATTTTAGTTGCTTGCTGTTGGTGAGTTGATGCCTCTATCTATGATCTTAAAGTTTCTGTGTACGATTTGGTTGTTTGGTAGAATGACGAAGAAACATTCGTTCAGTATTGCGTTCGTTGTGGATTCTGATTTACTTGGATGTTTTCACTTCTTGTTTTTGTTTTGTTTTCTTTAAAAATTCTCTTTAAATCGATATACTGCGCTAACCAACGGAAATCCTCCCGTAGCCTTGCCGTTTCAACACAGAACACATATACAGTTCTAATGGATGTCCGGGAAGTTCAGAGCGTGCTACATTAGCCTGGAAGGGGAAAGAAAGAAAATTATAAATGGGTCAGGAACTGACTTGGCTTTGTGGTACGCACCTTTCCAGTCGTCAATTGGTAAAGACCGAAAACATTGCGAAGCTCGTCCTCGCTTGCTGCACCAGGCTTATCGATTTTATTGCCTAAAATTAGGATGGGGCAATTCGATAGAGCTTCGTCTGTTAGGAGCGAGTCCAGTTCATTTTTGCTCTCCTGGAAACGGCCACGATCCCAAGCGTCACTAGGAAAACGATAGAATCCACCGCTGGGAAATAATCCTTCCATACACGACGGGCTAAAAGAAGAAAATAATTTTGAATTATGTGCTTGTATACCGGCCAAATTAGTGCGACTGACAAAGATGACGATGACCAACTCCGTCTCATAAGTCAGGATCCAGAATAGACTTACCGATTTATTTGAAACACGCACTGGTCTGAAACAGGGCGATGGACTGGCACCGACGCTCTTCAACCTAGCACTGGAATACACTATTCGGGCTATGAATATGGACAACAGCAAGACGCTACTCATCATCATCATCATCATCGTGGCGCGACAGCCCGACGTCGGGCCTTGGCCGCCTGGCTACTCATCAAGTTGACACAATTAGCAGCGTACGCCGACGACATCAACATCATGTCCCGAAGATTGGCCGACGCAGAAGAACTTCTGCATACGCTCGATACCGCTGCAAAAGAAGTTGGACTAGGTATTAACGAGGGTAAAATGAACGATGATCGCATGCCTAAGAGAGTAGTCGACGGGCTTCCATTGATGGACCTAAAATGAGAAATCACAAAAAATATATTATATTCATAGGAAAACATGATTACAACATATTAAAATAGAGATGATTCAAGATAAAAACAAGTGCTGCTGTAATAACAGAAGTTGGTCCAGGAATGTGCACAATCGGTTCACTTCATTTTCACGAACCAAATTGTTGCCATCCCCGGAACTTCCATTATATGAATGTAAAAAATTGTCGAATCTGAAAAAAAAATATAAAAACCGGTCGACAATATTGCTTACCTTGGGACTTGGGTACTGCAGCTGACAAGATTAGGCAGCGAAACTTTCGTCCGGCTCGCCAACATCGTTGTCAGGATCCTTTGGGAATAATCCTGCATCTCCGGTCACTTCACTTCCTAAAACAAACATTAACAAAAAAAAAAAAAATATTTGTACTTACCTGCTGAATTCCGATGGAAGGGCCGGACATTGCGTACAATGTTGTCATTTGAAGGCCAACTTCGCATCACTTTTTGAGGCACTTCCGGGAGTTCCCGGAAAATTTGGCCCCCCGGGGATTAGTCCGAGGACAGTGAAGAACACATTTAAGGTTCAAACTATTTGAAAAATCACCGGCAAATCAGTGAAAAATGCGAACCATTCCACTTCGCACTTGCATAACCTCACTTACACTAGCACTTTTCAACACCCCATTTATTTATTAAGCTCACGGCGTTTTACGGGGGTTTCACTCACGCACAACACCGACAAACACTACTTTAAATGCCACTTGAAATCACGACACTAAACTCAATTTTTATGGACGAAAATCGCGAAATGCCAAGAGGTCGACCGCACGCGTTCTTGACTTTGTTTACATATGGTTCACTGCTTGTCACGACGTCATTGTTTTGACACTCTGGCCTGAGAGTTAAGATGGCGGTGGTTGGAAGCGCGTCGACACGGTTTCACAGATCCTTTGCGAGAACGGTACGATTTCAGACACCGATACTATAATTTTTGAGAAGGGGAAATGTATCGCGAATTTTTTCCGATCAAATTTTCCCTTTCATCATTCCTAAGGGCTTTGACAGTTCGCTTTTGACAAGTTCTGTCACTCTATTTGTAAATAACTGTTTGTTGGCCTCAAAGTGCGTATAGTGACCGGAAAGTCCGTCCCCGCTCGTAATTTTATTTGAAAATTGTGTTTGAAAGTGGAAATATCCCTTATTAAGCGGCTTATGTTTGTGTGAAATATATTCATGGCGGCAAGGGAATCGTGTCGTTCACCGGAGAAATCACGTATCGGTGAAGGGACAATGGATAAGTAGCGCATTTACGATACTTTTAGGAACGCACCCATTGTGAACAATTTCCTGGCAAACATCATCGCCACAAACCGCTATCTGCTCAGCCTGCTACAGACAATGGCCCATCGCGATGGTCACTTTTATGGCCGCCATCACGCACCAAATCGCAATTCAAATGTTTTCAAACATCGTCCTTCCACACAATGGTCTTCGATGGGCCATCAGGAAATTGCGCGTAGTGGGCCATTGAAAATAACAGCTGTCGCTCTGTGTGTCACGGCAGTTATAAACAAAAAAAGCGGGTCAAGATTCACATATGCGCTCAAAACAGTCACTTCAGATTACTATTTCCGTATTTGAACATTTAATATACACGTGACTCAACTCCCCGAGTCACGAGCGAAGTGGCTAGCTCGCTGTGCACAACCAAGCACCATGAGTCTCTCCCGTCCACCGATTCATCGAGCGGACAAATTGTTTGGTGTTTGTTCGCAATATCCCCAGCGTATGGATATGGATAGGACTCGGCATTCGTTGCACTCGTCCCAAAACCATCTACATACAAAGCCTGGAAGCAGGTCGCTGAGAGTGTGTGAGTCGGCCTCCTTTCAAACTAACAACCGGCACTAGCTCCGATGACCAAGTTCCGAATGGCTCCGACTTCACTTCGGCACGAACATGGTGGTGTCTCAAATTGAAATTGTTCAAACATGTACATCTATTGATTGATTTATTAATTATCACAACCAAAAGATGACATGCCTGAAACTTCAATTTGATTCGTATATTCACTTCCCGCACCTCGCACTTCACTTTCACAAGTAACATAATCAGAGAAACAAAAAAATATATTTGGTGCGGAAAAAAATTAATTCACCCGTACAAATCGCCATATTGCTTTTTATCCGCACTTGCCACACGCGACACAAAAAGTAAATAAACAATTTCCACATTCACTTCAAACGCAAAAACAAACACTAAATTCACCGATTTTACATATTTTTTTTCATTTGAGCACATCACCAACACTTCACTGCACAACATATTCCACTTTCACGTCGCAAACCGATGGAGAACCGACATTTTTCGATTAAAATGTCGCGCGGAATCACTCACCGTCCATACACCGCCATACAAATTTTCGACTGACATCGGCCTTCTTTGAGCTATTGTTGTGTGCGTGACCACAACTGCCAACTTCATTTTCCACTTAACGGCCTGAATATCATTTACACAGACCGTCAAATAGGAAAACAAACACACCCCAAAGCGAATTATACACTGACACACTGACTAAATTTTTTTTGTTAAAAACGTAAATAAATTACCTGTCATGGTTCACTATCCATTTTGGCATCTTGTTCCCTTCCTGCAAATGTCCGCCAGCATTCATGCACCAACACCAGGCCCCAAGCATTCTGTTGGTGTCTGGGCACTCAGTCCTTGCTCCTGATGCACTCCTTGCTGCACTCGTACGGGCCATACGCATGGGCGACAACTAAGTCCACTATTGTTCTCCGGGGGTTAGCAGACAGTTAACGACGGCTACACCGACGCCTAGACGTTTTAAGTGCATGGGTTGCACGACGACCTACAAGACACAAAATAGACATGGAATTAGTGACTAGGCAAGGAAACCGCGAACATGGTCATAGATAGGAAATGCCACTCTATTACCTCCTCAGCATTCACAATGCCCTTGTCTTTGTACGATGCAATTCCTTTGTCACGTCATTCGCGAATAGCATTAAGCTTCTCGTCATCCGTCAATTGCCAAGACTTCTTTTGATATCCGCCGGGATGCTCTACAAATATGAGCTCGAATATGAATTGAAGATCACAGGGTCTGTTAAGCAATTCAGCA
This sequence comes from Chloromyia formosa, assembly GCA_964017055.1. Classification (NCBI taxonomy): domain Eukaryota; kingdom Metazoa; phylum Arthropoda; class Insecta; order Diptera; family Stratiomyidae; genus Chloromyia; species Chloromyia formosa. The sequence goes on from OZ024818.1 coordinate 65,297,171, forward strand.
AGATCTTTATAGCCAATGCCTTCACTTGGTATAGTCATTCCACAGCAGGGCTTCCGCTCCTCCTGCTCCTTGCCAACATCGCGGAGGGTCTTTGAGATGAACGGATATTGCAAGACCAACGTTTTATCTACAGTAAAACGTGCTACTTCATTCAGGGCCATCTTCTGTATCATCTCCCACATCTGGAGTGCGTTCCATAACGTAACTATAGTTGACTATAGTCAACTATCACTGACTATTGCCGTTCCATAACCCCGATAGTCAACTATTGTAGTTGACTATCGTCGTTCCATAACACACAATAGTCAGCTCTGTAGTCAACTATTCTAGCTCGTGCTCATGAGGGGAAGCTATCGATAGCTATCGATAGCTATCACACACACACGTACACACGAAGGCAAACTGACAGTAAACAGTCAATGTTGTGCAAAATTACTTTATTATTGCATTAATTTTGAATTGTTTTATGCAGTTTAGAGCACGTTAAATTTAATTTGAGGAAAATTGGTGCGAAAGAGTGTTTGTGTGTTACAAATTTTTGCATGGAGAGTGAAATACCGACGCAAATGTGTGTGTAGTGAAAAAGATGGCGGGTGTTTGTGCTACTTTACGACTATTGTCGTTCCATAAGGCGGCTATTACACTATAAAAGTTGTTTGTAAAAGATAATTTATAAAAGTTTTTGTAAAACTTCTTTTATAAAAGATATTTTACCATCAAAATTTTCTATATTACACTGCGTAAAATATTTTATAAAAGTTTTATGAAATCTCAATGTTGTCGGTGTGTTGATGCAACAGTTCGACATAATATTGATTTACAGTAGTTATGGAATGCTTATGATGCTCTAATTTTGTGGATCGGATCTGGCACGGTACATGATCTGGGTCCGAAAACAGGTTGGCTGATCTACCCAATATTTGTGAAATGGATTAACTCGATTCACATTTGCTTCGACTTGCATTTGCAATCTATACTATTGAAAACATTTTTGAATGTTTACGCTCGTTTGGGTTTCTTTCGTACTCGTATAATCATAATAAAAGTTGGAAACACATTATGCATTCATTTGCAGAGTATTGTCTGACATTTTTAGAGAGCGAATATTTTCTTCATGGTTGTATGTGAATAATGTGGATCCTTCGTTTTTTTGCAATTTTGACTCAGATATGCTATCAACAACCCAAAAATTCCCAACTCCCTAGTTTCTTCAACTTGTCCCAGGGTCACACCTCATTTCCAATTATAGTTCGTAAACCCTCGATATTTATGTTGCATGATATTAAATCGAGACCATGCCGAAAATATGTCGAGAACACGCCGTACGAAGTCCGAGTCGGGGTGGCGCCGACCAATGTATGTATGAGCTTCCATTCATTTATATTTGTACCTTACTAAAAAAACAACGAGTTTCTTGTTCTATGAATATTATTATTATATTACTAATGAATTTAATACATTTATTTGTATAAGTAAAAGAATCCTATGCTCGTTTTGATACGAATAAAATTTAAATCAAATCTATCACGTTCATTTATGAAATCTCATGAATCTGCACGACGCGGTTCCACTCATTGGTCGTGAACAGAATTCGACTCTGACATGATTGGAACTCCTTCGTGATCTCGTCACGCTCCTACTGCGGCATATCGCCATGCATTGAGCTGACTGTGAAATTCACCACCCGCATTTTCTTCGTCAGACAGTCCACCTTTCGTGTTGCACAAAATCACGGCCTGTATAGTCAGCGTGTCGTATATATCGCAAAGTTTGTCGAACTTCCACTCCTCCCTCTTGACGAATTGAATTGTTTCTCCCAGCGTTAATTCGTCACTGAAATAAAAAAGGAAATTCGCGAAGGATTAGTAGAGTATCTATGGAATTATGATCTCAACCTACCGTTTCACGAGAATTCGAATTGGGTCTGTTATAAATTTGGTCGTCATTTCGACTCTTCGTGTAACGTTCGATAGGTAATTGTCGATGCTATCACATTCGGCGAAAGATTCTCCTTCTTCGAACCGGTCGTGCCCGATCCGAATATCATGTCGGCCAACGTCTTCTTCTTGTTCTGCGACAAATCCTCTACCTTCAACTGCTGATAGTCGATGAATTTCTTGTGCTGTGCGAGGGTGGCTTCCGATTTAATGTCACGCCGAACGTTGTAGTTCTTTTGCTCCTCCAACTCGCCGTTCAGCTGCTCAATTTCCTGCTGCAGTTCGCCAATATTCTCCTGAGCTACTTGAAGGTCTGAGAGGCTGCCGTGTGCTGTCCGGTACGGCGACAAGGGGCCGCTTTCTCCCACTTTTGGTAGGTAGAAATGGACGCGTTGCTCTTCAATCGCATCTCCTCCTCGATCTTCAGCGAGCTCTTGAGCGTCTTGACTTCTGTGCGACACGCGGGCAAGTCGCCCGTCTTCTCCTTCAGCCGGTCCTTCATGAGGCTAAGCTCTTTCTTTGTATCGCGCAGGACCTTGTTCACGGAGTCCGTTTGGTTAGCTTTGCTCTCGGCCTTCAGCAATTTCTAATTTGTAGCGTCTTGATCTCGTCCATTTGGCCCTTGTTGGTGCGTTGAAGCTCGCGGATTTAAGCGTTCAATTTGTTGACCTGGGGCGCGAGAACGGACTCTTCCTCGGCCGACTCGGCCCCTCGGTTCTTCGTGGACGTAGCCGTAACCGAGGAAGGACAAGTCATGACTCCAAAATTCATTCACATTTCTAAACATCCGGGGCGTTTTAACGAACGTACTTCGTCTGTTTTTGGTCCGCTCGATGTCCTCAAAGTTGGAGACGTCGTCGTCGCCAACCTAACAAAATTGACGCGCCAATAAGCATCTGAAATCAGGAGGAAACCATTTGCAAACAATTGTTATGGTCGACTATATTTTTACATACCATCAGTTTGTGTTGGATCCACCGTTGTTCCTTCCGAATGCATTTTATGCAGCTTGTGCACATCTAGTTCTGGCGGCCGAAATAACAAATCAACCCATGTGTCACGGCCAAGAGCTGCCACAACCTCTTCGACGCAAGAAGGAAGATATAATATATATAACATGACTAGACACATACACGGAGCGACGTGCCGAATATAATTACAACTTACGTTCAGTAATAATTACTTATTTCACTGATTTCCCCCATTTCACCAACTCGTCCACTTCCGAATGACAGAACAAGTCATATGTTATGTGTACCAACTTCCACAGCTGGTACAAAAGTCTTCTTCTTCTTCGCCTGTCAAAAGTCTTCTATCAAATATAGCGTGAAAAGACTAAATATCATAAAAGAACTTTTATAAAAGACAACTTTTATAAAAGTTACCCCATTACACTATAAAAGTTCTTTTACAAATATCTTTTATAAAAGATATTTGTAAAAGAACTTTTATAGTGTAATAGGCGCCTAACACCCATAGCTATAGCTGACTATGACAGTAGTCAGAGTTGACTACAGCTCTGACTATAGTTACGTTATGGAACGCACTCCTAGTCCTCCGGGTCGAATCTTTCCTACACAGAAAAACAAAACCACCAATTAATGCCTTTGCTGTGACTATGTCAAGCTTTGTTATTAATGTCACCGCGGAAGAAATCCGAAGTCCACGAGTGAGGCTCCTAACTCA